>OZ014564.1:11854414-13054414 GCA_963966155.1 Clivina fossor | reverse complement strand
TCAATAACAGGAACACTTCAGATATTACCAAACGAACAACACGGCTTCAGAAACTACCATTCAACCATTCACCAACTATTTCAAGACACCGAAAAAATAACCGACGGTTTCAATAAGAAGCAATCTACTGTCATTGTCTTCCATGATATAGCTAAAGCTTTCGATAAAGTCTGGCACAGCGGCTTGCTATTTAAATTACACACATTTGGATTCCAAATAGATCACATAAAATGCTACATTCCTATCTTCAGAAAAGATCATTTAAGCCTGCGTTCCACAAGGCTCACTACTATCTCCTATACTATTCAACATTTATACGGCAGATATACCAAAATCAAATAACCACAACAACATGTTGGCCTTGTTTGCCGACGATACTGCCATAATGTCTGACTGTGTAAATCCGGAATTAGCAGTTTAACGAGTTTATAACACTATTACATCTTTGGAAACTTGGTATAAGAAATGGCGCATCAGTATAAACCCAACCAAAAGCTCAGCAGTTCTCTTTACGAAACGCAGAAAAACAACTTCAACTAACGTCAGGATGTTCAATTAAAATATACCTTGGCAACAAAAAGCTAAATACCTCTTAATTGGTCCAAACATTTTCAAAAAACCATCCAAAAGTTAAATGTGATAAAATCTCAACTACTCGTATACCCGCTACTCAACAGGAACAGCAAACTATTTACCGATAATAAACTACTAATCTACAAAACAATTCTCCGTCCAATAATCCTATATGCATTGCCAGTTTGGGGACATGCAGCTGAAAATTAAACAAAAACGCTACAATTATATCAAAACAAATCACTTAGAATGATTCTAAATGCTCCTTGGTTTATAAGAAATACATAAATTCACTAAGATACCAAAATCCACAAAATAAAATCAATAATCAAAGAAAATGCTAAAACCTTTTTTAAAAAACTGCAATACATACCTAATCCAACGATAAATAATCTCAGCTCCTACAATGCCAATACCAAATTCAAATACAGCAAACCCAAAATGTACTGAACAACTAATCAGAGAAAATATTTGCATAACATATAAACTACTATAACAATTCATAATTCAGATGAAGAAGGTTAAGGGATTTACCCCAGGAACTTCGTTATATCATTAGTTCAAAGTCAAAGTAAAAAAAAGTGAGTGAAATCCTAGTCCAGTCAGAGAGTGAAGTCAGAGTTCAGTCAGAGAGTCAATTAGAAATTCAGTTAGGTGAGTGAGTTAAAAAATTGTTGTTGATAAGTTTACAGTTTCAAAAATTGATCAGAATTATATCTTAAAATCAGTTCGGAACGTTCACAGTTTGAGAGGTTCTAAGTCAATTTTAAAATTATCAAAAACACAAACTTAAAATCAGTTTGGAAGATTCAGATCTTAAGTGATTGTTCTGAGAGTTGATTGTTGTAATTTTGTTAATTTTATTTACTTTTAGATATATTTTTTTTTATGTAACAAAAAACAATTCAAAATTTTCATTTTACGTATTTTTTTTTCTTGTATATTTTTATTAATTATTATTTATATTTTTCAAATCCGTACTTTCTTTTGTATGTTAGCAATAATTTTATTTTTAATTTTTATTAATAAAAACTCTGTTTAAACTAAACAGCGATTATTATCAAACCCATAGTTCGACTTTTTCAGATTTGGTGTTGAATACAATTTAACTAGGAAACCCGTGACCCTTGAAGGGTCACGTTTGAAGTCGAAAATAGTAAGAAACAACACAAAGACTCAGTATATAAATATAAAAAAATAAAGGGCGCGCGCACGCGCGCGCCCCGTAGAAAGTATTACGTAAATATAAAATAATAGATTAAAAATGTTTGATTTAAGCTCTTCTTTTTTATCCGATGAAAGATTCGAATATTCAGTCTTCATTCCCTTGGCCTTTTTATTGCCGTTTATATTAGATTTTGCTCGTTTGGGCATGACACAAAATTTTTATAATACAACAATATCAATGAAATATACTTTTTACTTTTATTTTAATGAAAAAAATGTAAGTAAATGCACTAATATATGTAAAAAAAATGTACTTGCAATATATTGTGACAGATGTTTATTTATTTATTTCATTCATTTTTTCATAGCTATCTAAGTTTATTTTTGACATTTGCAATTTAAACATAGTTTTTCAAAATTTTGAGAACCAAGATGAAATCGTAGAAAGGGAATAGGGAATGAACCAATTTAAATGACACCATTCCCATCAAAATCGGTTCAGGGGCTTAGGAGGAGATGCAGCAGAAACATACATACAAACATACAAACATACAAACATACAAACATTTGTCAATTAGAGAGATGAAATTAGTGTTTATTTTTGTATTTAGTTAAATTTTGTCGCATTAAGCTTCACTTAAAGTGGCTGGTGGCATCATAGAAAGTATAGAAAAAAAAGCTATTAGTAGAAAATAAATCAATATTAGCACTACTAATAACTATAACTTCTTTAATATTATAAATGTCAGAACGGTGGTAGTTAATAATTTTCAATGTTCAAAATTAATAATTTTCTTTTAGTAATTATAAATTTTACCCCAATCTGTAACATATTTAGTGGCAAAGCGGTGAGATATTCAACATGTCAGCCTTTTGTAACATATTTGATGACAGAGCGGTAAGATACTAAAAATATCAGCTGTTCTGTAACAATTCAATAAAAATTTGGAAAATTAGAAAAACATTATGCAATTTTATGTAGTAATGTAAAAGTAAGTTATATTATATCTGTAACAACTACAAAATCCATATTTTTTTTTATGAAATATTACATATTGTCCCATTATGTTTGTATGTAAATTTGTTTTTTTTTTTAATTTTTTTTTGGTAAATTTCCATAATCAATGAAGTAAAGTTATTTCACATATAATTTTATAGTAATCTTTACTATAAAAATTTTTGTAAATTTAGAAAACTCTTTACTGTGTATTAAAATATTATTAATAATTTTTCCACTGATGATGAAAATTAAGTGTTTCAATATTTTTACTAATAATGTTGAAAGCTTAGTGTTTCATTAATTTTGCTTTTTCTGATGAAACCTTACTGTTTTATTAATTATATAAATTATAATAAAATATATAATTTTTTGCTAGAGCTTACTTCGCGGATGTAAATTTAGTTTCAACTAATTAAAAAAAATAGACATTACCATTTACAGCAGAATGTTTTTCCAAAACAGTTGTTAACAAAAAAAAATATGAGATTTGTTAGATAATAGAGTAATAATAATTATGCCGTCTGCTACTCTGTATAATATTTTGTAGTAATTCAGGCGAGCTTATACATAAAAATAATTCTGTTATTTTTGTTGAAAAAAATTATAATAAAATATTAATACATAGAATGTAAAAGTTATTGTCATAGAGAAATAAATTTGGTAAAGTTTCGTACACTATATGAAAGCAATTTATTGTGACAGAAAATGAATTTTTAAATATTGCAAAAAGAGTTTAGTTAAATTTTCCCGCACCCAAAAAAAAGCCAAATTTACCATATTTCATCAAAAATCGTTAGAGCGTAGTTTTAAAGATAAAATTTAGTGACAAATAAATACCGAATAATTTACTATAATAAAATCAGGCATTTAAAGATAATATACAATAATTTTACTACACGATAGCTGAACTCTGCCAGCATTTATATTTTATCGAATAATTGTTTACGTTAACTTGTTTAAATGACTATTACGCATCAGATGATTGTAAATTTATGTGACAGTAACTCAAATACTCCTACTCCAGATTTACCATAAAAGAATTATTTATGAATCGTCATTATTTTTAGTCAAAATTCTATATAATTTTTGTATTATTTAAAATTGAATATTATCAGAATTTTTTTTGTTTATTTAATTAATTTTATTTTAAATTGCAAATAAATTACTAAGCTTTTATGCTTTTTTATTTTACTAATTTAATATAATTTTATTTCTGATAATGAAAGTATAACTTTTTTATTAATTTTACAATAATTGATGATACAAGCTAGGTGTTTTATTAAATTTGCTACTAATGAACAATGCATAGTGTTTTGTTAATTATGATACAGATATTGATGTTTTATTAATATTACTGCTGATGATAAAAGTTTTGTAAATTTATTAATTTTACTATTGACAATGTAGCTTAATATATTATAAATTTTGCTACTAATGATGAAAGATTTGTTTCTAAAATATGTATTCAGCTAATTGTATTTCTAATAAATTGCCTAGTTGTAGAAAAAAAATCTAGTTAGTGTTCGAGTATATTTCTGAAATATTAGTTAATAACAAGATTAAAAGCATACTATTTGGTAACGCTTGAAAAAATAAAACCCCATGAACATTTTGAATACTAAATATACGTAAATTCAAAATTTCATTAAAATATGTTGAACCGTCTAGGAGGAGTTGTGATCAAAATATTTAAACTGACGACCCAGCAAGTGAATGAGCTGACGACTCACATACATACATCATCATAAATTAAGTCCGGATTCGTCTAATGTTGAGTTTACCTAAATAATTTTGATATAATTTCTGTTAATTTTTGAGAATATTACATACATGTACCGATCACTATAATTTTTTCGTTTCAGTTAAAGTGGTAATAAACAAATTAATTTCAAATTTAATTATTTGTCATAAAATTTTTATTTTAAAATTTAAATAATTTTAAGTAGAAATATTTTTGGGTGATATTTTTATGCTACAAAATTGGTATTATTGACAGGCAAATATAATGAACGACATTCAATTATGCTCAAATATTTAATAATTACCTAATACAAAATATTTTATCTGAAAAAAAAAAAAACAAAAAATAACATGTTAATCCGCCCTTTCTAGCAATAAGTTTGACCGAAATTTTCAAAAATATTTATCTTTTTCATACAAATAAAAAGTGATACAGATTATCATTTTGACTTTTCCCATATTAATTTTTAGTCAGACATGTGAATATTGTCATAAATTATCACAAAATTTTAGAGCTTCTTTTTGTTGCTCAAGATACTAATTTTGTCGTAAAATTACTACACATCTATATCATTCTGCATTTGTTGTTTCAAATACCAGTTTTGTTGTGCCATTTTGTATATTTTTTTTAGCAATTTTTTTTTATATAATTTTTTATGTTTTATTGTAATTTTTTTTGTTAACCATGTTTGATTAAATATAAATATAATATATATAAAGACATAATTGCAACAATAGATTTGTTACTAGCATTACATAACGGAAGCTCGATCGACATATTTTTTCATAAAAAAAATTAAGCACAGGAAATAAACTATCGTACTTCAATCAAAAGTCTGATTGGAAAATCAAATACCAGAAGGAATTCGAGATTTAATTACATTTAATAAAAAAAAAACAAGAGAAATTAAACACAATATCTACAAACACAAATATAGTTGGTGGTAATCTACTTTTAAAACACTTACACCAA
The DNA here is from genome assembly GCA_963966155.1 of Clivina fossor. NCBI lineage: Eukaryota > Metazoa > Arthropoda > Insecta > Coleoptera > Carabidae > Clivina > Clivina fossor. The sequence goes on along the minus strand of OZ014564.1, from coordinate 13,048,961 downwards.
AGAAAATTTATTTTGGGAGTGACAAAAGCGATCCAAAGCAGTGCTACCCGAACATTCAAAAGTTTTTTACAAGTTTTTACAACATAACTACTTTCCGAACCAGTGGAAAATTGCTAATATTATAGTTATATCAAAACCAAGCGGATATCAGTTTCTTGAGCACAATTAGAAAACTTTTAAAAAAAATCCAGCTTAGCTATATACAATTGTGGGAACAAGAATATGACATCATTCCAGAAGGACAATACGGCTTTCGGAAAGATTACAGCACGTTGCACAAAATACTGCAAATAACAAGAATTTATTACACAAAGTTTTAACTGGAATCAATCTACGGGCGCAATATTTGTTGATGTAGTAAAAACGTTTGATACCGATTGGCACCGAAATAAATTAGAAACTTACTCAATTTGGCGATCCAACCTGGCTCAGCTACACAATTTGTGGTATCTTTAATCACAGAAGTTTTCGAATTAAAATTAGAAACAAATATTCCAAAATAAAAGCGGCAAAAGCAGGAGGAGATCTTCCAAAGACGAGCAACACGATTATCACGCAGTACGAGCACGGCCGGGTAATACTCACACAATCTACAAAAGTCAACTGTATCACGAATCTATTACAACAAGAAAGAGATAAACTAAAGAACTAGTTCAGTAAATGGGAAATCTCTATAAACGCGAATAAGAGCGCTGGATTTCTTTTATCTAACGACTTGCCAAATAGAAATTTGAAGCAAATATTTCAGAATTTCTCTAAATAAAAGACTAAAATGAAAAGTCAATGCCATAAATTTTAAATTAAAAGCCATGGTATACTTATCTAAACTATATTTGCAACTAAACAGTAAAAGTAGTTTAGATCTAGAGAAACAAATACATAATTAGACCAGTTTTTGTTTACGTTATATCTATTTGGGATTACAAATAGTTACGGACCCGCCATGGTATGTGCGGAACATAAACATTATGTCCTCCATAAAAGAGTTTATTAAGAAAATTACAATAGAAATTTTACAAAAGAAAAAGTGCCTGAAAGCTAATTTATTTAAAACACAATACAAATTTTAAATATAAAGGCCACTAAGTGAAATCTAGAAAGATTATACAATTTGTTGTGCAACAGGTCATATCATCTGTAGGCCTTTTTAATGATCGACAATGTTTTCTGAATTTTATACACAGAGCGGTTTTCGTCATAAGAAATATTTTGGTAAATTCTTAGAACTAACGCAACATATTTGCAAACACTCTAATTCTAATGAATAACATTAGAAAAAAATTGTAAACGTATTAATATGTTAATCTATGTTTAACATCAATTTTTTATAATATTTGTTTATAATTATTTTAATATTGAACAAAAATTGTTCATAACTGTATATCATTGATGGTTGAGCTAGCTTAGCTAGCCGATTCAATGACTGAGTAATTTGTGAAATTTTGATAAATATCTCAACTTCAGTTTATATAATTATTTTGCTTAAAAATCCATTTTTTTAAGTATGCATCAATATGGCAGATTTAATAGGTATGCAATTTTATTACTATATCTAGTAGTGATAAGGTGTAAATTAGGAATTATAAAAATTTTCATTGTTAAATGAATTTTGAAAAAAAAATTACTTATTGAATAAGATAGATTATTATCTAAATTTAAAGGAATTGATTTTGATAGAGCTAGTGCTTTGTAAAATTGTGTTAATAATAATAATCAGTGTGAAAAAACATCTTAAACATGTTTTTTTTTTTACCAATGGCTGTATACATATTTTTATCTATATGTAGTCATTTTTATTGCATCCTTTCATTAGAGTGTTGTGCTCGTCAGGCTACACCACTGTTATACAAATTATCTTTCAATTTTTTGAAGTTATATAAATTAATGCATAAATTAATTTTTATTGGTAACTAAGTGATAGTAATATATAAAAATATTAATATATTATTATTATTGGCTCGTATTAATAGTTTACTTAGAAAAACATTTAACTAAAAGTATTACTTGATTGATATGTTATATTGATATTGTTATATCTGACATTTCCTAATTAACAAGACTTAAATATAGCTCTTGAAATTAATTTACAACATTTATCAAATTAGTTTTATCTAAAAATACGTATAAATAAATACGATCATTATCTTATCAGAATAGCAATTACATTTACTTAAAATAAATTAAAATTAAAAAAATCAAAAAGTAATCTATGTATATATTTGCTTGATTACAATACAATTGATTAGTTGTTTCTGTGGATATTATTCATTTGAAAATTATGGATAGGTAAGAAAATGTTTTTATTATTATTTTATAGTAATAGAGAATTATCTAATAAATTTGTTCAAAACAAATTTCTATATTTTTTTTACTTAGATATGTATTTAATACCAATTTATAATTTTTGTAAGTTCACGAGTAATACTAACAAAATTTGATATTTCATTTATATCGTATAAATTTTGTCCTTTATTATCGTGTGGTCACTAATCTATTTATAAAACTGTTATGATAATTTTTGTAGTATGTTTTTTTAGCTCAAGATCTTAATTATTTATTTATATAAAAATTTTAAGCAACTTGTTAATTTTGAATTATAAGCTGTCAGGAGAGCAGTAAATATTAATTTATTTTATAATAGAGATTCGATAAAAACCGGAAAATATATTAAATATTTAAAAGTACAAACTGAACAAACTTGTTCATATTGTTATTTTCATATTATGCAGTAACAAAAATGTATTTGCATCTCTAGAATTTTTGTGTTTGTCAAATAAATTGCTTATTAAATTTTTAATTATGTTTTAAAAAAAAAATCTTCTTAAAGGCAAAGTAGGTACTCTAAAATTTGGGTGTTCATTTTGAAAGTTTCTATTGAACAAATATTAATATTTCTTTATTCTACATGTATAATTAGAAGAATTTGTTAGATTACCATTCATATATCTAACTACAATAAAATTTAAGTGAAATATGTACAGATATAAATTCTAAATTGTTTTTTAGAATTTTCAATAATTTTTCCTGCCAAACCAGAATGAGTTAAAAAAGAGTTCCTTAGCTATTATGTAGCTATTTTTTTTCTCTATTTTACTGAATTTTTTCAGATTTTTTTGAGCAAATTTTTAAAAATTCCGTTTTTAATTTTTTCGTACTCATCGTACTCATTGTTCCGCATTTTTTCGTGCTACGTTTATTTTCCTACACCTCATAATTTTCTAGAAAAAAAGAAAAACCAAACAATTAAAAAAAAAAATTTAGCGTCCAAACGGCACATGTTAGCAATTCGACACTAAAACTAAATTTTAGAACTTTTTATGCCCTATCTAAAAGTACTTTAAATATTACTCCGAATTTAATTCGAGAAAGAAATATATCGCAAATTATCGGAACTGCATGTTAAACGCCCATACGAACTTAACGAACAAACACCCGGTATATATTATTGTGTCCGTAAAAAAAACGGGTTCAACCCCAGATTGAAGTCGAAATATTTAAAAATTAATATTTAATATACTAAAACGGTTTAATACTGATGATACATTGTGCCGTGAGACGGTTAAACATCGAAAAAAATAAAACAATATTTTTAGTAAAAAAAATTTCTTAACTCTTATACCCATACATTTTTCTATTCATCTGATAAACATAAAGGGTACCATTCGGGAGGGAAGAAATTTATAGTTGTTAATTTGAACCTGAGCTCCAATTTTCAAAATTAAAAATGCTAGATCCAATACGGTGGATCAAAAATTTAAACTTGTTCAATTTTCTTCAAATTTTGTACGTGAATGTTTTTGTAACCGCTCAATACAAATTTCCAAAATTCTAAATTTACTAAATTATTGTTTTATTTTTATGTCTGGCGGTATCATTTATCATCAGTATTAAACCGTTTTAATATATTAAATATTAGTTTTGAAATATTTGAAATATTATTCAGACAGTGAGCCCGATTTTTTGTTATGGACACCGTAATATGTATATAATATGTATATACATTAACCAGTGTCGCAAAACGAATTTTATTTTTTAATTTGCTTACAAACGCATTTAAGAGACTTAGGCTGAGAAAACGGTTTTTGGGGTTAGAAATTGGGAATTTTGGGTTAAAAATTTGGAATTTGGTGCGGCAAATTTTGTCTTTTATTTAACAGTTTTATGATTTTTTAAAATTGGATAACTTGTATAGTAAAACGGCAATTGTTTTATGAAAACATCAGGAATTACTTTACAGTACTTCGTTTAAACTCAATTTGTCTAGTGTTGAAAAACAGATTGTTTCCATTACATTTCACACATCCATGCAAATATACATATTTATACGACAATTCTAATAGTTTTATGTATATAGTAAAAAAGTTGCCAATAAATTAAAAACAAACAAAATTCTCATTATATAATTTTTTTATAAAACTCTTTATTTTTGCATGATGTCAATAAACATGGACTTATTGAAGTATTTTTTAATATTATCAATTATTACTAAATATGCCTTTTTGTTTAAGCTTGGAACAAACAATATTTATGGAGTTTGCTGCATTAGCAGCAAGAATATTTGAAGATTCCGCAAAATATGATAATGGTGCATGTATTATAAATGATAAAAATGAAATTGTTGGAACAGGTTTCGGTATGTAACAATTATTTTATAAATCCTGCATACTAATACGAGAATACTAGAAACATTTATTTGTATTTTCATAATTAAAAAAATAATTATAATCTTATAATAATACAATAAATAAAGTTGCAACTTCTATTTACTCTTTTTTCTATTATTAGTATGATAAATTATGATGATGGAATAACAAATAACAAAATTTATGGTAAACTTTTAAAATATTATGTCATAATACGAATAGAACATGATTTTTAGATATTTCCTAGATATATCCCTGTATATTTCGGGGTTACATCTTTATCGTAAAGTTTGACATTTTGGAGAGTATACCTACTCAGAATGTTTTGACCTACGAGTATTATTTGTGCTGCTTACATTAACTTGAAAAATTTATGTTGGTCTAAAAATTGAAATAAATCGTGAACATTTTCGTACGATTATTTTTTACAACTTTTGACGTGGATTAACTCAACAAAAGTACATCGACAAACTAATGCGAATTTTGGCGATAAAGCACCATCAAGGATCTGTATGCATAGATGGTTTACCGAATTTGATCATGCAGTAGTTTGCTTAACGACGAATTTAGTGAAATTCGTCCAAAATTGGTTTTTGTATCAAAAAACATTAATGTTATACGTGAAATGTTACTACAAGACCGTCATGTAACATATCATGAGATCTAGTCCTCTTTGGGCATTACTGGAATCAGCATACATTTAATATTGCATCGTGACAAGTAAGAAATCTTTGACCTACGCTTATGAGTCTGAAAATACACAGCAATTGATTGTGTGAGTTTTTTAAGATGAGGCAAAACCCACAAAAGATGCTTGCGCACGAAGGACATGGCAGCAAATGGTCGCCTGCTTTTTTAAAGAAATGAACATGCCACAACCGTGCCATTGGTGTAACGTAGAATGGTTAATTCTGAATGGTACACATCAATTTTTTTGCCACAATTCTTTAGATAAATAAGGTACACCAACCGCCGAAAACGTATCATTCTTCACCACCACAATGTGAGTTCACACACATCGGTTCGAACAAGTGATGTTTTAAGCACTCAAAACTTTAATTTTATGGGCCATCCTCCGTACAGTCCTGAACTGGCAACCAGTAACTTCTTTTTATTCCCGCACATTAAAAATCGTTAGCAAAGTAAACGTTTTTCGACACCTGTAGAAACGTTTGCTCAATGTTTTGGAGGTACCTCAATGTTTTGGAGGTACCTCAATGTTTTGGAGGTACCTTAATTGCAGTAAAAAAATTGCTTAAAAACTTGGTTCAAACGCATGCAAAATTGTATTGAACTTCATAGAGAATATTTTGAAAAACAATAAAGCCATTATTGATGATAAATATTTGTTTTGTTTTCTACACCCGAAATATAAAATGCAACCGTCGTCATATTGTTAACTTAATTAGAAAAGACTTATTGACATTTTATTATAATTTATACTAAAATTTTGTTGTTTGTTCGGCTATTTGAATCTATTTCCCATAGAGACAAGCTTAGGTGCATATTAAAGCACTTCATCTATTTATCTATTATTTTAATTATTGACTAAATATAATGTATCCATTAATGCGGTAAACGTTTGCTATAGGATTATGTGTATTTGGCTAGTTTATGGTTGAAAGATGATCTCATTGTGACCGTGAGATTGAAATAAAAGTTAATGCTTGTTGTAAGGTGCATTGAGTACTTTTTCTTTAAAAAGGTCCTGTTTGAATATTTATACTGTTGTTTTGGTGCCTAAGTTGATGTATTGTAATAAATGTTGGGTTTGGCTGAAAAAATTGGTGTAACCACTGAAATTAATAATAAGTGACTAGCGTTCTGAGACAGACATACAGCGTTGATGCCACCTGTCTCTTTCTAATCCAATTGCGCTTGAGCTATATGACTCGTTTCACATGTTATAGAGTCCGATCTAAAACTTTATTTAACATGCAAATGACATTGAATGATATTTGTACTGTTATATTTTAGAGATTATGTTGCTCTCCGGCCATACTAAGAAATTTTCATTCCAAGATTTCTTTATTTCTGTAAGTGTAACTAATAGAAATCGGGTACATAATAGATTAATGTATGATGAGTTTGAAATTAAGATGCACGGTTGAAAAAAAAATATAAAAGTAAAAGATTTTGAAGTAATACGTTTGCCAGTGGCGTCTGGTGAGTAGATGGAGTGATGTGATTAAGAGGGTGGTTTGAGTGAGCGAAATTTTACAAGTGGATTGGAAATGGAAGAGCATGTATGACAGAGTGTCAGCATAAATATGGATGAAGCTATATTTGCTTGTCTGGATATAGTAATGGTTGCCGAAAATTAATTTTGAAAAATGCGATATACATTTTTGGGTACATGGCGTGATTATATGTGTATATACAGGTGTCTCAAAAGTCTGGACACAGTCAAATATCTCGAAAAATTTACATCAAATAAAAAAACGAAAAATACGTGTTTAATATTTTTTAAAAATGTATCTAATGATACTACACTTGACCCCCTACCTTTACCCATAGAGGGTGGGAAAGGGGTCAACTTTGAAATCTTAACTACGAACCCCTATTTTTTATAACAGATTCGTATTCTACGTTTAAAAATACGTAGGATTTGTCTGCTACATTTTTTTTCTATTCATGATAAATAGCGCTGTAATCGACGGACACATAAACACATAAGCGCGGATACATTCACGAACCGGCTACCTACACGCAGAGAGCGGTCGCCTGTGTAGGTAGCCGCTATACATTTTATTGCACTGTTGAATTCTTTATAAAGAAATGTTTGTGTTTGCAAATTACCTTCATCCTCCGCCCCATTAAGGGTGGAAGAAAAAGAGCGGTATTACTGGTTTCTTTAGCAAAAAAAAGATTTTTTATCGTATTTTTGGATTTACCGTTTAAACTTGGTAATGAAAATTATGAAGAATACAACGGTACATGCAAAAATATCTATCATGAATAAAAAAAATATTTCAGACAAATCCTACGTATTTTTAGTCATAAAATCCGAATCTGCAATAAAAAATAAAGATTCCTATTTAATATTTTAAAGTTAACCCCTTCCCACCCCCTAGGGGTAGGGTAGGGGGTCCAGTGTAGTATCTTTAGATAGATTTTTTTTAAATATTAAGCATGTATTTTTTGTTTATTTTTTTTATTTGATGTGTATTTCTCAAGATATTTGACCGTGTCCAGACTTTTGAGATTTTCTGTATGAAAATTTTTTTCTTATAAGTTTACTTGTGGACGAGTCATAAATAAAATAATGTAAATAAATAAAAATAAACAAATATTTGTTTCATTTTTTAGGAACCTCTGCTATTATTAAAGCAATATTAAATAAACAGGGTTGCTGTAGTTCAAAAGGATACACTATTTATCTATCAAAATTTCCTTCTAGTGCAGATGCAATATCTATTATTCAATCAGGAATTAAAAAAGTTTATTATGGAAAAGATAATTCTAGTGGAATTCATGCTGAGAATATGTTTCAAACAGAGAAAGTAATATTTGACAAATTTGAAAATTCTGAAACAAGTGAAGGGTAAGTGAATAATAATTTTAAAATATTTTCAGCTAAAGGTGACGTAAAGCCATAAGTTTAAACAGATTCCTAATTATGAGTGATAGTCGCCTAATCAACGATTTTACTAATTTTAGATTTTTATGAAAAATTTGAAAAAAAATACTTCAATATATTACAGGATTTTTCCCAATTTTAATAAAATCTCTATAAATTTGTATTTGGATTATAAATACAGAAAAATTATTATTAGGTTATAATACTGAAATGCATTGTGTGCTTTAAATTTTTTTAATAAAAAATAATTATCAAACTTTGAAATTTTACATATGTCAAAATACTACATTTTTCTGCAGATTTTATTTAATTTATTTTACAATTCTATTTATGGAATATTTACCCAATAATTTTTGAAAAAATATATAATTATGTAACTTCTAAATCAATATATATATATATATATATATATATATATATATATATATATATATATGTTTTGCTTTATAATTCCGCGGACGTTATATGACGTATCTGGTTTCCGGGATTGGCTCCGCGTTGTCGGTTGTCGATTTTGATGAAGCCGTTTTGGCACAGTTTCATATGCCATCGTCAGGTCTTCTCAATATTGCTTTTGCTCTGCTTTGAGTTAGACGTAGAATTCCACGTCTAACTCGAAGCAAAGCAAAAGCACTGTTGAGAAGACCTGAAGATGGCACATGAGACTGTGCCGAAACGTCGTTATCACAATCGACAACCGCCAACGCGGAGCCAATCCCGGAAACCAGATACGTCATATATATATATATATATATATATATATATATATATATATATATATATATATATATATATATATATTAAAATTTTATTACAATATCAAATAATGAATCATAAAATTTTCATTGAAAGTAAAAGCGAATTAAATTAACTAAATTATAGCAGCTTTGTATCTGTAAGCACAGAGTCCTGCTATGTTCCGTTTTTTTCTGTATTATTCGCGTAATCGGCATACATGTGCCAATTTGAATTGTTATCTGGCATGTTATACCTCATTTCCGCACGCTTAAAATATTTGTTTGAATAATTTAGGTTTTAATATTTTGAGAAGTTAATAATGTTTATTATAATTTTTGAATTAGACATTGCGTGATTATTTTATTTCTTTATTACCGACCGGCCCATTTTAGTGAGGGTGGTATTATAAACAATACCAAATTTGACTTTTCGTGAAATATTCTTTCTGTAAAATAAATCAATTGTTTTCAGCGTAATATCAGCGTAGTTTGTCTGTGGTTAAGCTAAGAGCAAATTCGACTAAACGGTTTTTGAAAAATTTTATGTTTAAATTATCTACAAAAATTTTAATATTATAAACGGTTGATATGAATCAATTCACCGAAATAATAGTTTATTAATGTCAGTTTAATGGTGTTTTTTTTTTTAATAATTTTTTTAATATTTTGCGATATTTTATTTAGTATCTATATTTTTTGATTTAGGTAAGTACGTTTTCATCACTATGGTGGTATATTTTAAATACGTATCATACAAACGTCAATTTAATAATATGATAATAATTTTAAGTTTTCTGTTAAATAATTATTTCCCTATTAGTAAATATTTAGCAATTAATAAAATTTTGTATTTATAAATAAATATAAAACATCTATAAAATTAAGTCATATTCTATAAAAGTCATATAATGATTTGTAATTTTTTTTAAATATTTGACACCGCCCTCCCGGCTGAAGCAATAACCACAAATAATATATATACTTATATATAGTGTGTCCCAAAAAGTTTTATACAAATGAAAAAAAGTTTATCTGACATTTCACTCTGCATAACTTGTAGATCCATAATTAAATACAAAATTTTTAAAACATTTCCAGGAATACAAGAAAAACCAAAGTCATGATTTGGAGTAAAAGTAAAATTAATTAGTTAATTAATTAATTAATTATTAGGTTATAAATTGTTTAAAATTTCTTATTCCTTTATTCAATAAATAATATAAAAATAAAATGATAATAAATAAATTAATAATAAATTAATAATATCTTGTAATATTTATTTGGGAAAATCACAAATCTACAAATGGGCATAATTTTTTGCTATTTAATATCAATTTCAATAAACATTTTTCTCTCCACTACAGTTTGAACGTAATTTTACTCTCACTCCAAATCATGATTTTGATTTTCTTTGTATTCCAACCAGTGTTTTAAAAGTTTTGTACTTAATTATGAATCTACAAGTCAAGTAGAGCTTTTTATCAAAAATATTTTTTTTGTGGAATGTAAGATAAACTTTTTCTCCATTTGTATAAAACATTTTGGGGCACACTGTATATAGTTAGCGCATAGTAATTTTATGTAAAATAAAGCTAAATGTATAAATGAATTTTAAATAAAACAAAACACTATATTACATTACGAGAAACAGAAAGCGAATTTTATTTTGTTAAGGCCAAACACTTGAGACGTAAGTAGAATCGAATCTAGGCAAACTGGGTAAAACTTAAAGAAAACATCCTACTGAAGGTGATACATGCTAATTTATCCTGAAGCGTACCAAATGAGAAACTAAATTAAAAATAATAAACAATACATATACCAAGTAACCTTAACTATACCAGCAGTTGTAGAATGTTATCTACATGTATACATTATTTATATTTGTTGTGTAATTTCTAAGAATTGTTCTTTCTTTGGTCGAATATACAATTTCTGACCATCCTGGGCAGTGTACATTGCATTTCTTGTACTTATTTACTCATTTTCAATAATAAAATTCAAATTCAAACGGAAATAAACAATCAACTTCACTTGAATAAAATAATTTTTAACATATCCGCCGAGGATATTAAATTAAATAGACTGGATCGTGTTTCTTGTGCCGAAATTGCAATTTCTGGCCACCTTGAATGGTGAATATTTTATTTCTTGTACTTCTTTGTACAATTTCTATATTTAAATTCAAGCGAAAATACATACATACATACAAAATCACGCCATGTGCCACAAACTCTTTTCATCATCCCGAAATCAGTCTCCTCCAAACATTCCTACTCAAACAAGCAACTTTCGCTTTATCCACATTCATAATTCCTCTCATACATGCTTTTTTATTCCTACTACTTGAAAACTTTTGCTCACGCAAAACACTCTCAATCATACCACTCCAACTACTCAACGGACGTCCACGCAAACGTATACCATCAAAATCATTCAAATAAATCTTTTTAACCAAACGTTTATTAAGCGAAAATAAACAAAATAATTATTAATTAACAAAAATTGACGTAATAGTGTCTTCAGTATGGCAGCCGGAGATGTTAGATTAAATATAATTAACATTGAAGTTAGGTTTGTTGCTGGCAACAGAGTTGTAATATGTTGCATAATAATGTTAACTTTATTGTATTAATAATATAATTACCTGTCCTTCTACATAGGCAATAGATTAATTACTTAACTACTGCAAGTACAAATATCTCTCGACGGCATTTGTTAAATTTATAAATGGTATGTAAATAAGAAAATTTCTTTAAATAAAAATATGCAGCGTAATTTTTAATTAATCAACATAAATAATATAGTTGATTTTTATTATTGTGTTTAACAAATAAAAAAATATATGAAATATATATCATCTACATACTTTTTTTATAATTTTTATAATATTTATATTAATTGAACTCTTATGCTTACAGCAAATTTTATGACGGCAATGGGGCTTGGTTGAACAAGCTCTAACCGCATTTCAATTTTTTTATAAATATATATATATATATATATATATATATATATATATATATTAATGTCAAAATATAAACTTTTGTTCTTTGGTCCTGAACCTGCGTTATGATTAATTATAATGTTATTAAATTCCCTATCAGGTTCGTTATTGTTTTTAACAATGTTAACAATGTTAAAAACAATAACGAACCTGATAGGGAATTTAATAACATTATAATTAATATATATATATATATATATATAGTAGATGTTTTGAATAAAATATGAAATACGTTGGTACTATTGACTATTATTTTTTTTTAGATTGAAACATTTTTTAATGTTATCGAATGTATTAACAGAAGAAAAATCAGAAGATTCTGCAAAATATAAAGATGGTGCCTGTATTGTAAATGAAGAGCACAAAATTGTTGGAATAGGAATTAATAAAAGTGGTATTGTAAATTCTGCAAGACAATATTTTAAAATATTTTGACCCAATGAATTCAGAAATTTGAAATTAAATTAAAATTTTAATAATAAAATTGAAATTTTTTTAATATATATATTTATTTATATATACAGGGTGATTCATTGGTAAACGGAAATACTCAAACGGTGAATAGAGGTCACCGAGGCGGTTCTAGAAATACCCCATTTATTGGACCTGACGGTCTTTGTAATCGAGATACAGGGTGTTTTATCGATTTTGCTTATTTCTTCCTGAGGTCATAACTCTCGAACCACCCCGTATATTTTTTTGATATTTGGTACACATGTTTCTCATTCAGAGCCCAAATGAGCCATTTACTATTTACAAGAAAAATCCAGGTCCGGATTAACAAAAAAATAGATAGCAATTGTGACCTTGAAACAACACCCTGTATATTGAAATTTTCAAAATCCGTTTGCATATTTAGAAAGAGCACAAAAAACTAAATTAAAATGTGCAATTTAAATTTTTCCGCAGAAAATTTAACTATTCACATTTTAAACTTAAAGTAAAATTTTTAAGAACTTAAAGCCAAAAAAATAGTTATTATTAACTTTTAATAATAAATTATAAAACGTTTGAATCCATACTCATTTTAAAATTATTGAATAACTATTAAATACATTGGTTTTTATTTTTATTTTTTTTTTATTTTTTTTTTTTTATTTTTTTTTTTACTATTTTTTATTTTTTTATTTTTTTTTTTAACTATAAAATTAGAAACCAATGTATTTAATAATTATTCAATAATTTTAAAATGAGTATGGATTCAAAAGTTTTATAATTTATTATAAAAATTTAATAACAACTATTATTTTGGCTCTAAGTTCTTAAAAATTTTACTTTAAGTTCAAAATGTGAATAGTTAAATTTTCTGCGGAAAAATTTAAAGTGCACATTTTAATTTAGTTTTTTATGCTCTTTCCAAATATGCAAACGGATTTTGAAAATTTCAATATACAGGGTGTTGTTTCAAGGTCACAATTGCTATCTATTTTTTTGTTAATCCGGACCTGGATTTTTCTTGTAAATAGTAAGTGGCTCATTTGGGCTCTGAATGAAAAACATGTGTACCAAATATCAAAAAAATATACGGGGTGGTTCGAGAGTTATGACCTCAGGAAGAAACAAGCAAAATCGATAAAACACCCTGTATCTCGATTACAAAGACCGTCAGGTCCAATAAATGGGGTATTTCTAGAACCGCCTCGGTGACCTCTATTCACCGTTTAAGTATTTCCGTTTACCAATGAAACACCCTGTATATATATATATATATATATATATATATATATAAATAAATATATATATTAAAAAATTTCAATATATATTTATTTATATATATATTATATATATATAAGTATATATATATATATATATATATATATATATATATATATATAACGTATGTAGTTTTAGCAAAATGCTTGTTAAATAACAAATCACATGTAAGAATATTTTTTACCATATTTCCGATGAAATTATATTACTTTTTTTATGAAACAATTTATTTATTTAACTACAATTTTAAAAAAAATTGTTGAAACAATCAAAATTTAAAAATTTATTTGTTGTTAACACTTATATGTTCTTAAAAGATTTATATCAGTACTTTATCAGCAACTTTAAAATTTCAAATAAGAACTCTTATATTTTATTGTATATTTTGATTCTATTAATGGCAGGTAGCGCTGTAATCGCATTTTTTTGCATTTTTCGTCATCTCACTCGGTGCTTAAAGGCGTGCAACAATGTTCGCAATTGTATCAGTTTTTTTCACATGTTTTACAATAATAAGATTGCTAAATTTTCAAATTTTTGTTTTTCAAATTTTTTGTCACTAATTCATCCCTCTAATTGATGTTTGTATGTTTTTATGTATATATGTTTCTCCAGCATCTCCTCTTAAACTCCTGAACCGATTTTGATGGTAGTTGTGTCATTTTAATTGGTTCATTCTCTATTTGAGAATAGGCAAGTTTCATCTTTCTACGATTTCATCTTGGTTCTCGAAAATTTGAAAAATTATGTTTAATGCTAACCTGCAAATGTCAAATGACAGCGTAGTTGCGCAGCAACGCACAACAGGAACGCTGCAATTGCGCAGCAATGCGCGACGAGAAAGTTATCTTTCAAATACTGAATTTTTGCGCAGTTTCGCAGCAACGCGCGACGGGAAAGCTAGTTCTTATGTATTGGTTAATTTTAATTTAATAATTGTTTCAATTATTTACGCAAAAAATAACAATTTTTTGTTATTACTATTATAAATAAATATAAGAAAAATGTTATTTATAATTGTAAACAATTTTGTATATCTCTAAACACCGAGTAAGATAACGGAAAATGCAACAAGAAATGCGATTACAGCGCCATCTGTCATAAAGATAAAAAAATGTTACAAATAAATTCTTCATATTTTTATTAATAGAATCGAAATATGCAATAAAATTTTGGGGTTTCTATTTGAAATTTAAAAGTTGCCCCCCCTTTCAACCACCAGGGGTGGTCGGGGGGATTCACTTTTTGCGTTATTCGATAGAGCACAACAATATCAGTTAGATTGCTTTTCGTTTTGTTAAAAAATAACAAGCTCTTGCATTATAAAAGGTGTGGACAAGTGGTCTGGACCACCCGGTGTATTATATTATATTTGTTCTCAATTTTAATTGGCCGCTTTTACTATAATATAAAATTTTAACTATAAAGTTTGGCTAGTACAAATGTTTGTCGTGATACTACTACGACTATTTTTATTACAATAATTGCACATGCTTATTTTGCCTTATTCTTGTTACTGTTACTATTGCAACTGAAGGTTATGCAGTTGAAAAGAGGGTTTAATCTACAATGTCTTTAAGGTTGTGCATTTGATAAAGAAATCTAATGTAAAATTTGTTATTTAATAACCATCATGTTACTCTTTATTTCACGTCATGCTTTGCATTATATATATATATATATATATATATATATATATATATATATATATATATATACAAGATGTTCGCTTGCCAAGTTGATATAGAACAATAACATGGAATACCGATAATATGCAGAATACTTCTTTCTCGAGTTAAATTCGGAGAAATACTTAGAATACTTTTTAATAGGGCATAAAAAGATATATAATTTATTTTTAATTTTAATTTGCTAGCATATGTCGTTTGGACGCTAGATTTATTTTTGTTCTGTGTTTTTATTTTTATTCTCAAAAACTATGAGGTGTACGAAAATAAGCAAGATATGGAAAAATGCAGAATAATGAGTACTATAATTGATTGAGAAAAAAAACATTATTTTAGAATGCATAGTTTAGTAAAAAAATAAAAACTGAATTTTTGAAAAATTCTCAAGACCGTACCCTTGGAATTATCTTTAAAATAAAACTTTTTTCAAAATTTATTCAAAAAAAATCTGAAAAAATTCAGCAAAATATAGAAAAAAATTTGCTAAGTAACTTTTTCCTGCTAAATCAGTATGAGTTAGAGAAAAAAGTTACTTACCTATTATGTAGTTAATTTTTTCTCTATTTCACTGAATTTTTTTTAGCAAATTTTAAATCGAAAAATTGTGCTAAAATGACAATTCCGCCAGTGGCGTAGAATTTAGGAAGGATCAACCTCTCACTTGCCCCTATTGTACGCCACTGGCAGTAGCCAGAAACTTTTATTTAACATAATTTAGTATGGTTTACGGTACCTACATTTCCTGCCAAGTATGATAAGGATACGTCAAATAGTTTTAAAGTACTGGGCAAAAATCGTTTTTAAATTTTTATATAAAACACCCTGTAGCTCAGTAAGGAGCCACATTTTATCTCAGTGATTTGCATTAAATCTTCATATTCTGAGCCCAGGATACTCCAGTTAAAATTAGGAATAATTATTCTGTTACATCCTGTATATATACCGGGTGTATACTTGGTTTATGCAATATAGGAAAAACAATGTTATTTTTTTAACATCGTAATTCCTGCCTCCCCGTTAGTTTTAGGGAAAAATTATAATAGACAAAAATTATTTAGAATTAAAAACTACATTATTTATGCTTAAAATAATTGTGATATTACGTCTCAGTAATTAATTATTAATTAAATAAATATTATCAGTTTTCAGCAATATCAGACAGCCATGGACAAAACGCGAATGTATTTTGTTCACAAATGTCAGTGTATTGTATGTTGTAAACAAAATACATTCGCGTTTCGTCCATGGCTGTCTGATATTGCCGAAAACTGTTAATATTTATTTAATTAATAATTAATTACTAAGACGCAATATCGCAATTATTTTAAGCGTAAATAATGTAGTTTTTAATTGTAAACAATTTTTGTTTCTTATATTTTTTCTCTATAACTAACGGGGAAGCAGGAATTGCGATGTTAAAAAAATAACATTGTTTTTCCTATATTGCATAAACCAAGTATACACCCGGTATATATATATATATATATATGCAAATTATTTGTTTAGAAGGTTGACATAGCGGATTAACATGGGAAATCGACAATATATGAATTAATTTTTTCTCGAGTTAAATTTCAAAAAACTATTATTAGAAATCAAATTAAAGTTATTTAGGTATAACAATGATAATCTGACAATGGCAATGGAGAGACACATAGTTAACGCAAACAAAGCATTCTATACTTTCCTACGAATATAAAACGTGGAACGAAACACCCATTTTGATAGAAAACTAAAAATATATAAAAGAAATAATAATTATCGAATTAATAAACTACAGAAATTTTCGAAAGTTGAGAATGAATAAAGAATTACACGACATATATAACCAACCAAATATCATAGGAATGGTAAAAAGTATCATAATTAAATAGATTGTTTAAGTAACGCAAATGGCGAAGGATGACCGGGTCCAAGAATATTTAATAGTTAACCACAAGCAATATCTTAAGATCAAAAAGAAGACCGACAACACGCTATGCCAAAACGCTATAAAAGATGTAAAAAATTAAAAATATTAAATTGGAGGCATACAACAAAACAGAGGCGGCTAGTTGAACAGGCAAAGACACTCTTTATGATTATAAGCTGAAAAAAGATTATTAAAAACATTAAGAGGATATAAAAAATATATTTTTCAAATATAATAAAACCAATCAATACATTTATTTCACATTATTAGTATTGCTATATTTAAAAAAATTTAGCAAATAATTATTAAATAATAACGTCATTAATTATTGTCCTATTTTAAAATATAATTATTGTAATTAAAATCAATAAATTATTCTCTAGCTTAATGTCGATTCAAATTAAATCAGGGATAGCTATACTTTTAGCTAGACGTTGAATTAGCACTCTAACCGCTGCGCTGTACCAATGTGGAAGAAAAATTTGGCTTCCGCAATGTGTTATAAATATTAATGTTATCGAATAATTTTTTTAGAATCTAATTTTTAAATAATAGTAACTAATTAAGTGGTTTTATTGCATTTAATCATTGTTATTTTGTAATATTTAAACTAAACGATAATAATAAACAAATTTCGAAATTTAACTCGAGAAAGATTCATTTTGAATATTGTCGATTTTCCATGTTATATATATATATATATATATATATATATATATATATATATATATATATATAATATTTATTTTGTTATTCGACTCTAGTTTCTTTAATTTCTAATCTATTTACTTAAAAAAAAAAACGACTGCTTACCTGAAATAAGTAAATAGATTAGAAATATATATATATATATATTTGTATAAATATATATGTATATATATATTTGTATAAATATATATGTATATATATATTTGTATATATATATATATATATATATATATATATATATATATATATATATATATATATACGCTTCTAAAATTGCTTCATTTCTTTTTCTCTAGTAAATTTCAGTATTAAAAATTGAATTTAAAAAGAAACATAAAATAAACTATTTCCCAGATTAACCAATTTTTAAATTAAAAATAATTTCAAAAACAAATATTACTTATTGATTATTATAAATATATTGTTTTTATTTTTAATAACACAAAAATATATATTCAGGATGCCATGCCGTAGTTAATGCAATATTAAACAAAAATAGCTGTTGTCTAATCGGATGCTCTCTTTACGTAAAATATGTTCCTTGCAATGAATGTGTAAAATTGATAATTGAGTCAGGAATTAAGAAAATTTATTTTACCAATGACAATTGTCCTGGAAGTTGCGAAAGAGAAATGTTTGAAAAAGTGGAAGTGAAATTTGAAAAAATTTCAATGGATTTAGGGTAAGTATGTAAAATATTTTTAAAATCGCCTAAGCTATTGTTTTATTTTACAATTAAAGCTGCTACACATTAGAATTTTGAAAATTATAAAATGTACTACCTTGAATAAATTAGATAAAAATTGCATATTATTTAAACATTACAAGATTAAAAGCATGTGGGTAAACCCGTATATTATGTAGGCTACCGTGACTTCAACTTATAAATACTATAAAAAATAGAAATATTTTTTTTACTTAATACTGTGTTTTGGTAAAAAGTATGTAATTTGTGATCACAAAGAAAATCCTTTGTAAAAATTTGATTAAATTTAAATAAATAATGTAGCGAATTTGAATTTTAAAAAATTTTACTATCTTTTCTGTAAAAATTAATTTTTTATCCTTTATCTTAATCTGCAATTGAAAATGTAGGTTTGTAATTAAAATTCTAAAGTTTTCCTCATTTCCTGCCCCACTGGGAGTTCGATGGCAAAGCTTTAACATAATCGGATGTCCCCCTCTTAACCATTAAATTTTTGATATGCAACATTTTTTGATCTGTAGATTATTTCTTGAGATATTTCAGGATATAATTTAAAATGAGGCAATATTAGGGTGTTTCGAAAAAAATCGATCCAGCTGGCCCTGGGCTCAAATCAAAGATATGGGTATACAATATACCCATACAAGTCCATTCGCGATTTAAAAAATGTTTAGAGGGTGCACCGAGCTGCGAAAATGCCAATTTTTAAACCTTTTTTAAATAATCGCGCAAAATCTTGTCTTAAAAGCATCGGATCAAGTCGTGCTTTTGATATTTTGTGACCAAAACAATACTGAACAAGCTAGACCTGCGGGTAATGGGTTGGCGTTAGGACTTGGTAAATGATAATTTTTTAAAATCATTTTTTCAACTTTTTTCAACGTTTTTCAACTTTTTTTGTTATGTTATTTATTCATATATATTGCGCGTATAGAGCAAATCAGTAACTTAAAAATATACGACAGTACTAAAAATTAAACAATTGCACATATAAAATATCCAATATATTTCAAAAAGTTTTTAATTTGATGTAACAAAAATACCATAATAAAAATATGATGTTTCCTTTGGTCTAATCTTTCGAATATGGATTTTAAAAATAAAATGTAAAACCCCATAAAGAGCGTTTTCAGGCTGTTACGTTTAATTGTTATAAATCTCGAGAACATTGATTGAATGTTTGAACTATTTGTATAACATTAATCAAGGGGTTAAGATTCATTTTATAACAAGAAAATAGAAAACCCTTCAAAAATGTTGAAAAAATCATTTTTAAAAATTAGCACTTACCAAGACCTAACGCCAACCCATTATCCACGTGTTTAACTTGTTCAATATTCACTTGGTCATAAAATATCACAAGAACTACTTGATCCAATGACTTTAAGACAAGTTTTTGGGTCATTATCTAAAAAAAAAGGCTACACAAATTGCATGTTTTTATGAATTCAAAGAATTTTCACGCTCCTACACCTGACGCCAACCCATTATCCGCAGGTCTAACTTGTTCAGTATTGTTCTGGTCACAAAATATCAAAAGCACGACTTGATCTGATGCTTTTAAGACAAAATTTTGGGCGATTATCTAAAAAAAGGTCAAAAAATTGGCATTTTCGCAGCTCGGTGCACCCTCTAAACATTTTTTAAATCGCGAATGGACTTGTATGGGTATATTGTATACCCAAATCTTTGATTTGAACCCAGGGCCAGCTGGTTCAATTTTTTTCGAAACACCCTAATATATATATATATATATATATATATATATATATATATATATATATATATATATATATATAGAATGGTAATAAAGTATGGAACAAAATTCATAATTTCATTATTTAACGTTTTGGACGTCATAAGTAAAATTTTTATGCCATAAGGTGGCTAATTAAAAAATATAATCGACGTGTCCGAGCGTTTTTCTTGAAAACATTAAATAACAAAATTATGAATTTTGTTCCATACTTTATCACCACACTGTACATATATATATATATAAAGAGTCCGCCAAACATTTGCATCATATAAGAAAAATTTAATTGCTTGTTTTAAAAAAAATTAATTATTATAAGACTATTTCGTGTTTGTATAAAAACAAAAAATACGCTAGATAAAAGCATTGATATCGCTTTCTCTATTAATTAAAACCTAAATGATGATTAATATTACAGATAAATTTTCTTTATCTAATAAAATTTGGAAAAAGTTATTTGTAAAAAAAGATTCTCAATAACATATTTGTCATATACACAAATATTTTATTTTTACAGTCGATTTAAACAAACAAATTATTATAATAATTATAATTATAATTATAATGTATATAATAATTAATAGTTAATTAAAAATTAATTAATAATTATTATATTAGACATTGTATCATTTTGATATCTTGTATATAAATTTTTCAGACATACTGTATATATGACTCTGAGACATTGCATATTCATATATAAAAAACACATTGTATATAAAATTCTTTAGATACATTGCATATACGAATTTAAAAAACGCATTGCATAAAGTAGCTTTTTAAAAAAACATTGTATATAATTTTTTAGACACATTGTATATAATTGCCTCTTACACTGAATCTCCGTGAAATAACATAACTTCCAGAATAAATTAAACGCTATATTGAAAAAACAAAGACTATATAGATAAGTTATATTGAAAAATGTCATTGCTATAATAAAAATACAAGCGCTATAAATAAGCAACCAACGCTATATATAAATAACAAATGCTATATTAAGTAACACACGCTATATATAAATGACATACGCTAGACAGAATTAACAATCGCTATATATAAGTGACATATGTTATACAGAATTAACAAACGCTATATATAAGTAACATATGCTATATTAAAATTACAAATGCTACATTAAATATTACTTAGATTTGCAAAATAACCTCAACATCAATAAAAAAGTTTAAAAAGACGGATTTAAAATTATAGGGGAAATGGACAATAATCAAACTGATACAAAAAACATTCTGTATTTTAACTTTACAACCAAATATGAATAAGATAAAAAAATAATAAGATAAAATTCATTGAACAATTAAAGCCTTCTTCGCCTTGGATGGGCGACCCTCATTTCTTTTTTTTTTCCTATTGGAATATTTTTAGCCTCATTTGGAGGAACAATTAATTCCAAGCTGATTGCCAGCCCCAAAATATGCTTGCACATATAGTTTTTAAGAAATGCTGGACAATCACAACCACAAGTACTTTTTAAATAATTTTCTGTATTTAATACAACTTTATATTGATCGCAACACGAATTTTGAAGCAATTGCAATTGAAGACAAATATTTCAGATGCAGGTGCTTCGATTCAGAGAATCGAATGTTTATATGAATATAGCAGAAATCTATAAGTTTAATAAAATTTTATATATAGCAGAACTGTTTTACATATATAGTAATATGTATTTCAAATTATTATTGAAGATTTATAGCAAATTGTTTTAATTTTTATAGTGTTTATCATTTCATAATATAGTATTTGTAAATTTCTTATATAGCGATTTTATATATTATATATAGCGTTCGTAATTCTTATTATAGCGTTTGGAATTTGCATATATAGCGGTTTATTGGTACCCCATAACTTCTGTAGAGAAAGAGAGAGAGAAAAAATACATTACTTGTATACCATAAATGGCATTAAAAATACAAATAGTAGATAGCTTCGAAAACTGTAAACGTTTGTTTTTTCGCTGAAATATTGAGTTTCATCTTTTGAAACATATCAAAATCAAATAAAAATATTGAAAATACCTCTCGCAGTAAAATATATTTATTCAGTCGTTAGAGGGAGCGCTTAGCTACAGTTTAATGTACGCCAAAATAATGTTTGTCACTTTCTGTCGCACGAAATGCCTAATTTCATTTTAAATGGCGAGGAATTCTCGCCATTTAAAATTTAGTTATAGGGTTACAAATATGCCGTCACAGTAAAAGGCGTGTCTTGCGCAGAGAGAGCACGCATTCGGAGGAAATGAGATAGACAGCTACCCTAGCTAACGCTTGGAAAGTACAATACGCGACACGATAATGACAGAAGCACGATAGAAGGAAGACTAAAGTTCCCACCATAGGTCCCCACCATGTCCCCACTACAATTTTTAGCTAGAACCATTGCGCGTCTACCCCTCATTGTCACGGCATATTTGTAACCCTATAAAAATTAAACATTTTGGCGAAAAAAAAACATTTATTTTTTCCAAAGATACCTACTATATATACATATATATATATATATATATATATATATATATATATATATTATATATATATATATATATATATATTATATATATATATATTATATATATATATATATATATTATATAAATATATATATATATATATATATATATATATTATATATATATATATATATATATTATATATATATATATTATATATATATATATATATATATATTATATAAATATATATATATATATATATATATATATATATATATATATATACCGGGTGTCTACTTTTTTTTTGTTACATAGGGAATACAATGCTAAAATTTTCATTTGGTGATAAATTTTCCCCTAATTATTATAGAACAAAAGTACAAATACAAAAGTTGTTTAGAATTCAAAAATGCATCAAATGATGCCAAATTTATCAATATAGGATGTTCCGATCAAGAATTAGAAGCAAATTAAAATTTCCATTTTTGCGCTCTTTACATCAAAGTGCCATGGAAATTAAACAAATAATTTCATTTCTTCTGGAGTTTGAGTTTGACAGATCGTATTTATTTTATTGTTACGTTCTGTATTATTATCATTATTATTGAAAATAATGAATAAACTTAAGGTAAATGAAAAAGTTCAGTGCGTAAAATGGTATTTTACTGGAAATTCGATACGACGAGTAAGAGATTTATTCAGCGCTTTCTTTGAAAACCGTCCCATACCTTCCGCTATGACTATTCGTAGGATAATTAAACAATTCGAAGAAACTGGAAGTGTGTTAAAACGTTGTAAAAATTGTAGAAAAATCAACGCAGAAGATCAGGAGGAGAATTTAAATCAAAATGCAATTAAAGAAAATACATTGAATATACTTTTGTGTGTAACGGAAAACCCAAATGTTAGTGTGCGTCAACTTGGTGCTGAATTAAATTTGCATCCTTCAACAATACATAAGGTACTAAAAAATGAAAAATATCATTCTTATAAATATTCCACGCACCAAGAGATATTTGAAGCGGATAAAATGGCTAGAAGCGAATTTAGTAACATTATTATGGAAAAATCCAATTTAGACAGAAACTTCTTGAAATCTATTTGTTTTACTGACGAGTCTACGTTTACTTTACACGGCGAACCTAATACACAAAACTTTAGAATATGGAGCCAAACAAATCCTCATTTAATGGTAGCAACACGTACCCAATATCCAGAAAAAGTTAATGTATGGGCTGGAATTTTTGGCAGGTGTATAATTGGGCCATTTTTTTATTGAAAATAATTTAAACAACGAAAAATATTTGGATATGTTGCAAAATCATATTGGTCCGCAGTTAGAAGAGTGTGCAACTCAAGATAATGTTGTCTGGTATCAACAAGACGGATGTCCGGCACATTACAGCTGCAACATTAAATTATATTTGGATCAATGTTTTCCAAATTCATGGATTGGTAGAGGTGGTCCAATTAATTGGCCAGCTAGATCGCCCGATTTAGCACCATGCGATTTCTTTTTATGGCCATATTTGAAGGAGAAAATTTATAAACGACATATCAAAAATCTTGTTGATTTGAAAAATGCCATTGTTGAAGAGTGCAATAATATAACACAAACACAATTAAGCTCTGTACGTCACGAATTTTATAACAGATTAGGTTATTGTTTGGCAGTTAATGGCGATTTATTTGAACATTTAATTTAAATTGTTAGTTTCGTTTTTGTTCTCCTATATCTTGTATTCATGAATTTTTCTGTTTTATAGGTATATTGAATATTGTAATAAATAAAGAAAGTTTTACGGAGTTCAGCTATTTACTATTTATTAAACTCTTATCCGACGTTTCACTGCACAACTTACAGCATCCTCAGGGATAAGTTTAAATTATTATAATAAATATATTAGGCATAATGCCAGTCATCTAATTCAAATGTATTGTTTTTATAACTTGAAGTTAATAAATAAATTAAACAATTACTTAAAATTATAATGGAGACATTCACAATTTAAAACCACAGCTAGTACGTAGTGTACAGCCGAGTAAAATACCCTTTCATTGTAATAAATAATAAATACTTAATACTTTTTATACTTAATAGCTTTTCATTTACATTAAGTTTATTCATTATTTTCAATAATAATAATAATAATAATAATAATAATAATAATAATACAGAACGTAACAATAAAATAAATACGATCTGTCAAACTCAAACTCCAGAAGAAATGAAATTATTTGTTTAATTTTCGTGGCACTTTGATGTAAAGAGCGCAAAAATGGAAATTTTAATTTGCTTCTAATTCTTGATCAGAACATCCTATATTGATAAATTTGGCATCATTTGATGCATTTTTGAATTCTAAACAACTTTTGTATTTGTACTTTTGTTCTATAATAATTAGGGGAAAATTTATCACCAAATAAAAATTTTAGCATTTTATTCCCTATGTAACAAAAAAAAAGTAGACACCCGGTATATATATATATATATATATATATATATATATATATATTATATACTCAAATATAATCATAAAGGAATAATCTGAAAATGAAAAAATCATATCGATCCCAGGTTGAGGCGATATGATTTTTTCATTTTCAGATTATTCCTTTATGATTATATTTGAGTATTAACTGTATTTAAATGATATATCTATCAACTAACCAGATTAATGAATTATATATGATTGCACTATTGCACGAACCAACACCTTTCATAAGTATAGTTCTTATATGTATTTAGACATTAAAAATTAATGATATTGCGTATTTGTTGACTATGAAAAATTATGAATAGAATGTGTACTGAAAATGATTAGGTTTCATTCGCTCGATCTGTAATGTCCTCGATAGCTCAGTGGTAGAGCATTCGCCCGGCAAGCGAAAGGACCCTGGTTCGATCCCAGGTTGAGGCGATATGATTTTTTCATTTTCAGATTATTCCTTTATGATTATATTTGAGTATTAACTGTATTTAAATGATATATCTATCAACTAACCAGATTAATGAATTATATATTATATATATATATATATATATATATATATATATATATATATATATATATATATATATAAACCGGGTGATTCATTTAACCTGGAATTTGTTATATTTTGAAAAATACGCATCGGACAGAAAAATTTGCTGAATCCAAACTTTAATATCTCGAAGGGGGCATCCGCTAGAATTAAATTTCCGCCATCCCCCCGCCCCCTGTGGGCGGGGCGGGGAGCAACTTAAAATGTTAAATAGGAACCCCTATTTTTTTTATCACAGATTCGGATTCTACTATAAAAACTACGTACATTTCGTCCGAAAAACTTTTCGATTCTCGACAGATGGCGCTGTAATCGCAAAAAATAGATTTAACCTAGAATTTGTTATATTTGGAAAAATACGCATCGGACAGAAAAATTTGCCGAATCCAAACTTTAATATCTCAAAGGGAGGCATCCGTTAATGCTAAATTTCCGCCACGCTCCCACCCCCTGTGGACGGGGCGGGGGGCAACTTTAAATTTTTAAATAGGGACCCCTATTTTTTATTATAGATTCGGATTTTACGATAAAAATTACGTACATTTTGTCCGTAAAAATTTTTTCGATTCTCGACAGATGGCGCTGTAATCGCAAGAAATTTTTAAGATTTCAAAGTTGACCCCCGCCCGCCCACAGGGGGTAGGGGGTGTAGAGAATTCAGTACTAACGGATGCCTCCCTTTGAGATATTAAAGTTTGGATACGGCAAATTTTTCTGTCCGATGCGTATTTGTCGAAATATAACAAATTCCAGGTTAAATCCATTTTTTGCGATTACAGCGCCATCTGTCGAGAATAGAAAATTTTTTTTCGGACGAAATGTACGTAGAATCCGAATCTGTGATAAAAAATAGGGGTTCTTATTTAAAATTTCAAAGTTGCCCCCCGCCCCGCCCACAGGGATTGGGGGGGGTTGCGGAAATTCAGTACTAACGGATGCCCCCCTTTGAGATATTAAAGTTTGGATTCGGCAAATTTTTCTGTCCGATGCGTATTTTTCGAAATATAACAAATTCCAGGTTAAATGAATCACCCGGTATATATATATATATATATATATGTGTGTGATACTTTTACGACATTATAGTATACAACTAACGTACCTTTCCGTATTATTTCACGAAAATGCAGTGTGCGAGGAAAT
This sequence comes from Clivina fossor, assembly GCA_963966155.1. NCBI lineage: Eukaryota > Metazoa > Arthropoda > Insecta > Coleoptera > Carabidae > Clivina > Clivina fossor. Next base: position 13,021,850 of record OZ014564.1, on the reverse strand, counting down.
TATATACGGTGTGTCCAAGAAAATTATTTACAATATGTTTTATTTGAACACTGTGTTTTTTAAGAATTATATATGAAATGTGTCAAAATCATATATACAATATGACTAAAAAATATATAATAAAGTTAGTATATTATTCTTTATTATTAATATTATTTATTAGCAACTATTAACATCTATTGATAAGTTTTCAATTTAAATATGTGATAAATTTTAAGTCATATAATAGTACACCAAGGTAAATGTTCTTAATAAAATCAAATAACAAATTGGATTTGTAAAAATACAAATATCTTAAATTAATTAGAAATTACAATTTGAGGTACCTGTTTGACTTAGAATTTGTTTATGTGTTATCTGATACTTTTTTACAAATAACGTTTTCTAAAAATTTTTTTTTATAGATTAAATTAACATGGACTATTTTTTATAATTGATCAATTTGACATATGTCGGAAGTTTCGCTAGTACATTTTCAGTTTTTAGACAAACAAATAAAATGTTCTTTAAATAATAATTTTCAATAATAAAAAATTATTTTCGCATTTAATGCAAATATTTTGGCGAAAACTGTATATAATTTTGTACATTTAATTCTCTTTTGAATCCCATATACAAGCAGCTTATATATATACAGGGTGTAACAGAATAACTATTCCTAATTTTAACTGGAGTATCCTGGGCTCAGAATATGAAGATTTAATGCAAATCACTGAGATAAAATGTGGCTCCTTACTGAGCTACAGGGTGTTTTATATAAAAATTTAAAAACGATTTTTGCCCAGTACTTTAAAACTATTTGACGTATCTTTATCATACTTGACAGGAAATGTAGGTACCGTACACCATACTAAATTATGTTAAATAAAAGTTTCTGGTTACTGCCAGTGGCGTACAACAGGGGCAAGTGAGAGGTTGATCCTTCCTAAATTCTACGCCACTGGCGGAATTGTCATTTTAGCACAATTTTTCGATTCTCCAATATTTGCTGTGTAAAAAACATACTCTTCCTTTGTAACGATAAAGTCACTGTTTTTCGAGATATTTAAAGTTAAACATAAGTTGCACCCTTGGGATTTTTTCAAAATTTGCTCAAAAAAATCTGAAAAAATTCAGTAAAATAGAGAAAAAAATTAGCTACATAATAACTAAGTAACTTTTTTCTCTAACTCATTCTGATTTGGCTGTAAAAATTATTGAAAATAAAAAAAAAAAATGCAAAAAATATTAATTTTCAATAATTTTTCCAGCCAAACCAGAATGAGTTAGAGAAAAAGTTACTTAGATATTATGTAGCTAATTTTTTTCTCTATTTTACTGAATTTTTTCAGATTTTTTTAGCAAATTTTGAAAAAATCCCAAGGGTGCAGCTTATGTTTAACTTTAAATATCTCGAAAAACAGTGACTTTATCGTTACAAAGGAAGAGTATGTTTTTTACACAGCAAGTATTGGAGAATCGACAAATTGTGCTAAAATGACAATTCCGGCAGTGGCGTAGAATTTAGGAAGGATCAACCTCTCACTTGCCCCTGTTGTACGCCACTGGCAGTAGCCAGAAACTTTTATTTAACATAATTTAGTATGGTGTACGGTACCTACATTTCCTGCCAAGTATGATAAGGATACGTCAAATAGTTTTAAAGTACTGGGCAAAAATCGTTTTTAAATTTTTATATAAAACACCCTGTAGCTCAGTAAGGAGCCACATTTTATCTCAGTGATTTGCATTAAATCTTCATATTCTGAGCCCAGGATACTCCAGTTAAAATTAGGAATAGTTATTCTGTTACACCCTGTATATAGATGTCTGTGGATAATGGGTTTTGCAGTCAGAAATTTGGGATAGATGTTAAATAAAACTCATTCAAGTTTAGAAGGCAAGTTTTCGATTTTATTCAAATCTTCTTCAAGGTCTCTGAAACATTATGAAAAAATACAAAATACATCGTAGTTTCTTTATATTCTTAACAAATAAAAACAATATGCAAAATTTAATGCAATAAGAATATGTAACGTCAAAAATTACAAAAATTCTACAACATAAGTTAGAAATGAAATAAAAAATAACTAACGAAACTAACAGAGTCTTTTTTACAACATGGAAACCATGTAATAGAATATAGTAATGTAAAATATAAACCATAAAGTAAATAACTTAATCAAAACAAAAGTCAGAATTATAAAAATCATGAGTAATTGATCATGGATATTTAATAATAAATAAAGTAAGAAAATACATCTGTCAAAAATTAATTTGTCAAAATAACAACCGCTCAGTTAATAACGAAATGAACATATTAATTAATTAATGAACTAACTCAGTTTAGGTGCGTTTTATAAAAATATTTTAAACTGATAAACGTAATTAATTGTTTACTGGAATAACTCAGTTTAGGTGCGTTTTATAACTATGAAATTGCTACAAAACTTCAAATATTTAAACAAAAACCAACAAAATTTGAGAAAATAAGTAAAAGATGTAAATGTTCTAATAAGGCAACAAATTATTTGAATCGGTTTTTTTGTGTAATAGTTTTAAGAAAAGAAAATACGTGATACCAAAATTTAAGACGTATCGTGAGCGTCGATCAAACGGTCAGGTGTCATGTAAGTATGTAATAAGTTATCGTAAATCAAACTTAAGTTCTTAATGTCTGATCTTTTATTCATCAAGTTGTTGTTTGTCTTGATGAAAACCATTTCTAGGAATGTACGTTTAAAATCATTTTCCTCAGTGCATAAAACCTGGGAATTATCAAAATCTATGTTATGCTTTGTTTGATCTTTATGTGTAGACAGGGCAGTTGAATTTGGTTTTAGTCTACAATCCGATTTATGTTGGGTAACTCTATCACATAGTTTTCGTTTGCTGTTTCCGATGTACGACATTTTGCAGTCTTTGCAAGGAATCTTGTATATTGAGTAAGCTGTTTGTAAAAGTGGTGGTTTATCTTTTAATCTTGTGAAAATTTTTTTTATAGGTAATGCGATCTTTTTAACTATTTTTGTGTTATCTTGTCGTAAGATATTGATTAATCTATTCGTTTTTCCCGAAATCCGGGGTAACGTACAAATGTTTGTTCTGGAAATGGTATTTATTTCAGTAAGATTTACTTCGTTGGTGATTGGTAGAGATGTAGTTGGTGTAGAAAACAATAAACGGTTTATGAAGTGTGGTGAATATCCACTTTCACAAAGAAGTTGTTTTAATTTCCGTAAGTTTGTTTGTTTGTATTCATTGCTGGATAAGGAACAAACTTTATATTTTAGTCCAAGAATGGTGTTAACTTTTACATGTGTATCATGTGCTGACAGATAATGAATATATCTTCCGGAAGCTATTGGTTTAGTGTACCAGGACGTTTTTACAAGATTATCATTGCTTCTATACAATTCCATGTCCAAAAAGGGTAATATATATTTCGAATATTCATACTGTCAATACGTGTTGTCTCACAGTGCTACTTTGAATGCATTTTTTTGTTCGAAATTCATATTTTTTTTTTTTTGTAAAAATTATTTCACAATGTGCAGTTTTTTGTGAAATATTTACTGTAATAAACAACGGACCGTTATTCCAGAAGGCAAAAATGCAGTTTGCAGTTGTAGTGAATTTCTGTGGGTATGCATTGAACATTTCTTTTTTCTCATCTTTAACTTATGTTAGTACATGTATATTTACTGCCGTACGAAACATAGCCATACGTCTTCGCCGCGACATTGTGAAACTTGTTGTGCTAATCCAATTAACTTACTGTGCGAATATTATGCTAGTTTATAATGTCTGAGTGCGGTAAATGTAATAGACCTACGCGAGACAATAATTTTGTTAGTTGCGAAGGTCAATACTTGAAATCATACCATTTAACATGTGTTAATCTTTCCGAATCCGACTTCACTGTGCTACAGAAAAATTGCAATTTTTTTTTTTATGTGAGAACTGTAAAAGTAAATGCGAAATTTTAGATAAGTCCAATTCGTTGTCAATCTCGTCCAAATTTAATGAAATAAACAAAAAAATTTCATCAATTAATAATACATTATCTTCTGATTTTTTGAACAAAATATTTGGTAAATTTAAAGAAGAGCTTTTCTCATTGTATCAATTAAACTGAATAAATTTGAAGCATCTATTACATCTAAATTAACCAAATTTGATGTAGACAGTAACTCTAAGGATAATATTAAACCAATTTTTGATGATGTAACCAAAAAACTGAAACCATTTGTTTTGATTAAGCTAAAGAAAAATCCAGTCTTTCTCTCAAACAAAAACAGATATACTAAAAACGGTTAATCCAATTGTCACAAATATTGATTTTAAACATGTACATCATAATAAAAACAATGGATTAGCGCTGAGCTGCTCATCATCTGAGGACTCCAATTAACTTAAGGAATTGATTAACAACGAATTAAGTGACAATTATAATATAAAACATCTTGCTATTTTAAATCCACGTGTTCGTATTGTTGGCTTGTCGCTAAAATATAATAACGATGACTTAATGCATTATCTTCGACGAAATATTTCATGTATTTCGAATACGTCGGAATGCGAAATAATTGATATATCACCTTTACGCAACAATAAAAATATATTTCAAGCTGTTGTACAAACTGGGGGTCAGTTCTCGAGCAATGAAATAGTGGTGACATATTCTCATCAAGTGACAAAATGGTCACGTGATCACTTTTTCACCTAGTGAAACAGAAATTGTATTCTCGAGAATTTTTTTCATTTCACTTACGTTTCATTTCCTTTCATCACACATAAAATATCTCATCATAGTTTAGTACGTGAGATTGCCGTGAAATTCAGTGAAATTTGACAGAAACTGCAATAAAGTTATATTTTAAGATTAAATTGACTTTTTGTTTAACGTCCATTACATATTACAGTTTTATTTTAATATAATGAGTTCTGAAAATATATACATTATTTAGACAATCTTTTTTTATAAAATTAATCAGTTTAGGATATTAAAAAATTGATTAAAGTTTTGAACTTAAGCTTTTATTTATAAAAGAACTTTTACATTTACGCAGAAAGATAAACGTGGTTTTAATTTGACAACGTATTTATTTGACATACAATACAAGAGAAGTTAGTAACACTTTTACAGTATAATTACATGTGGTATGTTGGCTATATTTTAGCGCTTAATTTGAATACATTTAACACCCGCCCTCAAGTTAAATTTCCTTTAAAGTATAGACAATAATTATATAAATTACATTACATTCATATTATATCTAAATGTTATAAATTTGACTTGACATAAGGCCTTTGTGAAAATGTCGGCAATATTTTCATTTGAACTTACATATTGTATATTCATTAATTGTTTCGATACAATGTCTTTGATGAAGTGTATTTTTATGTCGATATGGCGCGAACGCTTGCTGTTTTCGTAACTTTCTACCATATTTATAGTACTCTGATTGTCTACGTACATAATTGGAATTTCTTGACAATTGTTGTTTAAATCTGTTAGAACTCGTTGTAAATAAATGAGATCGGTTGTTGTTATGGCACAAGCTATATATTCGGCCTGTACAAAAGCAGTATGCTGAGTATAATTCGTAGTCATTTAGTCTCTCTGGTACTTTTATTTCTCGTCTTGGCCTTTCTTCCGTTTCTTCGTTTTCCTCATTGTTGTTATCTTCTTCTTCTATTTCATTCATTTCTGGATTCACACTCTCTTCTTTTTCTGTGTCTTCTGTATGATAATATTTTATTAAATTTGACTCATCAAATCTTACGTCTCGTGCGTTTATTATCTTTCCGCTTTTTGGTTCCCATAGTCTATATCCGTTCCGGCAGTAACCTACCATTCTTGTTTCTGTGGCCCTTTCCTCTAACTTATTTCTTTTTGGTATTGTGTTTGCCCATGATATACAACCAAAAACTCTTAATTTTGTCAAATCATTTTTACCATACCATCTTCTTGAAGGAATATCTCCGAATAAAGCTTCTGTAGGAGATCTATCCACTTGATAAGCCGCTGTACGAATAGCTTCTCCCCATAATTCTTTTGGTAGATTCGTTTCTGAAAACATTGTTCTAGCTTTGTCTAAGAGGGTCCTATTCATCCTCTCAGCGACACCGTTTTGTTGTGGTGTATTGGTCATGGTATATTCTAACTCTATTCCATTTCTCGCGCAATGATTTTTGAATTTATTTGAGGTAAATTCTCCTCCTCCATCACATCTTATTCGACTGACATATACGTTGAACTCTACTTTCATTCTCTTGACGTATTCTATTAGATTATTTTCAGCTTCATCTTTTGTATTTAATAGGTAAACTTTTGTAAAATGTGTGTAATCGTCTATTATGGTTTGAAAATATTTCTTGCCATCATTAGTTGCTGGCTGCAAAGGTCCACATAAATCAGTATGTATCATTTCTCCTATTCTTCTTGTTCGAGGTAATTGCATTTTTTTAAAAGGTAATCTCGTTGCTTTGCCTTTTACGCATGCCTCACAGACATCTTTGTTTACTGGTAAGTTTAGTTTCTTAAGACTAAATCTATTCAAGTGTCCTAATCTTCTGTGCCACAACATGTCAGAGTTTTCAGTTATCATGCATTTTTTTTCGTTTCTTACATTGAAATCAATTGTGTAAAGCTTATCTTTCTTTTCACACTTCATATTTATCCCTTTGCCGATTATGCTCACGCTGTTGTCGGAAAATATGACTTTCTTCCCTTTAGATATTATTTTATTTACCGACAATAAATTATATTTTAGTGTTGATACAATGAGTGCTTCTAATGTGATATTTATTCCTCCATGTTCCAGCTTTAACGTACCCATTTTCTTTGCAGTAATTGTTTTTCCATTTGCTATTTGAATGAGTACTTCTTTCTGTAATGTTTGTATATTGAGCATGGATGATTCCAAAGATTCTTGTACTAAATGTTCAATGGCACCGGAATCTACAATAAATGTTGTTAATATTTCATTTGTTTCTATACTTGCGTTTAATGCTATGAATGTGATTTCATTTCCTGAATTCGCTTGTTCTCTCTGACTTTGATTTCTTCCTCTGAAGTTGGTAGAATTTCCTCTTCCTCGATAATTGTTGCCTCTTGCTCTTCCACGATACGTATTATTTCCTCGATTCATACTGTTTGGTTTTTTTGGACATTCATACCTTTTGTGCCCCTTTTGCCCACAATTATAACATTCGAATTGAGAATTAGCAGTAAATGTACTTTCGTTTACTGTTGTATTCGCTTTTGAATTTTCAAATTTCATCTCTGAGTCCAACAAACGACTTTTAACGAACTCTAACGTTACACCAACTGTCATCGTTTCTATGGCTGTTATCACCGTTTCATATTTGTCTGGTAATGTTAAAAGTAGATGGCATACCTTGTCACTTTCTTCAAGTTTCGTCTCAGTAGCTTCTATGTCCCTGATTAGTGTATCGAATTTGACGAAATGCTCTTCCATACTTTCATTAGGCAATAGTTTCATAGTTAATAACTTTCTTTTTAGATACAACTTCGTAAATATACTTTTTCTTTCGAACATTTTCTCTAAATTTTCCATCATTTCTTTTGCTTTCTTGGCATCTTTAATATATTCTAGATATTTATCACCGATACCCTGAATTATCAATGATCTAGCTCTTGCATCTTGTTTTCTTAGCTCATCACTGTTCAAATCAATTTCGCTATCTACGAATTTCTTAACTCCTTTTTCTTCAAGAATAGCAGATATTCTGAATTTCCAGTTTGAAAAATTTTCACCGTTAAATTGTGGAATTTGTACTGTCGCCATTTTCCCTTTATTTCTGTATTTTTATACCTTTTTCACTATTGCGTATATCCCTGGGCCCATAACCTTTTGAACTTAAGCTTTTATTTATAAAAGAACTTTTACATTTACGCAGAAAGATAAACGTGGTTTTAATTTGACAACGTATTTATTTGACATACAATACAAGAGAAGTTAGTAACACTTTTACAGTATAATTACATGTGGTATGTTGGCTATATTTTAGCGCTTAATTTGAATACATTTAACATAAAGAACAAGAAGCAATATTAAAATGGAGTTTTTGATACTGATTAACCGTTAACCAATATTTTTATCGGTTACATGCCCTGGTAATAATAAAAATATATACTATAATGAGCAAGTTACAAAACTTGAATACCAGTAACAAAATCCAGAAAATTTTGCAATGTTTTACATTCATGGATTTGTAGCTGAATGTTCTTACAATTTTTGGTACTCAATGTTTTTATAAAAAAATTTTGTTTGCTTTTTGTGCAAGATATAATAAAGAAACAAATAAATATATTTTTAATCTAATACTGAAACTAAAAGAATTTAAATAGATTATTTCACTAATTACATTTTTTTTTCCATTTTTAACAAAGAGTATCAGTGACAAATAAATAAATAATTACAACTGCCAAATTTTGACAGAAAACAAATGCGCAAGCATGTCAAATCTCACATGTAAGACCAAGACCTTATATATCACGACTTTAATTGCACATGGATTCGAGAATACAGTTAAATGAAAAAAGTGAAAAAGTTTATGAAATGAGATATAAATGAGATGAAATATTTCATCTCATCTCACGAAATATACCATAACTCGAGAATCGGTACCCTGATATTTAAACTTATACCAAATTATTAGATGCAAATGAGATATATATTAGTCTTGATTTTTGCTCAGTGTATAATGGAATTGAAATGCGACGATGATACAAATGCTGTAGATTTCATCACTTTTCTAAATCATGCTCTAAAACTACACCAGTCTGTCCTCGATGCGGAAATAACCATGTTTTAAAGGAATGCAAATCCTCGGTCATTAAATGCATCAATTGCAGTAAATTCAATAAAATCAACCAAACCAATATACCAATTGATCACTGTGCTTGGGATAATGAGAAATGTATTGTATTTTAAGACAATTTTTCAAAATTTAAAAATTACATTCTCGGTAAAGCATAGCAACTACTACAGTTCAACTCATCCACTCCACCTCCAGATGCACCATTGTCGTCTTTATCTATTCCAGATCAAGTCAGTGTCTTCTATCAAAACGCCCGTAGTATCAAATCAAAGTTATTCGAATGGACTACTTGTTTAGATAATTGTGAATTTGATATAATTACCATTACAGAAACTTGGCTCAACTCTAGTGTACTGTGCTCCGAATTATCTAACAGTTTTTATACTATTTATAGAGCTGATCGCGATTTCAGTGCTTGCAACGTTTTACGAGGAGGCGGTGCACTAATAGCTGTTACTAATAAATTTACGTCAAGCATAATTAAGCTATCTAATCTTGATATTCCTAAAACTGTCGATATTATTGATGTTTGTGTAAATTTTATTAATTCCAAGTTATTTATCTTTAATTTGTACATTCCGCCGAATTCTTCATTTGATATATATACAAAAACATATGAATTATTTGAAAAATTACCTTGTGTTACTGATTCTAAGCATAGTTTAATTATTGTCGGTGATTTTAATATACCGGAGTTTGCAGAAAATATTAATACTCCTATTTTAAATAATTTTAATTACATTTGTAAATTTCTAGGTGTAACACAACGTAATCACGTATACAACAGTAACTTTAGATTTTTAGATTTAGTTATAACCAATTTTCATTTTACAGTGACACATTATCCTGAACCAGTTTTCATTGAAGATCCCTACCATCCAGCGTTAAATATTAATTTTAAACTTCCTTCCTATTTTTCTCCAAGGAATAATTTTTCTCCACCTGCAAATACATTCTCATATGACTATAGTAAGGGTGACTATAATAAACTTTACAATCTTTTATCTTCCTTTGACTGGTTTCAATTAGTTTATTTTACTGACGTCAATTTTGCATGTAACTTTTTCTATTCTACATTATATTCCATTATGGACTGCTGCATTCCTCTTAAAATCACCAAAAAACATGTTTATCCCAAATGGTTTACTAAACGCATTATATCAGATATCAAACGTAAAGATAAATTTAAAAAACAATATAGAAAAACTAAAGATCCTACTCATCTTGAGTCTTTTAAAATACTAAAATCCAAAATTAAGAAAGACATCTATTATTCCTATTTGATTTTTATTCAAGATGCCGAGGGTTCACTTTTGAATAACCCCACTAAATTTTGGGAATTTGTCAATACTAAAAAAAATCGTTTGTCTATTCCAAAAATAATGCAATTTAACGGCTCTTCACTCAATACACCCCCGGATATTGTTAATGCCTTTGCATCTTTTTTTGCTAGCGTTTTTAAAGAACCTGATAACGATGAATACTCTAACATAACTTCCGTCAACTCCAATTTTATTACGTTAACACATATTTCCAGTTCAGATATCTCCAGTGCTATTAACTCACTTAAATCTAACTTATCTTCAGGCTTCGATCTCATTCCCAACTTTCTTATTAAAGGCTGTTCTGATACATTTTGCATTGCTCTCTATCATATTTTCAATCTTATTTTGTCATCGCAAACATTTCCTACTGCTTGGAAAAATGCTAAAATCGCACTAATTTTCAAAAGTGGAGATTCAAAAGATATAACGAATTACAGAGGCATAGCTATGTTATCTAATTTTAGTAAAAATTTTGAAACCATTCTATATAAATTTATGTATTCTTCATCTAAGCAATTTCTTTCTCCTCTTCAACATGGCTTTATGGAACGTCGTTCTACTATTACAAATTTATGTAACTTTACAGAATTTACATCCGCTATCTTAGATAAGCGTGGACAAGTTGACGTGATTTACACAGACATTTCCAAAGCATTTGACACTATTAATCATAATATTATTGTTAATAAACTTATCTCATTTGGCTTTTCTCCTTCTTTAACTACCTTAATTCTTTCATATCTTCAAAACCGATCTCTATTTGTTTCTTATATGGGTCATAATTCTAAATCTTTTACTTTTCATTCTGGGGTTCCACAAGGTTCTAATCTCGGCCCCTTACTATTTTTATTTTTTATCAATGATATTACTGCAATTATATCCAACAAGTGTTTACTATTTGCTGATGACCTTAAATTGTATTGTTTAATTGATTCTGTTAATGACTGTATATCTTTGCAGAACGATGGTAACAGCCTTGAATCTTGGTGTACAACTAACAAACTTTTTTTAAATATTGACAAATGTAAGGTAATGTTTTTTACGAGAAAAAGAACTAACATCATTTACGATTATTCTCTTTCAAATAAGTATTTGAATCGCGTTGATTCTACAAAAGATCTTGGTATTTCATTTGACCCAAAACTTAGATTTCATCTGCACATTGACCATATCTCAAAATCCAGTTACAAAACCCTAGGTTTTATAATTCGGAACACACGGAACTTTACTTCTATTGAAGTTATTAAAACTTTATATTTTGCTTTGGTTCGATCTAAGCTGGAATACGGGTCCATAATATGGGATCCTTTTTATGCATCTCATATTAATGCTGTTGAATCTATCCAACGTCGTTTTCTTAATTATCTTCATCTTAAAGCTTTTGACTCTTATCCTCTACGTTCCTTTTCTCATTCCGAACTTCTTTCAACTTTTTCTTTTAATAGTTTACGCTTGCGTAGATCTACTCTTTGTCTAACTTTTCTTTTTAATCTTATTAGCAACCTTATTGACGACTCTCATTTAGTTTCTTCACTTAACTTTTGTGTTCCTTCATTTCCTTCCAGACAATCTGACACATTTTACCTTCCATCTGTACACTCTAACATTTGTCATAGCTCTCCTGTCTACTCAATGTGTCACTTGTTTAATTGTTTAACTGATTGTAACGATATTTTTAGTTCCTCTGTCGGTAATTTTAAGACATCTGTCAAGATCAGTTTGTCACAATTTTATAATTATTCATAATTATCTTATTGTTTTACTGTTTTGTTATTGTTTTTCTTTGTTACACTGTAATTGGGCATTCTGTCTGTTGTGTAATGTAAAATAAAATAAAATAAAATAAAAATAAAAAATATTCCATTCTGTTCTATCTCATACGTAAATTTAATGTGTTGATCGCAACTATTTAAAATTTCTAAGCAAGCCGTTTTGTTGGTTTTTGTTTAAATATTTAAAGTTTTGTAGCAATTTCATAGTTATAAAACGCACCTAAACTGAGTTATTCCAGTAAATAATTAATTACGTTTATCAGTTTAAAATATTTTTATAAAACACACCTATACTGAGTTAGTTCATTAATTAATTAACATGTTCATTTCGTTATTAACTGACCGGTTGTTATTTTGACAAATTAATTTTTGACAGATGTATCTTCTTACTTTATTTATTATTGAATATCCATGATCAATTACTCATGTTTTTTATAATTCTGACTTTTGTTTTGATTAAGTTGTTTATTTTATGGTTTATATTTTACATTACTATATTCTATTACATGGTTTCCATGTTGTAAAAAAGACTCTGTTAGTTTCGTAAGTTATTTTTTATTTCATCTCTAACTTATGTTGTAGAATTTTTATAATTTTTGACGTTACATATTCTTATTGCATTAAATTTTTCATATTGTTTTTATTTGTTAAGAATATAAAGAAACTACGATGTATTTTGTATTTTTTCATAATGTTTCAGAGGCCTTGAAGAAGATTTGAATAAAATCGAAAGCTCGCCTTCTAAACTTGAATGAGTTTTATTTAACATCTATCCCAAATTTCTGACTGCAAAACCCATTATCCACAAACATCTAAAATTATTATCAGTCATTATATTTTCTTTTATATATATATATATATATATATATATATATATATATATATATATTATATGTATATTAGGGATGAGTCTTTTCTTAACTGGGAAGATTTTTTTATGGAAACCGCTAAGTTAGCGGCAAAAAATAGTGAAGATTTGGACACAAAAGTTGGAGCTTGTATTTCAAATGAAGAAAACAAACTTGTCAGTATTGGCTATAATGCTACTCCAAATGACAATAAAAAAAATTATAGTCAGTATATTCGAAATAAAAAAATGAAGATGGATTACAGTAAAATAGTTTTGTTATTTTATAAAATATACCGAGGGTTCAAAATATCGAGACATTTAAAATTGTTTTTTATGAGAATATTTTATTTACATAAATGTAAAGGTTTTTACAGCAAAATACAACAAATATTAAACAGCAAAAGTATTGTAAAACTTTCCATATTAAAAAAAAAATGATTTTTTTGTGTATGTAGTATTACATTTAAAATTAACTTATACAAACATTAAAATACAAATCTAAAATTTAACGTATTTCTAATGCTAATTTTGTAATATTTGTTTCAATTGTTTTTGAATGCACCATTTTCGTAACATAAAAAGATATTTTTATTTTAAAAATACGTATTTTTCTAAGACTGTTTTGATGACTCGATTTACATAGATGCCCTATAGAATTATTCAGCTGCACAGCTTATAATAATTGTTATACATTAATTATCTGTTATTTCTAGTGTGTCATGCAGAAGTAAATGCTATATTAAATAAAAAGTGCTCAAGCCTAAAAGGATGTAAAATCTATGTGACATTATTTCCTTGTATTGCTTGTGCTAAAGTTATTATAGAAGCAGGAATTAAAGAAATTATTTATGAAATGGAAAATAACACAAAGAGATATAAAAGTGACAAAAGATTGTTTGACGAAACAAATATTATATATCGTAAATATAATAAAACTGGAAATTCAAATAATTCCAATAAACGTAAATTTGGTGACAATAAATAATATATGCATATTATTATAATACGAGGAGCAGCTGATTAGTAATACACAGTCGCACGTAATAGTAGTAAAAAACATCTTGTAGTTTAAATGTTGTAGTTACATTTCTCCACTATAAACACACCAATTTTCGCTAAATTCTGTTTGTTACAATAAAGACGTATTGCAATAACGTGCTTAAAAATCAAAATCGTCTTGGGGCCTTATAATTTTCACTAATTTCCGAATTTTTAAAAGGAAATAAAACGCATTTATTTTACCACAAATATTCAAGTGAAAAAGGCAGTAAAATTGTGGAGCAGCCAAACACAAATATATTTAAAAAAAATGGCGAGGTTAGAAAATTGATTCAACGGTGTGAGAAATGTCTAGACTCTAAATAGTAACTATGTAAATGTAAAATTATATGTATAATAAAAATGAAGTTTCAAGCTTTTCGTTTTTAATTTTATTCGAATATATCTCTTTCCTTTTACGAGTTATAAAATTTATTACTAACAATAAAATTTCATAATTTTTACGAAAGTAAGTAAAACAATTTTTGCTCTAACTATAAAATTAATTGGTATAAAAACATTCAAAAACATTTTATCTGGTTAGATATTTTAAGTAAATTTGTATGAGTTGACGTAGTTTAAAAATTTTTAATTTTAGGCGAATGATATTAATGCCAAATAAAACTAACAAAAAAATTTAATAATAACGATAATAATATCAACAAAATGTATAAATAAGTTTAATGCGACTAAGTGAATATTTAAACATGTGTGAAATTCTAGCTAATTTAACACATTGTATATAAAAACATAAATATGTACTTTTTAAAAAACACGTTGTACATAAATTTCTTAGATAAATCGTAAATAATTACACTGCAACTCCGTAAAATAATACGGCTTATATAGAGGGAGAAAAAGAAACAAAATGAAATAAGTGAAAAAGAAATTAAGTGAATATAAATAGTTAAAAGTAGTTTTTGAAAAAAAAAATGTTGGCCGAAATATCGGATTTTGTCATCTGAAAAATATTAAAATCAAATGAAAATGATATAAAAATATCTCTCATATAGAAAAATCTATTATTATTATAGTTAGTGGGTTCGATTAGCTATAATTTAGTGTGCACCAATATAATATTTGATAATTTCTACCTAACGAAATGTCTAATAATAATATTAATTTCAAGCATTTGTTATTTGTTGTTAATAGTTAATAAGTTAAATTAGCTTAACGCATGTCTTAGACATGACTTGTTATTAGGACATGTGTCGCAAAAGTAAGAGTTCCCGTGTTCCAATCCCAACAAGGCCAATACATTTTCCAAATTTATTAATGCAACTACTTGTATATTATTAGTTCACCGCGATGAAGTGGATATTTAAAAATTTGTCATATTATTACCATTATCATTAACATTGGTATTCAAGTAATATCAGGTTTTTATTTGATATATGTTTTTTATTGCAATAATACTTCTTTTTTATCTGTCGGACTATTATAAGCTCTTTGACTTTACAAATCATGGTTTATTTTTTTTTTCTTATTCTAGAACTTCGCCCTTTTTTTAAAATATTATTGTTTGTGGTTTAAAGAAAAATTAAATTATTTTATTAAATTTTCGTCGCAGTATACTGAAATTTTACTTCCGTAGTATTAACATTTTCATTAAAAATAATGATACGTTAAAATAAAAATTTTTGGATTTGTAAGAAATTTTGATGCAACATATATATATATATATATATATATATATATATATATATATATATATATATATATACATATATATATATATATATATATATATATGTATATATATATATATATATATACATATATATATATATATATATATATATATATATATATATATATATATATAGAAAGATTTCCTACAGAATCCAAGAATTTTAACGAATCATTATTTTTAAAGAATTTTTTTTAGCATACGGGGGCGGGGAGGTTAATATTATCGCAGAAAACATTGCTTTTTAATATCATATTACTGTAATACAGCCGACTAGGTCAATGCATGGCTTATACCCGTATTACATAAATATCTTCGTTAAATATAATGGTTTGTTAAAATGAAAATTTTTCGATCGCGTAAGAAAACTTTCTATGTATATTGCAACTAATGATGGACATAATTTGATTGAAAAATAATCGATCATTAGATTATGAAAATCATTCGATATATCTTACGAATTAAATTGCAAAACATTATTATGAATGTAAGTTTTTTCCAGGGCTTCGAACCGTTTTATTTTTCCTTCCGGTTTTCGTTCTGTTTTTTAACTAATTTTAAATTTTAAATATATATATATATATATATATATATATATATATATATATACATATATATATATATATATATATATATGTATATATATATATATATATATACATATATATATATATATATATATATATATATATATATATATATATATATATATATATATAGAAAGATTTCCTACAGAATCCAAGAATTTTAACGAATCATTATTTTTAAAGAATTTTTTTTAGCATACGGGGGCGGGGAGGTTAATATTATCGCAGAAAACATTGCTTTTTAATATCATATTACTGTAATACAGCCGACTAGGTCAATGCATGGCTTATACCCGTATTACATAAATATCTTCGTTAAATATAATGGTTTGTTAAAATGAAAATTTTTCGATCGCGTAAGAAAACTTTCTATGTATATTGCAACTAATGATGGACATAATTTGATTGAAAAATAATCGATCATTAGATTATGAAAATCATTCGATATATCTTACGAATTAAATTGCAAAACATTATTATGAATGTAAGTTTTTTCCAGGGCTTCGAACCGTTTTATTTTTCCTTCCGGTTTTCGTTCTGGCCAAAATAACTTTAATTTTTTCGGTTTTCGGTAAATTATTAATTTTGAAATTTTTTCAATGTTTTTATTTATATGAAAAATTTACTTTCTACCATAATTTAGAATATTTTATTTTTACTTTTATAATATAAGCATACTACATAAATTGATACATTAATATAGTATGAATAATAATAATAGTTAATTATAATTAAAGGTATTAATAATTAAAAGTATATAATATATATGATAATAATATAATTTATTTTCGAAATTTATATAATTTGTACGTGTGTTTTAATTATGTAATAATAAAATAACATATGTTAACGTAACAAATTCTTGAATACAGAATTTTTATTTATTTATAATTAGAAAAAATTAAAATTTTCTCTGATTATTTAAACAATTTAAACTATTTAAAAATTATTAAAAATAAAGTTAATATCGAAAAAAATACTTTTCTCAAAGAGATTACTAGTTTCATTTTCAATTTCAATAAAACAAAAAATTTCAAAATATTTTAACATGCATGAAACCGAAATAAACCGATTTTTTTTCGTTCCGGTTATCGTTCTAGCAAAATAACGGTTTCTGATTTTCGGTTCAGTTCCGAAGCCTTGGTTTGTTCAACAAATTAATATATTACGCGAATTATTACAGTAAGATTACAAAAATGTTGTTATTTTACCGTTAAAAACCTTGTAAAATTACATAAATTTATGTGTCACATCTTTTACAATATACGTACGCACCCCATTTTTTTAAATAATAATACAAGACATTATTATTGAATCCACAAAATTATGCAATGCTAGCAAATTAAAACTAAAACCAAATTATAGAACTTTTTATTGTCTATCAAAAAGTATTCTAAGTATTTCTCCAAATTTAACTCGAGAAAGGAGTATTTCGCAAAAATTTAAGTTGGCATTTTATACACCTTTGCAACCTGTTACCTGCCAAAGCCACGATGATCCAAACTTCGTAAGTAGCTTATCGTTCCTACCTGTGTTGGGAGCATGCGCTGAGAAACTTTCAGCTTTTATAAAATAACGAAGGTCTGGCAGTCACGGGCTCTCGGTCTATAAGGACGCATTGATTTATTTTCATAATGTAATATATATTGTTCGAAATACCTAATTTGTTAAAATATGGAAATTTTTCGTACAATGTGCATAAATGAATTTTGCATTCAAATAGTGTTTATTTTTTTAATTATTCTCTGCAACAAATCAGTGATTTTGTTAATACATATATAGTCAGCGAAATGTTGTTATACCAATAAACAAAGTTAGGTTTTTGTTATTTTATTTGAATTTTGTGGAAAATATTTGAATGAATTTTCAAAATAAATTTCGATTAGGTGGAGAACAAATACGATGATAATGTTATTGTCATAATTTTTTTAAGAGAATTATACAGAAATATTATTTATCTAGAGCTTAATTACCCATTCATTAAATTAAATAAATATTTAGTTAAAAAATATGACGTTAAAATTTTACACAAATCTTTATTGAATTCAATTTTTAAACATAACAATTTTGTTAATAAAATAATCAATAATTTTTAATAGTGCAACAACCTATATAGTTTTACTAAAACGATTTCGGCCTGGCCGAGTGGAAATATAGATTGCAATATACGTGGTTGATTTCTTGAAGTTTTTTTAATAAAAAGAAAACGAGAACAATTTAAAAGATAATTTTATTAAATAATAAATAAAATTAATTAACAAATAATTTTACAAAATAACTAAAAATAAATAACGATATATGGACAGTATCTGCAGCTTAAAATTTAATGTTCTACTCTTGGATGTCTATTCGTAACTCAATTGTTTAATGTTCTTCTCTTGGATATCTATCAATGGAAAATGGAAAAAATATAATAATATTTTTGCAAAATGTACGCAATTGCTTGTGCTTGTAAATTTGAAATAAATTTTTAGTAAAATATGACATTTAGATTTATTAAATATAAGAATTTTTAAAATGTAAGAGTAATAATTTATATGAAATAATGTAGTTAGAATTTAAAATAATTTTATTGAACTTTGACGTTTCCATTTTTTAAACATAACAATTTTGTTAATGTAAGTATTAATCACAAAATTTATATAATTTACTTCAAATTTTAAATAAATTATTAATAAAATTTTATTAAACATAAGAATTTTTTTAGCATAATAATTAATAACAAATTTGAAATAAATTAATAATACTCAAGAATATTGAGATTTTATATTTTTCCCAAAATTTCACAAGATACTCAGTCGTTGAATCGGCTGTTAAGCTATGCATCAACGACTGGCCAGTTTAACCGTAGATACGTATTTCGGTCTTTAGGACCTCATCAGTACGGTGCTGTGATCAGTTGCTGTGAGGCAACTGATAACCGATGTTAATTCTGGCTGCCTTTTATAGCAAGTACTTCAAAGCGATAACGATGAGAAGTAAATAAATACCACCAACGCCATCTATACAGTAATGCGATAAGCAATTATAGTAATAGACCTTGAACAAATAAATGTTCGTATTGTCATTGTGAAATTTAATATAATAATACTCAAGAATATTGAGATTTTATATTTTTCCCAAAATTTCACAAGATACTCAGTCGTTGAATCGGCTGTTAAGCTATGCATCAACGACTGGCCAGTTTAACCGTAGATACGTATTTCGGTCTTTAGGACCTCATCAGTACGGTGCTGTGATCAGTTGCTGTGAGGCAACAATGACAATACGAACATTTATTTGTTCAAGGTCTATTACTATAATTGCTTATCGCATTACTGTATAGATGGCGTTGGTGGTATTTATTTACTTCTCATCGTTATCGCTTTGAAGTACTTGCTATAAAAGGCAGCCAGAATTAACATCGGTTATCAGTTGCCTCACAGCAACTGATCACAGCACCGTACTGATGAGGTCCTAAAGACCGAAATACGTATCTACGGTTAAACTGGCCAGTCGTTGATGCATAGCTTAACAGCCGATTCAACGACTGAGTATCTTGTGAAATTTTGGGAAAAATATAAAATCTCAATATTCTTGAGTATTATTATATTAAATTTCACAATGACAATACGAACATTTATTTGTTCAAGGTCTATTACTGAAATAAATTAGTTAAAATTTTAAGTTATTTTTACCTAATTTTTGAATAATCTCGAATAATTAATGTAGTCATAATTAATTTTAAAAATGTTTAGTAATTTTTTCTCGACAAGTTGGCAACACGAGAATTAAAATTCAATCTACATGCCTATTTTAGGCACTAACTAAATCTGTTCTAAAAATTATTTGCATATCTAGAGAATTCAGAGAAGATGCAGAATTTGGTGTTTGAGTTAATAGCATGTTCAAATAAAATTAAAAATTTTAAAAATTAATTTGTAAATTTTTTAATTTAACATACTGGAACTTCATAACTTTAGAAACATTAAATTTGAACAATATTTTTCACAAAATATTTAACAATCTAACTACTCAACCTGATTAACTGAACAATACATAAAAATCAACTAAATTTTTTTGATAAATTTTGTATAATTAATATTAAACAAATTACAGATTCCAGAAATATTACATTTCGCTGAATCTCCTGTACATACAGATTAGTTTTCTAATTTGAATTAAAATTTTTACTTTGTAAAATGCGATATTATTTCTATTAAATAATTTAAATTTTTTAATTTTTTTAATCAATAAAATCAATACATACTCGACGAATAAATGCAGAGAAGAATGGCATAAGAAAACTGCAAGCAAACTGCGAAAAATAAAACAGGACAATAAAATATGAAAAACTGGAAACTGCAGAAACGAACAAATTATACTAACAAGGCTAAGAATAGGACTTACAAGATATACACATAGCTATGTATTTAACAAGGAAACGCCGATAACCAAATGGTTGAACATATAATTAACTGAATGCCAAAAATATATTAACGAAAGAACACAAAACAACATTCCACCAAAAATTGAAAAAATCCTAACAAAAGATAAGAACGAAAATAAAAACATTATACAATACCTAAAAGATATTAATCTTTACAAACAGATATAAACAATTAAATAAAATATAAACATGCTTTAAATTAAATATTGTAAACAAACCTAAAATATAGTTACCATATTGAAAACGCTAATAACCTCTGGTTACAGTGCTTAAATAAATTTAAAAAAAATCAATACATTAATAAGTTAAACACAAAATAATTTTTATATATGATTAATATTATATATTTATATAATATAATTTTTTTAAACACTTTATATATAAAATTCTTTAGACACATTGTATATAGCTGAGTATTTTTATTTCGGTAGTCATATATGAAAAACACGTTCTTTGGACACATTTTATATAGCTGAGTACATTTATTTCCGAAACATATTGCATATTTACATATAAAAACAAATTAAATAGTATTTTTTTAAAATATATTGCATATATGATTCTATAAATACGTTGTATAGAAATTTCTTTAGACACATTCTATATAGCTGTGTAACATTTATTTCTGAGACAAACATTGAATATCCATATACAGAATGTAACAGAATAACTATTCCTAATTTTCAGAAATGATAGAGGGCACATAAAGAAACATTTTTTATTAATAAACACAACTTTATGTTATAACCCGAAAATTAACGGAGATTTATAATATCCGTTAAGACCATTTCATTCTACTCAAAAAAGTGCCTTAAGAATGTGAAAATTATTTTCATCTAATTTAAAAAACCATCGAGATATCGCCATTTATCAAAATACGGAAAAAGCGAACTTTTCGCCATAACTCGAAAACAAAAGACGATAGCTAATTTTTGTTTTCATAATTGAGTTTCTCTCAAAAAAAAGCGATTGAGGATGCGCGGTCCATTTTTCCATATCTCTTATAGTTTCCGAGTTCCCCTATGAAAACGTCCAAATTTGCCCACCCTGAACATCGTTACAACTTGTGTATCGAAAATGGTGCTCGTAACTTCAAACAATTTTTATAAAGTTTAATGCACTATTATTTCTAATATAATGTTCCTTAACTTAACTACTCTTTGACGTTGTAATAATAAAAATTGTTTTTAACGATATCTAGTGTATCTTGACACCGAGAAATTTTCGGACACTAGTTTATTAATAAAAAATGTTTCTCTAAGTGCACTCTATCATTTCTGAAAATTAGGAATAGTTATTCTGTTACACCCTGTATAAGCAAAACAGATAGTACATAATTTGTTTTCAAATACACTGCATATAAATGCCACGTACAGCACATCTTTTTGAAATAATACAGTTTATTTAAAGAGTTGAAAAAAACGTATATCACTCGTACTTGTATGTGTAAAAATAAATACATTTTTATCGAAATATGTTGTTCCTAATCTTCTTAAAAATATCAAAATATATATTATACAGTATTCACCAAAAACAAAACACAATATACAATATGATTAATGAATAACGGATTATAGTTATTTGTTTTTTCAAAATTATTATTCATAGTTAACTACTGATTAAGATAATGTACAAATTAATAATGTTTAATTTAAAATTGTAAAAAAATTCGTAACGTTGGTGAAAAATAAAATAAGCTTGTAAAAAATATCTAAACTTGTGAAAAAATTTCGCAACCTTTTCAAAAGAGTAGTACCCCTCTAGTAAATAGTAAAACATTTTAAAAATCTGAAAACTTTATAAAAATATGAAAAACCTTGTAACAAAAATCAAAACTTATGAGAAAAATTATAACCTTGTAAAAAACCTTATAACATAATGCAAAATATCAAAACCTTTCGAAAGACATCACAACTTTAAGTAAAATATAACTTTGTAAAACATATCTAAACCTAGTCATAAATATTTTAACTTTTTGAAAACAA
This sequence comes from Clivina fossor, assembly GCA_963966155.1. Lineage (NCBI taxonomy): Eukaryota > Metazoa > Arthropoda > Insecta > Coleoptera > Carabidae > Clivina > Clivina fossor. The sequence goes on along the minus strand of OZ014564.1, from coordinate 12,999,342 downwards.
CTAAACTTTATGAAAGATCTCGCAATCTAGTGAAAAACAAAAAAAAATTGAATAACCTTGTGAAAAATATTTTAACCTTGTGAAACATATTTAAACCATGTGTAAAATATCAAAACTTTGTGTATCTAAACTTTGTGAGAAATCTTCTGAACTTGTGAAAAATATTCTAACACTGTGAAAAATATCTAAACCTTGTAAAAAATATTCTAACCTTCTAAAAAATATCGAAATTTTGTGAAAAACATCAAAACTTTATGTAAAATTTCGTAACTATAAAAAAATATATCTTAACATATGAAAAATTAGCTACTTTTGCGAAATATATTAAAATCTTTTAAAAATATCTAAACTTTGTCAAAACTTTGAAAAATCTCTTATCTTTGTGAATTATATCTAAATCCTGTGCAAAATATTATAACTTTGTAATAAATATTAGAAGTTTGTAAAATAAAATATTCAAAATCTTGCGCATAAATTGACATAAATCTTGTAAGAAATGTCGGAATCTTGTGAAAAATTGTGTAACTTTGTCAAAAAATTTATTATACAGTGCTCATTTGGTTTTCTAATTATTATTAATTGATTTTTGTCATGTATTTAAATACAAAAAATAAATTAGCTGGAAGTACTTATATCAATTTCGGTACAAACAATTATTGTAAAAATTATTTAGTTTATTAAAATAAAAAAAATTAAAAATTTGTACGAATTTTAGTTAAAAATACAAAATAATTATTTTGTAAATATTAATTACTTATTATAACATCTGTGTACTTAATAATTATTTAAAATCAATTACAACCGAATAAATTGAGTATTATAATAAAAATGATTTTTAACTAAACAAGTAATAAATTTTTCCTTTATATTATTATCTAACATTTTTTAATCACACAATATATCCTAACTTTTTTTTTCAATAATTTATTAATTTTATTCTAAAATATTTGTGGCTACAATAAAACGGTTTAGTTCTGTATTAATTTTCAGTTAAAAATTCAAGTTTTCACGTACTATACAAAAAGCACTTCAATTTTTTAATTAAAATCAATACGGAACTAAGACCTTTTTATTTGAATACAATAAACACTAAACGATTTTTAATAGGTTATTTCTAGTTAATTCTTTTAACACAATTTAAATATATAATTTTAAATATTGTATTTGAATAAAATAATCTTAGAAACTGTAAAAGTATACAAAATGGAATATTTTTTTATTTAGCATGTTCAAAAACTTTATAAAACATATTTCTTAATAATACACAATAATGTATATACAGTGTGTCCCCGGATTGAGTTCACTATAGGTGTAATCGGCAAAAAAATTTATTTTCATGTTTTGGGATTCCGCCCTGCTTTATCTGAAAACAATTTTAAGCATATTTTTAGTTTTTAAAAATCAAGGCGGCCATGAAAAATGGAAAAAACTATTTTATATTTAGGTTAACTGCCTTTTTGATCAATAATACGGCATAATGTTCTTGAGAAAAGTTGTTTAGAATAAGAAATTGTGGCTCTGTGCAAAATTTCAAAAAGTTTAGATTAAAAAATAAATGTGTCTGGATATAACGCTGACTGGACAAAACGCCGACTGAGGACACTACGCCGACTGGACAAAACGCCGACTGACGACACTACACCGACTGTTCATTCGCATTTGCGCAAGCTAAATAAATAAAAGGTTGACGCTTGCACAAGCCAAAACGTTGGGGTTGAGTAAAATCTGTCAATACATACATCAATCTCATGCAAAATATCTATTAATAACAAACAACGATTAGCTTGCGCAAATGCGAATGAACGGTCGGCGTTTTGTCCAGTCGGCGTTATTTCTAACATATTTTTTTTTTAAACTAATTTTTTTAAAATTTAGCACATAGCCATAATTTCATATTCTGAACAACTTTTCTCAAGAACATTATGTCGTATTATTGACCAAAAAGGCACTTTACCAGAATATAAAATAGTTTTTTACATTTTTCATGGCCGCATTGATTTTTAAAAAATTGAAAATATGCTTAAAATTGTTTTCAGACAAAGCAGGGCGGAATCCCAAAACATAAAAATGAAATTCTTAAATTTTTTGCCGGTTACACCTATTGTGAACTCAATCCGGGGACACACTGTATATATATATATATATATATATATATATATATATATATATATATATATATGTGTTAGTAAAATATTATTTTATTAAAATTTTCTATGTTATAAATCTTATCAAATTTTCTTGCTAAATAAAATTGCAATGCCGAACTGATAGGTATTTATTGATAAGAGTACTATAGAAATTTTCAATATTGATTTAATATTTTAAATTTGAAATGTATTTTAATATACAGAGTGATTTATTAGTAATTGGAAATATTTTAACTAAAGTATCCTGGGCTCAGAATATAAAGATTTAACGCAAATCACTTAGATAAAATGTGGCTCCTTACTGAGCTACAGGGTGTTTTATTTAAAAATTTAAAAACGATTTTTGCCCAGTACTTTAAAACTATTTGACGTACCTTTATCATACTTGGCAGAAAGTGTAGGTACCGTACACCATACTAAATTATGTTAAATAAAAGTTTCTGGCTACTGCCAGTGGCGTACAACAGGGGCAAAGGAGAGGTTGATCCTTTTTAAATTCTACGCCACTGGCGGAATTGTCATTTTAGCACAATTTTTCGATTCTCCAATATTTTCTGTGCAAAAAACATACTATTCCTTCGTAACGATAAAGTCACTATTTTTCGAAATATTTATAGTTAAACATAAGCTGCATCCTTGGGATTTTTTCAAAATTTGCTCAAAAAAATTTGAAAAAATTAAGTAAAATGGAGAAAAAAATTAGCTACATAATAACTAAGTAACTTTTTTCTCTAACTTATTTTGGTTTGGCAGGAAAAATTATTGAAAATTAATATTTTTTGCATTTTAATTTTTTATTTTCAATAACTTTTCCTGCCAAAGCAAAATGAGTTAGAAAAAAAAGTTACTTATTTATTATGTAGTTAATTTTTTTCTCTATTTTATTGAATTTTTTCAGATTTTTTTGAGCAAATTTTGAAAAAATCCCAAGGGTGCAGCTTATGTTCAACCTTAAATATCTCGAAAAATAGTGACTTTATCGTTACAAAGGAAGAGTATGTTTTTTACACAGAAAGTATTGGAGAATCGAAAAATTGTGCTAAAATGACAATTCCGCTAGTGGCGTAGAATTTAGGAAGGAATAACCTCTTACTTGCCCCTGTTGTACGCCACTGGCAGTAGCCAAAAACTTTTATTTAACATAATTTAGTATGGTGTACGGTACCTACACTTCCTGCCAAGTATGATAAGGATACGTCAAATAGTTTTTAAGTACTGGGCAAAAATCGTTTTTAAATTTTTAAATAAAACACCCTGTAGCTCAGAAAGGAGCCACATTTTATCTAAGTAATTTGGGTTAAATCGTCATATTCTGAGCCCAGGATACTCCAGTTAAAATATTTCCAATTACTAATAAATCACCCTGTATATATATTTATACCGGGGTGTTCCAGAAACTTCCGGTACGGTCAAATATTTCGAAAAATACACATCGAATTAAAAAACAAAAAAAACAGGTGTTAAATATTTTTCAAAAATCTATTCAATGATACCCCACTTGACCGCCCCTACTCCAGCCGCAGGGGTGAGATAAGGGAAGGGGGGCAACTTTAAAATCTTAAATAGGAACCCCTATTTTTAATTGCAAATTCGGATTCTATGGCTAAAAATACGTAGGATTTGTCTGAAACATTTTTACCACTTTGACTGCAAGGAAAAAGTGGTATAACGTGCGCGTACGGTGTCTGTAACATTTTCAAAAATAAAAAAAAATTGTATAGAAATCCTTTATATAGCCTGTAGATGACGAATCTGAACTTAGTTTATGTGGGTGTATGGATGTGCGTCGTCAGCTTGCTACGTCGTAAGTCAAAATTTTGTGGCCGCAACTCCTCCTAGTCGGTTCAACTGATTTTAATGAAATTTTCAGGATAAATTTGTCTAGTGCCCAAGATGGTTATTTGGCTTTGGTTTTTTCTAGTAATGCCAACGTTCCGAGAAAAAAATTACTAAAGTTTTTAAAAATTTATTATGACCATTTTATTTAACCGATTTAATCAAATTTTCATGAAAGTTTTTTCTGGTGCCTAAATAAATTATGCAATTTTAACAAAATACAGTGTTGCCAACTTATCGAGAAAAAAAATCACAAAATTTTTGAAAAATTTATTGTGACTACATTATTTATTCGATTGTGATGAAATATTCCTCAAAGTATCTCCTAGTGCCCACATAAATTAAAATATTATTAAAATACAGTGTTGCCAACTTTCCGAGAAATGTCAAAGTGGTCTATCGTGTCCCGTCAAAAGCGCCCCGATATAAGCGCCCCGACATAAGCGCCCCGACATAAGCGCCCCGACATAAGCGCTACCGACATTTGCGCTACACGACAAAAGCGCCTCCCGACAAAAGCGCCTCAGATAATAAAAATAAAAAAATGTGTGCTTATATATGGTTTTATATATATATATATATATATATATATATATATATATATATATATATTATTATTATTATTATTATTCGTTTTTATTTCACACCACCTCAACTTGGCTGAGTTACCCAGGTGATCGGGGTAACGGATTTCTTACAACCCAGAGATATTATTATTATTATTATTATTATTATTATTATTATTCTTTACTTCACCTCTAGAGGTACACAACATTGTACAACGGCCTCCGTGGAGGCAAGTATGTACAACAGTGATATGATATAATTATATTACAAAATTATTATATTATTATTATGATTATTATTATTATTATTGTGGTTTTCTTTCGCAGTGTTAACTGGTGTGTATTATATAACATCCGAAGTCACACCGTGACCTAAAGGATTGTTATATGTCTTATTTTAAGTGAGAGTCCTGCGTAGTATGTAAAGAAAGGGATTAGAACTCGCTTGATTTTCAACGAAAATAGAAATAAAAATTGCTGAATAAAGTTCAAAAACCATTCTTTCAACCAGTGAAAACCGCGGTTAATTAACATTTATAGTTTCGCAGTAAAAAAATTGTAAATTTGGTCCGGTTTCTTGTCTTGTTCGGTAGAATTGTTATGTGTTTCGGCAGAGTTGCAAAGAAAGAGTTAGAACTCGCTCGATTTTCAACAAAAGTAGAAATAAAAATTACTGAATAAAGTTGAAAGTATATTCTTTCACTCCTAGAAAACCGTGTTTTGATATATTTTATAATTTCGAAGAAAAAAATTCATAAAATTTTTATAGTAAAGTAAAAATTTCTTTTTTTTTTCATTTCTGTCAGATAGTGAATGAACAACATCTTGAGCATTTATTGAAATATGTAAACTAGTAAGGTAATATATGTTTCTTTCTATTTTCCAGCTAAAAATAAATTTCTGTTTAATATTTTGTAAATGACAAGAAATAAAAATTTGAAATGTGGCAGTTACGAATAACTTGATATGTACTTTAAAAATACGCAATAAATTTAAGACAAATTGTATACTGATTTTTTTTTATAAAAAATGCCTCTACTGAAAATACTAATCGACGTGTCCAAGCAGTTTTTAAAATAGAATAGATCTGTGATTTACTGAATTTATTCCAAGTTAGCACTGTATGCATACATAATTGATGCCGCCAAAAAAAAATTAACGTAAAAATTTTTTATAACGATTATAATTTTCGTCTCCATACAAAAATGATGTTATCGTTAAGTTTTGTGCCCATTGACAATGTTGTAGCTGCATACGAAATCTTAGTTGACCAGTGTCCACAGGAAATGGATAGCATATTAAATTATTGGGAAGATACGTACATCGGTAGATTAAGAAGAAATCGCAGATTGGAACCATTGTTTCCCATAAACGTGTGGAATAATTATGATAGAGTGATTAGTGATTTACCAAGAACTAATAATTCTGTAGAAGGATGGCATAGAGCTTTTCAACAGACAATCGACTGCCACCATCCATCTGTATATAAAATTATTAAACATTTTAAAACGGAACAGCATCAGGTGCAAATTAAATTAGATCGACATAATTCTGGATTTCGACAACCAGAAGCTTCTAAAAGTAAATATGTGCTAATTAATAGGCGAATTAAAACACTAGTGCAAAATTATAATAGAATGGACCATATTAATTATTTACAAGGATTATCTCATAATTTTGAATTGTAAGTAATTGGAGAATATTTTTAACCCCTACATTTATAGTAATTACTTTTAATATTATATGTATTATTTTATAATTTAATCTGCATTTGAAATAAATAATAACAAATTATTTTTTTGACATTAGTTAAGACTATATTGTTTATCTGTAACATTTATTATTATAACTTTTATTATTATGCAATGAATATATTACTTTGTAAGCATTTGTAATACTCTACAGCAAATTATTTTTGTGACACTAGTTAAGAGTACATTTTCTAAATTTATAATTATAACTTTTATTATCGTATGATGTTTTATTTTATTCGTTTAATTAATATGATATTTGACAAATTAAATAATTTTATGAAATAAATTTTTGACTTTTATTCCTAACGAACGAAATACCCTAATGCCATTATTTTAAATTTTATATTTTTTATATATACATACATAGATTAAGGTGACCAGACGTCCCACATTAGGTGGGACTGTCCCACAGTTGGGTTTCTTGTCCCACATCGAAAACTGTCCCACAAAATGTCCCACTTTGGACAATATTTTGTTTTTTGTGTGAATACAAAGGTGTTTATATAATACAGACATGTTTTGGAATTTTCAAATAAATAAATAATAATAATAATAATAATAAAATAATAATAATAAAATAATAATTAAAAATAGAACGTGTCCTTTTATCTGTCCCACATCCCAATGTAAAACATCTGGTCACTTTAACATAGGTATATATAAAACACATAATTTTAATAATAATAATAATAATACATACAATATTATTTACATATCATCCACTCTGCTGATAAAAAATAAATAGTAATTCAAAATAATATTTGTCGGTCGCAATTGTCGGTAGCGCAATTGTCTGTAGCGCTTATGTCGGGGCGCTTATGTCGGGGCGCTTATGTCGCGAGCGCTTATGTCGGGGTACCGTGATCTATATATCGGTTTACCCATATACTTCTAATCTTGTTATTCATTAATGTGTGTTGCATCTTTTAATTCAAATACAAATCCATAATAATTCTAAATTGTAGTTAAACAATAATTACATGCCACAGAAATAAGCTGGAATATTAAATAAGATTATTCAGTTCTACAGGCCTGCGTGACACTTGAAATTAGATATATATATATAACAATAAATTCGGTTTTTGTGCTACCTCGAAAAATAGACTTAAGTTCACATTAAACAAGATTGGAAGTATATGGGTAAACCCACATATAGATCACTTTAACATTTTTCGGAAAGTTGGCAACGCTGTATTTTAATAATATTATAATTTATGTGGGAACTAGGAGAATCTTTTCTGAAAATTTAATCAAAATCGAATAAATAATGTAGCCACAATAAATTTTTAAAAAAATTTGTGATTTTTTTCTCGATAAGTTGGCAACACTGTATTTTGTAATAATTGCATAATTTATTTAAGCACTAAGAGAAACTTTTATGAAAATTTGATTAAAATCGGTTAAATAACATAGCCATAATAAATTTTTTAAAAATTTGTATTTTTTTTTCTCGGAAAGTTGGCAACACTGGATATTAATAAAATTATATAATTAATGGGAGCATTAGGGAAATTTTTTCTGAAAATTTGATCAAAATCAAATAAATAACGTAGCCAATATAAATTTTTAAAAAGTTTAGTAATTTTTTTCTCGGAAAGTTAGCATTACTGAAAAATTTTGACTTACGACCGAGCGAGCAAGCGAGCTGACGACGCACATCCATACACCCACATAAACTAAGTTCAGATTCGTCATCTAGAGGCTATATGAAGGATTTCTATACACAAAGTGGTAAAAACGTATTAGTTTAAGTTTAAAATATAGTGCAATCAAAAAAATAAACATGGAAAACATACTTTTTCGACACTTACCTCTTTCAGTTGTTAAACGTCTAATCAGGTTGGTTTTCTTTAATTTTTTCATATATACAGTGCCGTAGCCAGGGGGTATTAGGGGGAGGGGGTTAACCCCTCCTCTCCCCCAAGAACCTGAACAACCAAAAACATACGTATGTGAAATATGAAATATGTTATTTTACTCTCTATTTTATAAAAGTATAATTTTTATTGCTCTTGATATTTTTTATACAAATTATAGTATTATATTATTACAAATTATATATATATATATATATATATTTATATATTTATATATATGTATAAGTATATCATAAAATTTAGCAGTCAGAATTGACGTAGTTTAGCGAACAGAGTCAGTAGTAAATTGTATTTTTTTGAATCGTTGTTGATTTCTAGTTTTTTGCTTTTATAAAATCAGGCTGTCAGCACAGAACAGAACTGTGTCTTGTTGAATCGTGCTGGTCGATTCATATTTCTTTATTATGATTTATAACGTGTTGTAAAATCTATACATATATACCAGGGGTGGGCACACATGAAGCCTAAGGGAGCCGCAATCCGGTTTTTAATATTCTATAAAGAGCCATGCACAAATTAATATTTTTTATTTAATATAATTGCATATTTTCACAAGTTACAATATAAAAACATAGAAAAAATATCATTATAACATATAAACATAAAAATATAACAATGAAAAAGAAAATAATTATTTCAAAATTTTAGTAATAAAATTCAAATATAATAAAAATAAAATATAACAGAAATCTATATCATAAAAATATATTTACTAATGTGTCGTAAATATGTCTCCCATCCTCTAAAACTTTAATGGGAGCCGCACTTGGCTCAGTGAAGAGCCGCATGCGGCTCTCGGAGCCGCATTTGCCCACCGTTGATATACACATTCATACATTCATACATACACAATCACGCCATGTACCCAAAAGGGTGTGGCACAAACTCTTTTCATCATTCCGAAATCAATCGCCTCCAAACATTGCTATTCAAACAAGCAACTTTCGCTTCATCCACATTCCTAATTTCTCCTCACATAGCATGCTCTTTTATTCCTACTACTTGGAAATTTTCGTTCACACAAGCCATCTTCTCAATCATACCACTCCAACTACTCATTGGACGTCTTCGCAAACGTATACCATCAAAATCATTTTAATAAATCTAACTGCAAACGTTCATTTGCTCTACATGTCCGAACCATCTTAACTGACTCTAGCACGGCAACTTTTGCTACAACATTTTTTTCAATTTCACACTTATCATACACTAATCTCTTTCGTAACCGTAAAATCTATAACTTGGGGTTTTTTGAATTTAGATTATACTATTGTATATTTTATACTTTATGATTTTTGATTTTATTTTATTTGTGCAATAAATAGTTTGTCGTAAGTATTACAAATGCGTACTTTCAATTAAAACGTGTGCATGAACCCGGGACAAACGCGATTGAGCTAACTGCAACCCGTGCTCCTTTTCCGTGTTACAGGTTGCAGGAAGTACGAGATTGGTGCCCGAACTACCCGGAAATAAAAGGAAAACCAACTTATTGTCAAACTTTACTTACAGTACTTTACTTAGGTGCTATATTTATATGTGCATACTATCTTTTATTAGAACTTCAGTATAAAACTATTTATAAACATTTATTTTTTTAAATAATTGATTCTATAATTTAATTTATCATTCAAATAATTTACTTATAATTTTATTTTGAAATATCAATTTTTAAAAATATTAATGAAAAAAAAGAAAGATTGTAAAGCAAACCGTGGAGACCAGTGGGGACTTTATTATTCTCATTCAAATTTAAATTTACTTACAGTATTAAATAGGTGCTATATACATATAATCTTTTTTTAAAATTACTTACAGATTATAATTATAGATTCAATATTTTAATTTATTATTCATATTATTTACTTATTATAATTGAAATTTTGAAATACCAATTTTTAAAATTTTTTAAATAAAATGATTCTCCAATTTTATTGTATATTTGCAATTTTTATTTTAAATTTCAGTCCCTTCAAAAATAAGAAATTAATGTGTCACTGTGTTTTCAATTAGTAATTAATATATTTTTCTAAATATTTATAAGATTTGATGTTTTTTTTTTTCATATACTTCGTATATTTAAACAAGATTAGAAATTCACATATTTATATTTTAGAGTATTTTAAACACTATAAAATATTTTAAGTAAAACTGTTTATTATACTCACAAATAACTACAAATACAATAATTATTAAATAAAAAATTTTAATATACCACGTTTTTAAAACGGACTAAAAAATATAAAATAATTTCTCCTAACCCCATACATAGCCTAGATAATAGTAAGGAGTGTAGGGAGTGGCTGTCGTTGCGCCCCACATTTTTTGTTTTAAATCTTACACAAGTATTGCCATAGCTATTAAAAACAGTATGTGGTTATAAATCTGTATGAGGGGCTAAGAGAAATTATTTTATACTTTTTAGTCCGTGTTAAAAACGTGCTATATTAATTTTTTTCTAATTAAAATAATTATATTCTGCTTTTTAGTCTTGTGTGTATGTTCTGTAGTTGTTTCCTGTAGTTTCTGTATTTTGAAACCAAAATATATTTGCTAAATACACGAATGTACGGAATTCGTAAATATGGCACAAGATAAAATTTAATATTTTTAATATTATTCATTGATTAATTAATTAGTTAATATTACATTGCATTATCTAGTTCTGAGCTATGTTTAAAGTTTCAAGTCTCTAGCTCATCGATTGCAAAATTTGTACCGAAACAGACAAACAAACAAACGGACAGACAATAAAGCGAGTTCATAAAAACTTGTCTAAATAGTATTTATTAAAAAGTATTTAAAATGTTAGTTTTTAAAATAGGATGAGGCTATTTATACATACGGTACGTATACGCAATTGGCTATTTATACATACTAAGAAAAAAAAAACCTAAACCAACCTACTAACCTAACCTTCCCTAAATAGCCAATTACGTAAAAATACTGTATGTATAAATAGCCAATTGCGTATACATACCGTATGTATATTCTACTAGAACACATAGGCAGTGCACATTCCAGTTATTACTATATTTCAGTGGTAAAATATGTCTCATTTAAGATAAAAAATTGACGTGTTCGAAGATTTTTGCAAAAACGTTTAATAAAAGATTTATTGCGATAGTTCCAGACTTTACACTCGCACTGTATATATATATATATATATATATATATATATATATATACTAGATTGCGGGGCAGAAACTATCATTCAGTCACCAAGCACTGAGGATGTCATCTACGATGTATGGCGAAACGTCTGCAACGAGGATAGACCAACCTCGGCATATCAGCCCAGAAAATTCTATAAATTCAACAAATGTTAATGTTTACAAATCTGCATCAAAAATATAGGTCCCAAAAAAAAAATTATAATAATTAATAATTATTAAATTTGTTATGTTTATCATATTTTATATAATATATTTTATTATATTCTTTATATTGTATAACAAATGTATTTTTACTACTTTGACTGCAAGGAAAAAGTAATATAGCGTTTGGTACGGTGTCTGTAACATTTTCAAAAAAAAAAAAAATTGCATAGAAATCCTTCATATAGCGATAGCCTCTAGATGACGAATCCGAACTTAGTTTATGTGGGTGTATGGATGTGCGTTGTCAGCTCGCTCACTCGCTCGGTCGTAAGTCAAAATTTTGTGGCCGCAACTCCTCCTAGACGGTTTAACCGATTTAAATGAAATTTTCAGGATAAATTTGTCTAGTGCCCAAAATGGTCATGTGATTTTGTTTTTTTCCAGTAATGCCAACTTTCCAAAAAAAAAATTACTAAGTTTTTTTTATCCGATTTTGATCAAATTTTCGGAAAAGATTTTCCTAATGCTCCCATTAATTACATAATTTTATTAATATTCAGTGTTGCTAACTTTCCGAGAAAAAATTACTAAAATTTTAAAAATTTTATTATGGCCATGTTATTCAACCAATTTAACTCAAATTTTCACAAAAGATTCTCCTAGTATTCATATAATTTATTTAATTTTAACAAAATACAGTGTTGCCAACTTTCCGAGAAAAAAATTAGTAAAATGTTTAAAAATTTATTTTGACCGATTTTAATCAAATTTTCATAAAAGTTTTCCTAGTGCCTAAATAAATTATGCAATTTTAACAAAATACAGTGTTGCCAACTTATCGAGAAAAAAATCACAAAATTTTTTAAAAATTCATTGTGGCTACATTATTTATTCGATTTAATCAAATTTTCAGAAAAGTATCTCCTAGTACCCACATAAATTATAATATTATTAAAATTCAGTGTTGGCAACTTTCCGAGAAATGTCAAAGTGGTCTATATATGGGTTTACCCATATACTTCTAATCTTGTTTATTTTATATTTAATTCATTTGTTTCTACTTGTCTAAAGATTATTTTTGCAAAATATTTTTCTCATATAATCTTTATTAAATTTGTACATAAATGCATAGCGATTTAATACGCTTATTATACGCTTTATTAATTATATTATTTTCAAATTTTCAGACTATTTATAAATAGATGTGTAAAATATAGTTAGATTTCTTTAATACTTATGTATGTGTTTAATTATAAATTCTATACAAACCTATTTGTCATAAAACAGAAAGCATTTTTACCACTTTGAATGCAAGGAAAAAGTGGTATAGCGTTTGGTACGGTGTCTGTAAAATTTTCAAAAATAATTTTTTTTTGTGTAGAAATCCTGCATATAGCCTCTAGATAACGAATCTAAACTTAGTTTATGTGGGTGTATGGATGTGCGTCGTCAGCGCGCTCGGTCGTAAGTCAAAATTTTGTGGCCGCAACTCCTCCTAGACGGTTCAACCGATTTTAATGAAATTTTCAGGATAAAGTCTGGTGCTCAAAATGCTCATGTTGCTTTTGTTTTTTCCAGTAATACCAACTTTTAGAAAAAAAAATTACAAAAGTTTTTAAAAAATCATAATAGCTACATAGCTTATCCGATTTTAATCAAATTTTCAAAAAAAATATTCCTAATGCTCCCATTAATTATATAATTTTATTAATATCCAGTGTTGCCAACTTTCCGAGAAAAAAATTACTAAAATTTTTAAAAATATATTATGGCCATGTTATTTAACCGATTTTACTCAAATTTTCACAAAAGATTCTCCTAGCAATCATATAATTTATATAATTTTAACAAAATACAGTGTTGCCAACTTTCCTTGAAAAAAATTTACTAAAATTTTTAAAAATTTATTTTGATCACTTTATTTAACGGATTTTAATCAAATTTTCATAAGAGATTTTTCTAGTGTCTAAATAAATTATGCAATTTTAACAAAATACAGTGTTGCCAACTTATCGAGAGAAAAAAATCACAAATTTTTTTAAAAATTTATTGTGGCTACATTATTTATTCGATTTTGATTAAATTTTTCTCAAAGTTTCTGCTAGTGCCCACATAATATTATTAAAATACAGTGTTGCCAATTTCCCGGGAAATGTCAAAGTAGTCTATAATATGGGTTTACCCATATACTTCTAATTTTGTTATTAAATCATTTTAATATTTTCAAATAAAATTGATTTGTATTTGATTCTAAAAATAAAAATATAGTTTTGTGATGATAAGTAGTATACAGTATAGTAAAAAATCTTTCAGAACTCATTATATTAAAATAAAACGGCTTTAGATTAAAGTTCTGTATTAATATTTATTAATAATCGACGTACATACGTATGTATGTATTGAATTGCAAAGATTTCTAATATGTTTCAAAACTGCGTAAATTGCTATTTAGAAATAATTTCATTATTCAACTAGTTACTAGTGTAAATACTTTTACACGAGAAATAACCAAATATAATAATTACAGTTTTACTTTATTTATTTTTGTAATTTCATCAGTGTCCGGATCTTACAAGCTTGTCTCATACGCGCAGGCGTAAATTTCTAACAAGACCGTTAAAATATTGTTCTAAAAACAAAGAAACAAGTTTTTTGTATGTTTATAATATTATTTACTTGAAAGAGTTACCTGGTTATAAAACTCTTTACCACTCTTTGTCTTTCAACTAGCCAAATCGTTTTTTTAATATTATTTTTTTGAATTATACTATGTTTCTCAAATAACTATGTTAGAATATTAAATAAAACACTGCCTTAATTCTGTATTAATATTTATTTATAATCGATGTTTCAACAAACTCAACATACGTAATTTATATTTGTTACATGATTTGTGAGAATTAATAATTCTTTGGTTGAATATATAATTTCTGACCATCTTTGGCGGTGCACATTGCATTTGTTGCACTTGTTTACATGTTTTTAATAATCAAATTAAGTTTCAAGCGAAAATAAACAATGCAATTGTCAATTAACTTAACTTGATGTAATAGTTTTCGTAATATGGTCGCCGAAGATATCACTGCCACACCAGCGCTGTATAATAATGTCATTATTGATAATAACATTATTAAAGACTAAAGAACAACAAAATGACAAAGTAGAGCGATCTACTAACGAAAAAATAGGTAAATTTCAATTGCAAAAACAATCACCATAAACAATTAAACAATTTTTCGAAGAGAAAGTTATCGAAATTACAGGAATACATACATACACAATCACGCCATGTACCCAAAAGAATGTGGCACAAACTCTTTTCAACATCCCGAAATCAGTCGCCTCCAAACATTCCTATCCAGCACAAGCAACTTTCGCTTCATCCACATTCATAATTCCTCTCATACATGCTCTTTCATTCCTAACACTTGGAAACTTTCGCTCATGCAAAACACTCTCACACCACAAAAAAAAATTATTAATAATTGTAGTATACCGGTCACTATCAGAAGATGTAAACGAATTTCTACATAAATTGAATTCAGCACTAAATGAAATTACGGAAAATTTTAAAACACATACAATCTTCGTTACAGGATTGCTGAACGCATCAAATTTAAATTTGAAAATGTTTTATCAATTGCTAATTAATTTAGCTGTTTGTCTAAAAACCCCCATACACCTACAAACAAATTGCTCAAACTGGTATTGCATAACAGGTCGTTGTGTAAATAAGGCCGTCCATACATTAAACGAAATTCAAACAAAAGAAAAAAATACAAAAATTAAGTTTAGTATTAATCCTGCAGCTAAAGTCAATAAACTTCATTCAATATTTATTGATTTTACCTAAATGATTAGACCAAATTTAAAGAAATTTGAGAAAATAATTTTATTCATATTATTGAATAAGGTCAATACAACTTAACAATACATATTACATAATAATATTGATTTATTTACTCATTTGAATTTTATTATAAATAACATTTAATATATTTTACATATTTAATAATAATAAAATTAATATAAATTGAAAAAATATATAAAATTGATTTGGGAAAATGCGGTCATCTATACATTAGAATACATCAACAAATTGTTATCTTCTTGTCACAATGAAGACTGTAAATTTCAATTTGTATCAGGAACGCATAAACAAAGTTTATTGTCATTTCATGTTGTGTTATAAATATTCAAATACATGTTGATTTTTATAGAAATTAAAAAAATATTATTGTACGTAAAATCTAATTCAAACTACCGTTTTAGTTTTACGCACAAATACAAGAGCTGATTAATCATAATACTCACAAATATTTGACGTAAAAACTAAAAATGTGTCAAGTGTTTGGATTGGTCAAATTGTTGTGCTTTTGCATAAAACTAAAACAGCAGTCTGAATAAGACTTAACATTTTAATTTTATTTAAAATAATAATCATGTAAAAAAAAAAGATACTGACAAATTATATTTAGAATAAAACCTCATTCAGACTGCCAGAAAAGTTTTACGATTTAGTTTTAGTTTCACGACGTAACACAGTGCAAAAACTTGAAAAATGTTGTTAAAAATTATTTTTGACTTTACTGTTTACATTGTATACATTCTAAACAGTTTTTGGTTACGTTCAGTATAGTTTTTTTTACAGTTTAAGTTGTTTTGTTTTGTTAAATATGTTTGAAGGTGAATTTATAATTATACAAAATAAGACATGTACAATCATTTGAAAAATACGAATGCAAAACAGAACACTTAGAAAAGTATAAGACATAAATATAATTTTATAGGTTTATATAGGTTATGTAGGTTATATAGGTGATGTGTCTAAAATGAATGTTATTTGATTATATGAAATACGCGTTTTCAAAATAATATTAATTTTATCTTCCAAACTGCTCATTTACATATTATAAATTTGACGTTTCTTTCATAAAAACATAAACTCATTTTAGTAAAATGTGATGGGACGTTCTTAAAACATAAGTGAATTTTAGTTAGAAACTTCGGCCATTTTGCTAATGAAACTAAATCCGTGCTTTTGCAATGTATTCATATAAACTCACATGCAGTTCGGTTCAGAACCACTAGGTCTTCGCTAAAATATAATACTGATTTCGCTGGCGAAAGAGCAGTCCGAATGAAGCTTAACAATATTTAAAAATTAATCATTAATAAACAGAGAACTACAAAAATTAAATCGTTACACTATGAATATGAATATATTTCTTTTTAATTTCTACTTTGAGGAAAAGTTTTCTATTTCGCATTCATCAGGTTTCTCTTTCGGATGAGAACGGATATGTCTTTTTAATTGTTCACTCCAAGTAAAAGTTTTCTCACATATTTCGCATTTATAAGGTCTCTCATTTGTATGAGAACGGATATGTCTTCTTAAACTTGCCCTTTGAGTAAAAGTTTTCTCACATATTTCGCATTTATAAGGTCTTTCATTTGAATGAGAACGGATATGTGTTTTTAAACTTGCATTTACAGTAAAAGTTTTCTCACATATTTCGCATTTATAAGGTCTTTCATTTGAATGAGAACGGATATGTTTTTAAGTTTGCTTTTACAGTAAAAGTTTTCTCACATATTTCGCATTTATAAGGTTTCTCATTTGTATGAGAACGGATATGTATTTTTAAGCTTCCTCTTTGAGTAAAAGTTTTCTCACATATTTCGCATTTATAAGGTCTCTCATTTGTATGTATACGAATATGTGTCTTTAAGTGTCCACTCCGAGTAAAAGTTTTCTCACAAAATGTACATTTATGAGATTCACTTTTCTTTACAGATTTATCATTTTTTTTCGAGCTAAAAATAATATTTTTATTTGATGTTCTACTAGCTTGACAACGTTTTATATCGGTTTCATTCTCAAAATCAGAATATTCTTCCTTAATTATTAATTCTGAATGTAAATCTAAAGATTCTGATTTCAAACTTTCTTCAAATTTAATATTTGTATCATTTTCCAAATCCTCAATGTATTCTTCATTAATCACTTCTTCTTTCATACAAACAACATCAAAAATTGTATTATTTTGTGATTCTAAACTTTCTTCAACTTTAATGTTTCTATCAGTTTCCAATTCTAGTTTAATGTATTCTTCATCAATAGTCTCTTCTTTAATTTTGTTTTTCATAACTTCACTATTTTGCGATTGTTGTTTTGCATATCGCATGAAAATTTCTTGCGATTTAAAACATTTTTCTACAAATTTATACGTTTCATTTAATCGAACCGAACAAATTGAGCAAATACAATCCGATAACTTCTCAGTACATTTCAGCTGAAAATATAAATTAAAATTACATGTTACATTTTAATGGGAGCTTAATAAAGAATCATATTTCTACTAATAACATCAAGTCACTACAATATTTAACTAATATTTGATTTATTTAAGAGATTTAAATCCCACTATAAGTCGTGTGAATACGTTACTTGGTTATGGGGTAACAAATGGTTAAAAAAATAACTCACGCACAATTAAAAATGCAAGACCAAGTTTTTACCAGCCTGAACACAGACAACATTTTTCTCATAACAGCTATTCCCACTACTCTTGCAAAAACAAATTTTAGTTTAACAAAAACATATTATAATAATTAATAAACTTATTATAAGTAAACCTAATCAAATAATTGAATTATGTAATTTTTATTGTAAATATACATGTATTCAAATTCAAACTTATTTTATATAAATTTTAATTAAACACAACCAACAAACGTATTAAAATTTAAAATACTCTAAATTAGGTTAAGTTAAATGGTGACTGTTCTCAAAACTTATGGAAGAGACAATAAATAAATGATTACTTATCAATTGATAAGCATATAATTTTGTTTCGTGGATCTGATTAAAGCTAGTATTTTACTTACAATTTCCGATGCAATGGTTTCCAATTTGTATGATAACAATACATTATCCGAATCCATTGTAGTTAAAGTAAATGTTATATTATCACCACCAGCACATAATCGACACCGTTCTTCATTGAAATGTTGTTTTAATATGATTTGAGAATCGAAACATTGTTTGATAAATTTGTAAGCTTCATTCAACTGAACAGCGCAAATTGTACAAATACCATTCGGTAATCTGATCTTGCAATTAACCTAAAATAAGAAAAGTAAAAGATTCAGGAACAATAATGCGAGCAATAATGTATATTACAATCAAAACAAATTATTTCATTCTTACAATTTCTGGCATAATTGCTTCCAATTTAACTACGAAACGTTTGCCATCTGAATCCAGATTAAGTATCGTAAACAATATATTTTTATCACTTGTACATAATCGGCAATGTTGCATGAAACTATCCATGATTAAAATTAAATGTTCTACCAAAAAAAGCTTCTTACAATAAGTACGACGTAAAAATATTGTATTTGTCAGTTGTATTGGAGGTTAACTTATAAAAATCTGTCAGGAATCCAGTTGGCCAGATGAATTTTGTGTAATGTTACTTCGTTATAAGAAGAAGAATAAATAGCAGCCTATTTTTACTGAACGCAAGATATTTAATTTTAAAAAAAGTTTTATCAATTGCAACTTGATCTATCAAATTCAAATAAAAGAAAAAAATTATAAAGGTTAAGATTAATATTCATTCTGTAACTAAGGTCAAGAAAGTTGAATGAAGTAATTGCTAGCAGCCCACCAATCACAAACACAAATTAAAAATGTATTTCATTCAATATTACTTGACTTTACCTACAGCATCCTCACCTAAATATTAATGTAAACAATTAGTTTAAATATAATTTGTCTTTTTTACATAATTATTATTTTAAACCAAAACTAAATGTTGTATGTAGAATAATATTTCTTAATTACTATATATATATATATATATATATATATATATATATATATATATATATTATATATATATATATATATATATATATATATATTATATATATATATATATATATATATATATATATATATATATATATATATATATATATGAAAATTTATAATACAACATTCAACTGGTCAACTATTTCGGACAATAATTTTACAGTGTCATTTATACCGTAATGTTTGAATTATTTATAAATTTAATTATCCGCTCGATAAAAAGAAAACTGTAATTTGATTACTGGTAGTGCAATCTATGGACTATTTTTAAACAAGTATTGAAATTTTTATATTCTTTTGATCACAATGAAGTCTGAGAATTCCACTTGGTATTAGGAACGCATGAATAAAGTTGAAAATAACTAAATGTCACTTCATGTTGAAGAATTATATTTACCACTTTGACTGCAAGGAAAAAGTGGTATACCGTTTGGTACGGTGTCTGTAACATTAAAAAAAAAATTGTATATAGAAATCCTTCATATAGCTTTTAGATGACGAATCTGAACTTAGTTTATGTGGGTGTATGGATGTGCGTCGTCGGCTCGCTCGCTCGCTCACTCGGTCGTCAGACAAAATTTTGTGATCGCAACTCCTCCTAGACGATTTAACCGATTTTAATAAAATTTTAAGGATAAATTTGGCTAGTGTCCAAGAAAATCATGTGGTTTTGGTTTTTTCCAGTGATGTCAATTTTCCGAGAAAAAATTACTAAATTTAAAAAAAAATTATTATGGACATGTTATTTAATCGATGTTACTCAAATTTTCAGTATTAATATAATTTATGTAGTTTTAAGAAAATACAGTGTTGTCAACTTTCCGAAAAAAAAATTAATAATTTTCTAAAAATTTGTTATGCCCGCATTATATATCCCATTTTAATGAAATTTTTCCAGAAGATACCCTTAGCGCCTATAATATTATATATTTCCAAAATACAATGTTGCCAACTTTCGGTGAAAAATTTCTTTATTCTTATTTCTTAACATTTATGTGATAATGTCAAAGTAGCCAATATTATTGTTTACCCTTATACTTCTAATCTTGTTTATTTATGCATTGTTATAGATTATATAAATTAGTGCTAACTCAAGTATCTCAGGTGAACAAACATTTTTAAAATTAAACAACGTTTTAAATGTAATAAAATTGCGAAATTGTTTAAATCGGGATAATTTCGACGCTTTCATGCTCATGGTTTGCGAAAAGAATATTTTGGAAAAATTAGATAATGAAGAGATTATTTAACAAAATTAGAAGCAGTGGCGTAGCCAGAAACTTGTCAAAGGAGGGGTTACTAATATTAATCAATAAAGATAATACTATAATTTGTATTAAAAATAAAGAGCAATACATTTTTTTCTATAAAATAAAGTAAAATAACATATTTCATATTTTACATAGGTATGTTTTTGATCGTTGAGGTTTTTTTGGGGGGGGGGGGAGTTTCAACCCCCTTTAACACCCCCCTGGCTACGCCACTGATTAGAAGTATATGAGTAAACCCATATATAGACCACTTTGACATTTCTCAGAAAATTGGCAACACTGTATTTTAATAATATTATAATTTATGTGGGCACTAGGAGGACCTTTTCTGAAAATTTAATCAAAATCGAATAAATAAAGTAGCCATAATAAATTTTTTTTAAAATTTATGTTTTTCTCGATAATTTGGCAACACTGTATTAAATTGCATAATTTATTTAGGTACTAGCAGAATCTTTTATGAAAATTTGATTAAAATTGGTTAAATAAAGTGATCATAATAAATTTTTAAAAATTTTAGTAAATTTTTTTTTCGGAAAGTTGGCAACACTGTATTTTGTTAAAATTACGTAAATTATATAATTACTAGGAGAATCTTTTGTAAAAATTTGAGTAAAATCGGTTGAATAAGATGGCCATAATAAAATTTTTAAAACTTTAGTAATATTTTTCTCGGAAAGTTGGCAACACTGAATATTAATAAAATTATATAATTAATGGGAGCATTAGGGAAATCTGTTCTGAAACTTTGATCGAAATCGGATAAATAACGTAGCTAATATAAATTTTTAAAAACTTTAGTAATTTTTTTCTCGGAAAGTTGGCATTACTGGAAAAAACCAAAACCAGATGACCATCTTGGGCACTAGACAAATTTATTTTAAAATTTTTATTAAAATCGCTTGAATCCCCGTCTAGGAGGAATTGCGGCGACAAAATTTTGACTTTCGACCGAGCGAGCTGACGACGCACATCCGTACACCCACTTATAAACTAAGTTCAGATTCGTCTGATCTAGAGGCTATATCAAAGATTTCTATACAAATTTTTATTTTTGTTAATGTTACAGACACCGTACCAAACATTATACCACTTTTTCCTTGCAGTCAGTGGTAAAAAAAATCCGAAAAAGGTTATTTATTAAATCGTTTTTTAATTTTGATTTAAATAAAGAATTACATTCAATTTTATCGGCCTGATTCTCTAAGGAAGTTGCTAAATTTTAACAACATTGCTAACAACATTAGCCAATAATATTAGCTGACACAAAATAAAAAATTAAAATGACAACTATTATATTTGTTTCTATTGGTTATAATTGTTAGCAACGTTGTTAAGACTTAGCAACTTTGTTAGAGAATCAAGCTGTATTATATGAGTCATTTTTACAATTGATCTTTATTTTGCTGTAATGTCATATCCATGTAAATTATAATTTAAAAAAATATAAAAACATAACCTATTTGAACAATATCCCTATCCCTATCCCGTAACTTTCCCCTGGGAATAATTTTTTATCCAGTCCAATCCTGTTCGGACCGAAACTATCTCCTGCAATAAAAATGCATCGTCTAGGAAATTTGAAAGGAGAGTAAATGCTGCTGGTTGTAAGAGGTGCTTTGGTTGCTTTCGGGGAACTTTTGCTAGGAATGTAAATGTTTACAAAAAAGCCACCCCCCGTTTGAGTGTATATACAATGCAGTTATGGTGTGCCTACGTTGATGTATGGTAGTGAATGTTCTGGGTTTGGTTGCAGAAAAACATAAACGGAAAATGACTGCAGTGCGAAATGAGATATTTACGTATGGGGTAACTGGGTGTAACTATAGGAGAGATCGGGGCTACGAAATACGATTAGTGTATGATGAGTGTGGAATTGCGAAGAAAATGTTGTAGCAAAAGTTGGTGTTAGTCAGTTAAGATGATTCGAACATGTTGAGCAAATGCGTCTAATGAAAGTTTGCAGTTAAAAACGATTTATTTGAATGATTTTGATGGTATACGTTTGACCAGTGGAACAGTCCGATGAGTAATTGGAGTGGTATAATTGAGAGATTGGCTTGCTTGCAGCAAAAGTTTCCAAGTAGTAGGAATAGAAGTGAGCATGCTATGAGAGGAGGAATTATGAATGTGGATGAAATTGCGAAAGTTGCTTGTGATGGATAGGAATATGTTTGGAGGCGACTGATTTCGGGATGATAAAAAGAGTTTGTGCCACACCCTTATTTGGGTACATGGCGTGATTGTGTATGTATGTAAAAAAAATAATAAAAATATATTAATATTTATATTTTTATTTTTCAAAAAAACAACAAATCAAACAATTTAAAATAGAAAAAAAAATTACAAAGTTTTTGTTTTATAAATAGATATTTCTACCGTGATGTTATAAAAAGTGATATTTTAATTAGAAAATCTAATCAGTTACCTAATTAATTATACTACAGGTATTGACTAAATGAAAATCAGAAAAATGATTTTCCCAAAGATACAATTAAAGAATTTACAATACACAAATTATTAAACCTTTTTTTCGAATCTTGTATTAATTGAAAAATGATTATAAAATTATTATAAATATAATTTTATATTAAAAATTAAAAACAAAATAAGAGCATTATTTTCGATTTTTTATGAACAAAATAAACAATTATGAATTGAAAAATAAATAAATTATTAAATTATTTCTCATTGTGTATTTTTTACTGTATTATGTAAACATTTGAATTTAACATTAACGTGAAATGTGTAATAATTGTCAAATAATTACAAACTTAAACATGATGTTAACTAATTTTAGGATTTACTAACTGATTGTGAGACAAACATTCAAAATATATTTTATAAAAAGCATGTAAATAATAACTTGGATTAAATTTAATTGAAATTGAAACAAAAATATATGTACATACGTCTATAAAATAATAATAGTAATAAATAGCAAATGCACTACTGATCTTGTCATGTATGTGATAATTTATGCTTCTTTTATGTTACTTTAATTTTCGATTGCAAACTTTACTATAGCTCTTGTTATGATGCGATTTTCAAGTGGTACGCGTACAAACATGTCTGTTTAGATTACTCCTATGAGTAAATGCTTTCTTACACATTTTACATTGGAATGGTTTTTCGCCTGTATGTGTGCGAATGTGTTTTATTAAAGCTCCATTTTCAGCAAATGCCTTCTTACAAATTTTACATTGGAATGGTTTTTCGCCTGTATGGGTACGAATGTGGTTTATTAAATGTTCATTTCGAGCAAATGTTTTCATACACGTTTTACACTGATATGGTTTTTCACCTGTGTGTGTACGAATGTGATTTATTAAATTTCCTTTTTGACTAAATGTTTTCTTACACGTTTTACATTGGAATGGCTTTTCACCTGTATGTATACGGATGTGAATTGTTAACTGAGAAGAAATACTAAAATCTTTACCACATATTTTACATTCGTAACTTCTTTTACCAGTACCAATTTTTCTAGTTATATCTGATTTATTTTTACGAGCTTTCTTATCCACATTGCATATATACGGTGCTCGAGTTGTGTGTGAACGAATATTCACTTTTACATCTGAACTGTCTTTAGATGAATTTTGACATATTTTCCTGGTACTGCTTTTTTCCAATGCTGTATGAACATTTTTTATATTCTCAACATTATTTAATTGAATATTAATATCTACATTCGACGAATTATCCCCTATTGCACTACTTTCTAATACTTTATTGACATTTTTGTAACTATTAGCTAAATCACATTCAACCAAATCAAAGCAAGTCAAGTCAATGCCATTTTCAAAGTCATCCTCGTCAGTTTTAATATCTTTTACTTCGGTAATTTCGTATTCGTTATTTATATTAATTGAATCTTTGTGATCTTCTGTTTTAGTAAATTCAGTATTGTCATCATATAAATGTGTCAGTTCTTCGGAAGGTCTAAGCGAATAATTATGTTCTAATTTTATCTCTTTACCTCTTTGATTCGTTAAATCAGTTAAATCATTGCAAATTTCCTCAATGTTTTCATTTTTAAGATTTCCAAGGATATTTCTAATTTCTTCTTCTACTTTTATATCATTTTCAAAATCTGCTTGATTCGATACGGAATTATCATTACCATAATCATTAACATTATATTCGTCATTAGTTTCTTCATTTAAATATCCACTTTCCTTCTCATCTTTAACAGTTACACTATTAAACGAATTCACTTCACTATTACAATTCGATTCTTCTAATTTAATCACTTTGATTAGAATTTCTCGATTATTAGCTGGTTGGACCTGTTGTCCATTTTGTAATTGTTCCAAATATCGTTGAAATATTGCTTGAGATTCGGAACATTTGTTTATAAATTTGTACGATATATTCAATTCCGTGATGCAGTTCGTACATATGTCATCTGGTAAATTAGCATTGGTTTCCAACTAAGAAATAAATAGAATGAAATTAATATATATATATATATATATATATATATATATATATATATATATATATACCGGGTGTTCGTTCGTTAAGTTCGTATGGGCGTTTAACATGTAAATTCGATAATTTGCGATATACTCCTTTCTCGAGTTAAATTCGGAGAAACACTTAGAATACTTTTTGATAGACAATAAAAAGTTCTATAATTCAGTTTTAGTTTTAGTTTGCTAGCATGTGGCGTTTGGGCGCTAGAATTTTTTTTTTGATTTTTTGTTTTTTATGTTTTTCCTCAAAAACTATGAGGTCTAGGAAAATAAACATGATATGGAAAAATGCGGAATAATGAGTACGATAATTGAGTGAAAAAACCATTATTCTACGATGCATCGTTTAGTAGAAAAAAAAATTAAAAACTGAGTTTTTGAAAATTTGACAAGGGATTTTTTTCAAAATAACACTTTTTTCAAAATTTGTTCAAAAAAATCTGAAAAAAATCAGTAAAATACAGAAAAAATTTAGCTACATAATAGCTAAGTAACTTTTTTCTCTACCTCATTCTGATTTTGCAGAAAAATTTATTGAAAATTCTAATAAACATTTTAGAATTTTCAATAATTTTTCCTGCCAAACCAGAAAAGTTACTTAGTTATTATGTAGCTAAATTTGTTCTGTATTTTACTGATTTTCTTCAGATTTTTTTTGAGCAAATTTTGAAAAAAGTCTTATTTTGAAAAAATCCCAAGGGTACCCCCCTAGTCAAATTTTCAAAAATTCAGTTTTTAGTTATTTTTTTTCTAGTAAACGATGCATCGTAGAATAATGATTTCTTCACTCAATTATCGTACTCATTATTCCGCATTTTTAGATATCATGCTTATTTTCCTAGACCTCATAGTTTTTGAGAAAAAAAATAAAAACCAAAAAATCAAAAAAAAATTCTAGCGCCCAAACGGCACATGCTAGCAAATTAAATCTAGAACCAAATTATAGAACTTTTTATTGTCTATCAAAAAGTATTCTAAGTGTTTCTCCGAATTTAACTCGAGAATGGAGTATATCGCAAATTATCGAAGTTGCATGTTAAACGCCCATACGAACTTAACACTTTCGATGCCGGTTTGAAATCATGTACTTCCGCTAGGAGCCGACTAAATGCAACGCATATAAACACAAACAGTCAAATACCGCGCTGGCGCGTAACCGGCACCCAACAAAGGTATCATTTCACGCGCCAGCGCGTTACCGGCATCGAACGTGTTAACAAACGAACACCCGGTATATATACGTAATAACAACTACATAACCTTATTTATCATACTTACAATTCCTGGTGCAATTCTATTTAATTTCTGGAAAAATGATAAATTATCCGAATCAATATGATGCAATGTTATGTTGATATTCTCATAGCTTCTACATAAGCGGCACGAGCTGATTAATTTAAACATGTTTTACAACAAATATTATTTTTGCACTGAAAGAGGTCAGAAAGTATGACACAATAGCCTTGCACACTAGCCCTCTTAGCGGCAAAATTACCAACTACCATATGCAGTGGCGTACTAGTAATTTTTTGTTGGTAAATTTTTATGTAATATATACATATATATATATATATATATATATATATATATTTGTATTTTTATTATAATTATTAATTAATTAATAATAACTGTTACAAAACAGGGTAAAATTACAGTTATTAAACAAAAATTATTAAAATACACCGTTCTGCCATTTACCACATATTCCACAAAAAAATTTTATTTACAGAGCACTTTTTTTAATGCTTTTGCAGCCAAATCCAACATTTACTAACAAGCCACATTTCTTCAGCCTGTAAACGGTTTTATCAAGAAAATTATAAAAAATTTGAAATTTTAAAATAATTTTTGTATAGAAACTTGAAGTGTTGAAATATGCAAAAAAAAAAACAAATATTAATTTTTGTTGCAAGTACCCTACTAAAAAAATATTTTTAAATGGTGTAATTCAATATAAAACACAAAAACAATAAGTTATAATTTTATTAAAACAAGTGTACAAAATAGTTATTTATTATTTTTCATTTTAATTAAAGAAAATAAATATGAAAAAATTTTTGTAATTTTTTATTTTACATTAATGTTTTATATTTTTATTTATTTTGCATTACATAACTTATAGATAAAATTTTATCGTAAAGATAAATGTCGTGATTTTTTAAATTTTACCATAATAATCATGGTCGTTGTTTATTTATATTTTGAACATACGCAAAATAATATATGAGAAATTTAATAAAAACTGAAAAAGTATTTTTATTTAGAAAGTAAATTTTTAATAGATATATAAGTTCATCATCTGTTGTTACAAATTTAAATATTAATTTCAAATTTTTTTAGCAGTATTGGTTTTAAATTATTGTTATAACTGTTATAAAAATAATATATTCGAATAATACTCGTAAATAAAATTTATTCTTTATTGCACTAAAAATAAATATTGCTACGCCACTGCTTTATATAAATCAATATTTTGTCGGCAGAGTGGGGAAAAGCAGCTGTTTGTACTGGCCTTGAATAGCTGGAACTAGTTGGCCAGTTGAATGTTGTGTTATAAATTTTCAAATACATATTGATTTTTATAGTTATTAAAAAACATTATCCTATATAACATTTAGGTTTGGTTTAAAATAATAATTATGTAAAAATGTGACAAATTATATTTAAAGTAATTGTTTACATTAATATTTAGTTGACAGTCCCCTTGGTAAAGTCAAAGAGATTGAATGAAGTAGATTTTTTTAGTTGGTGAGTGACGGGTTTGATAGCAGTTACTTCATTCAACTCTATTGACCTTAGCTATGTTAATTTTTCTGTTTCTTTCTTTTGTTTGAATTTCATTTAGACAAACAATTAGAAGCTACATCAATTACCAATTAATGAACATTTTCAAAATTAAATATGATGCGTTTAGCAAAATATACTCTGCTATTTAGTCTTGTTCTTATTCTACAAACTGTGCACAAAATTCATCTGGCGAACTGGTTTCGTTGACACAGTTTTCTAACTTAACCTCTAATACTATCAAATACAATTATTTTATGTTTTACTTATTGTAAGAAACTTTTTTGGTAGAAAATTTAAGTTTAATCATGAATAGCTTTATGCAACTTTGTCAATTATGCACAAGTGATAAAAATGTATTGCTTACAATACTTAATCTGGATTCAGATGGCAAACGTTTCGTAGATAAATTGAAAGCAATTATGCCAGAAATTGTAAGCATGAAATAACTTGTTTTGACTATAATATACATTATTGTTTCTGAATCTTTTACTTTTCTTATTTTAGGTAGATTGCAGGATCAAATTACCGAATGGTATTTGTACAATTTGCGCTGTTCGGTTGAATGATGCTTATGTATTTATAAAACAATGTATTGATTCTCAAATAATATTAAAACAACATTTAAATGAAGAACGTTGTCGATTATGTGCAGGTGGTGATAATATAACATTTAGTTTAACTACAATGGATACGGATAATGTATTGTTATCATACAAATTGGAAACCATTGCATCGGAAATTGTAAGTAAAATACTAGTTTTAACCAACTCCACGAAATAAATTATTAAATTATGTGTGTGCTAAAAATTAGATCTGACAAGTAGCTGTTTCTGGTCAATTGGTCACCTGCGACTCATACTGCATTGTCTCATAGTAGAATTTTTCATGAAAAACGACCCAACTGTCAATAAAACTTTCGCTAAATCTGTTCAGTTTATTAAGTTTTTCTGTTTATAGCGTTTATATTTTTAAAAAATTAAAAACTGAATCTTTGAAAATTTGACAAAGGGCTACCTTGGGATTTTTTCAAAATAAGACTTTTTTCAAAATTTGCTCAAAAAAATTTGAAAAAATTCAATAAAATAGAGAAAAAATTTAGCTACATAATAGATAAGTAACTTTTTTCTCTATCTCATACTGATTTTGCAAGAAAAATTATTGAAAATTCTAAAAAACATTTTAGAATTTTTTTTCTACTAAACGATGTATCGTAGAATAATGGATTTTTTACTAGATTATCGTACTCATTATTCTGCATTTTCCCGTATTATGCTTATTTTCCTAGACCTCATAGTTTTTGAGAAAAAAAATAAAAACCAAAAAATAAAAAAAAAAATTTTGCGCCCAAACGGCACATGCTAGCAAATTAAAACTAAAACCAAATTATAGAACTCTTTATTGTCTATCAAAAAGTATTCTAAGTATTTCTCCGAATTTTACTCCAGAAAGTAGTATATCGCAAATTATCGAATTTGCATGTTAAACGCCCATACGAATTTAACGAACGAACACCCGGTATATAGATTAACTTGTTCTAAATATATTTTATTGGATTTGCTTATAATAAGCTTATTAATTATTATAATATGTATATAAGAGTAGTGGGGGAATAGTTACTGTGAGAATAATGTTAGCGTCTCTGTGTTGCTGTTTTCAGGCTTATGAAAATTTCGTCTTGCATTTTTAATTGTGCGCAGATTAATTTTAACCTTTTGTTACCCAATAACCAACCATAACACACAGCCTATAGTACGATTTAGATTTCTTCAAATAAATCAAATATTAGTCAAATATCATAGGGACCTGGTGTTAATAGTAGATATATTTTTTATTAAGCTCTTTTTAAATCGCTAATTTTTATTATATGTGATATATAATTTTAATTTATATTTTTAGCTGAAATGTACTGAGAAGTTATCGGGTTGTATTTGTTCAATTTGTTCGATTCGATTAAATGAAACGTATAAATTTGTAGAAAAATGTTTTAAATCTCGAGAAATTTTAAAGCGATATGCAAAACAACAATCGCAAAATAGTGAAGTTATGAAAAATAAAATTAAAGAAGAGAATATTGATGAAGAAAATATTGAACTAGATTTGGAAACTGATATAAACATTAAAGTTGAAAAAAGTTTGGAATCACAAAATAAAACAAATTTTGAGTTTGTTTGTGTGAAAGAAGAAGCTATTAATGAAGAATACATTGGGGATTCGGAAAATAATACAAATATTAAATCTGAAGAAAGTTTGAAATCAGAATCTTTAGATTTACATTCAGAAATAATAATTAAGGAAGAATATTTGGATTTTGAGAATGAAACTGATATAAAACGTTGTGAAGCTATTAAAAATTTGAATGAAAATGATGAATCTGTAATGAAAAGAAAATCTCATAAATGTACATTATGTGAGAAAACTTTTACTCGAAGTTATAATTTAATACAGCATATTCGTTCACATACAAATCAGAGACTTTATAAATGCGAAATATGTGAGAAAACTTTTACTCAAAATGAATACTTACGAAGGCATATCCGTTCTCATAAAAAGCAGAAACCTTATAAATGCGAAATATGTGATAGAACTTTTACTCAAAATGGAAACTTAAAAAGACATTCCCTTTCTCATACAAAGGAGAGACCTTATAAATGCGAAATATGTAAAAAAGAATTTACGCAAAGTGGACATTTGAAAGTGCATATCCGTTCTCATACAAATGAGAGACCTTATAAGTGCGAAATATGTGAGAGAACTTTTACTGATAGTGGAAACTTAAAAAGTCATATCCGTTCTCATACAAATGAGAGACCCTATAAATGCGAAATATGTGAGAAAACTTTTATTAGAAGTGGACATTTAAAGCAGCATGTTCGTTCTCATGCAAGGAAGAAACCTGATGAATGCGAAATAGAAAACTTTTCCTCAGAGTAAAAATTAAAAAGATAGATATTCGTATTCATAGTGCAACGATGTAATTTTTGTAGTTCTTTTTTTTATTAATGATTTATTTTTAAATATTGTTATGCCCCATTCAGACTGCTCTTTCGCTAGCGAAATCAGTGTTATATTTTAGCGCAGAACTGTGGTTCTGAACCAAACTACATGCGCGGATTTAGTTTCATTAGCAAATTTTGTTTCATCGCATCCAATGTCTGGCCTGGCCAAGGTTTCTTAACTAAAATTCACTAATGATTTAAGAACGGCCAATCAGATTTCAGTAACATGAGATAACGATGTATATTTGTATTTAAGAAAGAAACGTCAAATTTATAATATGTAAATGAGTAGTTTGGAAAATAAAATTAAGATTATTTTGAAAAGGCGTATTTAATATACTAACATAACAATTATTTTAAACGAATAAGAAGAAACAATAGCGAAAACAAAGAAGATGGTTAATTCATCCTATAAACTTTTAAAAATATATTTATATTCTATTCTCATTCTAAATGTTCCGTTTCGCATTTATATTTTTCAAATGATTCTACAGGTTTTATTTTTTATAATCATAAATTCTTTTTCAGACCCATTTAACACAACAAAACAACGTAAGCTGTAAAAATATTTTTTTTAAGACAACCAAAACCTGTTTGGAATGTATACAACCTAAACAATAGTCAAAATGATTTTCAACAGCATTTAAATTATCATCATTGCGCAGACGTAACTGAAAATTAATCAAGAAAAACAGTCAATGTAAATAGTCAAGTTGTTGTGTTGTGCTAAATCGTAAAACTAAAACTAAATCGTAAAACTGTTTTGGCAGTCTGAATGAGGTTTTATTCTAAATAGAATTTGTTTTTACATGATTATTATTTTAAATAAAATTCAAATGTTAAGTCTAATTGAGACTGCTGTTTTAGTTTTATGCAGAAGCACAAGAATTTGACCAATCCAAACACTTGACACATTTTTGTGCAAAGTAAAAATGTTATAAAACTGTGATGATTAGTTGAAAATTTGTATTATTTGCTCTGATGCAAAACGTAATACTACAATTGAATAAGTGCAATGATTATCACTTATTTTATTTGCACTTTATCTTTATTAAAAAAAATGCTATCATATATTTTAACAAACAAGATTAGAAATATATGGGTAAACCCATATATAGACCACTTTGACATTTTTCGGCAAGTTGGCAACACTGTATTTTAATAATATTATAATTTATGTGGACACTAGGAGAAACTTTTCTGAAAATTTGACCAAAATTGAATAAATAATGTGGCCACAATAAATTTTTTAAAACTTTAGTAATTTTTTTCTCGATAAGTTGGCAACACTAGATATTAATAAAATTATATAATTAATGGAAGCATTAGAGAAATCTTTTCTGAAAGTTTGATAAAAATCGGATAAATAATGTAGCCAATATGAATTTTTATAAATTTTAGTAATTTTTTCTCTCGGAAAGTTGGCATCACTGAAAAAAATAAAACCACATGACCATCTTGAGTACTAGACAAATTTATCCTGAAAATTTCATTAAAATTTGACGACGCACATCCATACACCCACATAAACTAAGTTCAGATTCGTCATCTACAGGCTATATGAAGGATTTCTATACAATTTTGTTTTTGCTAATGTTACAGACACCGTACCAAACGCTACACCACATTTTCCTTGCAGTCAAAGTGGTAAAAATAGAAGTTATCTATGAGCAAAGAAATTGATCTTGTTTGATCTACGAACTACTTAAAAATATCAGTAATCATCGTGATATTTAATTTTTATTTAATATTTTTCAATAAAATAGACACGCAGTATAAATAAAAATGATAAAATATTAACATAGTAAAGAATCTTTTAGAACTCATTATATTAAGATAAAACAGCTTTAGGTTGTTTATTTTTATTTTTTAATTTGACTTCCTCTTCTAATTAAAAATTTATAAAAAATTGTCATTCAATGAAGTTACATCATACAAAACGCAATCAATTATTCGTGAAATAATAATAAAATTTATTTAACTATTACAAGTTATTTTATACAATCTCACAAAATATACTTATACTATAATACTATATTATACTATTATACTATATTCTATATTATACTATAATACTATAATTACCTTTTTCTTTGAAATTGCGAAAGTTGCTTGTGCTGGATAAGAATATGTTTGGAGGCGACTGATTTCTCGGGATGATAAAAAGAGTTTGTGCCACACCCTGCTTAGGTACATGGCGTGATTGTGTATGTATGTATTTATTAAAATAATAAGTGCATATCGTGTATAATAATACTAATAAAATATTTTAAGTGTAATTCATTCATTTCAAAATACATATATACAAACATACACAATCACACCATGTACCCAAAAGGGTGTGGCACAAACTCTTTTTATCATCCCGAGAAATCAGTCGCCTCCAAACATATTCTTATCCAGCACAAGCAACTTTCGCTTCATCCACATTCCACAATTCCTCTCTCATACATGTGCTCTTTTATTCCTACTACTTGGAAACTTTTGCTCACGCAAGCCACTCTCTCAATCATCTACCACCACTCCAACTACTCATCGGACGTCCACTAGCAAACGTATACCATTCAAATGCATCTTTTTAACTGCAAACGTTCATTAGACGCATTCGCTCAACATGTCCGAACCATCTTAACTGACTAACACCAACTTTTGCTACAACATATTTTTCGCAATTTCCCACTCATCATACACTAATCGTATTTCGTACTCCCGATTCCTCCTATAGTAACACTCAGCTACCCCACGTAAAAATCTCATTTCCACAGTAGTCATTTTCCGTTTATGGTTTTGCAACCAAACCCAACATTCACTACCATACATCAACGTATCAACGAATCTGTATTTCTACTCCAAAATTCTGTAGTTTTTACATAATTTATAATAACCACATAATTTAAGTTACAAGATTAGAAGTATATGGGTAAACCCATATATAGACTACTTTGACATTTCTCGGAAAGTTGGCAACACTGTATTTTAATAATATTATAATTTATGTGGGCACTAGGAGATACTTTTCTGAAAATTTGATCAAAATCGAATAAATAATGTAGCCATAATGAATTTTTAAAAAATTTTGTGATTTTTTTTTCGATAAGTTGGCAACACTGTATTTTGTTAAAATTGCATAATTTATTTAGGTACTAGGAAAAACTTTTATGAAAATTTGATTAAAATCGGTTAAATAAAATGGTCAAAATAAATTTTTAAAAATTTTACTAATTTTTTTCTCGGAAAGTTGGCAACACTGTATTTTGTTAAAATTACATAAATTATATGAATACTAGGAGAATCTTTTGTGAAAATTTGAGTAAAATCGGTTGAATAATATGGCCATAATAAAATTTTTAAAACTTTAGTAATTTTTTTCTCGGAAAGTTGGCATCACTGAAAAAAAACAAAATCACATGATCATCTTGGGTACTAGACAAATTTATCCTGAAAATTTCATTAAAATCGGTTGAAGCGTCTAGGAGGAGTTGCGGCCACAAAATTTTGACTTACGACCGAGCTAGCGAGCTGACGACGCTCATCTATACACCCACTTATAAACTAAGTTCAGATTCGTCATCTACAGGCTATATGAAGGATTTCTGTACATTTTTTTTTTTTTAATGTTACAGACACCGTACCAAACGCTATACCACTTTTTCCTTGCAGTCAAAGTAGTAAACATTAATTTCTATTTCAAAATAAGCCTTTCTAGAAAATGAGTTGCAAAAGCTTGTTACAACAAGATTACAAGTATATGAGTAAACCTATATATAATATAATATAACATATAATATAATATAATATAATATAATAATAATAATAATAATAATAATAATAATAATAATAATAATAATAATAATAATAATAATATAATATAATATAGGACAACATGGTAATTTGATATATTTATTTATATTTAAATGTGTTTATTTTAATATTTACACTATTTTTGTAATAGAATTATAATATTAAGTTAAATAAGTTTATTGATTCAGAAACTATGTCATGTTTACCATTAAACAATTAGATTTTTATAAGTGTCGTGCATTACTCTGTTAATTATGCATAAATATAAATTATTAAAATTTAAAAAAAAAAATGGTACACGTATATTATACATTAACATATAATTTATGTTAAAATTATCATATTTATAGAAGTTTTTTGCTGATTAAAATATTATGTGTTTTTAAAAAAATAAGAAAATATTTCGGAAAAATATAATTTTTTTTACTAATTATAAACTTAATATCTAGTAATTTAATTTCAAATAAAATAAATATAGAATAAATGATTGAAATGTGTAAAAATTATTATATAAATTTAATATTGGTGTAGTGGAGTAAAAAATTTTGGAATAAGGTTTGCTATAAACTACTGTTTGCTGTGATTACATCTCGATGAAATAGCAATTGTGTAATACCAGCAAAAAATTAACAAGATATTATTTATAGCCTAACCTAACCTAAAATAAAATCATGTATTTAATTTAAAATAGCTTGACATTTTCATGACAGAATATAGATGAGTGGTGTGTACTTCAAATTATTTTGTAAAGAAGAAAATTATCTGACTATTTTTTTACAAGGTTACGACTGTTTTTTACAAGATTATAAAGTTTCGAACAAGATTATGATTGTTTTTTACAAGGTTATGATTGTTTTTTACAAGGTTACTATGATTTTTGGATGGTTTTGACTGTTTTTTACAAGATTATGACTGTTTTTCACAAGGTTATGACTGTTCTTTACAAGGTTACTATGATTTTTAGAAGGTTTTGGCTGTTTTTTTACAAGATTATAACTGATTTTCACAAGGTTATGACTGATTTTTTACAAGGTTACTATGATTTTTGGAAGATTTTGACTGTTTTTTACAAGATTATGACTGTTTTTCACAAGGTTATGACTGTTTTTTTACAAGATTATGAAGTTTTTCACAAGATTATGATTGTTTTTCACAAGCTTATGACTGTTTTTCACAAGATTATGACTGTTTTTCACAAGATTATGACTGTTTTTCACAAGATTATGAAATTTTGAAAACCTGTATCACACAAAACATTAATTTTTCTATGTTTTATTATAAAATGAATTAATTCTTTTAATAATTAATATTATTTTTATTATATAATTAGAACAGAAGCGAAATAGTACAATTATATAACATTTGTAAAATATATGTGAGTATGCACAGATATAACTAAATCGAATTTACGTTTATGTATATATATATATATATATATATCTATATATATATATATATATATATATATATATATATATATCTATATATATATATATATATATATATATATATATATATATATATATATATATACGCAAATCTTTAGCAAGAATATAAACCAACCATATTTTCCAACCCTGATAGTCTTAGTACGCCTATTGGTCGCTAGATGGCAGTGACTGTATTAAATATAATATTTTTATTATAAATAAATTAATTTTGTTAAATATTATTTAATAAAACTATATTAAAATTATTTATCGGGACATTTTATATTTGAATTTAAATTATTTCGTGCCATTTTCGCCAAACAGCTGGGTTTTCAATGAATCCAATCCAATGCAAGATCGTGTCTGTATGCCGCGTATACGTGCGTTGTCAGAGTTCTGTCATTCAGTAAATTGAACCGGTGTTTCATATTTTTGAAATTTTATTAAAATTGTGTATGAAATACTAATGAAATAATTACAATGAAGGTTTACTATCTACTAATTTTTATTGTAAGTTATTGCAAATTCATGTAAAGTTGATTTAATTTAGTTAAAACATGATAATAGAAAAATTGGGGTTATGTTTGTAATGTTGCAGATATTTTTTATAGAAATACCGTATTATTTAGCCAAATCGAATACGCAGAAAAATGTAATCGATAATATCGTTGATATTAAGGATTTTAAGAAATTATTACGTACGAAAAATAATGTTATGGTATGCTTTATTAACTCGGCGAAGCAAGCGTCGCAAGTGGTTAAAGTTTTTCGCGAAGCTGCAGTTGTTGTTAAAGGACAGGGAACAATGGTTTTAGTTGATTGTTCTGGGTAAGTACCTTTTTTTTGCCTGCTTTATTTATCCGAGGGGCGAAACCACTCTTAAATTTTGTACACTTAGGATTGTACAATCCTAAGATTTTACCGATTTTAAGGAAGATTGTAAGTGATTTTATATGATTTTGAGTGAGATTGTAACGATTTTACATGATTTTACACTTAAAATAATGATTTTACGATTAAAATAATTCATTTAAGCGAGATTGTAACGATTTTATATGATTTTAAGTAAGATTGTAAGTATTTTACATGATTTTCAACACGATTGTAAGAATTTTACATGATTTTAAGTAAGATTCAAAGGATTTTACATGATTCTTAAGTGAGATTGTGATGATTTTACATGATTTTTACGTTTAAAATAATGATTTTAAGCGAGATTGTAAGGATTTTGCATGATTTTTAAGTGAGGTTGTAACGATTTTACATGATTTTAAACACGATTGTAAGAATTTTATATGATTTTAAGTGAGATTGTAAGAATTTTATATGATTTTAAGTAAGATTGTAAGAATTTTATATGATTTTTAAGTGAGATTGTAAGGAATTTACATGATTTTAAGTGAGATTGTAAGAATTTTATATGATTTTAAGTAAGATTGTAAGAATTTTATATGATTTTTAAGTGAGATTGTAAGGAATTTACATGATTTTTAAGTGAGGTTGTAAGAATTTTATATGATTTTAAGCGAGATTGTAAGAATTTTATATGATTTTAAGTGAGATTGTAAGAATTTTATATGATTTTAAGTGAGATTGTAAGAATTTTATATGATTTTAAGTGAGATTGTAAGAATTTTATATGATTTTAAGTAAGATTGTAAGAATTTTATATGATTTTTAAGTGAGATTGTAAGGAATTTACATGATTTTTAAGTGAGGTTGTAAGAATTTTATATGATTTTAAGCGAGATTGTAAGACTTTTATATGATTTTAAGTGAGATTGTAAGAATTTTATATGATTTTAAGTGAGATTGTAAGAATTTTATATGATTTTAAGTGAGATTGTAAGAATTTTATATGATTTTAAGTAAGATTGTAAGAATTTTATATGATTTTTAAGTGAGATTGTAAGGAATTTACATGATTTTTAAGTGAGGTTGTAAGAATTTTATATGATTTTAAGCGAGATTGTAAGAATTTTATATGATTTTAAGTGAGATTGTAAGAATTTTATATGATTTTAAGTGAGATTGTAAGAATTTTATATGATTTTAAGTGAGATTGTAAGAATTTTACATGATTTTTCGTAAGATTGTAAGGATTTTACATGATTTTTCGTAAGATTGTAAGGATTTAAGATGATTTTAAGTGAAATTGTAAGGATTTCACATGATTTTACGCTTAAAATAATGATTTTACGCTTAAAATAATGATTTTAAGCGCGATTGTCATGATTTTATCATGATGTTACTATAGGATTTTAATAAATTTGTACACCAGATTTTACAAGTGGTTTCCCCCTCGGATTTACTTTATAATACTTTCATATGTTATAATTAAAAAAAAAAAAACTTATGATTGTGTTGCAGTGAAGCGAAAAAAATGTGTAAAAAACTGAAAGTAAATGCGGATCCGTTCGTATTGAAACATTATAAGGATGGTGATTATAATAAAGATTACGATCGGCGTGAAAGCGTTTCGTCAATGGTGAATTTTATGCGAGATCCATCTGGTGATTTACCGTGGGAAGAAGATACAGCAGCTGGCGATGTTGTCCACATCGCGGATGCATTGGTTTGTTCAATTTCTAAAAGCTCACGAGACAAAAACAACTATTGCCTAACTGTGACAGATTGTGTTTAAGTTTCAATCTTTCAATTTAAAGAACTTTAGATAAATTTCAATTCCGTTCACACTATTTCAATATTTTAAATGTAAAACTTTAGCTTAAATTCCCTTTAAAGGAGGTGGTGCTTTAATTCATTTGCTAGTAGAGAAAATAGAAACCCTAAAAAATGTTCGGAATTGCTTGAAGCTAAAGATCTTTAAATTTGAATGTAACGAGACCAGAATATAGCAGCATAAAAAGTCAGTGCAAAAAAATTAATGAGAAAATAATCTGAAATTTTAGTTCCTTATTTGAACTGTTAAAACTATCACTTAACGTTAGTTTACACATATTCAGACAGGTAGCTCAAATACAAAACATGTTGAAGTTAATATTGAATTTATTCGTTTAATACAACTTATTTATTGTAACTTCAACATGTTTTGTATTTGAGCTACCTGTCTGAATATATCAATTACAACCGTGTGAATTGACGTTAACTCAAATTATTTAAAGTTGCTTACTTGGTATAATAATACAATAATAATCTAAATACAATTAATTATAAAAATACAAAACTTATAAAAAATACAAAAATGATAAGGCGAAATATTAAATAATATGTAAACATGTACAGGGTGTTCGTTCGCTTGGTTGATATAGGGCAATAACATGGGATTTCGATAATATGCAGAATACTACTTTCTGAAGTAAAATTCGGAGAAATACTTAGAATACTTTTCGATAGGGAATAAAAAGTTCTATAATTTGGTTTTAGTTTTAATTTGCTAGCATGTGCCGTTTGGGCGCTAGAATTTTTTTAAAAATGTTTTTGAGAATTTTCAAAAATTTTTCCTGCTAAATCAGTATGAATTAGAGAAAAAAGTTATTTAGCTATTATGTAGCTATTTTTTTTCTCTATTTTACTGAATTTTTTCAGATTTTTTTTGAGCAAATTTTGAAAAAAGTTATATTTATAGCTATTTTTTTTCTCTATTTTACTGAATTTTTTCAGATTTTTTTGAGCAAATTTTGAAAAAAGTTATATTTATATAAATATAACTTTTCATACTGATTTAGCAGGAAAAATTTTTGAAAATTCTTAAAAACATTTTTAAAAAAATTCTAGCGCCCAAACGGCACATGCTAGCAAATTAAAACTAAAACCAAATTTTAGAACTTTTTATTTCCTATCTAAAAGTATTCTAAGTATTTCTTGGAATTTTACTTCAGAAAGAAGTATTCTGCATATTATCGATATCCCATGTTATTGCCCTATATCAACCTGGCGAACGAACATCCTATATATATATATATATATATATATATATATATATATATATGGGTTTACCCACATACTTCTAATTTTGTTTGTTGTTTGTTTTTTAGAGCTTATCAAAGTTTCTGAAGAAAGAATCGAAACCGATAATGATTATGTTCTACGCGCCATGGTGTGGCTTCTGTAAAAGTCTGAAACCGGAATATGCGGCTGCAGCCAGCGAATTAAAAGGTCATTCGATATTCGCCGCCATTGATGTTAATCGTCCGGAAAATTCCATTATTCGTACGCAATTTAATATCACTGGTTTTCCAACGCTGCTTTACTATCAGTAAGGATATTTAAATATATTTATCACATAAAAATAACTTCTTTCTAAAAAATTGAAAAAAATTTTGTTGTTCGTAAAATATTTACAAAAAAAATCAGTTAACCTATCAGATAGATATTTGATTTCTATAATATTATAGATATGCTAACCTAACATAATTATATGTGTACAAAACTTTAAGGCCTTTCATTTTAATTTAATAAATACAGTGGCCAATTTACTGTTGCAGGAACGGAAATTTAAAATATCAATACGAAGGCGAAAATAATCGACAGGGTTTGGTGAGTTTTATGCGAGATCCGAAAGAAGCGCCCGTTAAAATCAAGGAACCGGAATGGTCGGATACGGATAGCGAAGTTGTCCATCTGACAACGGACAACTTTGAACCGGTTCTCAAAGATGAACCATCTGCGCTAATTATGTTCTATGCTCCGTGGTGTGGGCACTGTAAACGCATGAAACCCGAATATGAAAAAGCTGCTGCTGTTATGAAATCGGATGAGGTAGATTATATTTACAATTCGTTTAAACCAAGACTGGAAAAATGACATTAATTCTGATCGGTTAGATACTCGTCTAAAAATTAACCATTTTCAATTAAATTGTTTTATAAAATTTCGGTTAACTGCAAAAATTAAAAAAAAAAGATTAAACCGGTTTTTAATAGGATTATCTTATCCAGAAAAAAAAATTAGAACTTTATGCTTATTATAATAATAAATTATACTTAACGTCAATTCACACGGTTGTAATTGCTATGTTCAGACACGTAGCTCAAATGTTGAAGTTAATATTTTATTTATTCGTTTAATACAACTTATTTATTGTAACTGACTTTTCGGAAAATTACATAATGAATGTTGAATTAATAATTTAATAATAAATTTAATATTATTAATTGATTTATATAAAATAAAAAATAGTATATTTTTTAACTAGCTCTATTTTCTATCCAGCCGATCTTAAAGGTACCGAAAAAATACCTGAGATATAATATTCTATGTAGAATAATATATATTTTTTTGAATTTTTTTCTATTTTGGAAAATAAAGAAAAAAATTTTTTTTCCAAAAAAAAACACATTTTTCTTTTTTTGGCCAAATTATAAATACAAAAAAATTTCAGGTATTTTTTCGGTACCTTTAAGATTGGCTGGATAGAAAATAGAGCCAGTTAAAAAATATACTATTTTTTATTTTCTATAAATCAATTAATAATATTAAATTTATTATTGAATTATTAATTCAACATTTATTATGTAATTTTCAGAACAGTCAGTTACAATAAATAAGTTGTATTAAACGAATAAATTCAATATTAACTTCAACATGTTTTGTATTTGAGCTACTTGTCTGAACATAGCAATTACAACCGTGTGAACTAACGTTAAAATGTTTATATACCTTTTTTCGGCCTAAAAAAATCGACTAATTTTAAGAATCTAAAGAAACTAAAGAATCTAAAGAAAGTATATCGCAAATTATCGAAATTGCATGTTAAACACCCATACGAACTTGACGAACGAACACCCGGTATGTAGGAAGTCCGTACGATAAAGTTTAAACTTCTTGTTTCATATTGAATATGTGAGCTGAAACTAGTATAAATATTTCCAGATTAGTGGCATGGTAGCTGCAATCGATGCAACGAAAGAATCGCTATTAGCAACACAGTTCAATGTCCGCGGTTATCCGACTGTGAAATATTTCTCGTACGGTGAATTTAAGTTCGATGTGAATGTACGAGAGATGCAGAAGATTGTCGATTTTATGAAAGACCCAAAGGAACCCCCTCCGCCCCCACCACCGGAAAAACCCTGGTCCGAAGAACGATCCGAGGTGGTGCATCTAGTCGATGACAATTACAAGCCGTTCCTCAAAAAGAAGAAACACGTACTGGTTATGTTCTATGCGCCGTGTAAGTTCATAATTTTTGCTATTTTTATGTTGTTGAGCAATAGGGATTTTGAACAATATTTCTTTTGCTGTTAAACGTATGCAAAAAAAAATACAAGCCAAAATTATTCGTTTATATTTTATAATCAAATGTTCTCTATTATAAATTTTATTTCAAAACTGTTTTAGTTAGATTCTGTTTAATTATATATATATATATATATATATATATATATATATATATATATATATATATATATATATATATATATATATATAATTGAATGTAAATGATGGGTAAAACAGCCGATGTGGTTTTTAAAAATCAAATACTCATTTGAAATTCACAAGCTTTCGGTCACAATTCGTGCCTTTTTCAAGTGCTAAAACGAACGGAACAAAACCAACTTTATTAAAAAATTATTTTGGGATTTTTTTACAGTACAAATTATATTTTACATTTTTAAATAATATAAATTAAAAATAAAATAATATAATAAAGCTAAATTTTTTAAAACATGCAATATTTTAAATACAAATTATCAAGTTTACATTAATTTACAATAAAGTGAGAAAAAGAAAATAGAACTTACTGTGTTTTCACAGAGGATTTTTTGGTGTGTTGTTAAAATTGTTAAAATTATAAAAACCAAATACATATACCAAATACATAATTTTAACAATTTTAACAACACACCAAAAAATCCTCTGTGAAAACACAGTAAGTTCTATTTTCTTTTTCTCACTTTATTGTAAATTAATGTAAACTTGATAATTTGTATTTAAAATATTGCATGTTTTAAAAAATTTAGCTTTATTATATTATTTTATTTTTAATTTATATTATTTAAAAATGTAAAATATAATTTGTACTGTAAAAAAATCCCAAAATAATTTTTTAATAAAGTTGGTTTTGTTCCGTTCGTTTTAGCACTTGAAAAAGGCACGAATTGTGACCGAAAGCTTGTGAATTTCAAATGAGTATTTGATTTTTAAAAACCACATCGGCTGTTTTACCCATCATTTACATTCAATTCCATATATTCCAGCCATAAACATTAACTTAACTATATATATATATATATATATA
This sequence comes from Clivina fossor, assembly GCA_963966155.1. NCBI lineage: Eukaryota > Metazoa > Arthropoda > Insecta > Coleoptera > Carabidae > Clivina > Clivina fossor. The sequence continues at coordinate 12,955,990 of OZ014564.1, read as the reverse complement.
TATATATATATATATATATATATATATATATATATATATACAGAGCGAGTGTAAAGTTTGGAACTATCGCAATAAATCTTTTATTAAACGTTTTTGAAAAAAATCCTCGAACACGTCAATTTTTATCTTAAATGAGACATATTTTACTGTAATCGTCACTCAAAGATCGTCTTTTGTTTTTGAGTTATGACATAAGCGATAATTTTTTTAAATGGAAACCTATATTTTTTATTATTGATTTTGGTAGTACTTTTTATTCCGTTTCCAACCATATAAAATTTTAAATATGTTACATTTGAAAAAAATTGAGAAAAATAATCTTAAAGTTTTAATATTAAAAATCAATTACACAATTTTTATTAATAAAATAGTTTTTGAAATTTGGAAAAAGCAAAATAATAACACTTATTTTATTATGATATTTATAAATTGCCTAATTCTTACAGTTGCGGCTAATTTTTTTGTGTTTTATACACTAATAACTAGATTCATTTCGTCAATTTAATTAGTTTTTAATATTAAAACTTTAAGATTATTTTTCTCAATTTTTTTCAAATGTAACATATTTAAAATTTTATATGGTTGGAAACGGAATAAAAAGTACTACCAAAATCAATAATAAAAAATATAGGTTTCCATTTAAAAAAATTATCGCTTACGTCATAACTCAAAAACAAAAGACGATCTTTAAGTGACGATTACAGTAAAATATGTCTCAATTAAAATAAAAATCGACGTGTTCGAGGATTTTTTTCAAAAACGTTTAATAAAAGATTTATTGCGATAGTTCCAAACATTACACTCGCTCTGTATATATATATATATATATATATATATATATATATATATATATATATATTTTGACCTGATGAAGATGAGCGTTCAGTTTTGTCGAAACCTCGTTTTCATATAAAATAATTAAACAGAATCTAATTCTAAAACAGTTTTTTTTTATGAATACAATGAGTTTTAAAAAATATTTGATTATGTTAAGTAAATAAAACAAGAGATTCTATCGAATGAAAGAAGAAGAAAACTTGAAGAAAAATTGATTGAAATAATGTGTGTGTGTGTGTTTAAGGGTGTGGCCATTGCAAGAAAGCAAAGCCCGAATTTACAGCTGCGGCCGAAAAATTCAAAGATGATCCGAAAGTTGAATTCGCGGCAGTAGATTGTACAGCACAACAGACACTGTGTAGTCTAAATGAGGTTAAAGGTTATCCTACCTTTAAATATTTTAGTTATTATAATAAAAATATGAAAGCCTACAATGGCGGTCGCTTGGTAAGGATTCTCTTTATTCATTATTATTATTATTTGTAATATAATTACTTCAGGAAGCAGATTTCATTCGCTTTATGTCCGATCCGGATAATCCAGCCAGTTCTACGCTAGAACCGGAAGCTGAAGAATGGGGCAAATATCCTGGTTCGGGTGATGTTGTTCAACTTACCGATTCCAATTTTTCAACGGTCATTGCTACGAAGGAACCAGTTTTAGTCATGTTCTACGCACCATGTAAGTCTATATATACTAATCAATAACGATCGGAAAACAATATGGTGACTAATATAGTTTTGCACGCTTATTGAAAGAATCTAAAGCAACTACAAGAATCTATAGAAACTGAAAGATCCAAAGAAAGTAAAGAATGTTATAAGAATGTTGAAAAATTAACGTTTATCAAGCGAAAATAATCAATAACATCCTAAACAAAATGTTGATTAAGAGGGTATTTTCGTTTGTAGCATCGATTTTTTAGATGTTTTTCAACATTTTTTGTGGGAACTTTTACAACAAATACATTAAACAACAATTATACTGTTGTAAAGTGTATTTATTGATGTTTTCAGCAGTATTTTTTTTTATTTTCAAAAAAGTCAAATTTTTCCTTAAAAAAATAGCGTCAAAGTAATTCGGACTTGCGTTCTACATTTCTGTAACAAAACTTAATCATTTAACTTTTCTGTTTTTGTTTTCAGGGTGTGGACACTGTAAGAAAATGAAGCCGGATTATTCGAAAGCAGCGGCCGACATGAAATCGGAAAATATGGGCGCTAAATTAGCGGCAATCGATTGTACTGTGAATCCCACAGTTACGCAACAATATAAAATTACCGGTTTTCCAACGATTAAACTATTTGCCGGCGGCCGATTTGTTTCGGACTATAAAGGTGCACGCACCTCGCCCGAAATTCTAGCATTTATGAAAAACGTACCGAAAAGTTCGAAAGACGAATTATAAGTTTTGTTTTAACATATGACATATTTCTAATTTTTTTTAAGGTAAAAATTTACTAAATAAATTATACAATAATAAGCTCACATTAAATAAAAATATGTAATTCAGTTTGATTTACATTATACTTTTTTCTATCTAGATTCTAAGTACAAGGTTTCTTTTTTAATTTTTCTAGTTTAATACTAGAATATCTAGTCAAATCTAGTATATAAACGTAAATCGGAAATTATTATATTGGTTTAATTCGATTTCTATCTAAATTTAATTTGAATTCTGTTCCAATTTCTGATAAATAAATATATGCATTTTTTTAAGAATATTTTTTATTGTATATATTTGCTGATGAAAGAAATGTTTAAAATGTTTAAACATAGTAGAAAAAAATCTTTCAGAACTCATTATATGAAAATAAAACGGCTTTAGGTTGTAGTTCTGTATTAATATTTATTAATAATCGATCGTACTCAACGTACGTCTTCATCAGGAAGAAATGGCATTTACAGTAAATAAACAGAACGTAGAAACAAGTTACTAGACATAACAAATAAAATTTGTCTTTCATTAATTAAAAATTTATAAAATTCTTGTTTCTATGTTCTTGTTTCTATGTTCTGTTTATTTACTGTAAAATGTCATTTACATCATTTTTCCTAATGGAAACGGACGCTGAGTTCGTCGAAACGTCGATTATTAATAAGTATATTAATACACAGAACTTAAATCTAAACCCGTTTTATTTTACTTAGAATTTTAATTATATAAATGTACATTTTTGTTCCGACAAAAAGACTAAATAGAAATGCTCACAAATCAATTATTGTAATTTTTTTATAAAAAATTAAAAAAAAACTCAGACAATTAAATTAAGAAAAAAGTAGAATGTAAATTGAAACTAATGATAGAAGAAATTACGTAAAACATTTAAAAATACTTTCTTGCTTTTTGGGTACAGGACTAAATTTCATATTAGAAAAACTGTATTTGAAAATTTTTATTTAATCTGTAAAGCGCAAAAAATATCAATTCGCTTTAATTATATATTAATTTTATCCGCCTTTATTGTAATTCGGTGCTAATTTAATGTACTTTTACGCACACATTGGTAATTTTAACAAAGACTGATTTTTGCGTTGTAAAATTCCAAGATCTGATATTGTGTGATCTGATTTTATTTTATTCCACAAATGTTTACTTATTCTGTTATACAGGTTATGTTTTTGAAGTATTAATTTTTATTTTGATATGATCTTTAAATACATGTAACAATGGGAGTTGAATTTGTATTGAAAATTATAACTCAAAATGTTGTTTTTATTTTTAACTCTCCCCCCGCTATGCTCTCCGAAATTAGTTTCCGCTAAATATTTCTATCTAGACAAGTAATTGTAAAAAAATTAACTGAAATTTAATCAAGACATTTATTAACTAATATTTAACAAAATTAATTTATTCATAATAAGAATATTATATTTAATACAGTTACTGCTATCTAGCGACCAATATGTGTACTAGGACTATCAGGATTGAAAAATATGGTTGGTTTATATTCTTGTTAAAAATATTGCTAAAAAAAATTTAAAAAATTAATTAAAATTTAATCAAGACACTAACTAAAGTATTAACTAATATCAAAAAAATTAATTTATTTATAATAAAAATATTATATTTAATACAGTTACTGTCATCTAGCGACCAATAGGTGTACTAAGACTATCAGGGTTGGAAAATATTGTTGGTTTATATTCTTGCTAAAAATATTGCTAAAAACGTAATAAAATTAATTGAAATTTAATAAAAACATTAACTAAAGTATTAACTAATATTTAACAAAATTAATTAATTTATAATAAAAATATTATATTTAATACAGTTACTGCCATCTAGCGACCAATAGGCGTACTAAGACTATCGGGGTTTAAAAATATGGTAGATTTATATTCTTGCTAAAGATTTATTAAAAGAAATAATTCATTTTATAATAAAACACACAAAATGAAAAAATTAATGTTTTGTGTGATACAGGTTTTCAAAATTTCACTTATCGACAATGCGCGTTAGTTTGCAAATTTCTTCAAGACAGTTTTTTCGATTTCTACATTGAAAATGATTTTTATTATATTATTTATCAAGTTTCACTTATTATTAAACAAAGAACAAAAAACAAGAAGAAATAGAAATCATTCATATAGCCTCTAGATGACGAATCTGAACTTAGTTTATGTGGGTGTACGGATGTGCGTCGTCAGCTCGCTCGCTCGCTCGGTCGTAAGTGAAAATTTTGTGGCCGCAACTCCTCCTAGACGGTTCAACCGATTTTAATGAAATTTTCAGGATAAATTTGTCTAGTACCCGAGATAGAGTCACGTGGTTTTATTTTTTTCCAGTGATGCCAACTTTCCGAGAAAAAAATTATTAAAATTTTTAAAAATTCATATTGGCTACGTTATTTAACCGATTTTGATCAAATTTTTATAAAAGATTTTCCTAGTGCCTAAATTAATTATGCAATTTTAACAAAATACAGTGTTGCCAATTTATCGAGAAAAAAACACAAATTTTTTTAAAAATTTATTGTGGCTACATTATTTATTCGATTTTGCTGAAATTTTCCCTCCAAGTATCTCCTAGTGCCCACATAAATTATAATATTATTAAAATAGAGTGTGTTGCCAACTTTCCGAGAAATGTCAAAGTGGTCTATATATGGGTTTACCCATATACTTCTAATCTTGTTTTAAGTAAAGATTTGACGTTTTTAAAAAAAAAACTTCTCAAAACTTCAATAAATACACTTTCCAACGGTATAATTTATTGTTGTTTATGTATTTTTTGTATAAGTTCCATAAAAAAAAACATTTGAAAAACATCTAAAAAAATCGAAGCTATACAAACAGGAATTGTACAATTTAGATTTGAAAATCAATTTAAAGAACAAATAAATAAATAATATCCTGTTAACAATGACCTTAATAAGCACTTGAATCCAGTGGCGTAGCCAGGGAGGTGTTAAAGGGGAAGGGGGGGGTTGAAACACCCCCCCCCCCAGAACCTGAACTAGCAAAAACATAGGTATATGAAATATGAAATATGTCATTTTACTTTGATTTTTATAAAAATAATTTTTATTGCTCTTTAAAAAACAGTTATAACCTTGTGAAAAACAAACATAATCTTGTGAAAAACAGACATAATCTTGTAAAAAAACAGTCATAACCTTGTAAAAAGCAGTCATAATCTTGTGAAAAACAGACATAATCTTGTAAAAAACTGCATAATCTTGTAATAAACAGTCATAACCTTGTAAAAAAAGCAGTCATAACCTTGTAAAAAACAGACATAATCTTGTGAAAAACTGACATAATCTTGTTCGAAACTTCATAATCTTATAAAAAACAGTCATAACCTTGTAAAAAACAGTCATAACCTTGTAAAAAACAGACATAATCTTGTGAAAAACAGACATAATCTTGTTCGAAACTTCATAATCTTGTAAAAAACAGTCATAACCTTGTAAAAAACAGTCATAACCTTGTAAAAAACAGTCATAACCTTGTAAAAAACAGACATAATCTTTTCGAAACTTCATAATTTTGTAAAAAACAGTCATAACCTTGTAAAAAACAGTCATAACCTTGTAAAAAAACAGTCATAAGCTTGTGAAAAACAGACATAATCTTGTTCGAAATCTCATAATCTTGTAAAAAACAGTCATAACCTTGTAAAAAAACAGTCATAATCTTGTGAAAACAGACATAATTTTGTGAAAAACATCATAATCTTGTAAAAAACAGTCATAACCTTGTAAAAAAACAGTCATAACCTTGTGAAAAACAGACATAATCTTGTTCGTAACTTCATAATCTTGTAAAAAACAGTCATAACCTTGTAAAATATCACGTACAGTATGACTCCGGGCCTCTTTTAACTTGCCTATCCTGTAGTGTTATCTTTATTGATTAATATTAGTAACTCCCCATAAAAAAATTTTTGGCTACGCCACTGGTTAGTATTACATAATAAACTAAACATAATAAATAGAAATCCCATCCGAATTCGGGGGCTCCGAATGTAATTTCATGACATAGATCCAAGTTGTCGAAGAAATATCGAAAGTGGATCCATCTGTTGGGATTCTCGTCGACTTACAGAACACCCTAGTTATTTCGCTGCTGTTCAAAATTAGCCAATAAGGAGCAGAAAAACAGTCATAACCTTGTGAAAAACAATCATAACCTTGTGAAAAACAATCATAATCTTGTAAAAAACAGTCAAAATCTTCCAAAAATCATAGTAACCTTGTAAAAAACAGTCATAACCTTGTGAAAAACAGACATAATCTTGTAAAAAACAGTCAAAATCTTCCAAAAAATATAGTAACCTTGTAAAAAACAGTCATAACATTGTGAAAAACAGTCATAACCTTGTGAAAAACAGTCATAATCTTGTAAAAAAACAGTCAAAATCTTCCAAAAATCATAGTAACCTTGTAAAAAACAGTTATAATCTTGTGAAAAACAGTCAAAACCTTCCAAAAATCGAAGTAACCTTGTAAAAAAACAGTCATAACCTTGTGAAAACTCGCCACCAAAATGGTGGGTAGTTTCTGCCTTACAGAACCATCCGCCGGGTCAGATGCTTTCAGTTTGAAAACGACAGCGAAACAAGATGGCGCCGGCTCCGATTATATATTAAATGGTTAGTGTAATTTTATGTGCGGTTATCAAATCTACCTGCTCTAAACGTACCACCATGACAATAACCTTAATACGTAAATTTAGCTTTATTTTTGTTCATAATAATCTTATGTGATCATCGAAATGCAGTTGTATTTTAAAGAAAGTGTCTATTTTGCATGTTAAAAACCAGGAAACACGAAAACACGAAAACACGGAAACACGAAAACACGGAAACACGAAAACACGGAAACACGAGAAACAGGAAACACGAAAACACGAAAACACGGAAACACGGAAACACGGAAACACGAAAACACGAAAACACGGAAACACGGAAACACGAAAACACGGAAACACGAAAACACGGAAACACGACTGGTACAGTGTTGCCGATTTTACCTGCAATAGGCTATTTATACATACAGTATTTTTATAAGTAATTGGCTATATTGGCTATATTGGTTCATATCATTCGTATATAGAAAAAACAGAGTATATTTATAAATTATTTTTATTAACAGCTAAATTATAATTCATTTAATTTTTTATTACTAATTAATTATCAATTTAGTTTTAAATAAATAAACAAAAATATATTTGAAAATGACATTTATAAGTGGATCTAGTTGGTTCTGGTCTGGTTTGGTCTCTGGCTCTGATTTATACTATTTTAAAATTATTCTTACTAATAGCTAAATTATAACAACATTTATTTAATTTTTAATTACTAATTAATTATAAATTTAGTAAATTAATAAACAAAAATATATTTGAAAATGACATTTATAAGTGGATCTAGTTGGTTCTGGTCTGGTTTGGTCTCTAGCGCTCTGATTCATGCTATTTTTAAATTATTTTTGCTAATAGCTAAATTATAACAACATTTATTTAATTTTTAATTACTAATTAATTATGAATTCAGTTTTAAATAAATAAACAAAAATATATTTGAAAATGACATTTATAAGCTTTATAAGTGGATCTAGTTGGTTCTGGTTCTGTCACTGTGAAGTTGATGACAAAATACCATATTTTTTTGCTGTTTTTTATTTTTGGGAAGAAATAGGTTAAGTTTGCTTTAAAATGCTACAATAATTGGTTACAATTTCTAGACTGTTCTATATATAAACAAATATATATTTTGAATAATTTCCAATAATAAGAAAATATTTAATGCAGTACAGAAATTAACATTAAAATCATGCTGTATTCACGTTAGTTGACAAAACCAGTGACTCTCAAAATGTGTGACAAAATGTGATTTTAAATGTGTCTTAACGGTCTTTTAAACACAACTTCTACCTACAACCTACCTACCTAACCTAACCTAACCTAACTCAACTGTTTTTTTTACAAGATTATGACTATTTTTCACAAGGTTATGACTGTTTTTCACAAGGTTATGACTGTTTTTTACAAGGTTACTATGATTTTTGGAAGATTTTGACTGTTTTTTTACAAGATTATGACTATTTTGCACAAGGTTATGACTGTTTTTTACAAGGTTACTATGATTTTTTGAAGATTTTGACTGTTTTTTTACAAGATTATGACTATTTTGCACAAGGTTATGACTGTTTTTTACAAGGTTACTATGATTTTTTGAAGGTTTTGACTGTTTTCTTACAAGATTATGACTATTTTTCACAAGGTTATGACTGTTTTGTACAAGGTTACTATGATTTTTGGAAGATTTTGACTCTTTTTTACAAGATTATAACTATTTCTCACAAGGTTATGACTGTTTTTTTACAAAGTTACTATGATTTTCGGAAGATTTTGACTGTTTTTTTACAAGATTATAACTATCTTTCACAAGGTTATGACTGTTTTTCACAAGGTTATGACTGTTTTTTACAAGGTTACTATAATTTTTGGAAGATTTTGACTCTTTTTTACAAGATGACTATTTCTCTCAAGGTTATGACTGTTTTTTACAAGGTTACTATGATTTTTGGAAAGTTTTAACTCTTTTTTACAAGATTATGACTATTTCTCACAAGGTTATGACTGTTTTTTTACAAAGTTACTATAATTTTTGGTAGGTTTTGACTGTTTTTTACAAGATTATAACTATTTTTTACAAAGTTATGATTGTTTTTTTTACAAGGTTACTATAATTTTTGAAAGATTCTGACTGTTTTTTTACAAGATTATGACTGTTTTTTACAAGGTTATTACTGTTTTTTTACAAGGTTATGACTGTTTTTACCTAACCTACCCTACCCTACCCTAACCTAACCTAACCTAACCTAACGGACTTCCTAACATAACATAAGTCTTAACGGACGAAATTAATAAAATTACTAATGAAACATTTTGAGGTTCACCGGTTTATATACATTCCGATGTTCACGCATGCGCAAATCTGGTTTTTTTCAATATTAGTGTGAATACAACAACATCTGGTGGGATTATTTTGCACTTCAACCGTAACTGTCATATGTTCTAACCTCGTTGTAATCACATGGTTATTACTAGCGCTTGTTATTAGTATATAATATTTAATATATTTGTATCAAACCTATATAATCTTAAAACAAACTGCAAAGAACATAATTATAATAAGAAGATAGAAATGTTTATGTTTGAAAAACTTTGTCGTCTGTGCATAACTGATAAAGATGTTTCGTCAACATTGAACAATTCCGATTCGGATAATATAATTTTATTGGACAAATTAAATCGAATCGCACCAGAACTTGTAAGTACACTAATTTACAAATTTAATGATTTTATATGATTTTATACGATTTTATATGATTTTTTTATGATTTTATATGATTTTATATGAGGAGCAGACTTTCAAAATGCATTTTGTCCAAAATGTAAACTTTTTAGTTAGTGATGGTATTACGTTCTATGCGCAAACACGCATCTTTTAAGACAAATGGGACATTTAAAACGCATATTGTCCCGTCTGAAATAAATATTGAAAGTTACTTGGACATTCAAAACGCGTTTTGTCCAATGGGCACGTAATGTACTTTCAGATTTAGTCAAAAACGTTTTGCCTCTTTCTGAAAATTATGGAATTTGGACAAAACGCATTTTGAAAGTCTGCTCCTCATATGATTTTATATGATTTTATATGGTTTTATATGATTTTATATGATTTTATATGATTTTATATGATTTTATATGATTTTATATGATTTTATATGATTTTATATGATTTTATATGATTTTATATGATTTATATGATTTTATATGATTTTATATGATCATATATGATTTTATATAATTTTATATGATTTTTATATGATTTTATATGATTTTATATGATTTTATATAATTTTATATGATTTTATATGATTTTATATGATTTATATGATTTTATATAATTTTTATATGATTTTATATGATTTTATATAATTTTATATGATTTTATATGATTTTTATATGATTTTATATGATTTTATATGATTTTATATGATTTTATATGATTTTTATATGATTTTATATGATTTTATATGATTTATATGATTTTATATAATTTTATATGATTTTATATGATTTTATATGATTTTATATGATTTTATATGATTTATATGATTTTATATGATTTTATATGATTTTATATGATTTTATACGATTTTATATGATTTATATGATTTTATATGATTTTTTATGATTTTATATGATTTTATATGATTTTATGTGATTTTATATGATTTTATATGATTTATATGATTTTATATGATTTTTTATGATTTTATATGAATTTATATGATTTTTATATGATTTTATATGATTTTATATGATTTTATATGATTTATATATGATTTTATATGATTTATATGATTTTATATGATTTTTTTATGATTTTATATGATTTTATATGATTTTATATGATTTATATATGATTTTATATGATTTATATATGATTTTATATGATTTTATATGATCTTTTATAATTTTATATGATTTTATATGATTTTATATGATTTTATATGATTTTATATGATTTTATATGATTTTATATGATTTTATATGATTTTATATGATTTATATATGATTTTATATGATTTTATATGATCTTTTATAATTTTATATGATTTTATATGATTTTATATGATTTTATATGATTTTATATGATTTTATATGATTTTATATGATTTTATATGATTTTATATGATTTTATATGATTTATATGATTTTATATGATTTTATATGATCATATATGATTTTATATAATTTTATATGATTTTTATATGATTTTATATGATTTTATATAATTTTATATGATTTTTATATGATTTTATATGATTTTATATGATTTTATATAATTTTATATGATTTTATATGATTTTATATGATTTATATGATTTTATATAATTTTTATATGATTTTATATGATTTTATATAATTTTATATGATTTTATATGATTTTTATATGATTTTATATGATTTTATATGATTTTATATGATTTTATATGATTTTTATATGATTTTATATGATTTTATATGATTTATATGATTTTATATAATTTTATATGATTTTATATGATTTTATATGATTTTATATGATTTTATATGATTTATATGATTTTATATGATTTTATATGATTTTATATGATTTTATATGATTTTATACGATTTTATATGATTTATATGATTTTATATGATTTTTTATGATTTTATATGATTTTATATGATTTTATGTGATTTTATATGATTTTATATGATTTATATGATTTTATATGATTTTTTATGATTTTATATGAATTTATATGATTTTTATATGATTTTATATGATTTTATATGATTTTATATGATTTATATATGGTTTTATATGATTTATATGATTTTATATGATTTTATATGATTTTTTTATGATTTTATATGATTTTATATGATTTTATATGATTTTATATGATTTATATATGATTTTATATGATTTTATATGATCTTTTATAATTTTATATGATTTTATATGATTTTATATGATTTTATATGATTTTATATGATTTTATATGATTTTATATGATTTTATATGATTTTATATGATTTATATGATTTTATATGATTTTATATGATTTTATATGATTTTATATGATTTTTTATAATTTTATATGATTTTATATGATTTATATGATTTTATATGATTTTATATGATTTTATATGATTTTATATGATCTTATATGATTTTATATGATTTTATATGATTTTATATGATTTTATATAATTTATATGATTTTATATGATTTTATATGATTTATATATGATTTTATATGATTTATATGATTTTATATGATATTATATGATTTATATGATTTTATATGATTTTATATGATTTTATATGATTTTACATGATTTTATATGATTTTATATGATTTTATATGATTTTATATGATTTATATGATTTTATATGATTTTATATGATTTTATATGATTTTGTATGATTTTATATGATTTTATATGATCTTATATGATTTTATATGATTTTATATGATTTTATATGATTTTATATGATTTTATATGATTTTATATGATTTTATATGATTTTATATGATTTTTATATGATCTTATATGATTTTATATGATTTTATATGATTTTATATGATTTTATATGATTTTACATGATTTTTTATAATTTTATATGATTTTATATGATTTTATATATGGTTTTATATGGTTTTATATGATTTTACATGATTTTTTATGATTTTATATGATTTTATATGATTTTATATGATTTTATATGATCTTATATGATTTTTTATGATTTTATATGAATTTCTATATTGAAATGTAATTTTCTAGCTACAAATAAATAACAGTTTACCAACTGGCATATGTACAACATGCATTTCTCAGTTGAATCAAGCGTGCAAATTTTTAAAAAACTGCTCGCGTTCGCAAGAAATTCTAAACAAATATTTAGAACAATTACGACAAAATGGATTCTATGGAGTAGAACAGGATAAAAAATATGAAATTGTAATAAATGAAATAAGATTTGAAGAAAATATGCAAATTGAACGAATTGATCAAGTGAATTATGAACTAGTAGATTTGGATTTTATCAAACACGAAAATATTATTGAGTACATTGTGGGTTCCGAAGCTACTTCAATCAACTTTGACGATGATATTATAGTGGAAGACGAAACCACAGACATGAAACAATTTTGTACAAACATTATTGAGTGCAATGTGGGTTCTGAAGCTACTCCAAGCAACTTTGACGATGATATTATAGTGGAAGACGAAGTCACAGACATGAAACAATTTTGTACAAATAATGTTAAAATGGAAATCGCAAACGAAGATATAATTGATATTAAATATGAAATAATTGAAACTGATATTAATGAAGTAAAATTCGAGAATGGAATTCAAATAGAAGAACAAGACATAAAATATGGTAAAAGTTTATAATAGTCACCTCAGATGTTGCTGTATTCACGTTAGTTGACAAAACCAGTGACTCTCAAAATGTGTGACAAGACAAAATGTGATTTTAATTGTATCTTAATGGTCTTTAAAAAAAACTCCTAACTGTTTACAAGATTATGAAGTTTTTCACAAGATTATGATTGTTTTTCACAAGGTTATGACAGTTTTTTTACAAGGTTACTATGATTTTTGGAAGGTTTTGACTGTTTTTTTTAAAAGATATTGACTATTTTTCACAAGGTTATGACTGTTTTTACAAGGTTACTATGATTTTTGGAAGATTTTGACTGTTTTTTACAAGATTATGACTGTTTTTTACAAGGTTATGAATGTTTTTTTACAAGTTTATTATGATTTTTGGAAGATTTTGACTGTTTTTTTTTACAAGATTATGACTGTTTTTCACAAAATTATGACTGTTTTTTACAAGGTTACTATAATTTTTTGAAGATTTTGACTGTTTTTACAAGATTATGACTGTTTTTTTACAAGGTTATGACTGTTTTTCACAAGGTTATGACTGTTTTTTACAAGGTTATGACTGTTTTTTATAAGGTTACTATGATTTTTGGAAGGTTTTGACTGTTTTTTTTTTTACAAGATTATGACTATTTTTCACAAGGTTATGACTGTTTTTTTTACAAAGTTACTATGATTTTTGGAAGATTTTGACTGTTTTTTACAAGATTATGACTGTTTTTCACAAGGTTATGACTGTTTTTCACCTAACCTAACCTAACGAACTACTTAACATAACATAAGTCTTAACGGACGAAATTGATATTTAGTGAAATTTTTTTGAAATTAACGCGATAAAATTACTAATGAAACATTTTGAGGTTCACCGGTTTATATGCACACACCAGGCGCATGCGCATTCCGATTTGTTTACGCATGCGCAAATCTGTTTTTTTTTCAATATTTGTGAATACAGCAACATTTGCACTTCAACCTAAAATATTCTTGTATTAATATAGCAACAATTTCAGGGCAAAGCGATTTATATGGGTTTCATTCTACTGAATTAAGTTTGGCAAATGATATTAAAGTAAAATATAATTTTGAATTAGACCGTTTATGTGAAGACACGAATAAATTTCTTATTGATTATCGAAATGAAATCAATAATACAACTAATTCGGAGAATTTCAAAAATGTTGCGAACTTAAAGAAAGTTCCGAAATATCAATCAACTATAACTAGACTAGAAATTTTTCAAGGTAAAAGCAGTTACGAATGTAAAATATGTGGTAGAGGTTTTGTTAATTCTTCTGTGTTAAAAAGACATAGCCGTACACATACAGATCTAAAAGCATTCCAGTGTAAAACATGTAAGAAAGCTTTTGCTCGAAATGATGCGTTAACAAAACACATTCGTATACATACAGCAGATGTAAAATCATTCCAGTGTGAAACGTGTAAGAAAGCATTTAATACAAATTGCGACTTAACAAGACACATACGTACCCATACAGGCGAAAAACCATATCAGTGTAAGACGTGTAAGAGAGCATTTGCTAGAAAAGCGCATCTAACGAGACATATTCGAATCCATACAGGTGAAAAATCAATCCAGGCTGAAAAAGCGTTCCAGTGTGAAACGTGTAAGAAAGCATTTCATACAAATGACGACTTAAAAAGACACATTCGTACGCATACAGGCGAAAAACCATATCAGTGTAAGACGTGTCAGAGAGCATTTTCGCAAAATGCACATTTACTAAAACACATTCGTACGCATACAGGCGAAAAACCATATCAGTGTAAGACGTGTAAGAGAGCATTTTCGCGAAATGCACATTTACTAAGACACATACGTACGCATACAGGCGAGAAACCATTCAAGTGTACAATGTGTACGAAACCATTTGCCTCAAAGTATCATTTAACCAGTCATACTACTCGTATACATGGTACTACACCTAAACGATTCATGTGCGAAATGTGTTCGAAAGTATTTGCTGATAACAGCGGTTTAATCAAACACATTCGTACACATACCGGCGAGAAACCGTTCAAGTGTACAATGTGTGCGAAAGCATTTGCTAAAAACGAAGATTTAACCAGTCATACTACTCGTATACATGGTACTACACCTAAACGATTCATGTGCGAAATGTGTTCGAAAGTATTTGCTGATAACAGCGGTTTAATCAAACACATTCGTACACATACCGGCGAGAAACCGTTCAAGTGTACAATGTGTGCGAAAGCATTTGCGCGAAATTATGCATTAAAAATACATATTCGTAAACA
Source organism: Clivina fossor (assembly GCA_963966155.1). Classification (NCBI taxonomy): domain Eukaryota; kingdom Metazoa; phylum Arthropoda; class Insecta; order Coleoptera; family Carabidae; genus Clivina; species Clivina fossor. The sequence continues at coordinate 12,940,414 of OZ014564.1, read as the reverse complement.
TACAGGCGAAAGACCATACCAGTGTGAAATGTGTACGAAAGCATTTGCTACAAATGAAATTTTAATAGAACACATTCTTACACATACCGGCGAAAAACGATTTTCGTGTATTGTATGTGAGAAAGCATTTGCTAGAAAATCCGATTTAACAAGACATATTCGTACACACACCGGGGAAAAACGATTTTCGTGTATTGCGTGTGAGAAAACATTTACTCGAAAGAGCAATTTAACCAGTCATATTCTCATTTGCTCACAAAGCAGATTTAACAAGACACATTCGGAAATGCACACACACACACACACACAACACTTGAAAATCGCCGCATCGTACATAAGAAAAAGATATAATAATGCAAACGTTATCATCGCACATATATGACAAGATCACTATAGTGAAATTTTTATTCAAATAGGATTCCAAAGCTATGAGTCATTTACTACGGTTACATGATACCCTGTCAAAATTTTCACACCTCACAAAATCGCACAAAATCTCGAAACTTTGACGGCTTTGTTGTTTAGAACAAAAACAACATTATTTATTTTTTGTTTCGTTACTAGAATATGAGTTTAGAATTGTCAGATATGGGGAAAAAAATAAAAGCACACTTACCGTATTTATATTGATTGACAGTTATAATTTTTGAAACGTTGGAAAACTATGCATAAACGTAGCACGTTGAAAGCAACAAGCTAGTTCGGTTGAATCAAGCCACGAAACACGTAATTTGTTTTCATCGTGCAACGGAACGGATTAAAAGCAGTTTATGTAGAGACGTAAGTCAATTATTAAAAATTTCTAATTGGCTTTGGAATCCCATTTGAATAAAAATTTCACTATAGTGTATTTGCTATTTATTACATATACAGTGGGTAACCGATCATCCTTATAATATATTGCCAGATTTTCTAATATTTTTATTTATTTTTTTAGAAAAGTTTCAGTAAAGTTTGTTGTCCGAACTGTTCATTAACCGATCACCCACTGTATATATACAGGGTGTTCGTTTGGCAGGTTGATATAGGGCAATAACATGGGATACCGATAATATGCAGAATACTTTTCTCTGAAGTAAAATTCGGAGAAATACTTAGAATACTTTTCGATGGGGAATAAAAAGTTCTATAATTTGGTTTTAGTTTTAATTTGCTAGCATGTGCCCTGTTTGGGCGCTAGAATTTTTTTTAAAATGTTTTTTAGAATTTTCAATAATTTTTTCTGCTAAATCAGTATGAGTTAGAGAAAAAAGTTACTTATCTATTATGTAGCAAATTTTTTTTTCTATTTTATTGAATTTTTTTAGATTTTTTGAGAAAATTTAAAAAAAAAGTTATATTTTGAAAAAAAAAAAAATTAAATGAACCTTTTTTCAAAATTTGCTCAAACAAATCTGAAAAAATTCAGTAAAATAGAGAAAAAACTTAGCTACATAATAGATAAGTAACCTTTTTCTCTGACTCATACTGATTTAGCAGGAAAAATTATTGAAAATTCTTAAAAACATTTTTAAAAAAATTCTAGCGCCTAAACGGCACATGCTAGCAAATTAAGACTAAAACCAAATTATAGAACTTTTTATTCCCTATCGAAAAGTATTCTAAGTATTTCTCCGAATTTTACTTCAGAAAGAAGTATTCTGCATATTATCGGTATCCCATGTTATTGCCCTATATCAACCTGGCGAACGAACACCCTATATATATATATATATATATATATATATATATATATATATATATATATATATATATATATATATATATATATATATGTTTTAATTTAATTTTTTTAGTTTACTAGTAAATTTTAAAATTAATTCAAATCATGTTTAAGTTTGCAATAAAAATCTGTTATTTCAAATACAATTTTTTTAACTTTATTTTTTAATTCGCATCTTTTCGTTAAATAGTTAAATATGAAGGTTGGTAAGTGCACTTTAATAGAATCGGAGAAAAGATTTGGAAATGCGTGATGTTTTATTTGATTTTATAGCAAAATTCGACGTTTTGATATACTAAACGTATATCGTCATTAGTAAAAAACAGACTATAAATTTATAAATTTCGTTTGGTGGAAAGTAGCAAATATAGATAGTCTAATAATTCTAAAAATTAAACAAAAAATCCAAATTTTGCCGTGATATCATTACAATAAACTACCTGATAATATTGGAAATAGTAAATTGAAATTGTATAAAAAAAAACTGTTACATAATTTCTTAATATCACATTGTTTTTATTTTATTAATAAATTTTTCTACAAGTGTATCATATTTTTTTTTTTTTTTTTTATATATTTCCCACTACATTATTCATGCTATTTTTAAATTATTTTTGCTAATAGCTAAATTATAACATTTATTTAATTTTTAATTACTAATTAATTATGAATTTATTTTTAAATAAATATATAAAAATATATTTGAAAATGACATTTATAAGTGGATGTAGTTGGTTCTGGTCTGGTTTGATCTCTGTCTCTGATTCATGATATTTTTAAATTATTTTTATTAATAGCTAAATTATAACATTTATTTAATTTTTAATAATTAATTAATTATCAATTTAGTTTTAAATAAATAAACAAAAATATATTTGAAAATGAAATTTGTAAGTGGATCTAGTTGGTTCTGGTCTGGTTTGGTCTCTTGCTCTAATTCATGCTATTTTTAAATTATATTTGTTAATAGCTAAATTATAACATTTATTTAATTTTTAATTACTAATTAATTATCAATTTAGTTTTAAATAAATAAACAAAAATATATTTGAAAATGACATTTATAAGTGGATCTAGTTGGTTCTGGTCTGGTTTGGTCTCTTGCTCTAATTCCAGGGACGGATCTACATATGGGCTAATAGGGCTATAGCCCTGGGCCCCAGATCCGCAAGGGGCCCCCAACCTCTCGGACATATACCTATTATATTCTATACCAAGAACGGCTTAGAAGAGAAAAGATTGAAACACAAAAAATTTCATTGAGATTGTACTTAATATATGTTTAATGAAAATGGGTAAACCCATATAGAGACTACTTTGACATTTCTCGGAAAGTTGGCAACACTGTATTTTAATAATATTATAATTTATGTGGGCACTAGGAAAAACTTTTATGAAAATTTGATCAAAATCGAATAAATGATGTAGCTACAATAAATTTTAGTAATTTTTTTCTCGGAAAGTTGACAACACTGTATTTTGTTAAAATTACATAAATTATATGAATACTAGGAAAATTTTTTGTGAAAATTTGTGTAAAATCGGTTAAATAACATAACCATAATAAAATTTTTAAAACTTTAGTAATTTTTTTCTCGGAAAGTTGGCAACACTGGATATTAATAAAATTATATAATTAATGGGAGCACTAGGGAAATGTTTTCGGAAAATTTGAACAAAATCGGATAAATAACGTAGCCAATATGAATTTTAAAAAACTTTAGTAATTTTTTTCTCGGAAAGTTGGCATTACTGGAAAAAAATAAAACCACATGACCATCTTGGGCACTAGACAAATTTATCCTGAAAATTTCATTAAAATCGGTTGAACCGTCTAGGAGGAGTTGCGGCCACAAAATTTTGACTTACGACCGAGCGAGCGAGCTGACGACGCACACACATACACCCACATAAACTAAGTTCAGATTCGTCATCTACAGGCTATATGAAGGATTTCTATACAATTTTTTTTTTTTTTTTGAAAATGTTACAGACACCGTACCAAACGCTATACCACTTTTCCTTGCAGTCAAAGTAGTAAAAATTGTGATTGTACTTTAATATCCTTGTGTGTACTTCTTAATACATATACGAGTATTTAATAAAAATGTAATAAATAATAATTATAACATTTAATACTGTCTTTTATTTTTTTAAATTTTTTTAAAGTCAATGGCAAAGGCGTGAGTCAAAGCCAATAAAGAAAAAGAAAACAATTTTTTTTTTTGAAACGTGTAGGGCCCCTTGATATTTTTAAGCCCTGGGCCCTCAAAAAGCTAGATCCGTCCCTGGATGTAATATAATACTAATAAAATGATTCAAACACAATAAAGAAGAATTGTAATATTTTTAAGACAGATGTTTCCTTCTTAAAAATATAAATTAACAAATTTAATGTAGTTGTCAAGATCAAGTATTTTATGTAGTAAACGATAAAATGTTATTTGTTAATTCACTCCGAAAAAGATAATAATTTATCTATCAAAAATGAAAAATACAAATTAAAGAAAAAATAAATTACTCTAAAGTAGTTAAAATTAAAAGTTATCTTGATGTAGTTAAAAAAAATAGAAATATTATCTTTTTTTGTAGTTAAATTACTGTACATCCTAAAGTGTTAGTCAATTTCTTCGAAAAAAGAAGTAGTTTTTTCATTTTTTTGTTAAATCTAACTAAATTTTAGTGTGTTTTTGCACGGATGAAATTCCCTCTTAAAATTTTTTTTGTGTGTTCTAAAATTTGTTATGCCCGCATTATTTATCCGATTTTAATCAAATTTTACAGAATAAACATTTAGCGTTTATAATATTATATATTATCAAAATACAATGTTGCCAACTTTCGGTGAAAATTTTTTTTATTCTTATTTCTTATTATTTATGTTACAATGTCAAAGTGGTCTATATATGGGTTTACCACATACTTCTAATCTTGTTATACAAATTATAGTATTATCTTTATTGATTAATATTAGTAACCCCCTTACCCCCATGACAAGTTTCTGGCTACGCCACTGCACAAGGCGACCACTGCCTGTCTGTAGGTAAAGGTAGGTGTGTATGTAGAGATTATATAAAGGATTTCTATACACAATTTTTTTTATTTTTTTGAAAATGTTGGCAACACTGTATTTTAATAAAATTAAATAATTTATGTGGGCACTAGGAGACACTTTTCTAAAAGTTTGATTAAAATCGAATAAATAATGTAGCCATAAATGTAAATGTTTCTAAAGAAGTCACCCCGTTGATGTATGGTAGTGAATGTTGGGTTTGGTTGCAAAAGCATAAACGGAAAATGACTGCTGTGCAAAATGAGATTTTTACTTCGGGGTATGTGGTGTAACTGTAGGAGAGATCGGGTACGAAATAAATTAGTGTATGATGAGTGTGAAATTGCGAAAACATGTTGTAGCAAAAGTTGGTGTTAGTCAGTTAAGATCTGGTTCGAACATGTTGAACGAATGTCTAATGAACGTTTGCTGTTAAAAAGATTCATTTGAATGATTTTAATGGTATACGTTTGCGTGGACGTCCGATGAGTAGTTGGAGTGGTGGTATGATTGAGAGAGTGCTTGCGTGAGCGAAAGTTTCCAAGTAGTAGGAATAAAAGAGCATATATGAGAGTGGAATTGTGAAATGTGGATGAAAGTGCAAAAGTTGCTTGTGCTGGATAGGAATGTTTGGAGGCGACTGATTTCGGGATGATGAAAAGAGTTTGTGCCACACCCATATTTGGAATACATAGCGGGATTGTGTATGTATGTATGTATGTATAATAAATTTTTTAAAACTTTAGTAATTTTTTTGTCGGAAAGTTGATATAACTGGAAAAAAAAATAAAACCACATGACGCTATCTTGGTTACTAGACAAATTTATCTTGCAGAATTTTATTAAAATAGGGCTTAAACCCTGACTAGGAGAAGTTGCAATCACAAAATTTTGACTGAGCAAGCGAGCGAGCTGACGACGCACATCGAACATAAACCAAGTTCAGATTCGTCTGATCTAGAGGCTATATAAAAAAATTTTATACACAATTTTTGTTTTTATTTTGAAAATGTTACAGACACCCTACCAAACGCTATACCACTTTTCCTTGCTGTCAAAATCGCAAAAATTGTCAATTTAATAGGAAAAAATAAAAAATTTTAATATAGACAAATTTTATTTCACATAAATTTATATATATATATATATATATATATATATATATATATATATATATATATATATAATACATCGTAGTGCACAAATCCTTAGTTTACAAATCTAATCCAAAGATTACATATCGTATTTAATCTTCAGCATAAAACGGCGCATAACCATGCGGATGATGATTGATAAATAACCGATTCGCTTCCTGCCGACCCAGCAACGAATGCTGTCCTACCCCATTCTTACTCGCATATCCTTCACTGCTGCCATGGTATCCTTTCTGCCCATATTGGTCCTTATCGGCATTCGCATTATCTACCACATGGACCTTCTCGTAATGTCCTTTTCGTCCTTTTTGATCGGCGGCATACTGGCCGTTATCCTGCGCGCCTTTAAAGGCGCTTTGACCTTGAGCGCCAAAGGAGCCGTCGTTGTTGTCGTTGTGGTAACGATCGCCTTCGTCATGCGCTTCGTCGTAGAAGGTTTCGGTTGAGCCAGATTCGTCCTTGTGGTGAGTGGTTTTATAGCCTTTTTTCGCTTGGTCTTTCTTGTGATTGTCCTTTTGGTTGTTTCCGTGTCCTTTGCCACCTGTTACAGTTACAGTTATAGTTACAGTTACAGTTACAGTTACAGTTATAAAATTTTTGTAAGATTAATAATATAATTTTATAAGCTCTTTACACATAAGATTCTTTAGATACATTATATGTAATGCATATATTGATAGTGCACGTTTAGAGCAGGTAGATAAATTTGTGTATTTGGGTAGTTTGCTGTCTAGAGATAGATGGCCGTTGAAGGAGAGTAAATGCTGGTTGTAAGGTACTTTGGGTGTTTTGGGAACTTTTGCTAGGAGATGTAATTGTTTCCAAAGAAGCCCGTTTGAGAATATACAATGCAGTTTTGGTGCCTACGTTGTGATGTATAGGGTAGTGAATGTTGTTGGGTTTGGTTGCAAAAGCATAAACGGAAAGTGACTGCTGTGGAAATGAGATTTTTACGTGGGGTAGCTGGGTGTAACTATAGGAGAGATCGGGTACGAAATACCGATTAGTGTAGGATGAGTGCGAAATTGAAGAAAATGTTGTAGCCAAAGTTGCCGTGTTAGTCAGTTAAGATGGTTCGGACATGTTGAGCGAATGTCTAATGAATGTTTGGCTAAAAAGATTTATTTGAATGATTTTGATGGTACACGTTTACAGGTGGACGTCCGATGAGTAGTTGGAGTGGTATGATTGAGAGAGTGGCTTGCGTGAGCGAAAGTTTTCAAGTAGTAGAAATAAATTATGAATGTGAATGAAGCGAAAGTTGCTTGTTTGGATAGGAATGTTTGGAGGCGACTGATTTCGGAATAATGAAAAGAGTTTGTGCCACACCCTAATTTGGATACATGGCGTAATTGTGTATGTATATGTATGTATGTACAATGTGTTTATAGAATTACATATACAATGTATCTAAAGAATCTTATATACAATGTGTTTCTACAATTTCGTATGCAATGTGTCTAAAAAATTGTATATACCATATGTTTATACAGGATGTAACAGAATAACTATTCCTAATTTTAACTGGAGTATCCTGGGCTCAGAATATGAAGATTTAATGCAAATCACTGAGATAAAATGTGGCTCCTTACTGAGCTACAGGGTGTTTTATATAAAAATTTAAAAACGATTTTTGCCCAGTACTTTAAAACTATTTGACGTATCCTTATCATACTTGGCAGGAAATGTAGGTACCGTACACCATACTAAATTATGTTAAATAAAAGTTTCTGGCTACTGCCAGTGGCGTACAACAGGGGCAAGTGAGAGGTTGATCCTTCCTAAATTCTACGCCACTGGCGGAATTGTCATTTTAGCACAATTTTTCGATTCTCCAATACTTGTTGTGTAAAAAACATACTCTTCCTTTGTAACGATAAAATCACTGTTTTCTGAGATATTTAAAGTTAAACATAAGCTGCACCCTTGGGATTTTTTTAAAATTTGCTAAAAAAAATCTGAAAAAATTTAGTAAAATAGAGAAAAAAATTAGCTACATAATATCTAAGTAACTTTTTCTCTAACTCATTTTGGTTTGGCTGGAAAAATTATTGAAAATTAATATTTTTTGCATTTTATTTTTTTTTATTTTCAATAATTTTTTCTGCCAAACCAGAATGAGTTAGAAAAAAAAGTTACTTAGTTATTATGTAGCTAATTTTTTTCTCTATTTTACTGAATTTTTTCAGATTTTTTTGAGCAAATTTTGAAAAAATCCCAAGGGTGCAGCTTATGTTTAACTTTAAATATCTCGAAAACGTATGCAATGTGTCTAAAAAATTGTATATACCATATGTTTATATGTAGAATTACATATGCAATTTGTCTTAAAAAATGTATACAATGTGTTTATAGAATGTATCTGACGAATTTTATATACAATGTGTTTTAATATACACAATTTATGTAATATTACATTGTTTTCGCACAGTAAATGGCAATATTTTGTCATTTTCACTGTGATTATTTACGTAATATTACAATTTTGTGTTAAAATTACATTAATAGAATATGGAAATTAGAGTATTTAGCTTTGTTCAAATAATTTTATATACAATGTGTCTAAAAAATATCATATTCTGAAAACAAATTTCTTTGCTTACCAGCTTCGTTATAATGTTGGCCGCCCTGATACTGTCCGCCATCATTATAGCTTTTTTTATCACCACCTTGATCACTATAATAGCCTGAATCACCCTTAATATTTTTTAGAGCAACTTCACCCTTTGAGAACCCTTCCGAACCGTGCTGACCACTCTCGCCCTTACTCCCTTGCGATTCTTTGAAACTTTCACCCTTTGCGTTCTTATTTTCATCAACGTACCCTTTCTTGTCTACGTACCCACCCCCTTGACCCCCATAGGGGTAGAAAGTGGATTGGTAATAGGGTCTTGTATATCTATAACCAGAAAATTTTAACCAGAACTTTAATTAACAAGATTAGAAGTATATGGGTAAACCCATATAGAGACTACTTTGACATTTCTCGGAAAGTTGGCAGCACTGTATTTTAATAATATTATAATTTATGTGGACATTAAGAGATACTTGCATGAAAATTTGATCAAAATCGAATAAATAATGTAGCCACAATAAATTTTTAAAAAATTTTGTGATTTTTTTCTCGATAAGTTGGCAACACTGTATTTTGTTAACATTGCATAATTTATTTAGGCACTAAAAAAAACTTTTACGAAAATTTGATTAAAATCGGTTAAATAAAATGGTCATAATAAATTTTTAAAAATTTTACTAATTTTTTTCTCGGAAAGTTGGCAACGCTGCATTTTGTTAAAATTACATAAATTATATAAATACTAGGAGAATCTTTTGTGAAAATTTGAGTAAAATCGGTTAAATAACATGGCCATAATAAAAATTTTAAAACTTTAGTAATTTTTTTCTCGGAAAGTTGGCAACACTGGATATTAATAAAATTATGTAATTAATTAATCCTTGCAGTCAAAGTAGTAAAAAATGTTGAGACAAATCTTTTCTACATATATTTATTTCTAAAAAAGAATGTACATTTCGACCAGAACTTTAAATTTAAATTCGTCAATAGCTTAAGGATCCGAGTTCGAATCCCGACCGAAGTCAATACATTGTTTTCTATTTGTAACTAATTTTGAATTATTTGTTCATGTTGTAAATGTTGAACTATTAACTTAAATATATTACACTCTAAAAAAAAAATATTTTAACTATTTTTTTATTTTTGCATTAAACACCATTAATTTTAGATTTATTTATCTAATTAAACATTAGACAATTTTTAAATTAAAGAAAAATTGTCTAATGTTTAATTAGATAAATAAATCTAAAATTAATGGTGTTTAATGCAAAAATAAAAAAATAGTTAAACATTTACACCAAAAGAATTTATAAAATAAAAAATATTTTATTTACATTTGCAATTGATACAAATTTTTTTTTAACAAGATTAGAAGTATATGGGGAAACCCATATATAGACTACTTTGACATTTCTCGGAAAGTTGGCAACACTATATTTTAATAATATTATAATTTATGTGGGCACTAGGAGATACTTTTCTGAAAATTTTATCAAAATCGAATAAATAATGTGGCCACAATAAATTTTTTAAAAATTTTGTGATTTTTTCTCGATAAGTTGGCAACACTGTATTTTGTTAAAATTGCATAATTTATTTAGGCACTAGGAAAAACTTTTATAAAAATTTGATTAAAATCGGTTAAATAAAATAGTCATAATAAATTTTTAAAAATTTTACTAATTTTTTTCTCGGAAAGTTGGCAACACTGTATTTTGTTAAAATTACATAAATTATATGAATACTAGGAGAATCTTTTGTGAAAATTTGAGTAAAATCGGTTGAATAACATGGCCATAATAAAATTTTCAAAATTTTAGTAATTTTTTTCTCGGAAAGTTGGCAACACTGAATATTATTAAAATTATGTAATTAATGGGAGCATTAGGGAAATCTTTCCTGAAAATTTGATCAAAATCGGATAAATAATATAGCCACAATGAATTTTAAAAAATTTAGTAATTTTTTTCTCGGAAAGTTGGCATTACTGGAAAAAACCAAAACCACATGACCATCTTGGGCACTAGACAAATTTATCCTGAAAATTTCATTAAAATCGGTTGAACCGTCTAGGAGGAGTTGCGGCCACAAAATTTTGACTTACGACCGAGCGAGTGAGCGAGCGAGCTGACGACGCACATCCATACACCCACATAAACTAAGTTCAGATTCGTCATCTACAGGCTATATAAAGGATTTCTGTACAATTTTTTTTTTTTTTTGAAAATGTTACAGACACCGTACCAAACGCTATACTACTTTTCCTTGCAGTCAAAGTAGTAATAAGATCCTATTTTCGAAATTTGAAAATAAAATCGTATAGATTTTACATTATTACTACTTTGATTGCAAGGAAAAAGTGGTATAGCGTTTGGTACGGTGTCTGTAACATTTTCAAAAAAAAAAAAATTGTATAGAAATACTTCATATAGCCTGTAGATGACGAATCTGAACTTAGTTTATGTGGGTGTATGGATGTGCGTCGTCAGCTCGCTCGCTCGCTCGCTCGGTCGTAAGTCAAAATTTTGTGGCCTCAACTCCTCCTAGACGGTTCAACCGATTTTAATGAAATTTTCAGGATAAATTTGTCTAGTGCCCAAGATGGTCATGTGGTTTTGGTCTTTTCCAGTGATGCCAACTTTCCGAGAAAAAAATTACTAAAGTTTTTAAAAATTCATTGTGGCTACATTATTTATCAGATTTTGATCAAATTTTCAGGAAAGATTCCCCTAGTACCCACATACATTACGTAATTTTAATATAATACAGTGTTGCCAAGTTTCCAAGAAAAAAATTACTAAAGTTTTTAAAAATTTATTACGGCCATGTTGTTTAACCGATTTTGTTCAAATTTTCACAAAAGATTCTTCTGGTATCCATATAAATTAGATAATTTCAACAAAGTACAGTGTTGCCAACTTTCTGAGAAAAAAATTACTAAATTTTTTAAAAATTTATTATTTATTATGTGATAATGTCAAAGTAGTCTATATATGGGTTTACCCATATACTTTTAATCTTGTTTTAACTAAAGTTTTAAGTATACATAATTTAAAGTAAGTTTATAGTGATCTTTGTATAGATTCTACATTATTTTAACTAAGGTTTCAAGTATTTTACATAGTTTTAAGTAAGTTTATAGGGATCTTTGTATAGATTCTACATTATTTTAACTAAGGTTTTAAGTATTTTACATAATTTTAAGTAAGTTTATAAGAAACTTTGTAAAGATTTTACATTATTTTAACTAAGGTTTTAAGTATTTTACATGATTTTAAGTAAGTTTAGAGCGATTTTTGTAAGGAAAAACGAAATAAAATAATTATAAAATGTTAATAATAATAATAATTAATATTTATGTTAAGGGGTTTATAAAAATAATTAACAAAATTTAAATATAAAACTATTTACATATTAATCAAATGTATATATATATATATATATATATATATATATATATATATATATATATATATATATATACAATGTTTTATAAATGAAAAGAGTTTGTGCCACACTCTTTTGGGTACATGGCGTGATTGTGTATGTATGTATAAATAAAGTCTACTTTACCTGTATCCAGAATATCCTGGATATCCAGACTGCCAGGAACCGGGATAACCACCCCCATAGCTTCCATAACCGCTTCCATAACCGCTTCCATAGCCACCTCCATAGCCACCACCTCCATAGCCACCTCCATAGCCACCTCCATAACCACTTCCATATCCTCCATATCCTCCTCCATATTTCTCCGGATAATATCCACTTTCGTACACACGATATCCATGATAAGGCGCTTCCGAAGCAGAAGTCTTCATTGTCTCCTCCGTTTCATACCGGTAATTATAACCCGGTTTTGTTTCCGATTCCGGTTCCGATTCGATTTTAACCGCTCTACATCTTGTCACCGAAATTACTATTACCGATATTACCGCAAAACAAATTTTCAACATTGTTTTTGGCGAATTTCTTGCTACTAAAACAACCACTGTTTGGATACCGAATTTAAACTTAAATTTGGGCCGAGCTGTATTTATATATATATATATACAGGGTGTTTTTCTAAAACGCTGGTTGTTATAGTAAAACAACTGTTTGATACTGAATTAACTTGAATTATTTCGGCTGTATTTATATATATACAGGGTGTTTTCCGCCTGATTAATTTTGGTGGAATTCGTATGACATAAATGTCGCGGTAAAAGAAATGACAAAAAAAGGAAAGAAAAAAAATTAAAACATCCGGTGTTTGACGCTTGATTAGATCTGACCTTCTTTGTTTACGTGATATTAGACTAATTATAGACAGATATATATACTGGGTGTCCCATTTTAATCCGCCACCTGCAATAACTTTAAAATCGTGCATCGGACAAAAAAATGTTTCGGATAAAAAGTAAATGGTTTTGAGGGGGACATCTGATGCAGAGACCCTTGCACTTTCTGTACCCCCTGAGGGGCGGGAAAGGGGGGCAACTTTGAAATCTTAAATGGAACACCCTATTTTTTATTGTAGATTCTGATAGGCCATTAAAAAGTATGTAAATTTTATTTTAGACTTTTTTTTTATCTTTGATAGATGGCGCTGCAAACAGCATTTTTTTTCTCAGTTTATCAGTTTTCAATTTGAAAAAAAAGGTGTAACTAAGTACGATATTCAAAGATTTTTTCAGTTCTTTGGGAAGAGGGGGGGCAAGGGTCACTGCATCAAATTTCTTCCTCGAAACCATTAACTTTAAGTTAATGGTTTAGAGGGGTATAACTTTAAGTTAATGGCTTCGAGGGGATTTCTGATTCAGTGACCCTTGCCCCCCCCCTCTTTCCAAAGAACTGAAAAAAACTTGAATATCGTACTTAGTTACACCTTTTTTTTTAAATTGAAAACTGATAAACTGAGAAAAAAAATGCTGTTTGCAGCGCCATCTATCAAAGCTAAAAAAAAAATCTTAAAATAAAATTTACATACTTTTTAATGGCCTATCAGAATCTACAATAAAAAATAGGGTGTTCCATTTAAGATTTCAAAGTTTCCCCCTTTTCCCGCCCCTCAGGGGGTTCAGAGGGGGCAAGGGTCTCTGCATCAGATGTCCCCCTTGAAACCATTTACTTTTTATTCGAAACATTTTTTTGTCCGATGCACGATTTTAAAGTTATTGCAGGTGGCGGATTAAAATGGGACACCCAGTATATATATATATATATATATATATATATATATATATATATATATATATATTTTGGAATAACTACCGTGAATATAAGTTGAGAAAATTTATATAACGGGATACGGTATATGATTGACTAGGTTATTAAAATGCTAGCATTTAATATCTATCAATTTATTACTAATCCTATATTTCGCCACACATTTGTGGCTTCTTCAGGGAAGCACTGAAATAATTTTTTAGAAAAACAAAAAATTACAATCGTTAAAACCAAAACAATACAGTTTAAATTAACATAGTATGTAAAAACTTACAAGTATGACCAGATATTTAATTGCTGTTGTAATAAATGAATATTTTTAAAAATGGTATGCTTTTTTCTGTTTTCATTCTCATTCAATGTAAAACTCTTTTTTGTAATCCAAGTTAACACAAAACGAACACATTAAAAAATTTTTTTTAAAATTATACACAGATAATTAACACTTATACAAGTCAATTATTAAAATAATAAATAGAATAAATATAATAAATAGTTAAAAAACAATATAATAGTTATAAATTAAAACAAATGTAATTTTATACGTTATACAAACAAAAATAAAAAAACTGAAAAATATAAATAAATTTTTACTGTTTTTTTCAAAAACCAATTAAAATTCAAAATTAACAAACAAGTCGAATCCTAAAAAACAAGAAAAAAAAATTGATTCATAATTGAAATTAAAAGTGTGCGCATGTCAAAACAAAAAAAAATTTTTTTTTAAAAATTTAAGTTGATAAAAACAATTAAAAAATTTTTTTTTTGGCGCTGCTATGAAGTTGAACAGGTTACTAAGAAGAAAAAGTTTTTATCGACCGTATTGACGATTGATCAATGTTCATTATGTTGGCATATACGGAGATAGAGTTTCTGATATCAGATTTGTTATTAATTACATTCTGTCTGTTTTGAGTGATATGGTATGATTCAAGCCATAAACGTTTGAAATAATTGTTCTCCACATCCAGAATGTAAGGATTGTCATAATCAGGATGGTGTGATGAACTTCTTACATGTACTGCCAAAGCACATAACTTGTTAGTCTTATTTTGATCGCTTTTGTGCTGTGTCAGTCTGTTTTTTAGGTTCTGTAATGATGTGCCAATGTAAAATTTTTCACACGAACATTTAATAGCATAGATAGTGTTAATGGTGGCTAATTTGGACGTTTTATCCTTCACTTTTGTGTACAAGTTGCTTATAGTTTTACTGTTTTTATTCACAAATCTGATATTATCATCATCTTGAAACACTGATATGATTTTGCTCGATAATTGATTGATGTTTGTCAACGAAATATATGTTATTTTGTTGTTGCTATTTTCGTTATTGTTACTGATTGTATTTGGTTGAGTATTGTTATTGTATAGCAAGGTATTTATCAAGCTTGCAGGGTAACCATTTTCAATAAAGAGTGTTTTGGCTATTTTTAAATTTTTATCCAATAACGACGTGTGGCTAATTTTAGTGATTCTAGTTTTCATGTTCAAAATTACATTCTTTTTTGTGTTAAAACTGTGATTGGATGCATAATGGATGTAGCGCCCTGAATGCAAAGATTTTCTATACCAATCTAAAGTAATAACTTGTTCGGTAGATCTAATCAACTTCGTATCAAGAAACGGTATTGATCTTTCAATCTCTTGTTCTATAGTAAATTGTATGTTAATATTATAATTGTTGAATACTTGTAGAATTTCATCTAGTCCTGTTTTAGGTATAGCTGTTACAATATCGTCCACAAATTTGTAGATGAATGGCAAAGTAAAGGATAGATTTGAGACACAAGCATCTAAAACCATATCCATCACGTATTGTGCAATAATAGGACTAATTTTAGAACCCATAGCACACCCTAAAATCTGATGAAAATATTCTCCGTTGAACATGAATACATTAGATTGATAGATGAAAGTTAAAATGTCAATAAATTTTTCTAATGGTATGTTCGTGTGAAGCGTGATAACATCCCATTTATTTCTTATAGCCGTTATTGTAATTTGCAAGTCAATGTTTGTAAATAAGCTAATAACATCCAGACTGATTAGTACATAATTCTCCGGTATCTTTTTGTTTTGTACAAGATCAGCGAATTGAAACGAATCTTTGACGAAATAATCATTGTTGTGATTATATGATTGTGCTAAGATTCTTGAAACCATGTTACAAAGCGGTTCTGTAGGAGTGTTTATATTTGCTATGATCGGTCTTAGAGCCAAATCCTGTTTGTGAACTTTTGGTAGGGCATAAAATTTTGCAACAGTGCTATTATATGTTGTTAATGTCTTGGCTTCTGTATCTGTAATATATTTCTTGTCTTTTAGATCTTTGACAATTTTGTTGGCTTTGATTTGGGTGGAGTTGGTCATATCTGTTCTGACTTTTTTATAATATTTATGATCATTTAATAATGCTATACTCATTTCGTTGTAAGTATCTCTGTTCATTATTAAATGATCATAAATATTATAAAAAAGTCAGAACAGATATGACCAACTCCACCCAAATCAAAGCCAACAAAATTGTCAAAGATCTAAAAGACAAGAAATATATTACAGATACAGAAGCCAAGACATTAACAACATATAATAGCACTGTTGCAAAATTTTATGCCCTACCAAAAGTTCACAAACAGGATTTGGCTCTAAGACCGATCATAGCAAATATAAACACTCCTACAGAACCGCTTTGTAACATGGTTTCAAGAATCTTAGCACAATCATATAATCACAACAATGATTATTTCGTCAAAGATTCGTTTCAATTCGCTGATCTTGTACAAAACAAAAAGATACCGGAGAATTATGTACTAATCAGTCTGGATGTTATTAGCTTATTTACAAACATTGACTTGCAAATTACAATAACGGCTATAAGAAATAAATGGGATGTTATCACGCTTCACACGAACATACCATTAGAAAAATTTATTGACATTTTAACTTTCATCTATCAATCTAATGTATTCATGTTCAACGGAGAATATTTTCATCAGATTTTAGGGTGTGCTATGGGTTCTAAAATTAGTCCTATTATTGCACAATACGTGATGGATATGGTTTTAGATGCTTGTGTCTCAAATCTATCCTTTACTTTGCCATTCATCTACAAATTTGTGGACGATATTGTAACAGCTATACCTAAAACAGGACTAGATGAAATTCTACAAGTATTCAACAATTATAATATTAACATACAATTTACTATAGAACAAGAGATTGAAAGATCAATACCGTTTCTTGATACGAAGTTGATTAGATCTACCGAACAAGTTATTACTTTAGATTGGTATAGAAAATCTTTGCATTCAGGGCGCTACATCCATTATGCATCCAATCACAGTTTTAACACAAAAAAGAATGTAATTTTGAACATGAAAACTAGAATCACTAAAATTAGCCACACGTCGTTATTGGATAAAAATTTAAAAATAGCCAAAACACTCTTTATTGAAAATGGTTACCCTGCAAGCTTGATAAATACCTTGCTATACAATAACAATACTCAACCAAATACAATCAGTAACAATAACGAAAATAGCAACAACAAAATAACATATATTTCGTTGACAAACATCAATCAATTATCGAGCAAAATCATATCAGTGTTTCAAGATGATGATAATATCAGATTTGTGAATAAAAACAGTAAAACTATAAGCAACTTGTACACAAAAGTGAAGGATAAAACGTCCAAATTAGCCACCATTAACACTATCTATGCTATTAAATGTTCGTGTGAAAAATTTTACATTGGCACATCATTACAGAACCTAAAAAACAGACTGACACAGCACAAAAGCGATCAAAATAAGACTAACAAGTTATGTGCTTTGGCAGTACATGTAAGAAGTTCATCACACCATCCTGATTATGACAATCCTTACATTCTGGATGTGGAGAACAATTATTTCAAACGTTTATGGCTTGAATCATACCATATCACTCAAAACAGACAGAATGTAATTAATAACAAATCTGATATCAGAAACTCTATCTCCGTATATGCCAACATAATGAACATTGATCAATCGTCAATACGGTCGATAAAAACTTTTTCTTCTTAGTAACCTGTTCAACTTCATAGCAGCGCCAAAAAAAAAATTTTTTAATTGTTTTTATCAACTTAAATTTTTAAAAAAAAATTTTTTTTTGTTTTGACATGCGCACACTTTTAATTTCAATTATGAATCAATTTTTTTTTCTTGTTTTTTAGGATTCGACTTGTTTGTTAATTTTGAATTTTAATTGGTTTTTGAAAAAAACAGTAAAAATTTATTTATATTTTTCAGTTTTTTTATTTTTGTTTGTATAACGTATAAAATTACATTTGTTTTAATTTATAACTATTATATTGTTTTTTAACTATTTATTATATTTATTCTATTTATTATTTTAATAATTGACTTGTATAAGTGTTAATTATCTGTGTATAATTTTAAAAAAAATTTTTTAATGTGTTCGTTTTGTGTTAACTTGGATTACAAAAAAGAGTTTTACATTGAATGAGAATGAAAACAGAAAAAAGCATACCATTTTTAAAAATATTCATTTATTACAACAGCAATTAAATATCTGGTCATACTTGTAAGTTTTTACATACTATGTTAATTTAAACTGTATTGTTTTGGTTTTAACGATTGTAATTTTTTGTTTTTCTAAAAAATTATTTCAGTGCTTCCCTGAAGAAGCCACAAATGTGTGGCGAAATATAGGATTAGTAATAAATTGATAGATATTAAATGCTAGCATTTTAATAACCTAGTCAATCATATACCGTATCCCGTTATATAAATTTTCTCAATATATATATATATATATATAATTTTGTATATTACATTAAAAATAGATAATGTTTTTTTTTCACCTAAATATTGTTGCATTTCGTCTTCTGAAAAATCAAAAATTCTTAAAATTTGTCAATACTAGAATATAAATTACTAATTACTTCAATTTGATGTAATAATTTGATAATGACAATATTTATTAAAACTGCACTCAATATATTTCTGTATTAAAGTGAAATTTTTCAAAGTAAAATCAATCATTTAAATCAATTATTAAATTTTTTTTTGGAACCATCCTAACGTCAAGAATTAGGTCTAAAGTTGTTAAGAATGGAAAATGGCAGTAGCCCTGAAATTGGAACAAACAAGATTAGAAGTATATGGGTAAACCCATATAGAGACTACTTTGACATTTCTCGGAAAGTCGGCAACACTGTATTTTGTTAAAATTACATAAATTATATGAATACTAGGAGAATCTTTTGTGAAAATTTGAGTAAAATCGGTTAAATAACATAGCCATAATAAATTTTTTAAAACTTTAGTAATTTTTTTCTCGGAAAGTTGGCAACACTGGATATTAATAAAATTATATAATTAATGGGAGCACTAGGGAAATGTTTTCTGAAAATTTGAACAAAATCGGATAAATAACGTAGCCAATATGAATTTTTAAAAACTTTAGTAATTTTTTTCTCGGAAAGTTGGCATTACTGGAAAAAAATAAAACCACATGACCATCTTGGGCACTAGACTTATCCTGAAAATTTCATTAAAATCAGTTGAACCGTCTAGGAGGAGTTGCGGCCACAAAATTTTGACTTACGGCCGAGCGAGCGAGCTGACGACGCACACACATACACCCACATAAACTAAGTTCAGATTCGTCATCTAGAGGCTATATGAAGGATTTCTATACAATTTTTTTTTTTTTTTTGAAAATGTTACAGACACCGTACCAAACGCTATACTACTTTTCCTTGCAGTCAAAGTAGTAAAAATCAAACAAATGGAACGCACGGCCGACTAATGCCATTTCCAGTCAATTTCTTGATAACTTTAGAGCTAATTTCTGACGTTGGGATGGTCCAAAAAAAAAATTTGTTGATTGATCTACATGCAGAAAAGTGTTTCCTAAAACATTTATTCCTATTTTTTTTTTGTAAAATAATTTGGGAAGCAGAAATCGCACAAGTCTGATTTTACATGCTAAATCCCTAATGAAACAAAATTGTATCGGAAATCAGTTTTTATTTTAGGTAATCAGCCTAATTCTGTAACAAAGTTGCTAAGTTTTAGCAACGTTGCTAACAACTATAACCAATAGAAATAAATATATCAGTTCTTATTTTAATTTTTTATTTAGTGTCAACTAATATTACTGGCTAATGTTGTTAGCAACGTTGCTAAAACTTAGCAACTTTGTTAGAGAATCAGGCCGAATATATATTTAATGTCCATACAGAATGTATTAAAAATTAATTTCTTATTTTCTAAGGTAAAGAAGTTAAGCACAGAACTATGAAAGTTAAATAGATTTCTTGTTTTTTTTTTTTCAAAATGGCGCTAAACATTAAAAATTAACACAGAACTATGAAAGTTAAATAGATTTCTTGTTTTTTTTTTCAAAATGGCGCTAAACATTAAATATTAACACAGAACTTTGAAAGTTAAATAGATTTCTTGTTTTTTTTTTCAAAATGGCGCTAAACATTAAAAATTAACACAGAACTTTGAAAGTTAAATAGATTTCTTGTTTTTTTTTCAAAATGGCGCTAAACATTAAAAATTAACACAGAACTTTGAAAGTTAAATAGATTTCTTGTTTTTTTTCAAAATGGCGCTAAACATTAAAAATTAACACAGAACTTTAAAAGTTAAGTAGATTTTTTGTTTTTTTTCAAAATGGCGCTAAACATTAAATATTAACACAGAACTTTGAAAGTTAAATAGATTTCTTGTTTTTTTTTCAAAATGGCGCTAAACATTAAATATTAACACAGAACTTTGAAAGTTAAATAGATTTCTTGTTTTTTTTCAAAATGGCGTTAAACATTAAAAATTAACACAGAACTTTGAAAGTTAAATAGATTTCTTGTTTTTTTTTTTCAAAATGGCGCTAAACATTAAAAAAACTGCTAAAATCGGAAAAACTACTAAATTTATCAATTACTAGATTTATATTCATCGACCTCAAAAACCTAGATATGTACAACTGATTGATCAATTTTGGCCGAATGATTCAAATTATACCGGAAAAACCATTGCCCAAACTTCAAAGGTGTTTTACTCAAAAACACATTTTTCAAAACTGCGTAAACTCTAGCGTTTGAACCGTTCGACCAATTGACTTTGTTTTTTGTTTAATAAAAAGGAAATTAATTTCTTTATAGAATTGACTATGACCAGGTACAATTTTCAAATTTTAAAGATTTTTACAGCGGGCCAAAGTCAAAAAATCGTCTGAAAAAAACATCTTGTTTTTCAAACGTCCGCCATTTTGTCATTTTTTGAGTTTTTTTGATTATGTTAGTCAGTTCTATTCCTTAGAATAAAAGCTTCATTTACATGCATTTATTATGTTTCCAGGTGGCATATTGCGACCTGTAGAATTTACGCAGTTTTGCAGAGGCGTTTCCGAAAAACGGTCATATTGGCCGTCATTTTGATTTTATATTTTTGATAAAAATTGCATTTATAGATGAAAAGTTAATAAACATTTTGACAAAAAAATCAGATCTCTAACTCTCACCAGTTCCGTAAAAAAAAATCCAAAATATAGGTCGTCTAGAAACTAATTTTGTTTGTCGAAAAAAGTGAAAATGTATGAATAAAATAAACGTTTTTTTTTTGAATATTTTTCTTTTGAATATTTTTATTTAGTGCTGGCTGGTAATAATTACAGTGTTAAATACATATACATTACATAATTTACTTAAAACTTATTTAGTATAATCTAGTCTACATTTTTAAAATTTCTAATTGAAATTCGTAGAGAATAATTAACACAAATATTTGTAAATATTTTCACAAATATAGAATAATTAAATCTTTTTTTTTTTTTTGGTTTGTTTAACAAATTATATTGAGTTTTACATCTACAAATCGGCATATGAAATACAGAAGATAGGATTTTAGGATTTTAGGATTTTAACATAACTAAAGTTTTTGGTTTAGGGATTTATTCTGTGATTTTCATCAACAAAGGAGCTGTAATCGTTTTATTTTGTGTTTGCGCCAGAAGAATAATTTTGAAGTTTTTGTTCGGAGAAGTTTTTAGTTGTTTCATCTCTGGGGACCTAAATTTGGTTAGGTACTTGCATGCAAGTTTCAAAGATAAATTTACCCGAATCATATGATGTGATCCGGGTAAATTTGTATTTGAAATGCGCGTGCTAGTATTTCATTGTGCAATTTTATTGTTTTTATTTCCGAAGTTTTGTCCGCGATAGATAAGAATTTAAGATTGTTTTTTTTTAAATTTATGATATAAGTTAAGAAGGGATTAAAAGAGGGGGTGGGTGGGGGTTTTTGGGATGTATTTGTATTGTTGACATTTCTATAAATGGCATTTTTTTTTTTGTGATTTCTTAGTTATCTAGACGTTCTGGTTCATTTGATTGCGGCAGCAAAAATGGTGGACCCTGAAATACAAAGAAAAAATATTGTTAATTAATTATGTTTCTGTGATTTTTAATTCATAGCGAAGCTGAATGTGTACAAAATGTAAAATGTCTCACGGTATGAATAAAATTACCAATGAAAAAACTTGTTTGAATAATTTTAAAATGGTACTTATAGTAATTATAAGGTTTTTTTTCCCTTTAGTATCAGAATTTAACATAATATTTAAAAATGTACTTTCAAAATTAAACGGCTTTAGGATATAGTTCTGTATTAATTTTGTATTCCACGTACATCTATCATCATCAAGAAAAATTACACAAAAATGTCATTATATGTAAATAAATAAAATATAGAAACAAGTTACTAGGTAACAAAATTAGTAACCAGATTAGAAAATTTATAAATTTTTAATTAAAGTAAGCTAAATTTTGTTTCACACTCCTGAGCTAACATTTACAGTAAATAACAGAACAAGTTACTAGGTAACTTCGTTTATGCTTAAAGTGTTGTTATATTTAAATGATTTATTTTAGTTAAGATTATATAAGTATATTTCTTGTATAGTGGCGACAAGATAAAAAGATAGGTACGTCATAATCACGTGATAAAACTTAACAACATGAAACTCACTAATGAACAAAATTAATTTTATTCTATTCTACATATCATGAACTAAATCTTTGCGAAACTATTTACGTATGTTATTTTAATCAAATTAAAATGTAATATATACAAATATATCATATGTTTTTGGATTTTTTTATCGAAATTAACTTATTTATTTTTACTATATTTGGCAGCATTGATTTTCAATGTCAAAAGTCACAGTACGTTTATATTAGTTTATTTGACGTGTTATATTTTGGATGTGTATTTTTGTAATTTATTATGGCAAAAAGATGGAACAGTTAGTTGGCAATTTAATTTCATATTTTGAATAAGAAAAGGAAAATAATGGGCCATTAATGCCCCTGTCTGCTGTACGCGAGAAGCTTATATAATCATAGTAGTGAGTGACGTTATTTGCCTAGTGACAAAAATTGACGTCCCTATCTTTTTATCTTGTCGCCACTATATACATCTTATATGCTTACATCAGTGGCGTAGCCAGAAACTTGTCATGGGGGAGGGTTAATAATATTAATCAATAAAGTTAATACTATAATTTGTATAAAAAATAAAGAGCAATACAAATTATTTTGTATAAAAATCAAAGTAAAATAACATATTTCATATTTCACATACGTATGTTTTTGGTCGTTCAGGTTCTTGGGGAGGGGGGTTTATCCCCCCCATCTAACACCCACCTGGCTACGCCACTGGCTTACATATTATTTAATATTTTGGTTTATACATAAGAATATCACGTTTTTCTTTTTATATATTTTTTTGTTTTTATAAGAAATTGTATTTAAATTTATTCCCTATTAATTAATATTATTATTATTGTTATTTATTATTCCAATATAAATTGGTTATGTCAATTATACGAATTTAGAAAATAATTTCAAATAAATTGTATCCACATTACATAAGTTATGTATATATATATATATATATATATATATATATATATATATACTTATATACATCAGTACGTAATTTTCTCGTCAGTGTCGTAATTTAATATTACGATCGTAATACGCAAGAATGTCATGGCAATAAAACTGTTCATCTATAGCGATGTTCATATGTCTATTTACTTAGTAAACTACTTCTTAAATATTACGTTGAGATTCGTTTCTCGATAATAAACAGAGTAAAAAATCTTTCAGAACCTCATTCTATCAAAATGAAACGACTTTCGGTTATAGTTCTGTATTAAATATTTATTAATAATCGACGTTTCGACATGATTAACGTACATCTTTATTATGACATTCACAGTAAATAAAACAGAATATAGAAATCAAAAATATTACGTTGAGTTTCGTTTCTATATAATAACAGAGTAAAAAATCTTTCAGAACACATTTTATCAAAACTAAACTTTAATAAAATGTTGTAGCAAAAGTTGATGTTAGTCAGTTAAGATGGTTCGGATATGTTGAGCGAATGCATCTAATGAACGTTTGCAGTTAAAAAGATTTATTTGAATGATTTTGATGGTATACGTTTGCAGGTGGACGTCCGATGAGTAGTTGGAGTGGTATGATTGAGAGAGTGGTTTGCGTGAGCGAAAGTTTCCAAGTAGTAGGAATAGAAGAGCATGTATGAGAGAAATTATAAATGTGAATGAAGCAAAACTTGCTTGTTTGGATAAGAGTGTTTAGAGGCGACTGATTTCGGGATGATGAAAAGAGTTTGTGCCACACTCTTTTAGGTGCATAGCGTGATTGTGTATGTATGTATGTATGTATATAACAATAACAAACAAAAAATCATAGTAAACAAATATACACGAATTCAAAATGTGTAATTTAAAAATTATTAATTAAAGAAAGTGAAAAAACCAAATTTTATTCACACTGATTAATGTTATTTTAATTTATTTTATAATGTCAAAGACAATTTTCAAATGACATATATATATATATATATATATATATATATATTTAGATATGTATTTTACATCCGAGATATTAATCCTTTTAGATAAATTTGATTCATTAGATAAGTTAGATCAAAGTGCGTGAACCATTTTAGAACAAAGCAATTAGGTCAATTTCTATTCATTTTCTGTTTAATGTACAAATTATCTTTGACGAGTAATATGAATATTATACATTCGTATTTCATTTAGATGTTTTGATCAAATAATTTTATTTATCTTTTAATTGAAAAAAATGTAGCAAAAGTTGGTGTTAGTCAGTTAAGATGGTTCGGACATGTTGAGCGAATGTCTAATGAACGTTTGCTGTTCAAAAGATTTATTTGAATGATTTTGATGGTATACGTTTGCAGGTGGACGTCCGATGAGTAGTTGGAGTGGTATGATTGAGAGAGTGGCTTGCATGAGCGAAAGTTTCCAAGTAGTAGGATTAAAAGAGCAAGTATGAGAGGAATTATGAATGTGGATAAAGCGAAAGTTGCTTGTTTGGATAGGAATGTTTGGAGGCGACTGATTTCGGGATGATGAAAAAAGTTTGTGCCACACCCTTTTGGGTACATGGCGTGATTGTGTATGTATGTATGTATCTTTTAATTAGGTCTTTCAACTTTTCTGGTAAATTAAATTGTGTAATTTGATCTGGTAATTGTCTGGACGTTATTTAAATATAAATAAAATTAATAAATTTTTTACATTATAGAGAATTATATTTTTTTTGAGGAGTATTTAAATTTTGATATTACGTTTTAATTATTGCCAATGTAGGTCATTATATTACAAGTACAATAATATTCATTATTATACAGCAGTTTTTTCTGCGAAACTATAAAGATATCAAACTACGGTTTTCTGGCGGTGAAAGAATAAACACTTAGGCCCGTATTCTCACCTCACTTTTTCGTGAAAAAGTGCTTTTATCATTAATTTTAAAATAAGTTTTTGCTTATGTTTTTCATCAAATATAAACAATTTTTCTATATTTGAACATTTTTATTATATTTGGTATTATAAAATTTAAATAAACTATTTTAAAATGCTTAATAAATGATTTTAAGTGAACGTCAAAAGCACTTTTTTGAAAAAGCACTTTTTTATATGAGATGAGAATACGGGCCTTAGTTTTCTCCCAAAGGAAATATACGTAAATATGTGTAAATATACGTACCGATAATAAGCTCGGGTCAGATCGTCGTCCAAATCGTAGTCTTAACGAAGGCGATCGGCTGGACTTTCGGACGATCTGATGACCCAATCGTTCCTCTAACGCCTCCTTCTGCAGCATCAGTTCATACAGATCTCGGATGCTGTCTGCAACACAACATAGTAACATATTCTCAATCAATAAAATTTACAAATTGTTTGATTTAACTATTTTTTGTAAGGCCCTGAAGTAAAAAAAAGCTTGAAAGTCGACCTCAAAGTTTGAGATCGTACCACAGCGTCAAATTTTAAGTTATTTCCACGTTTTAAGGTCTATACTCCAGTAAATTTAGTTTACTTTTTGGCATTGTTGTTCATTTTTTGTTACAGATAAATCCAGGGACGCTGCAATACACGCAGTTTACTGATTCCGCGCTGACATGGCCGATGAAAACAGTGAATCACGGGCGCCATTTTGTTTTTTATAAAACGACAATTTTTGAAAATAAAGACCAAAATAACATTTTTTCGAATCCCCAAACCGTTTCCTTCTATGTTTTTTCATTTGCGAATAAAAAATTTCCAAACTTTGCGTACTTTTTAGCCATTTAGATGAGAACCTCCCCTTAATAATAATATAGGTAGAGTCCATCGGGGTAAGTGTATGTACTTTTTTGTTTAATAAGTATTTCAAAGAACCTGGTGATTAAAAAATAATAAAGCTACATTTTTATTTTTAAACGAGAAATTTATGTTTAAAATTAGCTGTTTTATGTTTGCTTGAAGTTGAAACTACGAATTTTCCGGCCACACTTATCCCGGTTGACCCTACATGCAAAAATCGATAAACAAAATTTGAATTTAAAATACAAATAACGTGTGTAAAATAATTAAAAGAACAATCTGGAAAAATACAATAAAGCCATTCCAATAAATAACTTTATAGCTATTTCTTAATAAAAATAAAATACGTTTTAATTTCCACGAATTAGATTTTATTACGATTTTATTTAATTGTACTCGTATTATTTATATTTTTTAGTTCATAAAAAACAGTTTGTTTTTTTACTAAGGCGGCAAAAAAATCTTGCCTAGCGCCGGCCCTGACTTTGACATTATGTATCACATAAATGCTAAGAAATAGGAAATAAACTAGGAAACTAGTGACCCGTGTAGAAACTAAATTTTTTGTAAGACTAAAACGCAACAGACTGCAATTTCTACGAGTATTACTACAGTTTGTTACATTAATTTCATCTTCTTCTCCAGTTTCAATTTATTTGTCATCGGATTTCGGATTCATTATAAATCAAATATTTGTTTTCATCATTGAAGGTGTTAATAAATGTGTCCCATTTATTGAAAAAATTCAATAACCGATTTTAAATTTCTTTTTTTAATATTTATGTTTAATTTTCTATTAATTAAATCATTAATTCAAAAGTTCAATCAGAAATATTACCACTATATAGGAAAGTTATTAGGATCTATTCAATAAATGTCATTATATATATATATATATATATATATATATATATATATATATATATATATTAATATATTTATATATTGTGTCATTTAATACATATCAATATTTTTGGGATAATCAGTTTTAAATTTTTGTAAAACTTAATTTTTGAAATATGTTGAACTAAGTTAACAGCATTTAAAATTAATGATATTCATTTTTCGTTATTGAGCTGAGTTGGGGCAGCATTTGCTTTGAAAACATTTACGACAAATAGCGAATAGCTTTTACATGTCATCCATCTTGAAACCTATAAATAATGCATACGTCATCTCATCCCTTAACTTAGGTTATGTATATTTTTCTTTTTCGGGGGAAAAGTACCCTTATATTATATGCGAAACAACAAACACGTTAGTTTTATTACAGTGGTGCCATTAGAAAAAAATGTTAAAAATGGGTAAACAAAATTGTTGAGAATAAAAATTTATGTTTATAGTTACATCGTATGTGCATTAAAGAAGTGTTTCGCTATGAAAATTTAAGTGAATTTATCATATATGAATATTAAATTGACTTAATACCGAGACAGGTTGCGCCATAACGCAGTTTATAGTGCGTACTTAAATGTAGCATTTAATTAGCTTTTATGTGTCAAAAGTGATATTATTTATTTTACTTACTTTTTTTGCTATAAGTTATTAAAGCAATTTTTGTGACACTATAAAATTAAAACGGTTTTAGGTTTAAGTTCTGTATTAATATTTATTAATAATCGACGTTTTTTACGTACCCAAAACTGATACAAACAAGATTAGAAGTATATGGGTAAACCCATATATAGACCACTATGACATTTCTCGGAAAGTTGGTAACACTGTATTTTAATAATATTATAATTTATCAAAATCGAATAAATGATGTAGCCACAATAAATTTTAGTATTTTTTTCTCGGAAATTTGGCAACACTGTATTTTGTTAAAATTACATAAATTATATGAATACTAGGAGAATTTTTTGTGAAAATTTGAGTAAAATCGGTTAAATAACATGGCCATAATAAATTTTTAAAAATTTTAGTATTTTTTTTTTCGGAAAGTTGGCAACACTGGATATTAATAAAATTATATAATTAATGGGAGTAATAAAGAAATCTTTCCTGTAAATTTGATCAAAATCGGATAAATAACCTAACCAATATGAATTTTTAAAAACTTTAGTAATTTTTTTCTCGGAAAGTTGGCATCACTGGAAAAAAATAAAACCACATGACCATCTTGGGTACTAGACAAATTTATCCTGAAAATTTCATTAAAATCGGTTAAACCGTCTAGGAGGAGTTGCGGTCACAAAATTTTGACTTACGACCGAACGAGCGAGCGAGCTGACGACGCACACACATACACCCACATAAACTAAGTTCAGATTCGTCATCTAGGGACTATATGAAGGATTTCTATACAAATTTTTTTTTTTTTGAAAATGTTACAGACACCGTACCGAACGCTATACCACTTTTCCTTGCAGTCAGAGTGGTAAAAATACGCTAAACTTCCACATTGGCATATAATCTGAATGTGTTAAATTTTAAAAAATTTGGTTAGATACATAAGTGCAAAAAATTATTGTCTCTCTCAATTTTAATTTTTGCAAGTTGTACAGTGCACGCCACTGACCTATACACACATACCTAAACCAACTAATGTTTGTAAAAGCAAAATGTACATAATCTAGTCTCGGTTGTTGTTAATACGGCGCTAATTATTTCCGTTTCTAACGTATATTTATCGTCATTTGCTGCTTGGGGCATTAGCACATATCGTATTACCACGCCTACATAATAGAGAGAGATCCGGTACGAAATACGATTAGTGTATGATGAGTGTGAAATTGAAAGAAATGTTGTAGCAAAAGTTGCCGTGTTAGTCAGTTGAGATCTGGTTCGGACATGTTGAGCGAATGCGTCTAATGAACGTCTGGTTAAGAAGATTTATTTGAATGATTTTGATGGTATACGTTTGCAGGTGGACGTCCGATGAGTAGTTGGAGAGGTATGATTGAGAGAGTGGCTTGCGTGAGTTTCCAAGTAGTAAGAATAAAAGAGCATGTATGAGAGTGGAATTATGAATGTGGATGAAATTGCGAAAGTTGCTTGTTTGGATAGGAATGTTTGGAGGCTACTGATTTCGGAATGATGAAAAGAGTTTGTGCCACACCCTGATTTGGGTACATGGCGTGATTGTGTATGTATGTATGTATGTATGTACATAATATACTCCTACTTCGGCATCAAATCAACACCATACATTTACAGTCAAACCTGTTTTTGTGCGGTAAGATAGGAACCGTATAAAACAAAAAACTGCACAAAAAACAAGATTAGAAGTATATGGGTAAACCCATATAGAGACCACTTTGACATTTCTCGGAAAGTTGGCGACACTGTATCTTAATAATATTAAAATTTATGTGGCCACTAGGAGAAACTTAATAACTTAATAACGTAGAAAATATAAATTTTTAAAAACTTTAGTAATTTTTTTCTCGGAAAGTTGGCATCACTGGAAAAAAATAAAACCACATGACCATCTTGGGTACTAGACTAATTTATCCTGAAAATTTCATTAAAATCAGTTAAACCGTCTAGGAGGAGTTGCGGCCAAAAATTTTGACCGAGCGAGCTGACGACGCACATCCATACACCCACATAAACTAAGTTCAGATTCGTCATCTAGAGGCTATATGAAGGATTTCTATACACAATTTTTTTTTTTTGAAAATGTTACAGACACCGTACCAAACGCTATACCATTTTTTCCTTGCAGTCAAAGTGGTAAAAAGATATTAAGAAATAGAATGCACTTGGTTAGTTTGGATACTTTCCACTATAAATTTAGATACTTTGCACTTTGTACAACCTAAACTTTAATTTAAATAATTTGCACTAAAAATTTGAATAATTTGCACTATGAACGATACGAAACCCTATCATCTGCGCCATTGTTGGCTTAGGGTAGGTTAGGTTAGGTTTAGGTCGTTTAGTTATGTTATTATTCAATATAGGCGCCTATCTCATCGGCGCAAATGATAGATATCGAATAGCGTAAATGATTGACAACCCCCTAAAGTGGAAAGTATCCGTTTTTATAGTGGAAAGTATCCGTTTTATAGTGATAATATTTTTTTATTGTGCATTATGTTTTTTCAAAGTTAAAATATTTTTTTTAAAGTTGAATAAATTTAATTATAGTGGAATTCTTTGTTTTTTCGTGCAATATATTTGTTTATAGTGCAAATTGTTTTTATCAAAGTGAATATGATCTAAATTAAAGTGAATATAATTTAAATTATAGTGCAGTTAATTCCATTTTTTAGGAAATTTCATGAATACTTATAACAAATAATTTTTTACAAAATATTAAAGAAAAAATGTCCAATAGATATTGAATGTGCATTGTCGGGAGACTATTGGATATCAAATAAACATACATACATACATACATACATACATACATACACAATCACGCCATGTACCCTTGCAGGGTGTGGCACAAACTCTTTTCATCATCCCGAAATCAGTCGCCTCCAAACATTCCTATCCAAACAAGCAACTTTCGTACTTTCATCCACATTCATAATTCCTCTCATACATGCTCTTCTATTCCTACTACTTGGAAACTTTCGCTCACGCAAGCCACTCTTTCAATCATACCACTCCAACCACTCATCGGACGTCCACCTGCAAACGAATACCATCAAAATCATTCAAATAAATCTTTTGAACAGCAAACGTTCATTAGACATTCGCTCAACATGTCCGAACCATCTTAACTGACTAACACCAACTTTTGTTACAACATTTTTTTCAATTTCACACTCTAATCACACACAAATCTAGCTTCATTAATGATGTAATGAATAAAAATGTATGAAAATAAATGTTTTATAATAGTATGCGATTTGTTGTGACATTTTCTAAATTAATAATAACGAACCATAAATCGATATACATATATATATATATATATATATATATATATATATATATATATATATATATATATATATATATATATATATATATATTATTGTATTATCATAATTCATTTCTTTATGTTTCTATTATAATTTTACCAACATTTTTATAACAAAGATAAAAGATCTACATACATATTATATATATATATATATATATATATATATATAAATAAATGTCATATCATTTGATATAATCTATGAAATATTTAAGTGATATTTCTATATATTCAATTTGTATAGATTATATGTACAGATAGAGTATTAATTACAAATAATAATATTTTATATTGATTCTATTTATTATCAATATTGAAATCGTTATGTTAAAAAAAAAAACAAAAAATTGTAATCATAAATTTATTATACATTAGATTTGTTCGATTGATTCTTTTGCGTTTTACTGAAAAACTGCTATTATATAATTTGCAGGGCTTTGAACCGATATATATTTTTCGTTCCGATAAGTGCAAAGTTTTAGTTTTTGAGAAAGGTGACTTGATGACTGAATGTAATGTATATTATTAAGCTATTCGCATTATTTCAAGAAATCTGTTTAAAAATGTATAGTATTATTTATTAATAATTATTTATAAATTTAAGTGTTCTGCAATTTACAATAAATGACCATAATTCTGTTAAATATATTTCGTTTTTTATTCAAATAAACATCATATTACGTAAGATTGGTTGCATAACTGTCAGGGATGTCTCCATGCGTTTGATGTGTTTTTTTTAAAAAATTGAACATAGGAAATTTGTATGTAGTTCAGTTCATATGTTCAGAGATAAAAAAATCGCACTGTATATATTAACGTAAGAAATTCTGGTATACAGGATTTTTATTTATTTATAATTAGAAAAAAATTAAAATTACCTTTGATTATTAAAATATTTTCCAATGTATTTTCATTTAAACTATTTAAAGATTATTAAAAGTAAAATTATTATCAAAAAATACACCTGCTTCAAAGTGATCTCTAGTTTCATTTTCAATTTCAATAACTGAGTGTTCATCCAGAAAAACAAACCAAATAAAAAAAACGAAAACTGATTTAAACTAGTATTTCAATATGTATCGAACCGAAATAAATCGATATTTTTTTTGGCTTCAGTTTCGATTTTCATTCCAGCAAAAATAACAGTTTTTGGTTCAGTTTTGCTTCAACCACCCCCCTCTAGAATTTGTTTTCAAATATCGAGAATCAACTATTCAAACGACACTTTCAAATGTTGCCCGATATTTTTTTCGTTCTTTACTTTATAAAATGCAAGTTAACTTAATTTTAAACTTATAATCATAAAGTTTGTTTCAAAAAAAGTTATAATTTAAACTAATTTAATGCTACTGCGTATGTGTTCATTATTAAATTCACACTCGCTACGAGATAAGGTAATAATATTAATAATATTACAGTATTTTAGTAAAGTCTCATTTAGTAAATTTGCACGATAACATGATAACTTAGATAGCTATAAAAAAAAAAGAATCTCACTGCTATATTGAAAAAATGTCAAATTAATATATCAACAAGATTAGAAGTATATGGATAAACCCATATATAGACTACTTTGACATTTCTCGGAAAGTTGGCAACACTGTATTTTAATAATATTATAATTTATGTGGGCACTAGGAGATACTTTTCTGAAAATTTGATCAAAATCGAATAAATAATGTAGCCACAATGAATTTTTAAAAACTTTAGTAATTTTTTTCTCGGAAAGTTGGCATCACTGGAAAAAAACAAAATTACATGACCATCTTGGGCACTAGACAATTTTATCCTGAAAATTTCATTAAAATCGGTTGAACCGTCTAGGAGGAGTTGCGGCCACAAAATTTTGACTTACGACCGAGCGAGCGAGCTGACGACGCACATCCATACACCCACATAAACTAAGTTCAGATTCGTCATCTACAGGCTATATGAAGGATTTCTATACAATTTTTTTTTTTTTTTGAAAATGTTACAGACACCGTACCAAACGCTATACTACTTTTCCTTGCAGTCAAAGTAGTAAAAATGATAAAAATATCTTTTATAGAGGAATTCCCCAATAAAATCTCATTACGTATCGTTTAGCCGATGCATTTAGCTACAATTTAATATGCAACAACATAAGATTGTCGCATTTTTACCGCAAGAAATCGCATTTGAATTGCAAATGCGCAGAAGTGTAAGACAGTGATAGAGATACCACGTATCTTCTATCTCTTTCGGATCGCATTGGCGCTACTAGAACACATAGGCAGTGCACATTCCTGTTATTACTATATTTCAGTGAGTAAGAAGAAGAAGATAATCGCTACGTATGTCTAACAAAATCATACACTTTTTTCATGGCGAAAACTATATTTCTATATTATTTCTAATATTAAAAAGAATTTTGTATAATTTAACTGACATCGGCTGAGTTTTATTAATACATACATACATACACAATCACGCCATGTACCCAAAAAAATGTGGCACAAACTCTTTTCATTAATTCGAAATCAGTCGCCTCCGAACATTCCTATCCAAACAAGCAACTTTCGCTTTATCCACATTTATAATTCCTCTCATACATGCTCTTCTATTCCTACTACTTGGAAACTTTCGCTCTCGCAAAACACACTCAATCATACCACTCCAACTACTCATCGGACGTCCACCTGCAAACGTATACCATCAAAATCATTCAAATAAATCTTTTCAACAGCAAACGTTCATTAGACATTCGCTCAACATGTCCGAACCATCTTAACTGACTAACACCAACTTTTGCTACAACATTTCTTTCAATTTCACACTCATCATACACTAATCATTAATGAATTAGAAAAAACAGTATACTAAGCAAATGTAATAAATGAATAATTTAAAATTTTTTTTACAATAAAAACTGTACAATAGCACATATTCACACATGCATCACATAAAAACTAATTGCATTTTTTTTTTCAAAACGAACTTATTACAATATTGCATTCATGATATATCTATGAACTATACGTATCATTTATTCATAAAATGCCCCCTTTTATAAATTAAATTCACGTACGTCTATGGACAGTGGCGTAGCCCGAAACTTGCCATGAAGGGAGTTAATAATATTAATCAATAAATATAATACTATAATTTGTATAAAAAATAAAGAAAACAGTCAAAAACAGTCAAACAGTCAAATAAAATAGTCAAAACCTTGTGAAAAACAATCTTAATCTTGTGAAAAACTTCATAATCATGTAAAAAACAAACATAATCTTGTCAAAAACAGACATAATCTTGTGAAAAACTTCATAATCTTGTAAAAAAACAGTTATAACCTTGTGAAAAACAATCATAATCCTGTGAAAAACTTCATAATTTTGTAAAAAAAAAAACAGTCATAGTCGTGTAAAAAACAAACATAATCTTGTCAAAAACAGACATAATCTTGTGAAAAACTTCATAATCTTGTAAAAAACAGACATAACCTTGTAAACAACAGACATAATCTTGTGAAAAACTTCATAACCTTGTAAAAAAATAGTCAAAACCTTGTGAAAAACAATCATAATCTTGTGAAAAACTTTATAACCTTGTAAAAAACAGTCATAACCTTGTAAAAACAAACATAATCTTGTCAAAAACAATCTTAATCTTGTGAAAAACTGTATAATCTTGTAAAAAACAGTAATAATCTTGTGAAAAACAGACATAATCTTGTGAAAAACAGACATAACCTTGTAAAAAACAGTCATAATCTTGTAAAAAACAGACATAATCTTGTGAAAAACTTCAAAATTTAAAAAAACCAGTCAAAACCTTGTGAAAAACAATCTTAATCTTGTAAAAAACTTCATAATCTTGTAAAAAACAGTCATAACCTTGTAAAAAACAAACATAATCTTGTCAAAAACAGACATAATCTTGTGAAAAACTACATAATCTTGTAAAAAACAGTCATAACTTTGTGAAAAACAGTCATAATCTTGTTCGAAACTTCATAATCTTGTAAAAAACAAAAATAATCTTGTCAATAACAGTCATAATCTTGTTCGTAACTTCATAATCTTGTAAAAAACAGTCATAACAGTCATAAAAACAGTCATAAAATAATAAAAAATATTTTTATAAAAATCAAAGTAAAATAACATATTTCATATTTCACATACGTATGTTTTTAGTAGTTGGTACTTGGGGGGGGGGTTAACCCGTTTAACACCCCCCTGGCTACTCCACTGCCTCTTACATTTATTCATAAAATGTCCCCTCCTATAAATTAAATTCACGTACGTCTATGGGTCTCCAGTGAATTGAAAAATATTAGCATTATGGTTTCGATATGAAACGCCTTGGGAATGAAACAATTATTTAATTATGCTAATTGAAGTTTTTTCCTTTTTTATTTCCTTCAACAAAAACAACAATTTACACCTTTTTAATTATATTAATTTTGTTGTCATCATAATTTGCCACTGATTCGTCGGCTAATTATTATTCATTAAATAATTAACGAAATAAATGGCTTAATCTGTCACTCATATTTAATGCTATGAATTTATTATCATATCAAATATTTAATTAGTATACAATTTTATCTATTATTAATAATAATTGAAAGGTAACTTGATGACTGAATGTAATGTATATATTGATGGTGCACGTTTAGAGCACTTTGTCTCTTTGTCACTTATTCGTGTTCTCTTGCTAGAATTTGAATATCTTGTTCTTTTCTAAAGCAACTCAACTCACTTCACTTCGTTTCACCTCAGTTCACTTGACAACTGAGCTGACATGAGTCAAATTTTTGATAAAAAGAATACAGCTATTGTCAAAGTGATCTGTATCTATGGGTTTACCCATATACACTTATAATCTTGTTATCTATTACAGGTATAGATAAACTTTTATTCCTTTATCTATTATCTCATCTAGATAAATTCTTTGCAATTCTCTATAGTCTATAATAGAAATCATTTCTGTCTGGTACTTATAACACTTATATAAGTTCCAATTACAAATATAGAACTGATCCAACACAACGTAAATTGCGTTTGAAAACGCGTTAGCTTAAAAAAAAAATAATAACGTAAACGTTAACAACATCATCCCTTAGAGTCCTGATTTTTTTTTATCCTCGTTTAGTCAGTCAGGAAGCAGGTGCGCAAGAGGGAGCAAGGGGGAGCCCTAACTCTGTCTGACGCCGCCAGAGGCGCTGTTTATCGGCCACAGTCTCATGCGGAAGTAATGTTGTCAGGCTAGGGCCGATATTCAAGCGTGACCGCATCCCGACGCCCTACCCCTCCCTCTACACCCTTTTATTTTGTAGTTGTCTATCCCTGTTATTCCGATATATAGAACAGTGGCGTGCCTTGACTTTTGATGATTGGGGGCTAGCGAAATATATTTCACACACAAATACAATGGTTCGTATAGTTATCTCATTTTAAAAAATGATTTTTGTCAAAATACATACATATATACATACACAATCAAAGGGTGTGGCACAAACTCTTTTCATCATTCCGAAATCAGTCGCCTCCAAACACTCCTACCCAAACAAGCAACTTTCGCTTCATCCACATTCATAATTCCTCTCATACATGCTCTTTTATTCCTACTACTTGGAAACTTTTGCTCACGCAAGCCACTCTCTTAATCATAGACCACTCCAACTACTCATCGGACGTCCACCAGCAAACGTAACCATCAAAATCATTCAAATAAATCTTTTTAACCAAACGTTCATTAGACATTCGCTCAACATAACCGAACCATCTTAACTGACTAACACCAACTTTTGCTACAACATTTCTTTCAATTTCACACTCATCATACACTAATCGTATTTCGTACCCGATCTCTCCTATTTACACCACATACCCCACGTAAAAATCTCATTTCGCACAGCAGTCATTTTCTGTTTATGCTTTTGCAACCAAACCCAACATTCACTACCATACATCAACGTAGGCACCAAAACTGCATTGTATATATTTAAACGGGCTTCTTTGGAAACATTTACATTCCTAGCAAAAGTTCCCAAAGCACTTATCTCACTTCAAAAAGTGATTTTTGTCAAAATGACATTTAAAATTACTTATTCAGTAATTTCAATTAGTTTATTTGAATTTTATAATATTAGATATAAGAAAAATATATATCAAAAATATAAATACTATTTATATATTTGATAAGAGGCAGAAATAAAAATTTATTTTAAAGCAAAAAAAATCTTATTTTGAAAAAATTCAAAACAACTTTTTTCAAAATTTGCTCCAAAAATCTGAAAAAATTCAGTAAAATAGAGAAAAAAATTAGCTACATAATAGCTAAGTAACTTTTTTTTCTAACTCATACTGATTTAGCAGAAAAAATTATTGAAAATTTTAAAAAACATTTTAAAAAATTTTTTAGCGCCCAAACGGCACATACTAGCAAATTAAAACTAAAACCAAATTATATAACTTTTTATTCCCTATCGAAAAGTATTCTAAGTATTTCTCCGAATTTTACTTCAGAAAGAAGTATTCTGCATATTATCGATATCCCATCAACCTGGCGAACGAACACCCTGTATATATATATATATATATATATATATATATATATATATATATATATATATATATATATATATACAAATGATGTAAAAATTGATAATTTATATAATATTTCATAAAAAAAAACATGGATTTTGTAGTTGTTACAGATAATAATATTACTTATTTTTTTGCATGCTACATAAAATTACATAATGTTGCTGTAATTTTCCGAATTTTTATTGAAATTTACAATAAATATTGTTATAAAAGTTAATTATTTTATATATAAATATTTTACATAAAAAGTAAATTAGTTTTACATATTTTTTTCTGTTAAATATTACATGCTATGCTAAAATTAAGTTTTATAATAATCCAGGGCATTTGTTTTCCCTTAACTTTCATTGTAAAATTAGCAGAAAATTTTTATTAAGTTACATTCACAACCTCCAAATTAGCAGTAGGATTAGCAGCTATAATTAACCGTAAAGGTTTGGCATATGCAAGCGCTTGAAGTCGTTCACAACTGACCGAAATTAGTACTTAACGCAGACTTGCAATTAGTAAGCAACGCAGAACCTTGCAAACTTTAAGCTTTTACGTTAATTTATGTAGTAATTCTGCGCTGAGGTTAAACTGCGCATACTCCGAGGTTAAGCAAGTATAAAATAATTAAGTAGTAAATTTATTAGGTTAGGTTAACCACAAGACAAACGTCACTTTCCAAATTACAGATATTTATGCAACGGGGTAGCTAGCAAATTGTCAAGGGGGGGTGGGGTTAATAATATTAATCAATAAAGATAATCTTGTCAAAAACAGACATAATCTTGTGAAAAACAGACATAATCTTGTAAAAAAACAGTCATATTCTTGTAAAAAACAGTCATAACCTTGTGAAAAACAGTCATAACCTTGTAAAAAACAGTCATAACCTTGTGAAAAACAGACATAATCTTGTGAAAAACAGACATAATTTTGTGAAAAACAGACATAATTTTGTAAAAAAACAGTCATAGCCTTGTGAAAAACAGACATAATCTTGTGAAAAACTTCATAATCTTGTAAAAAACAGTCATAACCTTGTAAAAAACAGTCATAACCTTGTAAAAAACTGACATAATTTTGTGAAAAACAGACATAATTTTGTAAAAAAACAGTCATAGCCTTATGAAAAACAGACATAATCTTGTGAAAAACTTCATAATCTTGTAAAAAAACAGTCATAACCTTGTAAAAAACAATCATAACCTTGTAAAAAACAGTCATAACCTTGTGAAAAACAGACATAATCTTGTAAAAAACAGTCATAACCTTGTAAAAAACAGTCATAACCTTGTGAAAAACAGACATAATCTTGTTCGTAACTTCGTAATCTTGTAAAAAACAGTCATAACCTTGTAAAAACAGTCATATCCTTGTGAAAAACAGACATAACCTTGTAAAAAACAGTCATAATCTTGTGAAAAACAGACATAATCTTGTGAAAAACAGACATAACCTTGTAAGAAACAGTCATAACCTTGTGAAAAACAGACATAATCTTGTGAAAAACGGACATAACCTTGTTCTTGGGGGGGGGGAGGGTTTAACCCCCTCTAACACCCCCCTGGCTACGCCACTGTATTTACGTTATGTTTTATGTATAATTATATCCACAAATTCTATTGCTAATTTGGAGGTTGTGAATGTAGCTTTACAGTGTAGCTAGGCAGGATACAACCATTTGACAACACATTTCTGCTGAGAATTTCGACAAACAACATTTTTCTTTCTAGAAAAACCGACAAATGTTTTTCGCAAAAGTTTGTTAATTGTTTTGCACGATATGTACGTATCATATATATATATATATATATATATATATATATATATATATATATATATATATATATATATATATGTGTGTGTATTGTATTAATAAGAAATGACGAGAAACTTTAATATAATGAACAAAGTTTATGCATTCAGTC
This sequence comes from Clivina fossor, assembly GCA_963966155.1. NCBI lineage: Eukaryota > Metazoa > Arthropoda > Insecta > Coleoptera > Carabidae > Clivina > Clivina fossor. The sequence continues at coordinate 12,900,601 of OZ014564.1, read as the reverse complement.
ATTCATTCATTCATTTAGTATTAAATGCTAAGGTTTTCAAAGAACTTATCTATAAATGTACCTACACTAAGTTTGTGTAGCTACACCAACTTTGACAGCAAGGAAAAAATGGTATAGTGTTTGGTACGGTGTCTGTAACATTTTCAAAATTATTTTTTTGTATAGAAATCTCCTTCTCTCAGACGAATCAAGCAAACTTACTTTATAAGTGGGTGTATGAATGTCAAAATTTTGTGATCGCAACTCCTCCTAGACGGATTTAACCGATTGCAACGAAATGTTGTAGCAAAAGTTGGTGTTAGTCAGTTAAGATGGTTCGAACATGTTGAGCGAATGTCTAATAAACGTTTGCTGTTGAAAAGATTTATTTGAATGATTTTGATGGTATACGTTTGCTAGTGGACCTCCGATGAGTAGTTGGAGTGGTATGATTGAGAGAGTGGCTTGCGTGAGCGAAAGTTTCCAAGGAGTAGGAATAGAAGAGCATGTATGAGAGGAATTATGAATGTGGATAAAGCAAAAGTTGTTTGTTTAAATAGGAATGTTTGGAGGCGACTGATTTTGAGATAATGAAAAGAGTTTGTGCCACACTCTTTTGGGTACATGGCGTGATTGTGTATGTATGTATGTATGTATACAATGAAATTTTCACGATGAATTTATCTAGTACCGTAAATGGTTATGTGGTTTTAGTTTTTTTCCAGTAATGGCAATTTATCGAGAGAAAAATTATTAAAGTTTTTAAAAAATTTATTGTGGCTACATTATTTATCCGATTTTGATAAAATTTTCAGAAAAGATTATATAAATTTAGTAAAATATAGTGTTGCCAAATTTTAGAGAAAAAAGTATTTAATAATTTATTATGACCACGTTATTTAACCGATTTTAATCAAATTTTTTTTACATAAATTATATAATTTTAATAATATACAGGTTTGCCAACTTTCCGAGAAAAAATTAATAAAATTTTTAATAATCTATTATGGCTACATTATTTGTCCGATTTTAATCAAATTTTTACAGAAGATACCCCTAGCGTTTACTTAAATTATATAATTTTAGTAAAATACAGATTTGCCAACTTTCCGAGAAAAAAATTACTAAAATTTTTAATAATTTATTATAACTACGTTATTTAACCGATTTTACTCAAATTTTCACAAAACATGCTTTTAGTGTAAATTATATAATTTTAACAAAGTATAATGTTACCAACTTTCCGACAAAAGTTACTAAAATTTAAAATTTTTCATTATAACCACGTTATTTAACCAATTTTAATCAAATTTTCACAAAAAATTTTCCTAGTATTTATATAAATTATATAATTTCAACAAAATATAGTATTTGCCATTTTTCCGAGAAAAAATTATTAAAATTTTTAATAATTCATTATGACCACGTTATTTAACCTCGATTTTAATCAAATTTTTACAGAAGATTTTCTTTGCGCGTTTTATATAAACTATATAATTATTAGTAAAATACAGTCCGAAAGCCAAGTCCTCTGCGAGCATTTATTGCTTATTTCTTAGTATTTATGTGGTAATATCAAAATGGTCTATATATGGGTTTACCCATATAATATTTAACTTAGATAGCTATAAAAAAAGAATCTCACTGCCATATAGAAAAAATGTCAAATTAATATATCGAAAATGATAAAAATACCTTTTCTACAGCAATTTCCCAATATATATATGTAAGGAATAATTATAAAAATATTATTGCTTCAATTTATAGTACTATCGTGAATGTGAACTATATTTTAACAAAATGTCACCTTATCAATCGATATATTATCTTAATTAATATGTAAGGAATAATTATAAAAATATCATTGCTTCAATTTATAGTAATATTGTGAGTGTGAACTATATTTTAACAAAATGTCACCTTATCAATCGATATATTATCTTAAATTTAGAACACGCGCTTAATTTGGCTACACAACTTTAATGCTACATTAACGTGTGTGTGTATATACAATATAGATTTTTATATCCATTCAATATTCTATATTTATTTACGAAAAATTCCTAAAAAAAAATATTTAAAATTTAAATTTTATATTACATATATAATTTTTGTATAATAGAAAATGAAATTTATAATTCGCAAATAATAAAATAATTTATTATAATAAAAATGGCTTTAGGTTAGAGTTTTGTATTAATATTTAATAGAAGAGCATGTATGAGAGGAATTATAAATGTGGATGAAGCAAAAGTTGCTTGTTTGGATAGGAATGTATGGAGGCGACTGATTTCGGAATGATGAAAAGAGTTTGTGCCACACCCTGATTTGGGTACATGACGTGATTGTGTATGTATGTATGTATGCATGTATGTAACTCTATGTACTCATATACATACGTATTTATTCAGAAAAAATGTATTAATGACATTTACAGTAAAGAAACAGAACAAAGAAACAAGTAATGTATATATTGATGGTGCACGTTTAGAGCAGATAGATGAATTTGTGTATTTGGATAGTTTGCTGTTTAAAGATGGCCGTTTTGATCGTGAAATTGAAAGGAGAGTAAATGCTGCTGTTGTATTAGGCACTTTGGGTGCTTTGGGAACTTTTGCTAGGAATGGAAATGTTTCTAGAGAAGCCCGTTTGAGTATATACAATGCAGTTTTAATGCTTACGTTGATGTATGGTAGTGAATGTTGGGTTTGGTTGCAAAAGCATAAACGGAAAATGACTGCTGTGGAAATGAGATTTTTACGTGGGGTATGTGGTGTAACTATAGGAGAAATCGGGTACGAAATACGATTAGTGTATGATGAGTGTGAAATTGAAAAAAATGTTGTAGCAAAAGTTGGTGTTAGTCAGTTAAGATGGTTCGGACATGTTGAGCGAATGTCTAATGAACGTCTGGTTAAAAAGATTTATTTGAATGATTTTTATGGTATACGTTTGCTAGTGGACGTCCGATGAGTAGTTGGAGTGGTATGATTGAAAGTGGCTTGCGTGAGCGAAAGTTTCCAAGTAGTAGGAATAGAAGAGCATGTATGAGAGGAATTATAAATGTGGATGAAGCGAAAGTTGCTTGTTTGGATAGGAATGTTTAAAGGCGACTGATTTCGGGATGATGAAAAGAGTTTGTGCCACATCCTTTTGGGTACATGGCGTGATTGTGTATGTATGTATGTATGTATAGAAACAAGTTACTAGATGTAACAAAATAAGTGTTTATAATGTGTAAAGTGTAAACTTTAGTGACGGCCAATAGATAAATAATTAAATTTTATTCGTAACATTACATAAAAGTTGAACATCTTTAAAATATAATATTTTTTTCGTTTGCGTTCGAAAATTTTATGTAATTTATCGTAAAATTTAACTGTCCACAAATAAAGTGTTGCCAATAATAATATTAATATATATATATATATATATATATATATATATATATATATATTAATATATATATATATATATATATATATATATTTTCGTTTTTACGGCTATAATTTTTTTTTTATTTTGATGGACTTTTAAAAAATTTATTTACTAAAATACAACTTTCCAGCCAAGTTTTAGAGAAAAAATATTAAATTTAAAAATATTAATTATAACTACATTATTTATATAAAATTAGTCAAATTTTTAAAAAATACATTTTTTTAGTATACTGTAAAAAAAAATTTTGAAATTACTTCTTAAATTATGTAAAATTACATCTTGCATATTATTATGATTTTGATGGTATAAGTTTGCGTGGACGTCCGATGAGTAGTTGGAATGGTACGATTGAAAGTGTTTTACGTGAACGAAAGTTTCCAAGTAGTAGAAATAAAAGAACTTGTATGAGAGGAGGAATTATGAATGTGGTCAAAGCGAAAGTTGCTTGTTTGGATAGGAGTGTTTGGAGGCGACTGATTTCAGGATGATGAAAAGAGTTTGTGCCACACACTTTTGGGTACATGGCGTGATTGTGTATGTATGTATGTATGTATGTATGTATGTATGTATGTATGTAAACAATTATGTATTAAATGTACAGCAGTTGGGTATAATTATAATCTAGAAATTTGGGGCATCATAGTGTCTCATGGTTTGAAGATAAAATTACATAATTTTTTATTAGAGTGTACTAATAAAAATTATATAATATTATTGTTGTAAGGATTGCCAACTGTCAAATGTCAAAGTGGTCTATATATATATATATATGATATTGTTTCATTACAACCATTAATTCTCACTTATATTATAATATTAGTAGCTCACGGCGGCATTAACCTTCAAATATTCTTTCAACGTTCATATGTTATAACGTATGTATAGAAATTACAAAATTTGTAACTTTACGTACGGATTATAAAAACTATGAAAAAAGCATTGTACTAAAAATAAAATGATTGAATTCTGTCACTACGATCTGTTGTCAACTCGGTAGCTCACTGGTAGAGTGTCCACCCGACAAGTGGAGAGTCCCAGGTTCGATCCCAGGTCGAGGTGATATAAATTTTTTCATTTTCAGTTTAATAGTTATTTCATGCTTATATTTGATATACTCTGATATATATATATATATATATATATATATATATATATATATATATATTCATTATTGTTATTGAAATTAGATTTATTTTTTTCATAAAAAAAATGAAGTTTGAATTAAAAATATTGTGAAATGTAGACAATCCGATTACTATATTATATTCAAAATTAAAATTAATTTTAAACTTCCATTACAAAAACAGAAATAAATTATCAATTTTTTTTATCATTCATGTACCTACTAATATATATATATATATATATATATATATATATATATATATATATATATATATATTTAAAATTAATGAAAAAATCTTTTATCAAAGCGTTAATTTCCAGGGTAGTTTTATTGAGATTAAATTTTTTGGTTAATTGACATATAAAATTAAAATTTTATCTGTTGTACTTTGATGTTAAGGGTTGTTTGGGGTTGTTTTGATGTGTTTGTCGATTGTATAACGTCAAATTAAAGGGTGTACATTTTGAGGTAAATATACCCTTTTTTATTGTTTAATATTTTTTTAATTACAATTTCAAAGACTTTTTATTATCATATTTGTTTTATAAATTATAATTTTCATTTATAGCTTCAGAAATTTAAAAATATAGATAAAAATATATTGTTCGCAAAAAGTCGGCATTATATTGAACAAAATAATTTAATGTAGAATTTTTGGATTTCGTTTTTTGAAAAATGTCAAAATAATATGGAAATATATACATACATACATACACAATCACGCCATGTACCCAAATCAGGATGTGGCACAAACTCTTTTTATCATCTCGATATCAGTCGCTTTCAAACATTTCTATCCAGCACAAGCAACTTTCGCAATTTCATCCACATTCATAATTCCTCTCATACATGCTCTTTTATTCCTGCTACTTGGAAACTTTCGCTCACGCAAGCCACTCTCTCAATCGTACCACTCCAACTACTCATCGGACGTCCACCTGCAAACTTATACCATCCTAATCATTCAAATAAATCTTTTTAACAGCAAACGTTCATTAGACATTCGCTCAACATGTCCGAACCATCTTAACTGACTAACACGGCAACTTTTGCTACAACATCTTTTTCAATTTTACACTCATCATACACTAATCTATTTCGTACCCGATCTCTCCTATAACATAAAATTCTTCTGTACACACTTGTTACATAAATATCTATAACATTTCAATTTGTGTTTCATTTCATACATGATTTTTTTGCATAACAAAAAACACAAAATCGAAATTAATAAATTATATTTTGACATTTTATATAAATAATAGGATTTTAGTCGAAATGCGTGCGAATTTGTAAATATAAAATTACAATATTGAAATTGATAAATTGTTGAGCAAATATTAACAAAAATAAATTAAACAAATATTAATGATGTAACATTGAAATGTATTTTGTACAATAATAAAAAAATGATAATATTAGATCAATTATTAAATATAGATACGTAAAACTAACACCAAATACAATGATTGTTTTGTTTTACAAATTTTTTTAAAAAAAATATAATAGTTGATCTAATATTATAGAAATGCTCTTATCTTTAATGCATTTTTGTTATAAAACAATGGAAAAACTATTGCATATATTGACATAACAATGTCGAAAAAAAATTGCATATGTATTGTAAACAAAGTGAATTAATTTTTAATGCAATTGATATTTGCAGTTCACTTCATATAAATATATCGTATATTTATTGAATAGATGATATTTTAATGTATTTTACATGTTTGAAAATTTTGTGTTTTTAAACAATATTGAATATTTGAATATTGAATAAAATAAACCACAAAATGTCATTCATTCATTTATCAAATTTATTTGTATTTTATTTATCGTAAAATATTGAAATAATTTTTATCAGTTTTTTTTTTATTATTCACAATATAAAAAGTATTTATGATTTTTACAAACAGCGAAAGATATTGTTGGTAACAAGATTAGAAGTATATGGATAAACCCATATATAGACTACTTTGACATTTCTCGGAAAGTTGGCAACACTGTATTTTAATAATATTATAATTTATGTGGGCATTAGGAGATACTTGCATGAAAATTTGATCCAAATCGAATAAATAATGTAGCCACAATGAATTTTTAAAAACTTTAGTAATTTTTTTCTCGGAAAGTTGGCATCACTGGAAAAATCCAAAACCACATGACCATCTTGGGCACTAGGCAAATTTATCCTGAAAATTTTATTAAAATCGGTTGAACCGTCTAGGAGGAGTTGCGATCACAAAATTTTGTCTGACTTACGACCGAGCGAGCGAGCGAGCTGACGACGCACATCCATACACCCACTTATAAACTAAGTTCAGATTCGTCTGATCTAGAGGCTATATGAAGGATTTCTATACAATTTTTTTTTTTTTTGTTGAAAATGTTACAGACACCGTACCAAACGCTATACTACTTTTTCCTTGCAGTCAAAGTAGTAAAAATATGAATCTTGTGTTGAATTAGTGCAAAGTTTTAGTTATTCGAGAATAGGTGACTTGACGACTGAATATAATATGTAAGTATCTGTTAATACAGTGCACGTTTAGAGCAGGTATTTGGGTAGTTTATTATCTAGGGATAGTTGATTTGATCGTAAAATTGAAAAGAAAGTAAATGCTGTTATGTTATAAATTTGAAATTTTTTGTCAAGTGCAGCGAATTTTATTTAATTATTATTTTTTTAGAATCATTACTTTTTCGTTTTTTCTAGGACCTGTATGCGGAAATTATTTTCAGAAAATTAATGACTGACATTAATTAATCTAAAATTTTATTAAAAATTGTTAAACGATTTTATTGACATTTATTAAACTATAGATTAATCTTATAAAACTTTATTTAACTAGATTAGAAGTATATGGGTAAACCCATATTGATCTTATTAGTGTATAACCAATAAAATTATATAATTTTTTAAAAAATTTTGTCTAATTTTCGATAAATAATGTACTTATAATAAATTGATTATTTTAAAAAATTAGTAATTTTTTTTCGGAAAGTTGACAACATTTAGTAAAGTTATGTTAGCACTAACAGAATCTTTTGTGAAAATTTTAGATCAATAATGTAGCTATAATAAATTTTTTAAGATTTTAGTATTTTTCTCTCGGAAGGTTGGCAACATTGAATTTTAGTAAAATTCTATATTATATGTGTGCACTAAAAATATATTTTATGAAAATTTTATTAACTGCAAATAAATAATGTAGATGTAATAATCTAAAAAAAACTTTAATTATTTGTTTTTTTTTTGGAAAGTTGGCAACACTGTACATTAGTAAAATTATATAATTTATGTAAGTACTGAAATTTTTTTTTGTAAAAATTTGGTCTATCGTGGATAAATAATATATATGTAACTATAAAAAACTTTTAAAAAATTTAGTTATTTGTTTTTTTTTTTGGAAAGTTGGCAACACTGTACATTAGTAAAATTATATAATTTATGTGGGTACTAAAAAAATTCTTTGTAAAAATTTGGTTAATCGTAGATAAATAATGTAGCCATAATAAACTTTTAAAAATTTTAGTAATTTGTTTCTTGGGAAGTTGGCAGCACTGGCTGGTAATACGTTTGGCAACGTTGCAAAATTAGTGACGTCAAAAGACATCTGTCAAAATATTTATTAAATTTTCTTGAAAAAATAACTATATTTGTATAATTTAATCGAAAAACAGAAAGAATTAAAAAGATGAAGATTAAAAAATAAAAACAATAATTAGATTTACTTAGAAAATAGAAATAAATATGAAATATTTGTTAATTTTTTTATTTTCATTTACTATTATTCAAAATACATAAATACAAAAAAAAATGTAGACTATTTCATATTTGTATTGAAATAACTAATTGTAATATCAAAATTAAACAATAAAAATTTTGATTATAATAGCTTTTTTTTTATTTATTTTCTAAATAATGGAATAAGTAAATGTTTCCAAAGAAGCCCGTTTAAATATATACAATGTAATTTTGGTGCCTACGTTGATGTATGGTAGTGAATGTTGGGTTTGGTTGCAAAAGCGTAAACGGAAAATGACTGCTGTGGAAATGAGATTTTTACGTGGGGTATGTGGTGTAAATAGGAGAGATCGGGTACGAAATACGATTAGTGTATGATGAGTGTAAAATTTAAAAAAATGTTGTAGCAACAGTTGGTGTTAGTCAGTTAAGATGGTTCGGACATGTTGAGCGAATGTCTAATGAACGTTTGGTTAAACAGATTTATTTGAATGATTTTGATGGTATACGATTGCGTGGACGTCCGATGAGTAGTTGGAGTGGTATGATTGAGAGGGTGGCTTGCGTGAGCGAAAGTTTTCAAGTAGTAGGAATAGAAGAACATGTATAAGAGGAATTATGAATGTGGATAAAAGTGCAAAAGTTGCTTGTTTGGATAGGAATGTTTGTACGATGCTTATTTTTCGAGATATAAAATATAATTTCGATTTTTTCCAAAAAAAAAAAAATAATTGGCATAATTTTTTTAGGTTACCGATTTTTAAGAGTTTTAAAATATCAGTTACATTCGTAAATTATTTACAAAACTATCGATTAACCGTAATAAGTTTTGTAAATTTTTATAGTAAAATCTACTGTAAAATTATATGTAAAATAATTTTACTTTATTAATTATGGAAATTTAGCAGAAAAAAAATAAAAAAAAAAAGCAAATTTATAATATGTAATATTTCATTAAAAAAAAACATGGATTTTTACCACTTTGACTTCAAGGAAAAAGTGGTATAGCGTTTGGTACGGTGTCTGTAACATTTTCAAAAACAAAAAAAATTGTATAGAAATCCTTCATATAGCCTGTAGATGACGAATCTGAACTTAGTTTATGTGGGTGTATGGATGTGCGTCGTCAGCTCGCTCGCTCGGTCGTAAGTCAAAATTTTGTCAAAATTATTATGGCCATGTTATTCAACCTATTTTTACTCAAATTTTCACAAAAGTTTCTCCTAGTATTCATATAATTTATGTAATTTTAACAAAATATAGTGTTGCGAACATTCCAAAAAAAAATTAATAAAATTTTTAAAAATTCATTATGACCATTTTATTTAACCGATTTTAATCAAATTTTCATAAAAGTTTTTCCTAGTGCCTAAATAAATTATGCAATTTTAACAAAATACAGTGTTGCCAACTTATCGAGAAAAAAATCACAAAATTTTTAAAAAATTCATTGTGGCTACAAAATATTTATTCGATTTGATCAAATTTTCAGAAAAGTATTTCCTAGTGCCCACATAAATTATAATATTATTAAAATACAGTGTTGCCAACTGTCCGAGAAATGTCAAAGTGGTCTATATATGGGTTTACTCAAAGACTTCTAATCTTGTTATAGTTGTTACAGATACAATATTACTTATTTCTACATTCTACATAAAATAACATAAGGTTTCTGTAATTTTTCAAATTTTAATATAAATAAATAAATAATGTAATAAAAATTAATTATAATTGTATGTAATTGTACATAATTATATATATATTTTACAATAGTGTTCACAATTTTACAATTATTAATTATATTTATTAGTTCTGCGTAATATGATTTTTACGTAATTTTACATTAATTTCTTAGTACCTATTTATATCTATCATCAGTGGCGTTGCTAGAAACTTGACAAGGGGGGGGGGGTTTAATAATATTAATCAATAAAGATAATCTTGTCAAAAACAGACATAATCTTGTGAAAAACAGACATAATCTTGTGAAAAACAGACATAATCTTGAGAAAAACTTCATAATCTTGTAAAAAACAGTCATAACCTTGCAAAAAACAATCATAACTTTGTGAAAAACAGACATAATCTTGTGAAAAACACACATAACATGTAAAAAACAGTCATAATCTTGTAAAAAACATACATAATCCTGTGAAAAACAGACATAATCTTGTGAAAAACAGACATAATCTTGTGAAAAACAGACATAATCTTGTGAAAAACTTTATAATCTTGTAAAAAACAGTCATAACCTTGTAAAAAACAGTCATAACCTTGTGAAAAACAGACATAATCTTGTGAAAAACAGACATAACCTTGTTCTTGGGTTTCAACCCCTCCTAACACCCCCTTGACTACGCCACTGTCTATCATTTATGTACGACAAATACAGATTGTTTTAATGTAATAATACAATAAAATATATAAATATTTTACATAATAATTTATGATTTTTATTGTAAAATTAAAAAAAAAATTTTTTTTTAGCATTGTAGTTTACAATCAAATAACTTATTATTTCGTATTATAAATATAATTATTTTTTTTTTTTAATAACTCTATTTGATTAAAGAAGTTGAGTGTAAAATAATTACTAGTTTCAATATACTTAATTAATTTTAATAATTTGTTACATAGAAAATAATTTATCTAAGCAACATATGCTTGTAATAAAATTGTCCTGTCTGTTACTTTATTTAATTTAATTTGAGTTAAAAGCGCAATTTAATCTAAAAAATTATATTAATTTATAATGATAATGATATTATTTTCTTTATATGTGCTTATTTATTTTTATATATTTGTATAAAATATGTAAAAATATTTATATATATTTTAATGTATTATTACATTAAAACAATAGATTAGTGTATGATGAGTGTGAAATTGAAAAAAAATGTTGTAGCAAAAGTTGGTGTTAGTCAGTTAAGATGGTTCGAACATGTTGAGCGAATGTCCAATGAACGTTTGGTTAAAAAGATTTATTTGAATGATTTTGATGGTATACGTTTGCAGGTGGACGTCCGATGAGTAGTTGGAGTGGGGTATGATTGAGAGAGTGGCTTGCGTGAGCAAAAGTTTCCAAGTAGTAGAAATAGAAGAGCATGTATAAGAGGAATTATGAATGTGGATGAAGCGAAAGTTGCTTGTTTGTGCCACACCCTTTTGGGTACATGGCCTGATTGTTTATGTATGTATGTATGTATTATTTAATAGTTTTGGACAACCATTGATTGTTTTTACAAATTTACTAATATAACTTTGAAGGGAGTTTTTTGTTAATTTTTCATATTATATATTATTATTTACTGAAAATATATGAATTTTAAATATAGTTTTATTGAATAAATATTTTAAATATATTTTTCTCGTTTTTCATTGTACAATGTTATTGACAGTTTTATTTAATATTATGGAAATACGTCAACGGAAAAACAAAAAAAAATAAAATTAAAACTACTAAAAATATAATTTCATTCAATGTAAAGAAACTATTGTATATTTTATGCACAAAAGCAGTGACGTACGCCAGGGAGGGATTAAGGGGAAAATTCTCTCTCGAAAATTAAAAAAGAAAAATAATACAATATAGTAAAATTGCTCTAGTTATCAAAGTAAATTTACACTGTTTTTTTACAGTGTAAAAATCACTATTAGAACTGAAAAAGCTACTCAATAAATATAGCTGAGTTATTGCTAAAATCTGTTCTTTAAAAATTATAAAACTATTTTGTTTCTCAAAAGTAGTTTAAGCTACAGCTATAAACTACTATAAAATCAGCTGTCAAATGATAAGCTATATAGTTTACCTACTTTTTAATATACCTTTTACCTATACTATATATATTGTCCTTTTTTATTTTATAGCAGGGCTGTACTAAGACATTTTAGCATTTTGGGCTAGTAAAATGTAGCGCTCTTGTGAGAAACGTCTATTATTAAAAAAAAAAATGCATTGCCAGAAATATGGAATATACATAAAAGTAGTTGACTTATTTAGTGTTGCACTGAGAAAAAGAAAAAAAAAATAATTTTATTTTCTTATATTGTATTTATAGATTAACAATTTTAAATGGTACTTTTTTGCTAATTTAAATAAGGAATTTTCATATGAAAAGTATATATTAAGTATAGAGAAGTGGCTATAAACTATACTGTAATAAGTTTTATAAATTTACATAAATTTTTATTGTAAAAATTACTATAAAATTATATGTAAAATTACATTACTTTATTAATTATAGAAATTTAACAAAAAAAAATTAACTAGTAATATTATATATTACTAAAAATTTAATTTATTAAAAATTAACATAAATTTTGTATTAATTTAAGAGAATTTGTAGTCGGTACTTGGTGGAACATTTTAAATTAAATAAAATAAAACAAAAATGATTCGTTTTATTTTATTTAATAAATTTTGTAGTTGTTACAGATATAAAATTACATATTTTTACATAATGTTTCTGTAATTTTTTAATTTTTTATTAAATTTTACAATAAATAATATAGTAAAAGTTAATTATAATTTTATAAAATTGTATATAATTATCATTTTGTGTAATTCTACATAATTATATACAGATGATTATGATGAATACTTCTTTCTGAAGCAAAATTCGAAGAAATACTTAGAATACTTTTCGATAGGAAATAAAAAGTTATATAATTTAGTTTTAGTTTTAATTTGCTAGCATGTGCCGTTTGGGCGCTAGAATTTTTTTTAAAATGTGTTTTAGAATTTTCAATAACTTTTCCTGCTAAACCTGTATGAGTTAGAGTTAGAGAAAAAAGTTACTTAGCTATTATGTAAATAATTTTTTTCTCTATTTTACTGAAAATATTCAAAATATAACTTTATTTAAAATTTGCTTAATAAAAATCTGAAAAAAATTCAGTAAAATAGAGAAAAAAAATTAGCTAATATTAATAATAATAATAATATTTCAATAATACATATTATTTTATGAAATAATATATATATTAAAATATATATATAAATATTTTATATAAAAAGTAAATTAGTTTTAGATTATTTTTCTTTGTTGAATATTACATGCGCTATGTAAAATTAAGTTTTATACTCAAATGATATAATAATCCAGGACAGCTACTTTTATTGTAGCTAACTAGCTACACTGCAAACCTCTACACACTTATATAAACTCGTCTGTAAAATTTACAAATATCCCATATAGTAAAAAAAGTTATTGCCTGTTTTGGCTTATATTTTATATCTATTGCACATCCTGTTAAGATAATATGCAGAAAGCAATTTTGCGATATTCCAGCAATAAATTTTTGTATAAAAACATTGGTTTCGAAAAGCTAAAGCCTAAATAAATTAGGTAAACAGCTTTCAATAATGTGTTTTGATCCTAAATACTTAAGATATATATATATATGTTTGTACACAAGTTGCGTTTGCTATATAATATACATTAGATGAAAAGCTATGTACAAACACGATAAATCAACGAACGACCGTTTAAATTGAATTCGAGTTACTTAACTTATGGCGCCCTCTACGCCCCCCCCCCCCTCTAACACACACTCACATATCCAGTGGCGTAGCTAGAAACTTGTCAAGGGGGGTTGATTAATAATATTAATCAATACAAATAATCTTGTCAAAAACAGACATAATCTTGTCAAAAACAGACATAACCTTGTGAAAAACAGACATAACCTTGTGAAAAACAGACATAATTTTGTGAAAAACAGACATAATCTTGTTCGAAACTTCGTAATCTTGTAAAAAACAGTCATAACCTTGTGAAAAACATACATAATATTGTGAAAAACAGACATAATCTTGTGAAAAACTTCATAATCTTATAAAAAACAGTTATAACCTTGTAAAAAACAGTCATAACCTTGTGAAAAACAGACATAATCTTGTGAAAAACAGACATAATCTTGTGAAAAACATATATAATCTTGTGAAAAACAGACATAATCTTGTGAAAAACAGACTTAACCTTGTTCTTGGAAGGGGTTTCAATCCCCCCTAACACCTCCCTGGCTACGCCACTGTATGGCGCCCACTACGCCCCGCAACACAGTCACATATCAGTGGCGCTCCATCCAAATAATCCAAAAATTCATATAAATTTACATTAGGGTGGTCCAAAAGAAAATCATTTTTTACGCACTTTCTAAAAAAATTCCATTAAGAAAACAGTTTTTTTTTTGAGCCAAGTTTTGTAAAATAATATTAATATTAACTTATGCACGGGTTAATATCAATATTTTTTTGACGGAACTTGGTTTAAACAATTTTTTTTTTAATAGTTTTTTTTTGGAGGGTGCGTAAAAATATTTAAAATTCTATTAGTGACAGTAAATTTATGATAATAAAAAGTTATCGTAGCAAAACTAAATAAAATAATCGCGAGCCAAGTAAAATTATTTCACATTTTACAAATAATTATTGAACTTGATACATGCGAATTATATCAATATTATAACGGATTTATTAAAAGAGAAAAATGATTAAGAAATACACTTTTTGTATTTTGAATGTATTAAATGCTTTTGTTTATATTTTATTTATATAGCACATAAAGTTTTCTATTGCTAATTTTTTCCATCAACTGTTCACGAGTGTTTATTTTCACACTGCGTATACACGAGCTGCTTTAAATGTCCACAAAGATAGTAATCCAATGAATTTAAATCCAAGGATTTAAATAAAATACGACGTTTCGATAGAAAAAACAAACAATTTTATTGTTATTGTTATTGCTAAAAAAAATAATTTTTTTTATATTAAAAAAAACATAATTTATATATATTATATGTATACATCTTCATTTATTTATTTATTTTTTTTTTATCTATTTTTCCGATGAGTAGTTGGAGTGGTATGATTGAGATTGTTTTACGTGAGCGAAAATTTCCAAGTAGTAGGAATAAAAGAGGAATCAAAGGAATTATGAATGTAGATAAAGCGAAAGTTGCTTGTTTGGATAGGAATGTTTAGAGGCGACTGATTTTGGAATGATGAAAAAAGTTTATGCCACACCCTTTTGGGTACTTGGCGTGATTGTCTATGTACGTATGTACGTATATTTGTAAAAATAGTACTTTTTTCGTAAAATACGTAAAATGCGCAGACATTCCATGAATATAATATCTGTTAACTAAAGAAAATATTCTACAATATGGATAAACTACACTGTAAAAAGTTTTGTAAATTTACATAAAATTTTATAGTAAAAATTACTATAAAATTATATGTAAAATAACATTACTTCATTAATTATAAAAATTTAGCAGAAAAAAAAAACATTTATTTGGGGTTTTTCGATGTTTTTTTCGAAACAAATCGTCTTAATATCAAATCATAACAATCAAATCAACGTTCAATATACAAGATTATGAAGTTTTTCACAAGATTATGTCTGTTTTTCACAAGATTATTTTTATTGATTAATATTATTAACCCCCCCTTGACAAGTTTCTAGCTACGCCACTGTATATATATATATGTATATATATATATATATATATATATATATATATATATATATATATATATATATACAGAGTGATACTAAATACTAAATCCTATCTCGGATAAATCAAATCATCAAAATATCTTTGGCAAAACCATTCATCGTATACTATACATTGCATTATCAAAAGCAAACATGAAACGATATGTCGCCGCCGCGACGCCACCTGTTACGCCATCAACCCCACCACAGTTAACCAGTTACAGGATAGTACATATAGTGTTGGTAGTGAAAAGCTTAACTCCGTAAATAGGCTTATATTAGAAATTATGTACTGTTATGAGCAACGAATTATTTCACCCCTCGGCACAAATGCTAACATATGCCTTGGTAATAATAAACAGAAGTTAACTACTAACTCTAGAATAAATTCGGAATAAGTTACTCCATCAATGTTAATAGCATAGGGTTAACTAACTCTAGAATAACTAATCGAAAAATATGAATGTATCTATTATTACCATGGATTGTGTGTGTGTGTATGTCAGAGTATTAATAAAACAGATCTGATGTTATTACAGTGATTTCAAACCAATAATTTAATGAAAGATTGAACGAAAGGAAATATATAAATGCAATTGAATTAAAAAATAGATTGGTGTATGATGAGTGTGAAATTGGAAAAAATGTTGTAGCAAAAGTTGGTGTTAGTCAGTTAAGATCTGGTTCGGCCATGTTCAGCGAATGTCTAATGAACGTTTGCTGTTAAAAAGATTTATTTGAATGATTAGGATGGTATACGTTTGCAGGTGGACGGCCGATGAGTAGTTGGAATGGTAGATGATTGAGAGAGTGGCTTGCGTGCAGCGAAAGTTTCCAAGTAGTAAGGATAAAAGAGCATGTATGAGAGGAATTATGAATGTGGATGAAAGTGCGAAAGTTGCTTGTGCTGGATAGGAATGTTTGGAGGCGACTGATTTCAGAATGATGGAAAGAGTTTGTGCCATACCCATTTGGGTACATGGCGTGATTGTGTATGTATGTATGTATGTATGTACTTGAATTAAAATAGAATGCACTTGGTTAGTTTGGATACTTTCCACTATAAATTAGATACTTTGCACTTTGTACAACCTAAACTTTAATTTGAATAATCTGCACTATAAAAGCTACGAAACCCTATCATTTGCGCCACTGTTGGTTTAGGGTAGGTTAGGTTAGGTTATTATTCAATATAGGTGCTTATCTCATCGGCGCAAATGATAGGTAACGAACTAGCATAAGTGGAAAGTATCCGTTTTTATAGCGGAAAGTATCTGTTTTATAGCGAAAATTAATAATATTTTGTTTTTGTGCATTAAGTTTTTTCAAAGATCAAATATTTTGTTTTTATATTTGAATAAATTTAATTATAGTGGAATAATTTTGTTTTTGTGCAATATAGTGCAATATAGTTCAACAAGCTACCACTGGCCTACGGCTGCCTGTAGTGGTGTATATAGCAGGTAACTTCTGGTATAATAATGTTCATATTATTGTACTAGTAACATAAATGAATTTTATCTACGTAGGCAATATAGTAATTTGATATTTTATATTTGATGTTTGATCACATTGAATATTTGCGTAACTTTAAATCACTGATAAGGACTTTATCTTTCACTGAAAGTTTACCTTTCGATATACGTATATAGCCCTTTTTTACCATTTTGACTGCAAGGAAAAAGTAGTTATAGCGTTTGGTACGGTGTCTGTAACATTTTCAAAAAAAAAAAAAATTGTATAGAAATCCTTCATATAGCCTCTAGATGACGAATCTGAACTTAGTTTATAAGCGGGTGTATGGATGTGCGTCGTCAGCTCGCTCGCTCACTCGGTCGTCAGACAAAATTTTGTGGCCGCAACTCCTCCTAGACGGTTCAACCGATTTTAAGGAAATTTTCAGGATAAATTTGTCTAGTGCCCAAGATGGTCATGTGATTTTGTTTTTTTCCAGAGATGCCAACTTTCCGAGAAAAAAATTACTAAAGTATTTAAAAATTCATATTGGCTACGTTATTTATCCGATTTTGATCAAATTTTCAGAAAAGATATCCCTAATGCTCCCATTAATTATATAATTTTATTAATATCCAGTGATGTCAACTTTCCAAGAAACAAATTATTAAAGTTTTTAAAAATATATTATTGCCATGTTATTTAACCGATTTTACTCAAATTTTCACGAAAGATTCTCCTAGTATTCATATAATTTATGTAATTTTAACAAAATACAGTGTTTGCCAACTTTCCAAAAAAAATGTACTAATATTTTTAAAAATTTATTATGATGACTTTATTTAACCGATTTTAATCAAATTTTCATAAAAGATTCTCCTAGTGCCTAAATAAATTGTGAAATTTTAACAAAATACAGTGTTGCCAACTTATCAAGAAAAAAATCACAAACTTTTTAAAAATTTTATTGTGACTACGTTATTTATTCGATTTTGATCAAATTTTCATGTAAGTTTCTCCTAGTTCCCACATAAATTATAATATTATTAAAATACAGTGTGTTGCCAACTTTCTGAGAAATGTCAAAGTGGTCTATATATGGGTTTACCCATATACTTCTAATCTTGTTATTAAACTGTTCCTGTCACAGTCCTTCAAAAAGTATATAAATTTCCAAGGAACCAAAATTAAAGAAAAATATTTTAATTTACTATCATTATTTTATTACGCTTGACGTAAATAAATTTTACTATAAAATTAGTAGAATTTTTTTTGCATTATTTCTCATCATTATGTTAGAGTAATTATAGAATAATTAAGTTAATTAGTAGTATAAGTTAATTAGTATGTAATTATTAATCACCTAATCAGGTAAAACTTGAAACAACTGCATTATTCTTGTTGAGCTGTCTACTCAACATTCATATACAAAGTTTTCCCTTGATAGTTAGACTGTGTATACGTTAGGCAGTGGCGTAGCCAGGGGGGTGTTGGGGGGGTTGAAACCCCCACCCCCCACCCCCAAGAACCTGAACTAGGAAAAACATACGTATGTGAAATATGAAATATGTTATTTTACTTTGATTTTTATACAAAATAATTTTCTTTATTTTATGACTGTTTTTATGATTGTTATGACTGTTTTTCACAAGATTATGTCTGTTTCTCACAAGATTATGACTGTTTTTGACAAGGTTATGTTTGTTTTTTACAAGATTATGAAATTTGTCACAAGATTAAGATTGTTTTTCACAAGGTTTTAACTGTTTTATACAAGGTTATGACTGTTTTTTACTAGATTATGAAGTTTTTCCCAAGATTATGTCTGTTTTTCACAAGATTATCTTTGTTTTTTACAAGGTTATGACTGTTTTTTACAAGATTATAAAGTTACGAACAAGATTATGACTGTTTTTGACAAGATTATGTTTGTTTTTTACAAGGTTATGACTGTTTTTTACAAGATTATGAAGTTTTTCACAAGATTAAGATTGTTTTTCACAAGGTTTTGACTGTTTTTTTACAAGATTATGAAGTTTTTCACAAGATTAAGATTGTTTTTCACAAGGTTTGACTGTTTTTTACAAGGTTATGACTGTTTTTTACAAGATTATGAAGTTTTTCACAAGATTAAGATTGTTTTTCACAAGGTTTTGACTGTTTTTTACAAGGTTATGACTGTTTTTTACAAGATTATGAAGTTTTTCACAAGATTATGTCTGTTTTTCACAAGATTATGAAGTTTTTCCCAAGATTATGATTGTTTTTCACAAGGTTTTGACTGTTTTCTTAGACTGTTTGACTGTTTTTGACTGTTTTCTTTATTTTTTATACAAATTATAGTATTATCTTTATTGATTAATATTAGTAACTCCCCTCATGGCAAGTTTCTGGCTACGCCACTGACGTTAGGGGTTGTTAAGCAAGTGACAACAAGTCCCTTGTAACAACCCTCGTGTCATCGATGAAGCGTTAACAATCTGGTATAGTGGCGTAGCAGGATAACGCCAGGATAACGTCACTATAATAATATGAGAATTAAGTTTTGCCTGATTGCGTTTTTGTGCAAAACGCATAATAAATATAGTTAGTTAGTTTGCGAAATAAAACTGACTTTCACAACATTTTTAGTTCGAGCTATTTTTATAATAATATTGTAGATGAACTTGTGTATTTGGGTAGTTTGCTGTCTAGAGATGGCCGTTTTGATAGTGAAATTGAAAGGAGAGTAAATGCTAGTGGCAGTGGCGTAGCTAGAAACTTGTCAAGAAGGGGGGGGGGGTTAATAATATTAATCAATAAAGATAATCTTGTCAAAAACGGACATAACCTTGTGAAAAACAGTCATAACCTTGTGAGAAACAGTCATAATCTTGTAAAAAACAGACATAACCTTGTAAAAACAGTCATAATCTTGTAAAAAACATACATAATCTTGTGAAAAACAGACATAATTTTGTGAAAAACAGACATAATCTTATAAAAAACTTAATAATCTTGAAAAAAACAGACATAACCTTGTAAAAAAACTGTCATAACCCTGTGAAAAACAGTCATAACCTTGTGAAAAACAGACAATCTTGTGAAAAACAGACATAACCTTGTGAAAAACATACATAATCTTGTGAAAAACAGACATAACCTTGTTCGTAACTTCATAACCTTGTAAAAAAGTCATAACTTTGTAAAAAACAGTCATAACCTTGTGAAAAACAGACAATCTTGTGAAAAACAGACATAACCTTGTGAAAAACAGATATAATCTTGTGAAAAACAGACATAACTTTGTTCTGGGGGGGGGGTTCAACCCCCCCTTAACACCCCCCCTGGCTACGCCACTGGCTAGTGGTATAGTTTTAGGTGCTTTGGAAACTTTTCCAAAGAAGCCTGTTTGAGTATATACAATGCAGTTTTGGTGCCTACGTTGATGTATGGTAGTGAAAATCTTTCTTAAAATAAAACTACTTTAAGTTGCAGTTCTGTATTAATATTTATTAATAATTAACGTAATCAACGTTCGTCTTCATCAAAAAAAAGAAGGTTCAGAACTATAACTTAAAATCGTTTTATTTTAATATAATAAATGTTCTGGAAGATTTTTACTTTTATATTTTTTTTTATTTAATTTCAAAGATAAATCTTTAGTTTTAAGTATTTTTTTTTTCAATATTTAATTTTCAACTTTTCCGTGTATATAACACAAAATTAATTAAATTTAATTTGTAAATATCTAATTAAGAGCGCAATAAATAACTGAAATTTACTAATTAAAATTTTTATTTCAAATATGTCAAAAGTACTTGAACACAGATATATATTATTTCAGCAGCTTAAAATTTAATTAATATCAAAATACTTAAAATAAATTAACGATTATCAAATAAGAAATAAATTATTAGAAATTTATTTCGTTAAGTTTAAATAATTTATTTAATCTAACAATAAGATAACGTATTTTAAGAAAATGAAATTTAATGATTTTTACAGACTGTCAAATCACATATGATAAGAGAGGTATTGTAATAATGCAAATTTTAATATATCGAGATTTTTATAGATTAAACACGAATTAGGCTTATAGTAACATGGTTTTAGCGTGTTGTCCGCCTGGCTGTCTGTGCACCGGTGTCGTGCCAGTTGCGTACGTGCCAGTTGCGTACGTGCCAGTTGCGTACAGTAGTTAGATAGTGCCATTTGCGTACAAATATGAATCACGAATTTAAGCATAATTTTTCATAACAGTAAAAAGTAACGAAGTTGGTAAACGATATGAATTTATTAAATATTAATCTACACAAATCAAATTTAAACCAATAAATATAAACTTGGTCAAATTTAAAATTAAATACTGACTTGCTTATTTGTAAAAATTATGTGCGATGATATTATAGCGTATTATAAATATTATACCCTTATTTGTACGCAAATGGCACTAAATAATGTTTGTACGCAAGTGGCACTATTTCATATAATGTATACGTCATTAAATAGCCGTCGATAATTTTTGGTAATTGATTTGGCGAACAAATCTTTTTGTTAACTACAGCTATAATAATGCAAAAAAATAATTGTTTTTATTGTTTACGCCTATAATTACATAAGATCTTTCGGTTAAAGTAATAAAAGAAAAAAATGTGTAATAACCCTGATATCAGAAATTAAGTTTCAAATACTCAAAATCGATTTTTGATCGATAATTTTTGATTTGTAACAATTTGCTATAAAAAATGGAATAAGTAAATACAATATTAAAGCAATATACTGGCTCAAATATCTCGAGAACGAAAGGTTGGATTAACACGATTGCAAGGAAACTTTTTTTTGACACAATTATCTACCGAATTCTGTTGTAAAAAACCACCCCCACCCCTTCTAAGGGGGTGAACGTAAGGGTAGTTTTAAAATTTTAAATAGAAACCCCCAATTTTTTTTTTATTTTTGGATTTCTTGACAAATTCTGTGTATGGCCCCAAAATTTCACACCCAACCCTCGCCACCCCTTCACAGGGGATGAAAAAAATAATTAAAATAAAAATGATACTGAACAGTTTGAATGCTCAACTAAATCCACAACGAAAATAAACATGTCAAAAAAAACATGTAATCCGACCCAAAATTTCACCCCCAACCCCCGCCACCTCTTCATTTTTATTTCAACCATTTTCTTCATTTTTTTTCTTCCCTGTGTAGATGTGACGGGGGTTGGGGTGAAATTTTGGGTGGGGTTACATGTTTTTTTTGACATGTTTATTTTCGTTGTGGATTTAGTTGAGCATTTAAACTGTTCAGTATCATTTTTATTTTAATTATTTTTTTCATCCCCTGTAGAGGGGTGGCGAGGGTTGGGTGTGAAATTTTGGGACCATACACAGAATTTGTCAAGGAATCCAAAAATGAAAAAAAAATTGGGGGTTTCCATTTAAAATTTTAAAACTACCTTTACGTTCACCCTCTTAGGAGAAGTGGGGGTGATTTTTTACAACAGAATTCGGTAGATAATTGTGCCAAAAACAAGTTCCCTTGTAATCGTGTTAATCCAACCTTTCGTTCTCGAGATATTTGACCCAGTCCAAACTTTTCGGACACCCAGTATAAGCAGTTTTAGATAAAGTGTAGTATTTGACTTGCAAATAATGCCTACGAGGATGTTTTATTCCCCTCGCTACGCTCGTGGACTAAACAACATTCTCGTGCATTATAGTTGCCATTATTTGCTCGTTAAATAATATACTATTATTGTTTACGCCTATAACTATAATTACATAAGATATTTCGATTAAGGTAATAAAAGAAAAAAATGTGTAATAACTCTGATATCAGAAATTAAGTTTCAAATACTCAAAATCGATTTTTGATCGATAATTTCTGATTTGTAATATAAAAAATTCTCGACTTACTTTCATAATCTGCGTACGTGGGTGCAGCTGAAACTGAAACCATTTCAGCTACAAGGATAATGACACAAAGTGCTGCACAGAAACATACTAACGAGGATTTGCCGCTCATCTTTGATACTGGCTGAAGTTTTCAGTTATCTGAAACAAAATTGATTTAATTGATCACAAAATACTTTGGAGAAGAAAATCATTTGAAATCAGTTTTAATAATTAAATTTAAATTTATAGATACATACATATATACATAATCACGCCATGTACCCAAATTAGGGTGTGGCACAAACTTTTTTCATTATAGAAAATCATTTGAAAAAAACATGCTAATAATTCTTTTTCTACACACTTTTAATAATCAAATTTAAATTCAAGCGAAAATAAACAATGCAATTGTTGATTAACTTAATAAATTTTTAAGATAGCCAACGGAGATGTTAAATTTACTTTAATAATACATACATACATACACAATGACGCCATGTACCCAAATCAGGGTGTGGCACAAACTCTTTTTATCGTCCCGAAATCAGTCGCCTCCAAACATTCCTATCCAAACAAGTAACTTTCGCACTTTTATCCACATTCATAATACCGTTCATACATGCTCTTTTATTCCTACTACTTGGAAACTTTCGCTCACGCAAGCCACTCTCTCAATCATACCACTCCAGCTACTCATCGGACGTCCACCTGCAAACGTATACCATCAAAATCATTCAAATAAATCTTTTTAACAGCAAACGTTTATTAGACATTCGCTCAACATGTCCGAACCATCTTAACTGACTAACACCGTAACTTTTGCTACAACATTTCTTTCAATTTCACACTCATCATACACTAATCGTATTTTGTACCCGATCTCTCCTATTTACACCACATACCCCACGTAAAAATCTCATTTCGCACAGCAGTCATTTTCCGTTTATGCTTTTGCAACCAAATCCAACATTCACTACCCTATACATCAACGTAGGCACCAAAACTGTATTGTATATACTTAAACGGGCTTCTTTGGAAACATTTACATTATATGAAATATATCTAGCCTAAATTGATAATAATTATAAACTTTACATATTGCCTACACTGTAAAAAAAACCATAGTAAAAAAAATTACCTACATATTATTTCAGCAGAACATAAATTTCCTATAAAAATAATATAATTTTGTACTTTTAAATAGAATAATTAATTTATCATATTATATATGCTTTTTAGCGCATTTTTGTTTTCAGAAAAACTTTTAAACTAGACATCGTAGAGAGTTCTAGTTATTTGCATTAGTTCGGTGCTGTCGAGTTATTGGCGCATCGAATAGTGAAATTGAAAGAAATGTTGTAGCAAAAGTTGGTGTTAGTCAGTTAAGATGGTTCGGACATGTTGAGCGAATGTCTAATGAACGTCTGGTTAAAAAGATTTATTTGAATGATTTTGATGGTATACATTTGCGTGGACGTCCGATGAGTAGTTGGAGTGGTGTATGATTGAGAGAGTGGCTTGCGTGAGCGAAAGTTTCCAAGTAGTAGGAATAGAAGAGCATGTATGAGAGTGGAATTATGAATGTGGATAAAGCAAAAGTTGCTTGTTTGGATAACAGTGTTTGGAGGCGACTGATTTCGGAATGATGAAAAGAGTTTGTGCCACACCTTGCTAGGGTACATAGCGTGATTGTGTATATATGTATGTATGAATAGTTTAAAAGCGCTCAGTCAATGATAAATAAGTTAATTAATATATTTTAAATTTTCGTAACAAAACAATGCATAATAAAAAAAAAACATAATCTTTTAAAAAACAGTCATAACCTTGTAAAAAAAAACAGTCATAATCAATTTCAGTATTTTTGTATTTTTATTTTTTTCTATAATTTCACATAAAAATACTGATCCGCCCGCCAAAAATTTCCATAAGTCCTTTGATCAAAAGCACAAGGACTTTTTTAATTTCTTATAGAAACAAGATTAGAAGTATATGGGTAAACCCATATATAGACCACTTTGACATTTCTCGGAAAGTTGGCAACACTGTATTTTAATAATATTATAATTTATGTGGGGCACGAGGAGATACTTTTCTGAAAATTTGATCAAAATCGAATAAATAATGTAGCCACAATGAATTTTTTAAAAAAAAATTTTCTCGATAAGTTGGCAACAATGTATTTTATTAAAATTGCATAATTTATTTAGGCACTAGGAGAAACTTTTATAAAAATTTAATTAAAATCGGTTAAATAAAATGGTCATAATAAATTTTTAAATATTTTATTAATTTTTTTCTCGGAAAGTTGGCAACACTGTATTTTGTTAAAATTACATAAATTATATCAATACTAGGAGAATCTTTTGTGAAAATTTGAGTAAAATCAATTAAATAACAGGGCCATAATAAAATTTTTAAAACTTTAGTAATTTTTTTCTCGGAAAGTTGGCAACACTGGTTATTAATAAAATTATATAATTAATGGAAGCATCAGACAAATCTTTTCTGAAAATTTCATCAAAATCGGATAAATAACGTAGCCAATATGAATTTTTAAAAACTTTAGTATTTTTTTCTCGGAAAGTTGGCATCACTGGAAAAAACCAAAACCATATGACCATCTTGGGCACTAGACAAATCTATCCTGAAAATTTCATTAAAATCGGTTGAACCGTCTAGGAGGAGTTGAGGCCACAAAATTTAGACTTACGACCGACCGAGCTGACGACGCACATCCATACACCCACATAAACTAAGTTCAGATTCGTCATCTAGAGGCTATATGAAGGATTTCTATACAACTTTTTTTTTGAAAATGTTACAGACACCGTACCGAACGCTATACCACTTTTTCCTTGCAGTCAAAGTGGTAAAAATAAGTAAACCTAAATAAAATATAATTATTTTATATTCATATTATGTAAAAATTTTCATGTGGCGTCTGTGAATTTATATACTAAACTGGTGTAAATCCAGTGGCGTAGCTAGAAACTTGTCAAGAAGGGGGGTTAATAATATTAATCAATAAAGATAATCTTCTCAAAAACAGACATAATCTTGTGAAAAACAGACATAATCTTGTGAAAAACAAACATAATCTTGTCAAAAACAGACATAACCTTGTGAAAAACTTTATAATCTTGTAAAAAACAGTCATAATTTTGTGAAAAACAGACATAACCTTGTAAAGAACAGTCATAATCTTGTGAAAAACATACATAATCTTGTGAAAAACAGTCATAACCTTGTAAAAAAACAGTCATAACATTGTGAAAAACAGACATAATCTTGTGAAAAACAGACATAACCTTGTAAAAAACAGTCATAATCTTGTGAAAAACAGACATAATCTTGTGAAAAATTTCATAATCTTATAAAAAACAGTCATAATCTTGTAAAAAAACAATCATAATCTTTGTGAAAAACAGACATAATCTTGTGAAAAACAAACATAACCTTGTTCTTGGGGGGGTTTCAACCCCCCTTAACACCCCTCTGGCTACGCCACTGACAGCCACCAGTAATGTATATAGTAACTAACTACTATATAATAATGTTTACATTATTGTACTAATAAAATACTGTTGCAATTTAGTAAAGTAATATCAATATTTTGATACGATTGAAGAAAAAGAAAAATAAAATCTACGAAACTCATTTCGTGCAATAAAAATCAGGTAAAAACATGTTTTGTTTTTGTTAACGTTTCAATAAAACAAGTGAATTACGAGCAGTTTTAGGACTAATTTAAAGTGTAAAATTGACCATTTTTATTGTATTAAGTTACACAATTCACATGATATATTGATATAGTCTAGTTTTAATGCCCATTTTAAAAGAAATAAAAGTTTTTTATTGTCTGTTTCTTTCAGCTTTCGCAAAACTATAATTACTACTTTGACTGCAAGGAAAAAGTGGTATAGCGTTTGGTACGGTGTCTGTAACATTAAAAAAAAAAAATTGTATAAAAATTCTTTATATAGCCTGTAGATGACGAATCTGAACTTAGTTTATAAGTGGGTGTATGGATGTGCGTCGTCAGTTCGCTCGGTCGTAAGTCAAAAATTTTTGCCCGCAATTCCTCCTAGACGGTTCAACCGATTTTAATGAAATTTTCAGGATAAAATTGTCTAGTGCCCAAGATGGTTATGTGGTCTTGGTTTTTGGCCAGTGATGCTAACTTTCCGAGAAAAAAATTACAAAATTTTTAAAAATTTATATTGGCTACGTTATTTATCCGATTTTGATCAAATTTTCAGAAAAGATTTCCCTAATGCTCCCATTATTTACATAATTTTATTAATATTTAGTGTTGCCAACTTTCCGAGAAAAAAATTACTAAATTTTAAAAAAAATTATTATTACCATTTTATTTAACCGATTTTAATCAAATTTTCATAAAAGTTTCTCCTAGTGCTTAAATAAATTATGCAATTTTAACAAAATACTGTGTTGCCAACTTTCCGAGAAAAAAATTAGTAAAATTTTAAAAATTTATTATGACCATTTTATTTAATCGATTTTAATCAAATTTTCATAAAAGTTTTTCCTAGTGCCTAAATAAATTATGCAATTTTAACAAAATACAGTGTTGCCAACTTATCGAGAAAAAAAAATTACAAAATTTTTTAAAAATTCATTGTGTTTACATTATTTATTCGATTTTAATCAAATTTTCAGAAAAGTATCTCCTAGTGCCCACATAAATTATAATATTATTAAAATACAATGTTGCCAACTTTCCGAGAAATGTCAAAGTAGTCTATATATGGGTTTACCCATATACTTCTAATCTTGTATTGTTAAAATATTAATTACATATGTTAACTATGTTTTCAAATAACTTATATACGTAAAAAAACCTTTTATATTGATCCTAATATTAAAAAAAAAATTATTTATTCAATTTATTTAGAAATATTAAAGCTAAAAGAATAAATAATTTCAAAATAATTGTTTACAAAAGTAAATCCTGTTTATTAAATCTTAATTAAAAAGTTTTTTATTTACATTGCGAAATAATTATTTACTTTTTTTCGTTTTTAAACTAATTGTCAAAATTCATTTTTTCATCTTTTTTTTTCGTATTTTAGTAGTTTAAATTACATGTATATATATATATATATATATATATATATATATATATATATTATATGTATATATATATATATATATATATATATATATTATATGTATATATATATATATATATATATTATATGTATATATATATATATATATATATATATATATATATATAGAAAAATAACAAATCAGTTAATATACATACATACATACACAATCACGCCATGTACCTAAATCAGGGTGTATCACAAACTCTTTTCATCATCCTGAAATCAGTCGCCTCCAAACATTCCTATCCAAACAAGCAACTTTCACTTCATCCACATTCATAATACTTCCTCTCATACATGCTCTTTTATTCCTACTACTTGGAAACTTTTGCTCACGCAAGCCACTCTCCCAATCATACCACTCCAACTACTCTTCTACTCATTCATATAAATTATTTTAACCAAACATTTATTAGACGCGCATTCGCTCAAGATGTCCGAATTATCTTAACTGACTAACACGGCAACTTTTGCTACAACATTTTTCTTACAATGATTTTGAATGATTTTGATGGTATACGTTTGCGTGGACGTCCGATGAGTAGTTGGAGTAGTATGATTGTGAGAGTGGCTTGCGTGAGCGAAAGTTTCCAAGTAGTAGGAATAGAAGAGCATGTATGAGAGGAAGAATTATGAATGTGGATGAAAGTGCGAAAGTTGCTTGTTTGGATAGGAATGTTTGTAGGCGACTGATTTCGGGATGATAAAAAGAGTTTGTGCCACACCCTTATTTGGGTACATGGCGTGATTGTGTATGTATGTATGTATGTATGTATCTCTATCACCTGCCAATTGCATTATCGAATTTAAAATTTTGTTCGGCTTGTGGAATGCATTTTAAACTTTTGTTTTATGCAATTGCATAAAATATCATAAACAAAAACATTGTATTGTTTTGTTCATCAAGGTAACAAGGTAAATCAAAATGCAAATAAGTCTCTTGAGTTTTACTATGCTAATTGGTATTTTTGTTTATCATCTGATGTTATTACGCATGCAAGAGACTTGTTTTTGTTTGCAGTTAACTGTATAATAACTGTAATAACTGTAATTTACATACGCTTGAAATTATATATGAATGTTTTTTACAAGTTTAAATAAATAAGTCAAAGCTTCGAACCGGAACTAAACCGAAAACAAAAACGTTATTTTTACTGGAACAAAAACCGAAATTAAACCGAAACAAGATTAAAAGTATATGGGTAAACCCATATATAGACCACTTTGACATTTCTCGAAAAGTTGGCAAAACTGTATTTTTATAATATTATAATTTATGTGGGCACTAGGAGAAACTTTACGGAAAATTTCATCAAAATCGAATAAATGATGTAGCCACAATAAACTTTGGTAATTTTTTTCTTGGAAAGTTGGCAACATTGTATTTTGTTAAAATTACATAAATTATATGAATACTAGGAAAATCTTTTGTGAAAATTTGAGTAAAATCGGTTAAATAACATGGCCATAATAAATTTTTTAAAACTTTAGTAATTTTTTTCTTGGAAAGTTGGCAACACTGGACATTAATAAAATTATATAATTAATGTCAGCATTAGAGAAATCTTTTCTAAAAATTTGATCAAAATCGGATAAATAATGTAGCCAATATGAATTTTGAAAAACTTTAGTAATTTTTTTTTCGAAAAGTTGGCATTACTGGAAAAAACCAAAGCCACATGACCATCTTGGACACTAGACAAATTTATCCTGAAAATTTCATTAAAATTGGTTGAACAGTCTAGGAGGAGTTGAGGCCACAAAATTTTGACTTGCGACCGAGCGAGCGAGCTGACGACGCATATTCATACACCCACTTATAAACTAAGTTCAGATTCGTCATCTAGAATCTATATGAAAGATTTCTATACAATTTTTTTTGTTTTTTGCTAATGTTACAGACACCGTACCAAACGCTATACCACTTTTTCCTTGCAGTCAAAGTGATTACAAATATATTGGTTTATTTCGGTTCGATACATGTTGAAACACGCGCGTTAACAAAATCTTACTTTTCAATAATACTCAAAAATCTTGAGATTTTAAGTTTTTCCCAAAATTTCACATGATAATCAGTTATTGAATCGGTTGTTAAGCTATGCATCAATGACAGGCCAGTTTTAACCGTAGACACCTGTTTCGGTCTTTAGGACCTCATCAGTACGGTGCTTTGATCTTACTTTTCACGTCAGTTGTCGTTTTTACTTTTTCATTTTCTGGGATCTCGTAGCGCAGTTGCAAGTCGCAGCTTGTCTTACGCGAAAAGTTTTTGGTTTTTTTTTTGTGGATAAATACTCAGTTATTGAAATTGAAATTGAAACTAGAGATCATTTCGAAAAGGGTGTATTTTTTTGATAATAATTTTGCTTTTAATAATCTGTAAATATAGTTTAAATAAAAATAAATTGGAAAATATTTTAATAATTAGAAGTAATTTTTATTTTTTCTAATTATAAATAAATAGAAATCTTGTATATAAAAATTTTTTACGTTTAACTTATGTATATTATCTTATTATTATATAATTAAAACATACATGATAATTATCCAAATTTTGAATAATAAATTATATTTAAATTAATTTTGTCAAAGTTATTCCTGAAATAATTAATTGGGAAAATAAAAAAAAAATTATTATTACCAAAATTATACTTATGTATTACATTACTAATAATTGTTCTAATAATAATAATATAATTTTTGAAATACAATTTTGGTGGATGCGCTTTTTCAAATAACTTATTATTATTTAAATAAAATCGGCTTTAGGTTTTAGTTCTGTAATAATTTATTAATAAATCTTCATCAGAAAAAAAGATAATAAATGTCATTTCTATCTATTTTTCCTGATGAAGACACAAGTTCAGTTCGTCGAAACGTAGATTTATTAAGAAATATTAATACAGAACTAGAACCTAAAGCCGATTTCATTTTAATATAATGAGTTCTAAAAGATTTTTTTACTATCTTAATATTATTTTATTATAATTATTATCATAAAAATATTAACACAGTAAAAAAAATTTTTCAAAACTCATTATATTAAAATAAAAAGCTTCAGAATATAGTTCTGTATTAATTTTTATTAAAACTCAACGCTTCGACATACTCTACATATATATATATATATATATATATATATATATATATATATATATATATATATATATATATATATATATAAATATATATATAAACTAAGAGTTGTTTGTCTGGATAGGAATGATTGTAGAAAATTAATTTTGGCATAGTGGAAACAGTTTGTGCCACTCTTTTTTGGAAACATGACGTGATTGTGTATGTACATATGTATCATACATACATACATGTGGCACAAACTTTTTTTATCATCCCGAAATCAGTCTCCTCTAAACATTCCTATCCAAACAAGCAACTTTCGCTTCATCCACATTCATAATTCTTCTTATACATGCTCTTTTATTTCTACTACTTGGAATCAATCATACCACTTTAACTACTCATCGGACGTCCACCTGCAAACGTATACCATCAAAATCATTCAAATAAATCTTTTTAACAGGAAACGTTTATTAGACATTCGCTCAACATGTCCGAACCATCTTAACTGACTAACACCAACTTTTGCTACAACATTTTTTTTCAATTTTACATTCATCATACACTAATCTATTTCGTACCCAATCTCTCGTATTTACCTATGTATCGTATGTATAAAATCTATTAAAATAATATTACGAAGAAATTCTTCTATTTTCTGTAATTTTCATTAATGTAAAATATTTTCTAATTACATTCTAATTAAGATAAAAGTACTTTCTTTTAAATAATTTTCTACAAGCTTATACATTGTCCAGAGATACGTATGACATTTACGCAAAAAACATTTTTCATCTTCAATAATGCATATAATTCAGGTTACGTCTGCCAGTCATATTTTAAAAACTGCTATTTTATTTAAATGTCTATTTTTTTTATTCAATTATGGCAATTAAAATTTTTATATTAATTAAAATAAAATAATAAAAGCTTTTAATAATCTATAAATACCCATTAAATGAAAAATGATTGACTGTTTAATTAATTGTATTAAATTATTTCAAATTTTAATAAAATAATTGAACTATTTATTATAACAGAAATTCTTTTTTTCAGCTTTTTTATATTATTACTTTGTTGTTGTTTTTTTTTCAAACGTATAAAAATATTAATATTACGTTACTGTATTGCCTATGTAGAAGAAGGTCATTATAAAATAAAACTGCTTTAGGTTTAAGTTCTGTATTAATATTTATTAATAATCAATATTTCGACAAACTCAACGTCCGTCTTCATAAGGAAAAAGACACAAATGACATTTATAGTAAATAACAGACCATACAAACAAGTAACTAGATCTTAAAATGTTTTTATTACTTTTTACTTAATAAAAACCAAATTTTATTTAAATAAATATTATAATCTAGTTACATATTTGTGTTACGTTTAGTAACTTAGTTACTCTAAATGTCATTTGTATCAGTTTTTCTGATGAAGACAAAGGTTGGGTTTGTCCAAACGTCGATTATTAATAAATATTAATACAGAACTAATTTTTTAAATTAATTTTTAATTAATGATAGTCAAATATTATGAACTAGTTACTTATTTGTTACGTTTACGTAACTTGTTTCTATGTTCTATTTATTTACTGTAAATATTAATTGCATTAGTTTTTCTGATGAAGACAAACGTTGAATTCGTCGAAACGTCAATTATTAATAAATATTAATACAGAACTACAACCTAAAGCCATTTTATTTTAATATAATGAGTTCTAAAAGATATTTTACTATGATAATAGGAGAGATCGGGTACGAAATAGATTAGTGTATGATGAGTGTGAAATTGAAAGAAATGTTGTTGCAAAAGTTGCCGTGTAAGTCAGTTAAGATGGTTCGGACATGTTGAGCGAATGTCTAATGAACGTTTGCTGTTAAAAAGATTTATTTGAATGATTTTGATGGTTTACGTTTGCGGGTGGTCGTCCGATGAGTAGTTGGAGTGGTGGTATGATTGAGAGAGTGGCTTGCGTGAGCGAAAGTTTCCAAGTAGTAGGAATAAAAGAGCATGTATGAGAGGAATTATGAATGTGGATGTAGCGAAAGTTGCTTGTTTGGATAGGAGTGTTTGGAGGCGACTGATTTCGGAATGATAAAAAGAGTTTGTGCCACACCCTCTTGGGTATATGGCGTGATTGTGTATGTATGTATGTATAATATACTATTGATTAACACAATTTTCTAATAAAAACTGTATTTGTATCGTTGCATTTAGATAAAAATAAAATCAACATAATAATTATATGAAATGAAATATTGATCAAATATTTAATTTTACAGAATATTTGCATTTAGAAATATTATATAAATAATTATAATAAAAATAACCTTCTGAATACTTTCATAAAAATTAAATGTATTTTTAATTGAAATCTACAGATATTTTTAATACATAATAATATTGACCACTTTATCTTGGCATTTTAAACTGCTTGAAACTGAAATTCAATATCTGATACTAAAAAAGTTCAGTTTTTAGCACTTTTACTGCAAAGAAAAAAGTTATAAGGTGTTCATATATATATATATATATATATATATATATATATATATATATATATATATATATATATATATATATATATAATGACTAAAGTAAAATTACTTTAGGTTAAAATTTTGTATTAATATTTATAAATAATTGACGTACTCAAATTTCAAAAATTAAAATATTATATAATAATTCTAAATAAGAAATTATTTAGAATTATTATATTAATTTTACTAAAACACTTACGAACTTTTTTGTTCAATTTTGTTTTGCGTGAGCGATAGTTTCCAAGTGGTAGGAATAAAATAGCATGTATGAGAGGAACTATGAGTGTGGATGAAGCGAAAGTTGCTTGCTGGGATAGGATTGTTTGGAAGCGACTGATTTCGGGATGATGAAAAGAGTTTGTGCCACACGCTTTTGGGTACATATCGTGATTATGTATGTATGTATGTATATAATAATTCTATTGATTATAATTAGATAATTATAATTAAGGTAATTAATTAACTTGAATTTAATATTTCTAATGTTATTAATTAATTAATTAGTTTGTATTGCATCCAGTTAGCTGAGCTATGTTTAAAGTTGCAAGTCTCTATCTCATCGGGAAGTTAGTTTAAAATCGATTGCGAATTTGCAAATTTGCAAATTTGTAACCGAACAGACAAACAGACAGACAAGAAAACGAATTAATGAAAACATGTTAATAAATCTTACATATAACATTTGTGTATGTATGTAAAAAATCTTTTAGAACTCAGTATATTAAAATAAAACGGCTTTTAGTAAAGTTCTGTATTAATATTTATTTGATAATTTAAGTTTCAACAAACTCAACGTCTATTTTCATCAGAAAAAATGATACAAGTGACATTTACAGTAAATAAACAAAACATAGAAATAAGTTACTAAGTAACAAAAAAAAATATGATCTAATTATTTACTTGTTATTTAGTAACTTGTTTCTATGTTCAGTTTATTTACTATAAATATTAGTTGTATGATTTTTCCTGATAATAACGGACGTTGAATACGTTGAGTACGTCAATTATTTATAAATATTAATACAGAATTTTAACCTAAAGCAATTTTATTTTATTTATTATATATATATATATATATATATATATACATATATATATTAATATTATATCAAAGCATATAAGAATAATTAAAATTAAAAAAAATTATTTTACAAACATTGAGAGTTTAAAACCCAAAACTAATTCAATATTCATTTATAGTTCATTTGAGGTTTAAAACACATATTAATTTTCTGCATCTCTCGAGACCCACTAAATTACAAATACAGTTTCAACACAAATTTACTAGAAGTGTTTTACAAATTATGGCGGTTATGTTGTAGCAAAAATTGGTGTTAGTCAGTTAAGATGGTTCGGACATGTTGAGCGAATGTCTACTGAACGTCTGGTTAAAAAGATTTCTTTGAATGATTTTGATGGTATACGTTTGCAGGTGGACGTCCGATGAGTAGTTGGAGTGGTATGATTGAGAGAGTGGCTTAATTGTTGTTTTTGTTTTTTGTTTCCTGATTTAATAAATAAGACTAACGCGATTGATGTTACATGTAATAAACTTCCAACGGCTACAGTTCCATTAGAAAGCATTTTCGGACATATGTTTATTTCAAGTTTGTTTATTTAGATTACTCATAGGAATCATCCGGTGCTTAAATAAATTTTGCAATTTTAACAAAATACAGTGTTGCCAACTTTTCGAGAAATGTCAAAGTGGTCTATATATGGGTTTACCCATATACTTCTAATCTTGTTATAATGGTTATCAAACTCAAATAAAAATAAAATTAACAAAAAACTAAAAAAAAAAAATAATTAAGCCTTTTTA
This sequence comes from Clivina fossor, assembly GCA_963966155.1. Lineage (NCBI taxonomy): Eukaryota > Metazoa > Arthropoda > Insecta > Coleoptera > Carabidae > Clivina > Clivina fossor. Next base: position 12,864,896 of record OZ014564.1, on the reverse strand, counting down.
TAATAATCTACAATCGAAAACAATGCTAATTTGTAAAGTTTTGATAATAGAAAATTTAGTAGACAGTAAATTATTGTTCGGTAAATTTTCAATTTTCAGTCATCAAAATATCTTATTTTTTCTATACTAACAATATGTGTGATTTGTGTGAACTGAAATTGCTTCAATATTGTTTGTATAAAATTGTTTGTTCTGAATATTTGTAGATATATATATATATATATATATATATATATATATATATATATACAATATTGTTTCAATTGATACATAAATTTGTGAAATTGTTGAAATTTGAATTTGAAACTTTCTAGCAAAATCGTAAATTATTTGACAGTAAGAATTTCCGAAAACAATTCAACATCAAAATTGTTTAAATTTATTCAATTTTTAATTTTAAATATTTTTACATGATAGCATTTTAAATTTAGTACACGTTTAATACAAAACAATTCCAAAACGTGAGTTTTTAAAAAATTTCAGTTGTTTACAGAAACCTATTACCTACTTCCTTAAACAAGATTAGAAGTATATAGGTAAACCCATATATAGACCACTTTGATATTTCTCGAAAAGTTGGCAACACTGTATTTTAATAATATTATAATTTATGTGGGCACTAGGAGATACTTGCATGAAAATTTGATCAAAATCGAATAAATAATGTAGCCACAATAAATTTTTTTAAAAATTTGTGGTTTTTTTTCCGATAAGTTGGCAACACTGTATTTTGTTAAAATTAAATAATTTATTTAGGCACTAGGAAAAACTTTTATGAAAATTTAATTAAAATCGGTTAAATAAAGTGATCAAAATAAATTTTGAAAAATTTTAGTAAATTTTTTTCTCGGAAAGTTGACAACAGTGTATTTCGTTAAAATTACATAGATTATATGAATAGTAGAAGTATCTTTTGTGAAAATTTGAGTAAAATCGGTTAAATAACATGGCGATAATATATTTTTAAAAATTTTTGTATTTTTTTTTTCGTAAAGTTGGCATCACTGGAAAAACCTAAAACCACATGACCATCTTGGGTACTAGACAAATTTATCCTGAAAATTTCCTTAAAATCGGTTGAACCGTCTAGGAGTTGCGGCCACAAAATTTTGACTTACGACCGAGCGAGCTGACGACGCACATTCCTACACCCACATAAACTAAGTTCAGATTCGTCATCTACAGGCTATATGAAGATTTTCTATACAATTTTTTTTTTTTTTTTTTTGAAAATATTACAGACACCGTACCAAACGCTATACCACTTTTTCCTTGCAGTCAAAGTGGTAAAAATAAACAAACACATAAAAAAACTAATGGTATAAAATTACAAATGCAAAAATTTAATACATTATCTATAAAAACCTCAACAAAACTCTCACAGAAATTGATTTAAATCACATTTCAAAATTTGTACATCTACTGAAACAAATATCAAAATTATCCTTCAACAAGTATTTTCGATGGCGCATTAATATCTTATCATTTAGACATTACCATTAATGACAAATTTTAATAATTTTCTGCGAACATTAGATCAACCATAATATAGATGCATAACACAAAACAATGTTTTATTAAATTAATAAAATAGAAAGAAAGAGAGAGATAAGTTTTGTTTATTTTCTCTCTGATGTTCTATATGTATTAGTTGGCGAATTTATTTTAAAGATATATAGGAATGTATATAAATACATAATCACGCCATGTACCCAAAAATACTATTTCCATTATCCCGAAATTAGTTTCCTCCAAACTTTCTTATATCCAGACAAGCAACTTTAGCTTCATCCGTATTCATACACTCTGTTATACATCCTTTTCTATTCCTACTACTTGGAAACTTTCGCTAACGCAAGTCACTCTCTCGCAATCATACCACTCCAACTACTCATCGGACGTCCACTAATAAAATCAAAATCATATGGGAATGTTAAACTGTAAAAAGTTTTTCTGTTTAATTTTACAATAAAAGTTATGGGTAACAAAAATGTTTTGGATTATTATGTTAATTTTAACATAGAACTTAATTTTACATTTAACAAAAAATTATGTAAAACTAATTTACTTCTTACGTGGGGTATGTGGTGTAAATAGGAGAGATCGGGTACGAAATAGATTAGTGTATGATGAGTGTGAAATTGAAAAGAATGTTGTAGCAAAAGTTGGTGTTAGTCAGTTAAGATGGTTCGGACATGTTGAACGAATGCCTAATGAACGTTTGGTTAAAAAGAATTATTTGAATGATTTTGATGATATACGTTTGCAGTTGGACGTCCGATGAGTAGTTGGAGTGGTATAATTGAGAGAATGGCTTGCGTGAGCAAAAGTTTCCAAGTAGTAGGAATAAAAGAGCATGTATTAGAGGAATTATGAATGTGGATAAAGCGAAAGTTGCTTGTTTGGATAGGAGTGTTTGGAGGCGACTGATTTCGGGATGATGACAAGAGTTTGTGCCACACCCTTTTAGGTACATGGCGTGATTGTGTATGTATGTATGTAAAACAATATGTATTTATTGCACATAAATCATAGTTATGATATACTCAGAAATTAATGCAAAATTACATAAAAAATTCACAAATATCACACAGAATATATATATATATATATATTACTTAGAATTGTTGTAAAGTTACATAAAAATAATTAATATTTAATATAAATACAAGTTATATTACAGAATAGTTAATGTATAATTCCATAAATATAATTAACAATTGTAAAATATATAAAATTATGTATAATTACATAAAATTATAATTAACTTTTATGACATTATTTATTGATAAATTTCGATAAAAATTTAGCAAATTACAGCAACATTATGTAATTTATGTAGTATGCAAAACAACAAGATTAGAAGTATATGGATAAACCCATATATAGACTACTTTGACATTTCTCGGAAAGTTGGCAACACTGTATTTTAATAATATTATAATTTATGTGAGCATTAGAAGATACTTTTCTGAAAATTTGATCAAAATCGAATAAATAATGTAGCCACAATGAATTTTTAAAAAATTTTGTAATTTTTTATTCTCGATGAGTTGGCAACACTGTATTTTGTTAAAATTGCATAATTTATTTAGGCACTAAAAAAAACTTTTATGAAAATTTGATTAAAATCGGTTAAATAAAATGGTCATAATAAATTTTTAAAAATTTTACTAATTTTTTTCTCGTAAAGTTGGCAACACTGTATTTTATTAAAATTACATAAATTATATGAATACTAGGAGAATCTTTTGTGAAAATTTGAGTAAAATCGGTTGAATAACATGGCCATAATAAAATTTTTAAAACTTTAGTAATTTTTTTCTCGAAAAGTTGGCAACACTGAATATTAATAAAATTATGTAATTAATAGGAGCATTAGGGAAATCTTTTCTGAAAATTTGATCAAAATCGGATAAATAATGTAGCCACAATGAATTTTTAAAAACTTTAGTAATTTTTTTCTTGGAAAGTTGGCATCACTGGAAAAAACCAAAACCACATGACCATCTAGGGCACTAGGCAAATTTATCCTGAAAATTTCATTATAATCGGTTGAACCGTCTAGGAGGAGTTGCGATCACAAAATTTTGTCTGACGACCGAGCGAGCGAGCTGACGACGCACATCCATACACCCACATAAACTAAGTTCAGATTCGTCATCTAGAAGCTATATGAAGGATTTCTATACAAGTTTTTTTTTTTTTGAAAATGTTACAGACACCGTACCAAACACTATACTACTTTTTCCTTGCAGTCAAAGTAGTAATAAGTACTATTATCTGTAACAACTACAAAATCCATGTTTATTTTATGAAATATTACATAATATGTATGTCTATATGTAAATGTACTGAATCTTGTTGTGGTGAATGAATGAGGTGTGAGGTTAGGTTAGGTTAGGTTAGGTTAGGTTAGGTTAGGTTAGGTTAGGTTAGGTTAGGTTAGGTTAGGTTAGGTTTTTTTTATTTTGTATTCAATAATTACACAAAGATACACTAATAATAGTTTAATATACTTTGCTAACATAAAACTAACTTTATTGTAATTAAAGATAAGAAATTTTCCCGAGTATGCATGTATGCAACATTGCGTCTCTTCTCTGGTCGTTCAACAACATGGCTACTTGCCTAGCTCGCCCGGAGGCGCATTTTCATACAAACTCGTACAGTAAATTTGTTTTTTTTCTGCTAAATTTCCTTAATAATTTTTTTTTAAATTTTTTTTACTAAATTTTTATAATAAATAAAATAAAATTATTTTACATTGTAACAAACTATGTTTCGCGCCAAAGTTCTAGAGGACGTGACGTAGGCGCCCGCCAGCGCCGCGGGTACGAAGCTTGCCCATGCGGGCGGAAGCTGGCGGACGAGCGTTCATTCTGAGCTCGACCGTAGAACGATTAGTACGCTTATAGATACATTATACTTTTCTGTTATACTTTTCTGTAATAAAATTCGTTGTGTTCACCAGCAGTGTTGAATTCTTCTTTGTCCTTTGTTTACTCTTTCCCGGCAAACCGACGCCAAGCTAGCCATACCATTACAACATATAATTTTATAGTAATTTTTACTACCAAAATTGATGTAAATTTACAAAACTTTTTACAGTGCAGCTTATAAAATGTAATTTCCATTCTTTTTTTTAACGTATATAATAAAATAATCCATTTATTAAATATATAGGCCATTACCTATCTATATTTTTCGTTGATCTAATGTACGAACAAATTAACCGGAAAAAAAAAATGAAAAAATTGATAAGACAATGTCTTTTCAAGTTTCATACGCTCGCGCAAAAATAATGACTCACAAGTCATCTATCATTCGCAGTCAATGAGAAATTCACTGATTTGACAGTCAGTAAGCTATAGAAGGATTTGACAATTGCAAATTGCGAGGTGTAAAAGTAGAACCAAGATAAAAAAAGTCTCAATTAGCAAAACGATTTAATAGACAGGCGATTAATTTTTTTAATTAATTCTCAAAGAGTGATGAATTTTCAAGAAATTTTGCAGTAAAATTTTTGACGCTACCTCAACAGTTTTTAAGATTTTCTAGATACTATAGATGAAATAAATCAAATACCGAAAATTTTTTTTTATAATTTCGAATTTTACGTCCTACAGTGGCGTAGCCAAGGGGGTGTTAGAAGGGGTTAAACCCCCCCCCCCAGAACAAGGTTATGTCTGTTTTTCATAAGATTATGTCTGTTTTTCACAAGGTTATGACTGTTTTTTACAAGGTTATGACTGTTTTTTACAAGATTATGAAGTTTTTCACAAGATTATGTCTGTTTTTTACAAGATTATGTCTGTTTTTCACAAGATTATGTCTGTTTTTCACAAGATTATGCCTGTTTTTCACAAGATTATGTCTGTTTTAGACAAGATTATCTTTATTGATTAATATTATTAACCCCCCCCTTGACAAGTTTCTAGCTACGCCACTGACGTCCTAAAATATTAAAATTTTATTGAGGTCATTTCTATTGAAACAAACTTGAGGGTGGATATTAATTTTGTAATAAAAACAATGCAAATTACAGCCTACACTGTAAAAAATGTAATATATATTTATGTAATTCTACATAATTATTAATAGTAAAATAGCACCATTTTGTAATTTTTACTGTGATAATTGACATATTAAATTTTTTCTGTAAAAATACATTTATAGAATATGTATATTTACATAATTTTTTTACAGTGTATTGCAATGTTAATCTGATGTTAATTTAATAAATAAAAATTTTGTTGTGACTAAAACAGAATCGACCGTCATCGTATTAAATAAATAAATAATTTTTAAAGTATTTTTAAACTTATATAAATTTATGAAATAGAAAAATTTTAAGCATTTTTCAACTAAATAATTTTTTATATTTTTTTGCATACATACATACACAATCACGCCATGTACCTAAAAGAGTGTGGCACAAACTCTTTTCATCATTCCGAAATCAGTCGCCTTCAAACATTTCTATCCAAACAAGCAACTTTCGGTTTATCCACATTCATAATACTTCTCGTACCAGCGTTTTTATTCCTACTATTTGGAAACTTTTGCTCACGCAAGCCATTTTCTCAATCATACCATTCCATCTACTCATCGGACGTCCACGCAAACGTAAACCATCAAAAATTATTCAAATAAATATTTTTAACCAAACGTTCATTAGACATTCGCTCAACATGTCCGAACCATCTTAACTGACTAACACCAACTTTAGCTACAACATTTTTTTCTCGAATTTCACACTCATCATACACTAATCTATTTCGTACCCTAACTCTCTTATAGTTACACCCAGCTACCCCACGTAAAAATCTTATTTCCACATCAGTCATTTTCCGTTTATGCTTTTGCAACCAATCCCAACATTTTGTTTTTAGTTACCATGACTACAGTAGTTGTTATACAAATCTTTCTATTCCATAAATTTATTATTTGTGGAATATTTATTTTAACAGTAGATTTATCTGGTCTATTACTCAACATGTGTTATAGTATTTTCCTGATTTAAAATTCAAAAATAATGTAATTATTGCAAGACCTCCATTAATATCAAAGATCATTTGTATCAATTTTCCTGATCAAGACGGACGTTGAGTCGAAACGTCGATTATTAATAAATATTAATACAGAACTACAACCTAAAGCAGTTTTATTTTAAAAATTTATAAATTTTATCATCTGATTACTTAGTTTGTTACCTAGTAACTTGTTCATAAATTATGTTTATTTACTATAAATATTATTTGTATTAGTTTTCCTGATGAAGACGGACGTTGAGTTCGTCGAAACGTCGATTATTAATAAATATTAATACAGAACTTAAATCTAAAGCAGTATTATTTTAAAAATTTATAAATTTTATTATCTAATTACTTATTTTATTAACTTGTTCATAAATTATGTTTATTTACTATAAATATCATTTGTATCGTTTTCCTGATAAAAACGTACGTTGAGTACAACGATTATTAATAAATATTAATACAGAACTACAACCTGAAGCCATTTTATTTTCAACAAGATTAGAAGTATATGGATAAATCCATATAGAGACCACTTTGCCATTTCTCGGAAAGTTGGCAACACTGTATTTTAATAAAATTATAATTTATGTGGGCACTAGGAGAAACTTGCATAAAAATTTGATCCAAATCGAATAAATGATGAAGCCACAATAAATTTTAGTAATTTTTTTCTCGGAAAGTTGGCAACACTGTATTTTGTTAAAATTACGTAAATTATATGAATACTAGGAGAATCTTTTGTGAAAATTTGAGTAAAATCGGTTAAATAAAATGGTCATAATAAAATTTTTAAAACTTTAGTATTTTTTTTCTCGGAAAGTTAGCAACACTGGATATTAATAAAATTATATAATTAATGGGAGCACTAGGCAAATTTTTTCTGAAAATTTGATCAAAATCGAATAAATAATGTAGCCAATATAAATTTTTAAAAACTTTAGTAATTTTTTTCTCGGAAAGTTGGCATCACTGGAAAAAAATAAAAACACAGGACCATCTTGGGTACTAGACAAATTTATCCTGAAAATTTCATTAAAATCGGTTGAACCGTCTAGGAGGAGTTGAGGCCACAAAATTTTGACTTACGACCGAGCGAGCGAGCGAGCTGACGACGCACACACATACACCCACATGAACTAAGTTCAGATTCGTCATTTAGGGACTATATGAAGAATTTCTATACATAAATTTTTTTTTTTGCTAATGTTACAGACAGCGTACCAAACGCTATACCACTTTTCCTTGCAGTCAAAGTGGTAAAAATAGAATATTCTATACAAATACGTAATATATTTTGTATATTTATTCAGTAACATCGAAAAAATATAAAAGTATAACATGAAATTTTAATAAATACTATTTTTTTTGTTATTATTTTTTTGTTCTTGTTTGATAACATTTTACAAGGTTTATAAGTAACTTTTTAAATATTTGCTTTTTGCTTCGTTCACGATATTTCGAAAGAGTAAACTTGAACATACACACGCAACATTACGTATGTCTTAAATTGATTGTTTTTAGATCAAACTAGAAAGAATGTTTCAAAAAGTTAAAAGCCAATTTCGTTTTTATTACTTTTGACAAATCGTAAAAGATTCTGTTTCTATCGCTAAACTATTTTCATATATTTCCAGCTTTAAAATGTATGATTTTTTTTAAAAAGCAGTATGTCATAATTCGGAAAATATGATACACTGTGAAATATTTATTTAACTTTACATACATACATACATACATACACAATCACGCCATGTACCCAAATCAAGGTGTGGCACAAACTCTTTTCATCATTCCGAAATCAATCGCCTCCAAACACTCCTATCCAAACAAGCAACTTTCGCTTCATCCACATTTATAATTTCTCTCATATATGCTCTTTTATTCCTACTACTTAGAAACTTTTGCTCACGCAAAACACTCTCAATCATACCACCACTCCAACTACTCATCGGACGTCCACCTGCAAACGTATACCATCAAAATCATTCAAATAAATTTTTTTAACCAGACGTACATTAGACATTCGCTCAACATGTCTGAACCATCTTAACTGACTAACACCAACTTTTGCTATAACATTTCTTTCAATTTCACACTCATCATACACTAATCGTATTTTGTACCCGATCACTCCTATTTACACCACATACCCTACGTAAAAATCTCATTTCCACAACAGAAATTTATCGTTTATGCTTTTGCAACCAAACCCAACATTCACTACCCTATACATCAACGTAGGCACCAAAACTGCATTGTATATACTTAAACGGGCTTCTTTGGAAACATTTACATTCCTAAAAAAATTTAATATAACGTTAAACTATCGCAGTGAAATTACAAAAATATTGTTATTTTTATTGTTAAAATGTATGTAAAGTTATATAAATTTGAGATATATTTTTTACAGTGTAGTAATACATATATTTGAACAAAAAGTGTGGGAGTCGGAGTCGTGGAGTTGGAGTATTTTTTTTTGTTGGAGTCGAATTTTTTGTTGCCACTACTAGCATTTTTGTAACTAGATCATAAAAATTATAAAAACATCAGAAAAATCTGCTATTGCTTAACATGCGTTAGATTAGAGTATCTTCATAATGTGAAATTTCAATATACTATAATTATTGAAAGATCAATCAATATTAATAGTTGATAGATAAGAAAAGAAATAGAATTTTATAAAGAAAAAAATAATAATATCAATCACTGTTTGGCTGCCTTTAATCAAAAAGTTTATTCAAAAATTATTATGATTTAGTTACTTGTATTTTGTTACGTCTAGTAACTTTTTATTTATTTTTCTGTTTATTTATGGAAAATGTCATTTGTATTAGTTTTTCTGATAAAGACAAACGTTAAGTTCGTCGATTATTAATAAATATTAATACAGAATTAGAATATAAAGTCGTTTTATTTCAATATAATGAGTTTTAAAAGATTCTTTTACTAAATTGAATTAAAAAAGCTTTAATTAGAATTTGACGTTTCGAAATACTAAACGTATATCATCTTTAGAAAAAAAATTTATATAAATAACATAAATAATAAATAAACAAAAAATATATAGAAACAAGTTAGTATAGAAGTAATAAAATACAAGTAACTAGATTACAAAAATTATTTATAATTTATTAATTAAAGGAAGTCAGAATTTTATTGCCCTTTCACAAAATTGTTTTCAGACAAAGCAGGGCGGAATCACAAAACATGAAAATAAAATTCTTAAATTTTTTGCCGATTACACCTATAGTGAACTCAATCCGGGGACACACTGTATAATATATATATATATATATATATATATATATATATATATATATATATATATATAAAAATTGAATTTACAATTTGTAAATAAAGTACAAGATTAAAATAAATATTAATTCATTCATTCATTCAAAATTGTCTTTGGTTATTTTAAGAAACAATTCCCTAGAATTCCTGGGATTAATTAAAAGTCTGTTTAATCTCTGACTTCGTTAGGCAAATAGAAATATTAAGAATGAGTAAATTTAATATTCACTTGTAAATTTTACATTTGCGTTCTGCCAACCACAGAACAAAAAAAAATTACACGCTATACGTGTAATGCCTCTCCCTGTCTATGTCTACACTGTAAAAAATAAATGTAAGTTTACACTGATAATACATATATACATACATACACAATCACGCCATGTACCCAAATTAGGGTGTGGCACAAACTCTTTTTATCATCCCGAAATCAGTCGCTTCTAAACACTCCTATCCAAATAAGCAACTTTCGCTTCATGCACATTCATAATTCCTCTCATACATGCTCTTCTATTCCTACTAAATGTGACATAGTAGTATCAAGATTTTTACAGATAAGCACGAATTACGTGATATTTGTCTGTCGGTCTGTGGACACGTGTAGAACAAATATTTTTTTATATTTTTATGATATATATTTATATATATATATATATATATATATATATATATATAAATATATATACCGGGTGTCTACTGTTTTTACCGAATATAGGAAATATAATGTTAAAATTTAAATCTCTCAATATCTCTTTACGTATTTATTTTAAGCAAAAAAGTGTAAGAACATTAAAATATTCAGAATTTAAAACTGTATTTAATGGTATTCTAACAAGATTAAAAGTATATGGGTAAACCCATATATAGACCACTTTGACATTTCTCGGAAAGTTGGTAATACAATATTTTTAATAAAATTATAATTTATGTGGGCACTAGAAAAAACTTTTCTGAAAATTTGATCAAAATCGAACAAATAATGCAGCCACAATAATTTTTTTTAAAATTTTCTGATTTTTTTCTCGGAAAGTTGGCAACACTGTATTGTGTTAAAATTACATAAATTATATGAATACTAGAAGAATCTTTTGTGAAAATTTGAGTAAAATCGGTTAAATAACATGGCCATAATATATTTTTAAAATTTTAGTAATTTTTTTCTTGGAAAGTTGGCAACACTGGATATTAATAAAATTATTTAATTAATGGGAGCATTAGGGAAATCTTTTCTGAAAATTTGATATCAAAATCGGATAAATAATGTAGCTAATATGAATTTTTTAAAACTTTAGTAACCACATGACCATCTTGGGTACTAGGCAAATTTATCTTGAAAATTTCATTAAAATCGGTTGAATCGTCTAGGAGGAGTTGCGGCCACTTCCATACACCCACTTATAAACTAAGTTCAGATTCGTCTGATCTAGAGGCTATATGAAGGATTTCTATACAATTATTTTTTTTTTTGAAAATGTTACAGACACCGTACCAAACGCTATACCACTTTTTCCTTGCAGTCAAAGTGGTAATAATACTTTTAGCGATTTTTTTATTCACTAGAAAAATAAAAACTAAAAATGAAATTTTTATTTGTAATATTGTTTATTAAGTATAACTGAAATAATTGTTTTAAGTCATGGCACACTGAAAATATGTCGAAATTTTCATTTTTATTTTTTATTTTTCTAGTGAATAAAAAAATGCTAAAAATATTTTTAAAATATCATTAAATACAGTTTTAAATTCGGAACATTTTAGTGTTCTTACACTTTTTGCTTAAAATAAATAGGTAAAGAGATATTGAGATATATATATATATATATATATATATATATATATATATATATATATATGAGTGGTATGATTGAGAGAGTGGCTTGCGTGAGCGAAAGTTTCCATGTAGTAGGAATAGAAGAGCATGTATGAGAAGAATTATGAATGTGGATGAAAGTGCAAAAATTGCTTGTTTGGATAGGAATATGTTTGGAGACGACTGATTTCGGAATGATGAAAAAAGTTTGTGCCACACACTTTTGGGTACATGGCGTGATTGTGTATGTATGTATGTATGTATGTATGTTAGTTCTGTGGTGACCTCAGCAAATTTTTTTTGTTCTAATTATTATTTTATTTGGATATTGTAATTATATATATAGTTTTTTTTTTTTGGAAAATTTATATCTATTAATTTATAAAAATTACAACAAAAAATATAGTAAAATCACTATTAATAATAATGTAAATATACGATTTTTTTTCCAGTGTAGGCAATATTTTTTTCTTACACGTATTAAACTCGAATTTCATATAATCATAATTAGGTCTACAAATTTTCATTAGACTAATGGATCAATGTTTATTTAGCTGTATCATGTACATTACTAATTATTATCAAATGAAAAAAAATTGATGTTAATATCACATGCCTATAATTATTGTTTATATTTGTCAAATAATTATATATCTACATTTAATACTTTATATAGATATACAGGGTGTTTATCGTCTTCTCTGTATTATTTTAGGGGGGGGGGGGGCTAAGTTTTAGCAACGTTGCTAACAAGTATAACCAATAGAAACAAATATAACAGTTCTTATTTTATTTTTTATTCAGTGCCGGCTAATGTCGTTAGCAACGTTGCTAAAATTTAGCAATTTTGTTAGAGAATCAGGCCGAATAACAAAAACAATTTTCAAACTTAACAATTTATTTAATTGACGCACATTCTTGCAATGTAATGAATCTAACCAAATCTCGAAGATAAGGAGCCGAAACGTCTATTATATAAATATCAATTTTTATTAAAAAATAAAACAAACCAATAAGCTACCAAAGGAAGATATTTGTTTTTATCAAACTGTTCCTGTCACAGTTCCTTTAAACAAAATATAAAATTTCTAAGGAACCAAAATTAAAGAAATATTATTATTATGTTTCGCGCTTATGAGACTACTTTTACTAAAAGCGTTTTAAGGTGTATCGACTACTTTTAAAATAATGTATTTATTTTAAACTAATTAACTACATTATTGTTTTCATCATACTTGTAAGTTTATAGATTATTTTAAATTGTGTTAATGATTGTTATTTGGCTTTATATATTTTTCTGTGTGTCATTGTTTATTTTTCCAGTATTTCCCTGATGAAGCCTACAAATGTTAGGCGAAAATTTGGAATTTTAATAATAAATTGATGTTTACATTAATGTTATTATAACTTAATTAAACCTTTGCTGATATCCTTTATTAAATCTTATATATATATATATATATATATATATATATATATATATATATATATGAATATATGTATATTTTACTTTTAAATAATATTTTTTATGTACGTTTGACTTGAAATATTTTTTTTTCCTATGACACTATTTTTTTATTTTTTTGTGTCTAGTTACTCCCTTGCCTTATATCATTTTTCTAATTGCACCGTTATCATTTATTGATTGGAAATAAATTAAAACAATCACTTTAATTTTGTAACAAAGTTGTTAAATTTTAGCAGCGTTGCTAACAACATTAGCCAATAATATTAGCTGATAATAAAAAATTAAAATGACAGCTGTTATATTTGTTTCTATCGGTTATATTTGTTAGCAATGTTGCTAAAACTTAGCAACTTCGTTACAGAATCACTTCTTAAAATATGTTCTATGTACGCCACTGATATGCACAATATTATATCATCGCAACATATATAAAATATTGTTTCAATTTATGAATAACGTGATCCTGCATTTTATAGTCAGCTTATTTTTTTTCGAAAAAATAAAAATCTGTTTTGAAAATCTTGGAAGTCCTTAAATAATGATAATATTATTTTTCTTTCAAATTTTATTTTTTTTTTAAACGTCTTTATACTCTGACAGCTAATTCCCAACAGTACACTGTAAAAAAATTAGCGAAATTACAAAAAAAATAGTAGTATTTTACTAGAAAATTTCGTAATTTTATTTTATAATAAATATTCTGTATTTCTATCTCAAAATTCTATATAATAGGTATGTGAAATTGAAAGAAATGTTGTAGCAAAAGTTGGTGTTAGTCAGTTAAGATGGTTCGAACATGTTGAGCGAATGTCTAATGAACGTTTAGTTAAAAAGATTTATTTGAATGATTTTGATGGTATACGTTTGCAGGTGGACGGCCGATGAGTAGTTGGAGTGGTATGATTGAGAGAGTTGCTTGCGTGAACAAAAGTTTCCAAGTAGTAGGAATAGAAGAGCATGTATGAGAGGAATTATAAATGTGGATGAAGCGAAAGTTGCTTGTTTGGATAGGAATGTTTGGAAGCGACTGATTTCGGGATGATGAAAAGAGTTTGTGCCACGCCCTTTTGGGTACATGGCGTGATTGTGTATGTATGTATGTATGTATCTATTGCAGCAAAAATTTACACTTTATACTTTGGTAAAAATATACATATATATATATATATATATATATATATATATATATATATTTTATTTTATGTAATATTTTAATTTCATAATAGTTTTATGAAATTTATCAAAATAAATGTAGTAAAGTTGCATTACAGAGAAAATTATATGAAAAAATATATAAATTCATAAACGTTTTTTTTTACAGTGTACTTAATATAGACTCTAAAAGTGTCATTATATCCGTCAAAGAAATACATAATCATGGATAGATCGAATATAGGTCACAAAAATTCGTTAATTTCATTTATTTTAATTAGATTCATTAATATCGCACTGAACAAATAAAACTTTGATCAATTTAGCTAGTAATTTATTGCTATTATCTTTTTAATTAGAAATTAAATAGAATAAAAAATCTGCTGTGGCCACCACAGAACCGATTGTCATCTTATTAAATAAATTTTTGGCATTCTCAGTGTACTAAGCACTGAGAATTCTATTTATGATGTATGGTGAAACGTCTGCGAGGAGAATAGATTGATACACGGCATATCAGTCCGGAATATTCTATTAATTCGATACATACATACATACACAATCACGCCATGTACTCAATAGGGTGTAGCACAAACTCTTTTCATCATTCCGAAATCAGTCGCTTTCAAACATTCCTATCCAAACAAGCAACTTTCGCACTTTCATCCACATTCATAATTCTTCTCTCATACATGTTCTTTTATTCCTACTACTTGGAAACTTTCGCTCACGCAAGCCACTCTCTCAATCATACCCCACTCCAACTACTCATCGGACGTCCACCTGCAAACGTATACCATCAAAATGATTCAAATAAATCTTTTTAACCAGACGTTCATGAGACATTCGCTCAACATGTCCGAACCATCTTAACTGACTAACATCAACTTTTGCTACAATTTCTTAATTTTTGAAAATGTTACAAACACTGTACCGAGAACTATAACACTTTTTTTCTTTACTATAAAAAAAAACAAAAATTGCGAAATTACAGAAACATAGTGGTAAAATTTTACTATAAAAAATATTCTGTATTTCTAACTAAAAATTCTATAATTTTTACATAATTCTTAATAATCTAATAAAATAAGTAAAAATGATCTAATAAGTATGTAAAATTGCTTACTTTCTGTAAATTACATCACATATACTTAATGTAGCATTACGTATTACTGGTATTACTTTTTAAATTATGTAAAATTACACCTTGTATATTAATATCTGTAGTAATCCATCGAAATAATAAGGATTAGTATATACAGGGTAATTTATGACGTCGGGGAAAATCTACACCGGATGATTCCTATGAGTAATCTAAATAAAAAAACTTCAAATGAACATATGTCCGAAAATGCTTTCTAACGGAACTGTAGCCGTTAAAAGTTTATTACATGTAACATCAATCGCGTTAGCCTTATTTATTATATCAGGAAAAAAAAACAATAATTAAAGTAGTAATTTAAAGCAAGAACGTCTGGGATTAAACTTAAAGTGAGTGTTATATTAGCATACTCAATTATTAATTATTATTATTAAATTATTACTTTAAATTAGTACCTTAATTATTGTTTTTGTTTTTGTTTCCTGATCTAATAAATAAGGCTAACGCGATTGATGTGTTACATGTAATAAACTTCTACCGGCTACAGTTCCGTTAGAAAGCATTTTCGGACATATGTTTATTTGAAGTTTTTTTATTTAGATTACTCATAAGAATCATCCGGTGTAGTTTTTACCCGACGTCATAAATTACTCTGTGTATTTGGTGTAACAATACCTACTAATAAAATATTTTAAGTTTAATTGATTAATTTTAAAATACATCCTTTTTAGAAATGTTTATAATTATACCAACAATAATATTACAGAACTAAACAAATTATAACTCAAGTTCTATAATTTTACTATAAAAACTATAATATTACATACATATGTAATGTTGGTAATATCATATTACATAATATGTTTGTATTAGTTCTGATATTATGTATTTTTAAACAATGGACCTTTCCACTATTTTTTTTTTATTTGAAATTTGGAAAGTAATAAATAATTAAAAAATTTTGATTATATTTATTTTTCAAATTTATTTATAATAAATCTTTAAAAAAATATTAAAAACCGCTAAATTGGCGCCAAACTTCGACAATTCTCGGATTTGTCCGTCTCGTGACGTATACAAGTAGTAGAATATTTTTACTACTTTGACTGCAAGGAAAAGTAGTATAGCGTTTGGTACGGTGTCTGTAACATTTTCAAAAAAAAAAAAAATTGTATAAAAATCCTTCATATAGCCTCTAGATGACGAATCTGAACTTAGTTTATGTGAGTGTATGTGTGTGCGTCGTCAGCTCGCTCGGTCGTAAGTCAAAATTTTGTGGCCGCAACTCCTCCTAGACGGTTCAACCGATTTTAATGAAATTTTCAGGATAAATTTGTCTAGTACCCAAGATGGTCATGTGGTTTTATTTTTTTCCAGTGATGTTAACTTTCCGAGAAAAAAATTACTAAAGTTTTTAAAAATTAATATTGGCTACGTTATTTATCCGATTTTGTTTAAATTTTCAGAAAACATTTTCCTAGTGCTCCCATTAATTATATAATTTTATTAATATCCAGTGTTGCCAACTTTCTGAGAAAAAAATTACTAAAATTTTAAAAAATTTATTATGGCTATGTTATATAACCGATTTTACTCAAATTTACACAAAAGATTCTCCTAGTATTCATATAATTTATGTAATTTTAACAAAATACAGTGTTGCCAACTTTCCGAGAAAAAAATTACTAAAATTTATTGTAGCTACATCATTTATTCGATTTTGATCAAATTTTCAGAAAAGTTTTTCCTAGTGCCCACATAAATTACAATATTATAATAATACAGTGTGCTGCCAACTTTCCGAGAAATGTCAAAGTAGTCTCTATATGGGTTTACCCATATACTTCTAATCTTGTTTTTGGTTGAATTTCACGTGAGAGATATAGTACACTAGATGACGTATATGGTTAGAGGTGTAGCTATGGTTAAAACATTTAAATGTATGATTTTTGTAGCCTTTCCTCAAATTAGTTTATTTCAATATAGAATTTTAGAACTTAAAATTTAAATCATATTGTTATTTTAGGTTGTAAAACAACATAAAGGTATTAAAATTATGAAATTTGATTTTAGTCGAAAGGCCCATTATGAATAAAATTACAGCAATAAACCTTGAACAAATAAATGTTCATATTGTCATTGTGAAATTTAATATAATATACTCAAAAATATGAAGATTTTATATTTTTCTGCCAGCCAGCCAGAACTAACATCTGCATCATTGTCTTCCCGACACTGATCTAAGCACCGTACTAATCAGACCCTATAGGTCAAAACACGTGTCTACGGTTAAACTGGCCAGTCATTGATGCATAACAAGCCGATTCAATGATTCTTGTGAAATTTTGGGAAAAATAAAAAATTTCAAAATTTTTACATACATACACAATCACTACCCAACAGGGTGTGGCACAAACTTTTTTCATCATCCCGAAATCAGTCGCCTCCAAACACTCCTATCCAAACAAGCAACTTTCGCTTCATCCACATTCATAATTCCTCTCATACATGCTCTTCTATTCCTACTACTTGGAAACTTTCGCTCACGCAAGCCACCCTCTCAATCATACCACTCCAACAACTCATCGGACGTCCACTTGCAAACGTATACCATCAAAATCATTCAAATAAATCTTTTAAACCAGACGTTCATTAGACATTCGCTCAACATGTCCGAACCATCTTAACTGACAAACACCAACTTTTGCTACAACATTTCTTTCAATTTCACACTCATCATACACTAATCGTATTTCGTACCCGATCTCTCCTATAATAATTTGATCTGCTAATTTACGTAATTAACAAAGTAAAATTATTTCACATATAATTTTATTGTAAATTCTACTATAAAAACTTTTTTTTCTAGGCATTAAGTATGTATATTTATAGTTGATCTAATATTTAAACAATTTGCTAAATTAAATACCAAACAAAAGGCTCTCATAATACAATTGATAAGCACGTGACATATATATATATATATATATATATATATATATATATATATATATATATATTGTGTCTTTTATGTTCAGGTAAGCCATATATAATACACTGAGATTTTATTAAAAGTTATTTTTTTTTGTTATAATAACAATAGCTAGCGTAAAACCTAACAAGTGCTTAACATATTGTCAAGTTTTTTAATCAAGTTAGCTGAATGGATAACAATTGAATGCTCAATTAATAATATTAAATTTATTATTGAATTATTAATTGAACATTTATTATGTAATTTTTAGAACAGTCAGTTACAATATAAATATAAGTTGTATTAAACGAACAAATTCAATATGAAATTCAACATATTTTTGTATTAAGATTATGTTTGTTTTTCACAAGGTTATGACTGTTTTTTACAAAATTAGGACTGTTTTTTACAAGGTTATGATTGTTTTTTACAAGATTATGAAGTTTCGAACAAGATTATGACTGTTTTTCACAAGATTATGTCTGTTTTTCACAAGATTATGTCTGTTTTTCACAAGATTATGTCTGTTTTTCCCAAGATTATATCTGTTTTTCACAAGATTATGACTGTTTTTCACAAGATTATGTTTGTTTTTCAAAAGATTATGTCTGTTTTTAAGAAGATTATTTTTATTGATTAATATTATTAACCCCCCCATTTGACAAATTTCTAGCTACGCCACTGGCCCTTGCAATAAATGACCTTATTCAAATGCCTAAAATATGTATAATAATTAGTCAGTATCACCCTATAAAGTATCGATAGATATTAATCAATTATTAATACTATCTTAAACACACGATTATGATATTTTTAAACTAATAGGGCCGATATATATTAACCATATTTGATAATTAGATTAATGCAGTGGCGTAGCCAGGGGGGTGTTAGGGGGGGGGGGTTGAACCCCCCCCAAGAACTTGAACTAGGAAAAACATACGTATGTGAAATATGAAATATGTTATTTTACTTTGATTTTTATACAAAATAATTTTCTTTATTTTATGACTGTTTTTGTGATTGTTATGACTGTTTTTTACAAGATTATGAAATTACGAACATGATTATGACTGCTTTTCACAAGGTTATGACTGCTTTTTACAAGATTATGAAGTTTCGAACAAGATTATAACTGTTTTTGACAAGATTATGTTTGTTTTTTACAAGGTTATGACTGTTTTTTACTAGATTATGAAGTTTTTCACAAGATTATGACTGTTTTTCACAAGGTTATGACTGTTTTTTACAAGATTATGAAGTTTTTCACAAGATTATGACTGTTTTTGACAAGATTATGTTTGTTTTTTTACAAGGTTATGACTGTTTTTTACAAGATTATAAAGTTTTTTACAAGATTATGTCTGTTTTTCACAAGATTATGACTGCTTTTTACAAGATTATGAAGTTTCGAACAAGATTATGAAGTTTCGAACAAGATTATGACTGTTTTTCACAAGATTATGTTTGTTTTTTACAAGGTTATGACTGTTTTTTACAAGATTATGAAATTTTTCACAAGATTATGACTGTTTTTGACAAGATTTTGTTTGTTTTTTACAAGGTTATGACTGTTTTTTTTATAAGATTATGAAGTTTTTCACAAGATTATGTCTGTTTTTGACAAGATTATGTTTGTTTTTTACAAGATTATGAAGTTTTTCACAAAGTTATGATTGTTTTTCACAAGGTTTTGACTGTTTTATTTGACTGTTTGACTGTTTTGACAGTTTTCTTTATTTTTTATACAAATTATAGTATTATCTTTATTGGTTAATATTAGTAAACCCCCCCATGGCAAGTTTCTGGCTACGCCACTGACACACGATTATGATATTTTCAAACTAATAGGGCGATATATATTAACCATATTTGATAATTAGATTAATGAATATTAAACAACCCTTAAACCCGATATCAGCCAATAAAGTTACCTGGCTATAGTAATTGAGAAGCAGGAATATTCCTAAATTCCCCTGAGGTGACAAACTCAAAATTCAGGATTATCGGATATTAGCACGAGCGATACGATCGAAATTTATTTCAAACAAGATTAGAAGTATATGGGTAAACCCATATATAGACTACTTTGACATTTCTCGGAAAGTTGGCAACACTGTATTTTAATAATATTATAATTTATGTGGGCACCAGGAGAAACTTTGAGCAAAAATTTGATAAAAATCGAATAAATAATGTAGCCACAATAAATTTAAAAAAAATTTTGTTCTTGATAAGTTGGCAACACTGTATTTTGTTAAAATTGCATAATTTATTTAGGCACTAGCAATACTTTTATGAAATTCGGTTAAATAAAATAGTCATAATAAATTTTTAAAAATTTTATTAATTTTTTTCACGGAAAGTTGGCAACACTGTATTTTGTTAAAATTACATAAATTATATGAATACTAGTAAAATCTTTTGTGAGAATTTGAGTAAAATCGGTTGAATAACATGGCCATAATAAAAATTTTAAAACTTTAGTAATTTTTTCTCGGAAAGTTGGCAACACTGGATATGAATAAAATTATGTAATTAATGGGAGTGTTGCCAACTTTCCCATATGCTTCTAATCTTGTTATTATTTATTTTGTATTTTTCTTGTGATATGACTATTAAAAAACAAAATTAAAGACATATTACTTGATTTGGCACCTGTTACTAGAAAAGAATTTATTGATTATTTTAAAAATTAAACACTTTTTTACCACTTTGACTGCAAGGAAAAAGTGGAATAGCGTTTGGTATGGTGTCTGTAACATTTTCAATTTTTTTTGTATGGAAATCCTTCACACAGGCTCTAAATGACAAATCTGAACTTAGTTTATGTGGGTGTATGGATTTGCGTCGTCAGCTAGCTCGGTCGAGAAAAAAATTACTACAATTTAAAAAATTTATTGTGGCTAAGTTATGTGTTCGATTTTGATCAAATTTTCAGAAAAGTTTCTCCTAATGCCCAGATAAATTATAATTGTATTAAAATACAATGTTGCTAACTTTCCGAAAAAAAATTAATAAATTTTTTAAAAATTCATTATTTATCCGATTTAATCAAATTTTTACAGAATATACCCCTAGCGCTTACGATATTATATATTAGTAAAATACAATGTTGCCAACTTTCGGCGAAAAATTTTTTTTATTCTTATTTCTTATCATTTATGTGTTAATGTCAAAGTGGTCTATATATGGGTTTACCCATATACTTCTAATCTTGTTTTATAGAATTACAGTTCACAATCTAACATTTCTAAACGATTTAGTCATCACAATGAACTAATTTAACACGCTGAGTACCGTATGAGTCCAACGTGGACTCACGGAGAATTTTGCCCTTTTGTATATGAGACCAACGCGGATTCATACAGCCAAGAACATTTAGTACATTAATTTGTTCGAATAAAACAGAAAAACAGTGCCGGCCATTTGGAAACTTAAATTTTATTATATGGTGGCACTCAACGTGTTAAATTAGTTACAAATTGAAAAAATGTTTTGACTTCACCAGGATTCGAACTCGAGCCCTTCGTCTATCGCGGACGATGTTCTAACAAACTGAGCAACGAGATCAAATTTTATCGTTTAGAAACGTTAGATTGTCAACTGTAATTCTTTATAACGTCATCACCGAGTGCTAAAAACTTAACATATTTAGTATAAAAACTTTTTTTTATATATTTGTTATATTGTATTTTGACTTGTGTAAACACTTTCTAGTGTGTTAACATAAATAAATATTATTATTATTATTAAATATTTTTCTAAAATTTATGAACACTGAGTGAAAAGAAAATTGCCAAAATATTTATAAGATTTTTGGACACTAAATTATATATATATATATATATATATATATATATATATATATATATATATATATCTGTTGCAAAAATAGTTGATTTTTGTTAATTATAAATCTAAGTATTTGTAAAAATCTTGATATATTTATCATATATGATATGACAGTCGACAAAAAACAGTATTATTATTTTCAGTTAAATACAGGGTGTTTCAGGTATTTTCTGTATCCTTTTAAGTTGCGATAGTACACCTCAAAAAGAATCGATAAACCTTATAAACGCCTTAGTAAAAATCATTTCATAAGCGCGAAATAATAATGTCTTTTAGTTTTTACTGGAAACGATTAATTGGTTTTACTCTAATATTATATATATATATATATATATATATATATATATATATATATATACATAATTTAAATTGAATAAATAACATTGATTAATTGAAAATTAAATTAAAAATTTATATATATATATATATTTAAGTAAGTAAATAACTCCATAAGGATAAATAGTATAAATATCGATTAACTGGTTTTTTATTCCCTATTTAAAATATAGTACACATATACTTCAATAATATATTTGTGTTTCATTAAAACATGCATTTATTTTATTCTCAATAATTAAATTTTAACTGAATATTTATTACTATCCTGAGATTTTTTATCAAAATATTGAAATTTATATATATATATATATATATATATATATATATATATATATATATATAAATATAACAATAACTCAAACACAATTAAATTTAATTCAATTATTTTGTTATAATAAAACTCTGTAAAATAATAATCTGAACATAAAAAAAATTTACAAAAACATCACGAATTTACAAATGAAATTTATTTCCATTATTTAATTCGCGTCAAATATTTTATTGTTTGTCAATTAAGAAACCATATCTGTGTAGAATCCATATTTAAAATGAATATGTAATTATTAATTTGGAGAATTGAAACAAAAAAAATTATTATACTCTTAGTAGATTAAATATAAAACAAAAATATAGAACAAATTAGATTTTTCTAAAACAATGAAAATAATACGGATTTAGATTTAAGTTCTGATTAATATTTATTAATAATCGACATACTCAACGTACAACAATAGAACATAGAAATAAACAACATAGAACATAACAAATAAGTAACTAAATTATAACATTAACACTTTCTGTAGTTGGCTCTCGATGAAACATTTTCAAAAAATTATTAAGAAGAAATAAAACTAATGAAAAAATTATTAATTATGAAAAACACTTAGTTAGTTTATTCACTCTACAATTATTTCGACGTTTCGAAATTTGTGAAACTACATATACATACATACATACATACACAATCACGTCATGTACCCAAATCAGGGTGTGGCACAAACTTTTTTCATCATCCCGAAATCAGTCGCCTCCAAACATTCCTATCCAAACAAGCAACTTTCACTTCATCCACATTTATAATTCCTCTCATACATGCTCCTTTATTCCTGCTGCTGTTAATATATTGATTGGTTTTCCAATAATTACAGTATTTTCATATTTCATATTATGAAGATACTCTAACGCATGTTGTGCAATAGCAGATTTATTCAGATAAAAAATAAATGTACATGTCTATCTTGGGCACTAATTGAATCTAATCAGAAAATTTATTGCAAGAAATGCAATTGTATACCAAAGGATGGTCAGAAATTATATATTTGACAAAAAAAAATTAATTCTCACATATCACGTAACAAAAATAAATAATACACAATGTAAAAAGTCTGCGAATTTACATATTTTTTCATAGTAAAAATCATATAATTTTCTCTGCTAACGCAAATTCACTACATTTATTCTGGAAATTTCATAAAACTATTATACAATTAAAATATTACATAAAATATATTAGCAGATTTACATATTTTTACCACTTTGACTACAAGGAAAAGTGGTATAGCGTTTGGTACGGTGTCTGTAACATTTTCAAAAAACAAAAATTGTATAGAAATCCTTCATGTAGCCTCTAGATGATGAATCTGAACTTAGTTTATGTGGGTGTATGGATGTGCGTCGTCAGGTCGCTCGCTCGCTCGCTCGTAAGTCAAAATTTTGTGGCCGCAACTCCTCCTAGACGGTTCAACCGATTTTAATGAAATTTTCAGGATAAATTTGTCTAGTACCCAAGATGGTCATGTGGTTTTGTTTTTTTCCAGTGATGCCAACTTTCCGAGAAAAAAAATACTAAAATTTTTAAAAATTCATATTGGCTACGTTATTTATCCGATTTTGATCAAATTTTCAGAAAAGATCTTCCTAATACTCCCATTAATTATATAATTTTATTAATGTCCAGTGTTGCCAATTTTCCAAGAAAAAAATTACTAAAGTTTTAAAAAATTTATTATGGCCATGTTATTTAACCGATTTTACTCAAATTTTCACAAAAGATTCTCCTAGTATTCATATAATTTATGTAATTTTAACAAAATACAGAGTTGCCAACTTACCAAATTTCATTGTGGCTACAACATTTATTCGATTTTGATCAAATTTTCAGAAAAGTATCTCCTATTGCCCACATAAATTATAATATTATTAAAATACAGTGTTGGCAACTTTCCGAGAAATGTCAAAGTAGTCTATATATGGGTTTACCCACATACTTCTAATCTTGTTTATATTTATTTTTAGTTTTACTTTTTCGTTTAGAATAACGCTTGCAGAAAAAATCGTATATGTCTGACTTGAAATAGAAAGCTCATTTTGTGTTTTGGTCAAATTTCTCTGGACAGAATAATCATCCCTTTCTACTCCGCGTAACATAACATAATATATTCTTTTTGACTGTTTGACGGTCACTGTATGTGACAAAATTAGAAACCAATTGAAAAATATAAACGTAGTATTTCAAAACGTTGCCAAACACAAATTAAAAAGCGCGAACTCGTTGGTACGTAAGCTGGCGATAGATTATTAGTTCCAGTTTGTCAAGTTTTTCGATCAAAATCGTTTCAAATTTTCCGGCAAATATTGAAATTGACTTTGACCCATTTATATATATATATATATATATATATATATATATATATATATATATATATGGTCCCAGGGTTGGACTAGCCCACCGGTTTACCGGGCTTTTTCCAATCTATGAGTTTTACGAAAATTTAAGAACAAATTATCAAAAAAAATAATGACGTTTATTGGTTACTTTCCCAAAAATCAATAGCGGTAATATTTCCGATAAAACTTCTGAATTAATGACAAATTTTGTTAATAGAAAATAATTATGAATATTATGCTTATTAGATACCTAATAAAGATATCATTAAAAAACATTCCAAAAAGAGTCATTTATTAAATCGTTTTTTAACTTAAATTTAAATACATACATACAAACACAATCACACCATATACCCAAAAGGGTGTGGCACAAACTCTTTTTATCATTCCGAAATCAGTCGCCTCCAAACATTCCTATCCAAACAAGCAACTTTTGTTTCATCCACATTCATAATTCCTCTCATACATGCTCTTTTATTCCTACAACTTGGAAACTTTCGCTCACGCAAAACACTGTCAATTATACCACTCCAACTACTCATCGAACGTCCACCTCCAAACGTATACCATCAAAATCATTCAAATAAATCTTTTTAACCAGACGTTCATTAGACATTCGCTCAACATGTCCGAACCATCTTAACTGACTCTAACACGGCAACTTTTGCTACAACATTTTTTTCAATTTCACACTCATCATACACTAATCGTATTTCGTACCCGATTTCTCCTATTTACACCACATACTCCACGTAAAAATCTCATTTCGCACAGCAGTCATTTTCCTTTTATGCTTTTGCAACCAAACCCAACATTCACTACCCTATACATCAACGTAGGCACCAAAACTGCATTGTATATAAATAATAAAGATTTATATTCATTTGTACAATTTTTCTTAATTTTTCTGTAATATTATTTTCATGTTTATTTTTTATCCAGTCCAACCCTGTATGTATGTATGTTAATAACTGGAACACATCAAATCGTCGAATTGAAACTGAAACAACATTTTCAAATTGTCATCAACGTTTTTACCCCCCCTCCTACTACCCTGACAGTAAATTCTTATTTTTTCGGTAAATTGCAAATTATTCATTCAAACCAATTATTGAGTTTATTTCATGCATGCAGGGGTTGTAACGCATTTTTTGTATTTTTACAACTTTGACCGCAAAGGGTAGATGACCCCTTTCCTTCTTACATACATACATACATACACAATCACCACGCCATGTACCCAAATAAAGGTGTGGCACAAACTTTTTTCATCATTCCGAAATCAGTCGTCTCCAAACATTCCTATCCAAACAAGCAACTTTCGCACTTTCATCCACATTCATAATTCCTCTCATACATGCTCTTCTATTCCTACCACTTGGAAACTTTCGCACACGCAAGCCACCCTCTCAATCACACTACTCCAACTACTCATCGGACGTCCACCTGCAAACGTATACCATCAAAATCATTCAAATAAATCTTTTTAACCAGACGTTCATTAGACGCATTCGCTCAACATGTCCGAACCATCTTAACTGACTAACACTAACTTTTGCTACAACATTACTTTCAATTTCACACTCATCATACACTAATCTATTTCGTACCCGATCTCGCCTATTTACACCACATACCCCATAAAAAATTAAGAAAAAATTAAAAATTTGAGACAAATTTTTTCTTCATATATTTATTTCTAAATCAGATGTACATTAACTGAAGATAACCACAGTGTGAGCGAATGTCTAATGAACGTCTAGTTAAAAAGATTTATTTGAATGATTTTGATGGTATACGTTTGCAGGTGGACGTCCGATTAGTAGTTGGAGTGGTATGATTGAGAGAGTGGCTTGCGTGAGCGAAAGTTTCCTAGTAGTAGGAATAGAAGAGCATGTATGAGAGGAATTATGAATGTGGATGAAAGTGCGAAAGCTGCTTGTTTGGATAGGAATGTTTAGAGGCGACTGATTTCGGAATGATGAGAAGAGTTTGTGCCACACCCTTTTGGGTATATGGCGTGATTGTGTATGTATGTAAAATTACATAAATATATATTATATTTTTTACAGTGTAGGCTGTAATTTGCATTGTTTTTATTACAAAATTAATATCCACCCTCAAGTTTGTTTCAATAGAAATGACCTCAATAAAATTTTAATATTTTAGAACGTAAAATTCGAAATTATAAAAAAATCTTTAGGTATTTGATTTATTTCATCTTTAGTATCTAGAAAATCTTAAAAACTGTTGACGTAGCGTCAAGAATTTTACTCAGTGGCGTAGCCAGGGGGGTGTTAGAGGGGGTTGAACCCCCCCCCCCCAGAACAAGGTTATGTCTGTTTTTCACAAGATTATATCTGTTTTTTACAAGGTTATGACTGTTTTTTACAAGTTTATGACTGTTTTTTATAAGATTATAAAGTTTTTCACAAGATTATGTCTGTTTTTCACAAGATTATGTATGTTTTTCACAAGGTTATGACTGTTTTTTACAAGGTTATGTCTGTTTTTCACAAGATTATGTCTGTTTTTCACAAGATTATGATTGTTTTTTACAAGGTTATGACTGTTTTTATAAAATTATGAAGTTTTTCACAAGATTATGTCTGTTTTTCACAAGATTATGTCTGTTTTTCACAAGATTATGATTGTTTTTTACAAGGTTATGACTGTTTTTTTATAAGATTATGTCTGTTTTTTTATAAGATTATGTCTGTTTTTCACAAGATTATGTCTGTTTTTCACAAGATTATGTCTGTTTTTCACAAGATTATGATTGTTTTTTACAAGGTTATGACTGTTTTTTTTATAAGATTATGTCTGTTTTTCCCAGGATTATGTCTGTTTTTGACAAGATTATCTTTATTGATTAATATTATTAACCCCCCCCCCCACTTGACAAGTTTCTAGCTACGCCACTGATTTTACTGCAAAATTTATTGAAAATTCATCACTTTTTGAGAATTAATTAAAAATCTTAATCGTCTCGCTAATTGAGCCCTTTTTTTCTTATCTTAGTTCGACTTTTACACATCGCAATTTGCAATTGTCAAATTCTTCCATAGCTTACTGCTGTCAAATCAGTGAGTTTCTCATTGACTACGAATGATAGATGACTTACGAGTCATTATTTTTACGCGTGCGTATGAAACTTGAAAAGACATTGTCTTATCAATTTTTTCATTTTTTTTTTTCGGTTGATTTGTTCGTACATTAGATCAACTATAAATGTAGATAGGTAATGGCCTATATATTTAATAGATAGATTATTTTATTATATACGTTAAAAAAAGAAAGAATGGAAATTACATTTTGTAAAAAGTTTTGTAACTTTATATAAATTTTGATAGTAAAAATTACTATAAAATTATATGTAAAATAATTTTATTTCATTTATTATAGAAATTTAGTAGAAAAAATTAAAAAAAAAAAACATATTTACATACAGACATACATATTATATGATATTTCATAAAATAAACATGGATTTTGTAGTTGTTACAGATAATATTACTTATTTTTTTTGCATGCTACATAAAATTACATAATGTTGCTGTAATTTGCTAAATTTTTATCGAAATTTATCAATAAATAATGTCATAAAAGTTAATTATAATTTTATGTAATTATACATAATTTTATATATTTTACAATTGTTAATTATATTTATGGAATTATTAACTATTCAGCAATTTAACTTGTATTTATATTAAATATTAGTTATTTTTATGTAATTTTACAACAATTCTAAGTAATATATATATATATATATATATATATATATATATATATATATTGTGACAAAAACACTTTTTGTCACGAGTCAAATTTTGTATAAAAAATGATATTTTTATAGAGTATTTATTTTTTAGTAAAATGGCAACATTGATTTAAAATGTGAAATTAGCACGCACATAAGTACGTGTGAATTGTGCAAACTCGTTCTCTTGGCAGCCGGCTCGCTCAGCGACCACCTCTCTCTTCCGTGAGCAGTCTTGCTCTGAGCAAACATCTACGAGTTCGTTCTACCTAGCCTGCGTATAGTTTGAAGGTTAATTTACCATGCGGTCTGATAAGTTTTTGTATTCAAGATGGAATTGGTTCGTTTGGATTTGAAACGATGTAAGTTGACAATTTATTTATTTGGTATTATGTTTGAATTGTTATTCATGAGATTTTATTGATATTTGAATTATTTTAGTAACGTAAATTTTGCTCTCGTGAATACAATGATGGTCAACTTACATTTGATTACGTTTTGTATATTTTGTAAAGCCAAATTCTTTCTTGAATAATTTTATTAGTTATTTTGTTTTGAGTTATGATTTGTAGAGTTCAATTTATTAGAGTTTATATCGTTATATTTTATTTGAAGATTAGTAATTTTGAGATGATAAAATTAACCTTGAAGCAGCACAGATTTTTGTTCCGATCCTCATTTCCTTCTCTCGTAAATGCTAGTAGATTTTCCTTCCCGTTTTCCGTTTGTGAAAGTCTTTCAGTGCGTATCATTGTCTGTATTTGTAAATTTCGAGCCCTTGCTAGATCGCGTTATGATCTTCAGATTTTTGGTTGCAGTGTGCGACACTGCGTTCGATAATTTTATTCGCGTTTAAAACGTATCGGCGTTTTATTGTTTGAGCTTTTGTAGAGTTCGTGATTATTGCAATACGAGTTATTTTGAGGCCTCGTGCCATTGTTCGTGTTGCAATGATTTTTTTGGTTTATCGTATCGTATATTTTTGCTATTATCACAGCGCTTAAATTTTAGGCTGAAGAAGCTATATCGGCTGTGATGATATTTTGTTTGTAGTATATTTTTTGTGGCCACGGCGTAATTCTCGGTGAAATACCCTATGTTTTCGTGGGCTACGCTTATAAGATCACGCGCGTTCATTGGCTTGCAGATTTACAAATTACGGGAAAGACATTCTGTCTAGATCGGCTGAAGTACTTTCGTGTTTTGTCTCTCCTGCGCACGCGACCCCAATTCGTTCCCTGTTCCTTGTTCCTTCTTTCCGATCATTGTTCGTAATCATTTTCTTTGTAGTATGAATGACATGTTGTGTATCGTAAGTAGCAAATTTATTGATTGTCTGTATTATTTTTTGATATTGAATATTTTTGTTGAGCAAGTAATTTTAACTTATTTAGCTAGAAAATATTGTTAAGTCATTTTATTGTATTATTGTTGAATTTTCTTTGAGTTATGTGATTTTCAGTTCTAGTTGAATATGTTAATTTTGCTTGTATCATTTTTTTGAACTATGCTATTTTCACTTAGCTTTTGTATCTTGCGATTATACTGTTGTTATTTATTTTGTTTGCTAAGTGAACTATGCAATTATCGTTTAACTTTTCTATTATGAGATTATTCTGCTGTTATCATTTTGTTGCTAATTGAATTATGTTATTATCGCTTAAATTTTGTATTCTGATATTTATTTTGTTTGCTAAATTTATTAGCGTCACTTGAGCTAACTTATGATTTGTGTAATTTAGATTGTAAATTGTAGATTATTTTGATTCCGTATTAATTTGTTATATTGATGATATTGTATGAAACTATTGCCTATCGTTGTCATTTCGATTGTATCGACTTTTATTCCAAGTTCGATTTGTTTGATTTTATCATGTTTGTATTTTGGATAAATCTGCTGTGCCCACTCATGTTTAGATGATCAGGCTGTCGTTTTCAACGGTGTCCGAGCGAGATTCAGATGTATAGCAGCACCAGTTAATTGTGGAAACCGAGTTTGGATCAGCAAATGAAAGATTTCGACCATCCAATAAATCTAGTAGAAATTATGGACTGGATGATGATTTTTTATGACGTACCGAAGCCCGCTGGGCGTATTCCGATTTCGAGGGCGATCATTCTCATGATGTCTCCATCAACGATCACGCCGCTTTGTTGCGCTGTACATTCTGGCATCTCCTCGGCGCTGACGAAAACGCAGAAGAAGATCTTCCTTAGCTAGACCACCCGCTTACCAGCAGACATCAAACAAACGACGTACGTAACTCTGTATTTCAACTATCATGCAATATAACGATTTGCTTTACCAAGCGCATGTAAGTTCTCTTTTTATTTAATTATATTATCGCATTTCCGAAACAAATTCTCGAAAAATGAAATCGATCCCTATCCCGTTAAGTTCCTTTTTGAGATTTGTCAAAGCTTCTCATTTTGCGTCAACATTCCGCTTTGACTGGCGCCCACCTAATTTACCAACATCACAAAATAAAGTTCCTACCAACCCCACCTACGACCCCGCTCTCCTCCAAACAACTGACTCCGGTGCCCATTATGGGTGACAGGTAGGATAAAAATCAGATGAATAAAATATTTCAAAATTTGAACACTTTGATAAAATTTCACTTTGAACATCTAATATTTTTCTTCATCTAAATGTCACAATATATATATATATATATATATATATATATATATATTCTGTGTGATATTTGTGAAATTTTTATATAATTTTGCATTAATCTCTTAGTATATCATAACTATGATTTATGTGCGATAAATACATATTCTTTTAATGTAATAATACATACATACATACATACATACACAATCACGACATGTACCCAAATAAGGGTGTGGCACAAACTATTTTCATCATTTTGAAATCAGTCGCCTCCAAACACTCCTATCCAAACAAGCAACTTTCGCTTCATCCACATTCATAATTCCTCTCATACATGATCTTTTATTCGTAGTACTTGGAAACTTTTGCTCACGCAAGCCACTCTCTCAATTATACCACTCCAACTACTCATCGGACGTCCACTAGCAATCGTATACCATCAAAATCATTCAAATAAATCTTTTTAACCAAACGTTCATTAGACATTCTCTCAAGATGTCCGAACCATCTTAACTGACTAACACCAACTTTTGCTACAACATTTCTTTCAATTTCACACTCATCATACACTAATCGTATTTCGTACCCGATCTCTCTTATTTACACCACATACCCCACGTAAAAAGTAAATTAGTTTTACATAATTTTTTGTTAAATGTAAAATTAAGTTCTATGTTAAAATTAACATAATAATCCAAAACATTTTTGTTACCCATAACTTTTATTGTAAAATTAAACAGAAAAACTTTTTACAGTGTAACATTCCCATATGATTTTGATAGTATACGTTTGCTAGTGGACGTCCGATAAGTAGTTGGAGTAGTACGATTGCAAGAGAATGACTTGCGTTAGCAAAAGTTTCCAAGTAGTAGAAATAGAAAAGGATGTATGACAGAGTGTATGAATACGGATGAAGCTAAAGTTGCTTGTCTGGATATAAGGAAGTTTGGAGGACACTAATTTCGGGATAATGGAAATAGTTTGTGCCACACCATTTTTGGGTACATGGCGTGATTATGTATTTATATACATTCCTATATATTTTTAAAATAGATTTGCCAACTAATACATATAGAACATCAGAGTGAAAGTAAAGAAAATTTATCTTTCTCTTTCTCTCTGTTTTATTAATTTAATAAAACATTGCCTTGTATTATCTATCTATATTATGGTTGATCTAATGTTTGTAGAGAATTATCTGCCATTAATGGTAATGACAACTTCTCTTTCTCTCTCTCTCTCTCTCTCTCTCTATTTTATTAATTTAATAAAACATTGCCTTGTATTATCCATCTATATTATAGTTGATCTAATGTCCGTAAAGTATTATCTGTCATTAATGGTAATGTCTAAATGATAAGATATTAATGCGCCATTGAAAATACTTGTTGAAGGATAATTTTGATATTTGTTTCAGTAGATTTACAAGTTTTGAAATGTGATTTAAAATCAATTTTGTGAGAATTTTGTTGAGGTTTTTATAGATAATGAATTAGATTTTTGCATTTGTAATCTTATACCATTAATTTTTTTATGTATTTGTTTATTTTTACCACTTTGACTGCAAGGAAAAAGTAGTATAGTGTTTGGTACGGTGTCTGTAACATTTTCAAAAAAAAAAAAATTTGCGTATTGAAATCTTTCATATAATCCCTAGATGACGAATCTGAACTTAGTTTATGTGAGTGTATGGATGTGTGTCGTCAGCTCGCTCGCTCGCTCGGTCGTAAGTCAAAATTTTGTGGCCGCAACTCCTCCTAGACGGTTCAACCGATTTTAATAAAATTTTCAGGATAAATTTGTCTAGTGCCCAAGATGGTCATGTGGTTTTGGTTTTTCCAGTGAACTTTCCGAGAAAAAAATTACTAAAGTTTTCAAAAATTCATATTAACTACGTTATTTATTCGATTTTGATTAAATTTTCAGAAAAGATTTCCCTAATGCTCTCATTAATTACACAATTTTATTAATATCCAGTGTTGCCAATTTTCCGAGAAAAAAATTACCAAAGTTTTAAAAATTTTATTATAAATTTATAAATTATAATATTATTAAAATACAGTGTGCTGCCAACTTTTCGAGAAATGTCAAAGTGGTCTGTATATGGGTTTACCCATATACTTTTAATCTTGTTATGGAAGTAATAGGTTCCTGTAAACAACTGAAATTTTCTAAACACTCGTGTTTTGGCATTGTTTTGTATTAAACGTGTACTAAATTTAATATGCTTTTATGTAAAAATATTTAAAATTAAAAATTGAATGAATTTAAACAATTTTGATGTTGAATTGTTTTTGGAAATTTTTACTGTCAATAATTTACAATTTGGCTAAAAAGTTTCAGATTCAAATTTCAACAATTTCACAAATTTATGTATCAATTGAAACAATATTATATATATATATATATATATATATATATATATATATATATATATATATATATATATATATATATATATATATATACAAATATTCAGAACAAACAATTTTATACAAACAATATTGAAGCAATTTCAGTTTACAAATCACACATATTGTTAGTATAGAAAAAATAAGGTAGATATTTTGATGACTGAAAATTGAAAATTTACTGAACAATAATTTACTCTCTACTAAATTTTCTATTATCAAAACTTTACAAATTAGCAATGTTTTGTATTGTGGTTTATTATAAAAGGGCTTAATTATTATTTTTTTTTTAGTTTTTTGTTAATTTTATTTTTATTTGAGTTTGATAACCCTTATAACAAGATTAGAAGTATATGGGTAAACCCATATATAGGCCACTTTGACATTTCTCGGAAAGTTGGCAACACTGTATTTTGTTAAAATTGCATAATTTATTTAAGCACTAGGAGAAACTTTTATGAAAATTTGATTAAAATCGGTTAAATAAAATGGTAATAATAAATTTTTTAAAAATTTAGTAATTTTTTTCTCGGAAAGTTGGCAACACTGGATATTAATAAAATTATATAATTAATGGGAGCATTAGGGAAATCTTTCCTGAAAAGCTGATCAAAATCGAATAAATAATGTAGTCAATATGAATTTTTATAAACTTTAGTAATTTTTTTCTCGAAAAGTTGGCATGACTGGAAAAAAATAAAACCACATGACCATCTTGTGATTGATTTATTAGTGTTTAAAGAAAATGTTAGAAAATCAATCAGTAATTTTACAATTATTTAGAAATTTATGACTGGTTTTTTTCTTTCCTAATATAATAAATAAGGCTAACGCGATTGATGTTACATGTAATAAACTTCTAACGGCTACAGTTCCGTTAGAAAGCATTTTCGGATATATGTTTATTTGAAGTTTTTTATTTAGATTACTCATAGGAATCATCCGGTGTAGTGTTTTCCCCGACGGACGTCATAAATCACCCTGTACATATGATACATTAATAATATTTTACTTTTTACCATTCAGATAAATCTGCTATTGCTCAACATACGTTAGAGTATCTTAATGACTTGAAATTCAAAGATACTGTAATTTTTTCAAAACCCTCATCAATAATAGAAATTAAATTGATAAGAAATTAAATAATTATAAAATAAAATAAATTAAATTAAATAATAATCTTAATCAATAGAAATTTATAAAGAAAAAAAATAATAATCAACCACTGTGAAGAGGCACTGAATTTAAAAAAATTGCTTTCCGTTAATTAAAAATTTATAAAATAATCTAGTTACTTTTGTTGTTACGTCTAGAAATTTGTTTCTATGTTCTGTATATTTACGGTAAATGTCATTTGTATCAGTTTGTTAAGTACGTCGATTATTAATACAGAACTACAATCTAAAGTCGTTTTATTGTAATGAAATGAGTTCCGAAAGATTTATTTACTATGTTATAAGAAATGAGTTTTATTATTATTTAAAAAAACTAACAAATTTTTATTCTAATCCAAAAAATGTCCGATTATAGAAATTAATTTATGATTTAGATTAGAACATATTAACTATGAGGTTTTAGATACTTTTTAAAACGATCTGTTACAACCCTGATTCTTAGAAAGTGTTTTAATTTTTATTTAAATATTTTCATGTTATTACCACTTTGACTGAAAGGAAAAAGTGGTATAGCGTTTGGTACGGTGTCTGTAACATTTTCAAAAAAAATAAATTTGTATATAGAAATCCTTTACATAGCCTCTAGATGACGAATCTGAACTTAGTTTATGTGGGTGTATGGATGTGCGTCGTCAGCTCGCTTGGTCGTCAGACAAAATTTTGTGGCCGCAACTCCTCCTAGACGGTTCAACCGATTTTAATGAAATTTTCAGGATTAATTTGTCTAGTACCCAAGATGGTCATGTGATTTTGTTTTTTGCCAATTTTCTGAGAAAAAAATTACTAAAGTTTTTAAAAATTCATATTGTCTACGTTATTTATTCGATTTTGATCAAATTTTCCGTAAAGTTTCTCCTAGTGCCCACATAAATTATAATATTATTAAAATACAGTGTTGCCAACTTTCCGAGAAATGTCAAAGTGGTCTCTATATGGGTTTACCCATATACTTCTAATCTTGTTTTCTGTAATATTTACAATACTATAACCGCCATAATTTGTAAAATACTTCTGGTAAATTTGTGTTAAAACTGTATTTATAATTTAGTAATGGCAAGGGTGGGTCGTGGGTCTCGAGAGATGTAGAAAATTAATATGTGTTTTAAACCTCAAATCAGTGGCGTAGCCAGGGGGGTGTTTGGGAGGGGGGGTTGAAACCCCTCCCCAAGAACAAGGTTATGTCTGTTTTTCACAAGATTATGTCTGTTTTTCACAAGGTTATGACTGTTTTTTACAAGGTTATGACTGTTTTTTTTATAAGATTATGAAGTTACGAACAAGATTATGTCTGTTTTTCACAAGGTTATGACTGTTTTTTACAAGGTTATGACTGTTTTTTTATAAGATTATGAAGTTTTTCACAAGATTATGTATTTTTTCACAAGATTATGACAGTTTTTCACAAGATTATGTCTGTTTTTCACAAGATTATGTCTGTTTTTCACAAGGTTATGACTGTTTTTTACAAGATTATAAAGTTTTTTACAAGATTATGTCTGTTTTTCACAAGATTATGTCTATTGTTTACATGATTATGAAGTTTTTTACAAGATTATGTCTGTTTTTCACAAGATGATGTCTGTTTTTCACAAGATTATTGCTGTTTTTGACAAGATTTTCTTTATTGATTAATATTATTAACCCCCCCCCCCCTTGACAAGTTTTTAGCTACGCTACTGGTCTCGAGAGATGTGGAAAATTAATACGTGTTTTAAACCTCAAATTAACTATAAATGAATATTAAATTAGTTTTGGGTTTTGGAATCTCAATGTTTGTAAAATAATTTTTTTAATTTCAATAATTCTAATATGCTTTGATATAATATTAATATATATATATATATATATATATATATATATATATATATAATGACTAAAATAAAATTGCTTTAGGTTAAAGTTCTGTATTAATATTTATAAATAATTTACGTACTCAATAATTCTAATATGCTTTGATATAATATTATTTACTGTTAATGTCATTTGTATCATTTTTACTGATGAAAATAGTCGTTGAGTTTTTGAAACTTACATACATACATACATACACAATCACGCCATGTACCCAAAAGGGTGTGGCACAAACTCTATTCAGTAAATAACAGAACATAGAAACAAGTTACAAGGTAACAAATAAGTAACTAGATTATATCATATTTTCTTTTTGTTATTTAGTAATTTATTTCTATGTTTTGTTTATTTACTATAAATGCCATTTGTATTATTTTTCCTGATAAAATAATTAATAATAATACTATTTTAGAATAAAAACGGCTTTAGGTTCTAGTTTTGTAATTATTTATTAATGAAACAACGTTTCGACGAACGAAACGTGCGTCTACATCAGGAAAATAATACAAATAACATATACAATAATACAATAAATAAACAGAACATAAAAACAAGTTACTAAGTAACAAATAAATAACTAGATCATAACTAATTACTTATTTTGTTTCATCTAGTAACTTGTTTCTAGGTTCTGTTTATTTACTATAAATATCAGTTGTATGATTTTTCCTGATAAAAACGTACGTTGAATACATTGAGTACGTCAATTATTAATAAATATTAATACAGAACTTAAACCTAAAGCCGTTTTATTTTAATATAATAAGTTCTGAAATTTTTTTATTATGATGCATAATAACTAAGTTTATCTTGCGAGTGAAAACCAATTTGAAATTAGTAAATCCTGTTTCAATCTTTGAGATAAACAATTAAGAATTAAATTTCAAACGGCTTCTAATGTTTAAGTCCATTTTATAAAAATCAAAAATAACGTATAAAGCTGCTTAAATTCGTTCAAAATATATAATGCAATCACAGCATTTTTACTAATACCCCACATAAACTAAGTTTAGATTCGTTATCATAAACTAAGTTTAGATTCCTTATCCAGACGCTATATGCAGGATTTATTAACACGTTTTCATTAATTTGCTTTCTTGTCTGTCTGTTTGTCTGTTCGGTTACAAATATAAATTAATTAATTAATTAATAATATTAGAAATATTAAATTAAAGTTTAATTATTATATAATAATAACAAAATTGAACCAAAAAAAGTTCGTAAGTGTTTTAGTAAAATTAATATAATAATTCTAAATAATTTCTTATTTAAAATTATTATATAATATTTTAATTTTTGAAAATGTTACAGAACATCTTATAACTTTTTTCTTTGCAGTAAAAGTGGTAAAAACCGAACTTTTGTAGTATTAGATATTGAATTTCAGTTTCAAGCATGTATGAGAGAGGAATTATGAATGTGGATGAAAGTGCGAAAGTTGCTTGTTTGGATAGGAATGTTTGGAGGCGACTGATTTCGGGATGATGAAAAGAGTTTGTGCCACATCTTTTTGGGTACATGGCGTGATTGTGTATGTATGTATGTATGTATGTAAAATGCCAAGATAAAGTGGTTAATATTATTATGTATTAAAAATATCTGTAGATTTTAATTAAAAATATTTTACATTTAATTTTTATGAAAGTGTTCAGAAGGTTATTTTTATTATAATTATTAGTATATTTCTAAATGCAAATATTCTGTAAAATTAAATATTTGATCAATATTTCATTTCATATAATTATTATGTTGATTTTATTTTTATCTAAATGCAACGATACAAATACAGTTTTAATTAGAAAATTGTGTTGGTCAATAGTATATTATACATACATACATACACAATCACGCCATGTACCTAAAAGAGTGTGGCACAAACTCTTTTCATTAGCCCGAAATCAGTCGCCTCCAAACACTCCAATCCAAACAAGCAACTTTCGCTTCGTCCACATTCATAATTCCTCTCATACATGCTCTTCTATTCCTACTACTTGGAAACTTTCGTTCACGCAAGCCACTCTCTTAATCATACCACCACTCCAACTACTCATCGGACGTCCACCTGCAAACGTATACCATCAATCATTCAAATAAATCTTTTTAACCAAACGTTCATTAGAAGCATACGCTCAACATGTCCTCACCATCTTAACTGACTAACACCAACTTTTGCTACAACAGACAAACTAATGCAATTGATATTTACAGTAAATAAATAGAACATAAAAAAAGTTACATAAACGTAACAAATAAGTAACTAGTTCATAATATTTGTCTTTCATTAATTAAAAATTAATTTAAAAAATTTAGTTCTGTATTAATATTTATTAATAATCGACGTTTGAACAAACTCAACCTCCATCTTTATCAGAAAAACTGATACAAATGACATTTATAGTAACTAAGTTACTAAACGTAACACAAATAAGTAACTAGATTATAATATTTATTTAAATAAAATTTGGTTTTCATTAATTAAAAACTAATAAAAACATTTTAAGATCTAGTAACTTGTTTGTATTTATTGTAAATGTTATTTGTATCTTTTTCCTTATAAAGACAAATGTTGAGTTTGTCGAAATATTGATTATTAATAAATATTAATACAGAACTTAAACCTATAGCAGTTTTATTTTATAATGACTTTCTTCTACATAGACAATATAGTAACGTAATATTAATATTTAAAAAAAAAAAACAAAGTAATACAGACATACATACATACACAATCACGCCATGTACCCAAAAGGGTGTGGCACAAACTCTTTTTATCATTCCGAAATCAGTCGCTTCCAAACATTTCTATCCAAACAAGCAACTTTCGCGTCATTCACATTTATACTTCCACTCATACGTGCTCTTTTATTCCTACTACTTGGAAACTTACGCTCACGCAAAACACTCTCAATCATACCACTCCAACTACTCATCGAACGTCCACGCAAACGTATACTTTATACTTGTATAATATAAAAAAGCTGAAAAAAAATTTCTGTTATAATAAATAGTTCAATTATTTTAATACATTTTGAAATAATTTAATACAATTAATTCAACAGTCAATCATTTTTCATTTAATAGGTATTTATAGATTATTAAAAGCTTTTATTATTTTATTTTAATTAATATAAAAAATTTAATTGCCATAATTGCATTAAAAAAATAGACATTTAAATAAAATTGCGGTTTTTAAAATATGACTGGCAGACATAACCTGAATTATATGCATTATTGAAGATGAAAAATGTTTTTGTGTAAATGTCATACGTATCTCTGGACAATGTATAAGCTGGTAGAAAATTATTTAAAAGAAAGTACTTTTATCTTAATTAGAATGTAATTAGAAAATATTTTCTGATAAAGACGCACGCGCAGTTCGTCGAAACGTTGATTTATTAATAAATTATTACAAAACTAGAACCTAAAGCCGTTTTTATTCTAAAATAGTATTAATTATTTAATGTTTATTTTATAGCTTCAAACCGTTACCGCTATATTTTTCGTTCTGGTTCAATTAAAAAAAAAATGTCGGTTCAATTTCGGTTTTCGTTCCGGCAAACATAACGTTTTGTTTTAGTTTTCGGTTCAGTTTTGAGTGATTAATTTCTAAAAATTTTCAATGTTTTTATTTGTATAATGTATAATTTAGAATATTTTATTCCTACTTTTATAAGAAGTATACTACATAAATTGATACAATAATATAATATGAATAATAATAATTATTAATTAAATAAAGATATAAGCCCGTATTCTCACCTCACTTTTTCGTGAAAAAGTGCTTTTAAAATAACTTATTGCTTCTGTTTGTTATCAAATATAAATAATTTGATCATTTTTATTATATTTGGTATTATAATATTTAAATAAACTATTTTAAAATGCTTAATAAATGATTTTAAGTGAACGTCAAAAGCACTTTTTTGAAAAAGCACTTTTTCATATGAGGTGAGAATACGGGCCATAATAATTAGAAGTATATAATATATAATAATAATATAATTTATTATTTAAAACTTGTATAATTTGTATGTTTGTTTTAATTATATAATAAAAAGATAACATATGTTAATACAACAAATTCTTGTACACAGGATTTTTATTTATTTGTACATACATACATACATACATACACAATCACGCCAAGTACCTAAGAGGGTGTGGCACAAACTTTTTTCATCATTCCGAAATCAGTCGCCACCAAACATTCCTATCCAAACAAGCAACTTTCGCTTTATCCACATTCATAATTTCTCTCGTACATGCTCTTCTATTCCTACTACTTAAAAACTTTTGCTCAAGCAAGCCACTCTCTCAATCATACCACTCCAACTACTCATTGGACGTCCACCTGCAATCGTATACCATCAAAATCATTCTAATAAATCTTTTTAACAGCAAACGTTCATTAGACGCATTCGCTCAACATGTCCGAACCATCTTAACTGACTAACACTAACTTTTGCTACAACATTTCTTTCAATTTCACACTCATCATACACTAATCGTATTTCGTACCGAAATAAACCGATATATTTTTTTCTGTTTAATTTCGGTTTTTGTTCCAGTAAAAATAACGTTTTTGATTTATTTATTTAAACTTGTAAAAAAACATTCATATAATTTCAGGCGTATGTAAATTACAGAGATATTATACAGTTAACTGCAAACAAAAACAAATCTCTTGAATGCGTAATAACATCAGATGATAAACAAAAATACAATTAGCATAGTAAAACTCAAGAGACTTATTTGCATTTTGATTTACCTTGATGCAAAAAAACAATACAATGTTTTTGTTTATGATATTTTATACAATTGCATAAAACAAAAGTTTAAAATGCATTCCACAAGCCAAACAAAATTTTAATGCAATTGGCAGGTGATAGAGATTACTGTAGTATATTGCAATTACACTTATTTATCATTCTCTTCACTAATTTGAATTACACTTACAATTAGTCGAATTAATATGGAAACTATGAATATTCTAAAATACATAATATTACAATATACAGGGTGTAACAGAATAACTATTCCTAATTTTAACTGGAGTATCCTGGGCTCAGAATATGAAGATTTAATGCAAATCACTGAGATAAAATGTGGCTCCTTACTGAGCTACAGGGTGTTTTATATAAAAATTTAAAAACGATTTTTGCCCTGTATTTTAAAACTATTTGACGTATCCTTATCATACTTGGCAGGAAATGTAGGTACCGTACACCATACTAAATTATGTTAAATAAAAGTTTCTGGCTACTGCCAGTGGCGTACAACAGGGGCAAGTGAGATGTTGATCCTTCCTAAATTCTACGCCATTGGCGGAATTGTCATTTTAGCACAATTTTTCGATTCTCCAATACTTGCTGTGTAAAAAACATACTCTTCCTTTAAAGTTAAACATAAGCTGCATCCTTGGGATTTTTTCAAAATTTGCTCAAAAAATCTGAAAAAATTCAGTAAAATAGATAAAAAAATTAGCTACATAATAACTAAGTAACTTTTTTTTCTAACTCATTCTAATTTGGCTGTAAAAATTATTGAAAATTAATATTTTTTGCATTTTATTTTTTTTATTTTCAATAATTTTTACAGCCAAATTCGAATGAGTTAGAGAAAAAAGTTACTTAGTTATTATGTAGCTAATTTTTTTATCTATTTTACTGAATTTTTTCAGATTTTTTTGAGCAAATTTTGAAAAAATCCCAAGGGTGCAGCTTATGTTTAACTTTAAATATCTCGAAAAACAGTGACTTTATCGTTACAAAGGAAGAGTATGTTTTTTACACAGCAAGTATTGGAGAATCGAAAAATTGTGCTAAAATGACAATTCCGCCAGTGGCGTAGAATTTAGGAAGGATCAACCTCTCACTTGTCCCTGTTGTACGCCACTGGCAGTAGTCAGAAACTTTTATTTAACATAATTTAGTATGGTGTACGGTACCTACACTTCCTGCCAAGTATGATAAGGATACGTCAAATAGTTTTTAAGTACTGGGCAAAAATCGTTTTTAAATTTTTATATAAAACACCCTGTAGCTCAGTAAGGAGCCACAATTTATCTCAGTGATTTGCATTAAATCTTCATATTCTGAGCCCAGGATACTCCAGTTAAAATTAGGAATAGTTATTCTGTTACACCCTGTATATATATATATATATATATATATATATATATATATATATATATATATACAGCCTGATTCAGAGTAAGCGCTTAATTTTTTTTTAGCCACACTATGAGTATTACTTTCAAAATATTTGGCAGTAATATGTTTCAGGACATTTTCTACACGATGGTGATATCAGATTTTCAATTGGACGAATCATTTCAAAATGGCGACGTTCAACTTTTTTTTTTAAATGAGATGCAATATTTTTTTTTTATTTTTGAAATCCTAAAAACATTCTTTTTACGATAGTGTTTTGTTTTTGCACGTAAAATCGGCAACACTGTACGTCGTGTTTCCTGTTTTTCGAGTTTTTGTGTTTCTAATTTCCTGTTTTATGGTGAAAATAGACACTTCCTAAATTGAAACGTCTTCCAATGGTGGTGTTTGACGTTTGATTACTAGTTTTTCTACCGCTACTTGATATTTGGACAAAAATAACATCGAGTGTAACACATTCATGCGCTACTAGATTAAAATGTTAGTTTGCTTTTTGATAGGGAAATAAATGAATTTTTAAGGAAAACGAAATACTATCGTAAATAGAATGTTTTAAGGATCTCAATAATAATAAAAAAATTATGGCACCCATTTAAAAAAAAAAGTTGGCCGTCGCCATTTTGAAGTGATTCGTCCAATTGAAAATCTGATATCACCATCGTGTAGAGAATGTCCTGAAACATATTACTGCCAAATATTTTGAAAGTAGTACTCATAGTGTGGCTAAAAAAAATAAGGCGCTTACTCTGAATCAGACTGTATATATATTATAAAGATAGACCAGATCCAAAGGTTCTAATTTGCGCCTTGCGCACATCAAAAATTAAATTAATTATGCATTAGTGTTATAGTATTAGTCAGTTAAGATGGTTCGGACATGTTGAACATAATGAACGTCAGATTAAGAAGATTTATTTGAATGATTTTGATGGTATACGTTTGCAGGTGGACGTCCGATGAGTAGTTGGAATGGGGTATGATTGAGAGAGTGGCTTGCGTGAGCAAAAGTTACCAAGTAGTAGAAATAAAAGAGCATGTATGAAAAGAATTATGAATGTGGATGATAAAAAGGGTTTGTGCCACACCCTTTCGGGTACATGACGTGATTGTGTATCTATGTATATA
The DNA here is from genome assembly GCA_963966155.1 of Clivina fossor. Lineage (NCBI taxonomy): Eukaryota > Metazoa > Arthropoda > Insecta > Coleoptera > Carabidae > Clivina > Clivina fossor. Next base: position 12,820,578 of record OZ014564.1, on the reverse strand, counting down.
TGTATGTTTGCATTATTCTGCTGGGTTTGGTTGCAGAAGCATAAAAAAAAATGACTGCTGTAGAAATGAGATTTTTACGTGGGGTATGTGACGTAAATAGGAAAGATCGGGTACGAAATACGATTAGTGTATGATGAGTGTAAAATTGAAAGAAATGTTGTAGCAAAAGTTGCCCCGTGTTAAGAGTCAGTTAAGATAACTCGGACATCTTGAGCGAATGCGCATCTAATAAATGTTTGGTTAAAATAATTTATATGAATGAGTAGATGAGTAGTTGGAGTGATATGATTGAGAAAGTGGGTAGCGTGAGCGGAAGTTTCCAAATAGTAGGAATAGAAGAGCATGCTATAAGAGGAATTATAAATGTGGATTAAGATAAAATTGCTTGTTTGGATAGAATTGTTTGGAGGCGACTGATTTCGGGATGATAAAAAGAGTTTGTGCCACACTCTTTTAAATACATGCGTGATTGTGTAGGTATGTATGTATATATATTAACTGATTTGTTATTTTTCTATATATATATATATATATATATATATATATATATAAATACGAAAAAAAAAGATGAAAAAATGAATTTTGACAATTAGTTTAAAAACGAAAAAAAGTAAATAATTATTTCGCAATGTAAATAAAAAACTTTTTAATTAAGATTTAATAAACTGGATTTACTTTTGTAAACAATTATTTTGAAATTATTTATTCTTTTAGCTTTAATATTTGTAAACAAATTTTGAATATATATTTTTTTTTAATATTAGAATCAATATAAAAGGTGTTTTTACGTATATAAGTTATTTGAAAACAAAGTTAACATATGTAATTAATATTTTAACAATACAAGATTAGAAGTATATGGATAAACCCATATATAGACTACTTTGACATTTCTCGGAAAGTTGGCAACACTGTATTTTAATAATATTATAATTTATGTGGGCATTAGGAGATACTTTTCTGAAAATTTGATCAAAATCGAATAAATAATGTAGCCACAATAAATTTTTAAAAATTTTAGTAATTTTTTTCTCGGAAAGTTGGCATCACTGGAAAAAACCAAAACAACACGACCATCTTAGGCACAAGGCAAATTTATCCTGAAAATTTCATTATAATCGGTTAAACCGTCTAGGAGGAGTTGCAATCACAAAATTTTGTCTGACGACCGAGCGAGCAGACAACGCACATCCATACACCCACATAAACTATGTTCAGATTCGTCATCTAGAGGCTATATGAAGGATTTCTATACAATTTTTTTTTTTTTTTTTAAATGTTAGACACCGTACCAAACGCTATACTACTTTTTCCTTGCAGTCAAAGTAGTAAAAATGAATAATTTAATTAGCATACATTTTTTAATATCTACCAAAAATACATTTAGCAAATATTGCAATATTGTAAAATAAAAACAATAGAAATTTTTAAAGAAAATAGATAATATCAATCAGTATGAAAGCACTGATTTAAATAAATATAATCCAGCTTTATTTAACAATTTATTTAAGAAAATTATAATTTAGTTACTTATATTTTCTTAATTACTAACACCAAAAAGTTACGTACTAAGATTTTTTTATTTAAATACTTATAGATTTCAGTTTTGTATTAATACATACATACACAATCACGCCATGTACCCAAAAGGGTGTGGCACAAACTCTTTTTATCATTCCGAAATCAGTCGCTTCCAAACATTCTTATCCAAACAAGCAACTTTCGCACTTTCATCCGCATTCATAATTCCTCTCAAACATGCTCTTCTATTCCTACTACTTGGAAACTTTTGCTCACGCAAGCCACTCTCTCAATCATACCACTCCAACTACTCATTGTATAATATTTATTAATAATCAACGTTTCGACGAATTCAACATACGTCTTTATAAGAAAAAAATGATATAAATTACATTTACAATAAATAAACAGAACATAGATACAAGTTACTAGACGTAGCAATCAATTTGAAGGCACTGATTTAAATAAATTGTGACTATTAATTAAAAATGTGTAAAGTTTTTAAGATCTAATTACTTATTTGTTCTATCGATTTACTGTAAATATCATTTGTATCAGTTTTTCCTGATAAAGAATTATAAATAAATATTAATACATAACTTAAACCTAAAGCCGTTTTATTTTAATATAATGAATTTTGAAAAAAATTTTACTGTAATTCTTTTATCTAGATATAAATATATATATATATATATATATATATATATATATATATATATATACACATGCTAAGCACAACTTTTTGAGTATAAAAAAGTCAAAACAATAAAGTTATCAAATAATTAATAATAGACGAAATTCATTCAATTATATATTTTAATTATTTATTAAGCCAACGTTTCGGCAATCACTATTGCTTTTTTCAGAACTAGTAGAATATTTTCAGTTGATGTTACATGTAACGCAAATATATAATATTTGATCAGTAAATTAAAAAAAATACAAATTAGCTTTGTTATATAAAAAGAATGTCAAAAAATCATTTTAATAATTACTTAATTATTTTAATTATAAAAATGATTTTTTGATATGTTTTTTATATAACAATTATAATTTTTATTTTTTAATTTACTGATCAAATAATGTATATTTGCGTTAGATGTAACATTAGTTGAAAATATTCTACCAGCTTTGAAGAAGGCAATAGTGATTGCCGAAACGTTGGTTTAGAAAATTATGTAATTTTGAATGTCAAAAAATCATTTTAATAATTACTTAATTATTTTAATTATAAAAATTATTTTTTGATATGTTTTTTTTATTACAATTATAATTTTTATTTTTTAATTTACTGATCAAATAATGTATATTTGCGTTATATGTAACATTAGTTGAAAATATTCTGCCAGCTTTGAAGAAGACAATAGTGATTTCCGAAACGTTGGTTTAGAAGATACACTTAAAAAAAAAATTATGTATTTTTGCATAAAAACTATAAGACACTATGATGCCCAGTATATCTAGGTATAATTATTCAAATGCTGTAATTTTAGAACATAATTGTTTAAAAATATTTAATATCCGAACTATTATATATATATATATATATATATATATATATATATATATATATATATGTACTATTAAAATTCTTTTTTAGTAAAGTCAGTTTTTTAGTAAATTTACAGAACTTTAGTAAATTTGCTGTCAGAAATTTTCCATAAATAGTTAAAATTTATTTAGTTCTGTAATATTATTGTTGGTATAATTACATACATTTCTAAATTTACCTATAGAAAATGTATTTTGAAATGAATAAATTAAATTTAAAATATTTTATTAGTATTATTACACTTAAAATATGTACTAAGTTTTATTATTTTGATGAATTATTACAGATATTAATATGCAAGCTGTAATTTTACCTAATTTAAGAAGTTATATCAACAATATGTAATTTTACATTAAGTATTTGTGATGTAATTTGTAGAAAGTAAACAATTTTTCATATACTTATTAGGTCATTTTTACTTATTTTATGTGATTAATATGAATTATCTACAAAATTATAGGATTTTAAAGTAGATTTACAGAATATTTATAGTAAAATAAAATTAACAGATTTTTATAATTAAATTTTGCTAATATTTTCTTATAATTACACTAATTTTCCTTACAGTGAAGTTACTGTTGGTATTTTTTGAAATATTGTAAATGAAAATAATTTTTTTTTTTAATTTTTTATTTCATTTACTAGAGAAGAAAAAAAATATTTAAAATCAATAAAATCATGGTAAAATCATGGTAAAATCCATATAATCATGGTAAAATCAATTAAATTATGATAAAATCCATAAAATCATGGTAAAATTCATATAATCATGGTAAAAATCAATTAAATTATGATAAAATTAATAAAATCATGATAAATAATATATATATATATATATATATATATATATATATATATATATATATATATATATATATATATATATATATATATATATATTTGTTTTATTTTATTTCGGTGCATATTATAATACACATATAAATAAAATAAAATAATTTTTGATAGTAAATTGTTATAAAATTATATGTAAAATAATTTTACTTTATTAATTATGGAAATTTAGCAGAAAAAATTAAAGAAAAAGCAAATTTACATTATAATACTAGTATTATATAATATTATTTATTTTTCTAAAATTACACTAATTTTTCTTACAGTGTAGATATAGATAAACTTTACAAAATCAAAATACTTTATTAATTATGGAAATTTAGCAGAAAAAATTAAAGAAAAAGCAAATTTACATTATAATACTAGTATTATATAATAATATTATTTATTTTTCTATAATTACACTAATTTTTCTTACAGTGTAGATATAGATAAACTTTACAAAATCAAAATACTTTATTAATTATGGAAATTTAGCAGAAAAAATTAAAGAAAAAGCAAATTTACATTATAATACTAGTATAATAATATTATTTATTTTTCTATAATTACACTAATTTTTCTTACAGTGTAGATATAGATAAACTTTAAAAAATTGAAATACTTTATTAATTATGGAAATTTATTAGAAAAAATTAAAGAAAAAGCAAATTTACATTATAGTACTAGTATTATATAATAATATTATTTATTTTTCTATAATTACACTAATTTTTCTTACAGTGTAGATATAGATAAACTTTACAAAATCAAAATACTTTATTAATTATGGAAATTTAGCAGAAAAAATTAAAGAAAAAGCAAATTTACATTATAATACTAGTATTATATAATAATATTATTTATTTTTCTATAATTACACTAATTTTTCTTACAGTGTAGATATAGATAAACTTTACAAAATCAAAATACTTTATTAATTATGGAAATTTAGTAGAAAAAATTAAAGAAAAAGCAAATTTACTTTATAATACTAGTATTATATAATAATATTACTTATTTTTCTATAATTACACTAATTTTTCTTGCAGTGTAGATAGATAAATTTTACAGAATCAAAATTAAACTATCATGCAATGAAAATTATATATTTTTTCCAGCCCACTTCTAAAATCCGAACAAACAGATCTAATTAAGGCACTAATAAAATTAAAAATATATCCTATATATATATATATAATATATATAATATAAAACCGAAAATCGTGTGAACTACTCTACAACTTTGTTAAAACTAACAAAATTTTAATATAGAAAATATAAATATATATAATATATATATATATATATATATATATATATATATATATATATATAATATACAGAGCGAGTGTAAAGTTGGAACTATCGCAATAAATCTTTTATTAAACGTTTTTGAAAAAATCCTCGAACACGTCAATTTCTATCTTAAATAAAACATATTTTACTGTAATCGTCACTTAAAGGTCGTCTTTTGTTTTTGAGTTATGACGTAAGCAATAATTTTTTTAAATGGAAACCTATATTTTTCATTATTGATTTTGATAGTACTTTTTATTCCGTTTCAAACCATATAAAATTTTAAATATGTTACATTTGAAAAAAATTGAGAAAAATAATCTTAAAGTTTAAATATTAAAAACTAATTAAATTGGCAAAATGAATCTAGTTATTAGTGTATAAAACAAAAAACATTAGCTACAACTGTCAGAATTATGCAATTTATAAATTTTACAATAAAATAAGTGTTATTATTTTGCTTTTTCCAAATTTAAAAAACTATTTTGTTAATAAAAATTGTATAATTGAGCGAAAAACAGAGAAAAAGCAAAATAATATTTGCCAATTTAATTAGTTATTAATATTTAAAGTTTAAGATTATTTTTCTCAATTTTTTTCAAATGTAACATATTTAAAATTTTATATGGTTGGAAACTGAATAAAAAGTACTACCAAAATCAACAATAAAAAATATAGGTTTCTATTTAAAAAAATTATCGCTTACTTCATAACTCAAAAACAAAAGACAATCTTTAAGTGACGATTACAGTAAAATATGTCTCATTTAAGATAAAAATTGACGTGTTCGAGGATTTTTTTTAAAAACGTTTAATAAAAGATTTATTGCGATAGTTCCAAACTTTACACTCGCTCTGTATATAATAATATATAATATATAATAATATATAATGTATAATATATATATAATATAAAATAAGGTTTTAAAATTATTGGCTGGTTGATCGGCAAAACACCGAAAACCAACAAAACCCGAAAGAAAACTAAAATAGATAAACTTTTAAATATTTTTTCAATTTAATTCATAAATTTTTTTTTATTTTTAATTTTCTTTAGAACACAAATAAAATTATAATATTTAGTTTTTTTTACTTACCGCGATAGTCAATTAAAGAAATAAGCAAATTATAATATATTATATTGTAATAATATAATAATAATAATAATAATAATAATAATAATAATAATAATAATAATATAATAATATAATAATATAATTATATTATATTATTATTATTATTATTAGTATTATATAATAATATTATTTATTTTTCTATAATTACACTAATTTTTCTTACAGTATAGATATAGATAAATTTTTAAATATTTAATTTATAAATTTTTCTTTTATACATACACATAAATAAAATCAAATAATTTCCTTTAGAACACAAATATCAATTAAAGAAAAAAGCTAATTTACATTATTATATTAGTATTATATAATAATATTATTTATTTTTCTATAATTACACTAATTTTTGTTAAAGTGTAGATATAGATAATTTTTTTTATTTTGCTATAATTACACTAATTTTTCTTAAAGTGTAGATATAGATACATTTTTTTTATTTTCTATAATTACACTAATTTTTCTTAAAGTGTAGATATAGATAAAAAAAATTTATTTTTCTATAATTACACTAATTTTTCTTAAAGTGTAGATATAGATAAATTTTTTTTATTTTCTATAATTACACTAATTTTTCTTGCAGTATAGATATAGATAAATTTTTAAATATTTTTTTTAATTTAATTTATAAATTTTTGTTTTATACATACACATAAATAAAATCAAATAATTTCCCTTATAACACAAATAAAGTTATTAACTATTTTTATTTTTGCATTAAACACCATTAATTTTAGATTTTATTTATCTAATTAAACATGAGACAATTTTAAATTAAAGAAAATAGATAAACTTTTAAATATTTTTTTAATTTAATTCATAATTTTTTTTTATTTTTAATTTCCTTTAGAACACAAATAAAGTTATTATTAATTTTAGATTTTATTTATTTTATCTAATTAAACATTAGGCAATTTTAAACTAAATTAAAGAAAAATGCATTAGCTTTGCCGGGATTTGAACCCAGGACCTTTAAAATAAAAATAGCTAAACATTAAAAGAATTTCTAAAATAAAAAGTTATTATTTAGTTATTTACTTACCGCGATAGTCAACTGTTGCCGAAAAATGCAGAAGTGTACTTAAGTGTAAACTTTTTCTTGTCACTCACGAGGGTAGATGGATAAGGGGTTGGTACAAACTCTCGCTGGACTTTTGTTAAGCTCGAAGCTTTTTAGCAACTCGGTATTTGATGATTGGTATAACAGTTGTGGCATCAGTAGCCGGCAATGTCATGCTTTTATACCTGGTGGCGTCACGACGCCACCGACGCCAGCCGACGCCACCGACGGCGACGCAAGCGCTGTTATAAGCGGCTAGATATAGATATGATAGGTAACACCTACGAGTTTTTAGAGTTTTTGTATCTTAGTTAGTTATATTAGAAATATATTAAAAGGGTGAAGGCATTGATTTAAATAAAAATTTATTTTGTAAAAAGTTTTTCTATAGTTTTATGATTATTAATTAATTATTAATTAACAAAAAAAAAATGGAAAATTAATTTACTTTTTATGTAAAATATTTATAATATATTACATACATACATACACAATCACGCCATATACCCAAATTAGGGTGTGGCACAAACTCTTTTCATCATCCCGAAATCAGTCGCCTCCAAACACTCCTATCCAAACAAGCAACTTTCGCTTCATCCACATTCATAATTCTTCTCATACATGTTCTTCTATTCCTACTACTTGGAAACTTTCGCTCACGCAAGCCACTCTCTCAATCATATCACTCCAACTACTCCTCGGACGTCCACTAGCAAACGTATACCATCAAAATCATTCAAATAAATCTTTTTAACAGCAAACGTTCATTAGACATTTGCTCAACATGTCCGAACCATCTTAACTGACTAACACCAACTTTTGCTACAACATTTTTTTCAATTTTAAACTCATCATACACTAATCTATTTCGTACCCGATCTCTCCTAGTTACATATAAGTAATATTATATCTGTAACTAATTTCAAAATCTTCAAAAACTGTTTGCGGACTTGGAAGATTTTGACTGTTTTTTACAAGATTATGACTGTTTTTCACAAGGTTATGACTGTTTTTACAAGGTTACTATAATTTTTTGGAAGATTTTGATTGTTTTTACAAGATTATGTCTGTTTTTCACAAGATTATGACTGTTTTTCACAAGATTATGACTGTTTTTCACAAGGTTATGACTGTTTTTTTACAAGGTTACTATGATTTTTTGGAAGATTTTGACTGTTTTTACAAGATTATGACTGTTTTTCACAAGATTATGACTGTTTTTCACAAGGTTATGACTGTTTTTACAAGGTTATTATGATTTTTTGGAAGATTTTGACTGTTTTTACAAGATTATGACTGTTTTTCACAAGATTATGACTGTTTTTCACAAGGTTATGACTGTTTTTTTTTACAAGGTTACTATGATTTTTGGAAGATTTTGACTGTTTTTACAAGATTATGACAGTTTTTCACAAGATTATGACTATTTTTCACAAGGTTATGACTGTTTTTTTACAAGGTTACTATGATTTTTGGAAGATTTTGACTGTTTTTACAAGATTATGACTGTTTTTCACAAGATTATGACTGTTTTTCACAAGGTTATGACTGTTTTTTACAAGGTTAACACTTTATTCAAAAATGTTACTATGATATTGCTGAACATAGAACATAAAATATTGTATTTAATATTATTATTTAATATTGTAATTTACATGTATATGACAATATCTTAATTAATGTACTTTGCTGTTATAGACAAATAAATATATTATTATTATTATTATTATCCTTTATTACTCCAAAATGGGTTTTACAAAAATAATGTGCAATATACATTAATATAATTAATATAATTAATATAAATAATATTAAACTTAAAAAAAAAATAAACAAACTAATTTACAAAAATAAATGACACATCAACTATAAATATATGATACAATTATTATTATTATTATTATTATTACCACTTTGACTGCAAGGAAAAAGTGGTATAGCGTTTGGTATGGTGTTTGTAACATTTTCAAAAAAAAAATTTGTGTATAGAAATTTTTCATATAGTCCCTAGATGACGAATCTGAACTTAGTTTAAGTGGGTGTATGTGTGTGCGTTGTCAACTCGCTCGGTCGTAAGTCAAAATTTTGTGGCCGCAACTCCTCCTAAACGGTTCAACCGATTTTAATGAAATTTTTAGGAAAAATTTGTCTAGTACCCAAAATGGTCATGTGGTTTTATTTTTTTCCAGTGATGCCAACTCTCCGAGAAAAAAATTACTAAACTTTTAAAAAATTTATTATGGCCATGTTATTTAACCGATTTTACTCAAATTTTCACAAAAGATTCTCCTAGTATTCATATAATTTATGTAATTTTAACAAAATACAGTGTTGCCAACTTTCCGAGAAAAAAAATTACCAAAATTAATGTGGCTACATCATTTATTCGATTTTGATCAAATTTTCATGCAAGTTTCTCTTAGTGCCCACATAAATTATAATATTATTTAAATACAGTGTTGCCAACTTTCCGAGAAATGTCAAAGTGGTCTCTATATGGGTTTACCCATATACTTCTAATCTTGTTATTATTATTATTACTACAAAATCCATGTTAATTTTTTATGAAATATTTTATTCTGTTAAATTTCCATAATTCATAAAGTAAAATTATGTTACATATAATTTTATAGTAATTTTTACTATAAAAATGTATGTAAATTTACAAAAAAAATTACAGTGTATGTATAATAATGTATTACAATTATTATACAATATATATATATATATATATATATATATATATATATATATATATATATACAGTTTTCTTTTTACAGAATATCAAAAATTTCTTATACGACATTTAGATTGTATTTTTCTGACATTTGTTTTTATTTACATATTTGACATTTATTACTAAATAGATTTTTTTCACATTCTTTTTTATATAACAGTGATTTTTTTTTGTATTTTTAAATTTACTGATCAAATAATGTATATTTGCGTGGACGTCCGATGAGTAGTTGGAGTGGTATGATTGAGAGAGTGGCTTGCGTGAGCGAAAGTTTCCAAGTAGTAGGAATAGAAGAGAGTATGCTATGAGAAAGGAATTATGAATGTGGATGAAATTGCGAAAGTTGCTTGTTTGGATATAGGAATGTTTGGAGACGACTGTTTTCGGAATGATGAAAAGAGTTTGTGCCACACCCTGCTTGGGTACATGGCGTGATTGTGTATGTATGTATGTATGTATGTATAAATCAACTAAAATATTCTGTTAGTCCTGAAGAAGGCGATAATGATTGCCGAAACGTTGGCTTAGTAGTTTATAAAATAATATATAAAAGGCTGAATTCTGTCAATTATTAATTATTTATTAATAATAATAATTGATGATAAAAAGAGTTTGTGCCACACCCTTTTGGGTACATGGCGTGATTGTGTATGTATGTATGTATGTATGTATGTATGTATGTAAGCTTAGTTAAATAATAAAGAATTTTATAAAAATAAAACGGCTTTAGCTTGCAGTTGTGTATTAATATTTATTAATAAACGACGTTTCGACGAACTTAATGTGCGTCTTTATCAGAAAAAATGATATAAATAATATTTATAGTAAATAAATAAAACATAGAAAAACAAGTTACTAGACGTAACAAAATAAGTCACTAGAATTTAATGATTTTTGAAAGATTTTTTATTATGTAAAAAAATAAATGTAAATATACAATAATAATCATATTAATTTTACTATTTATTTAATTATAATTTTAATTTTTTTTTGTAAATTTACTAAAAATCTATAAATATTACAAAAAATATAAATATTGTTGGAATTTTACAGTTTTTATATATTTTTACATTTATTTCGTTATTTTATGTAATTATACAAACATTTTTATGGATATATTTGTTATATTAAAAATTATAAAAAATATTTTTGAAATAAATGTTGTAGCAAAAGTTGGTGTTAGTCAGTTAAGATGGTTCGGACTTGTTGCGCGAATGTCTAATGAACGTTTGGTTAAGAAAATTTATTTGAATGATTTTGATGGTATACGTTTGCTAGTGGACGTCCGATGAGTAGTTGGAGTGGCATGATTGAGAGAGTGGCTTGCGTGAGCGAAAGTTTCCAAGTAGTAGGAATAGAAGAGCATGTATGAGAGGAATTATGAATGTGGATGAAGTGAAAGTTGCTTGTTTGGATAGGAATGTTTGGGTGCGACTGATTTCGGAATGATGAAAAGAGTTTGTGCCACACCCATTTGGGTACATGGCGTGATTGTGTATGTATGTATGTATGTATTTATAAAAATCTATAAAGGAATATATATATATATATATATATATATTTATTGTCACCGAATAGGGAAAGTATGATTTCGCATTTTTCCTATATACATATATATATATATATATATATATATATATATATATATATATATATATATATTGAATAAAACTAATTTCCGTTGCATTTGATTTATGATGCAATTTTTGTCAGTAGATTGAAAAGTACAGCAGATAACTTAAGTTCAATTGTGTTAATATTTAATATATATATATATATATATATATATATATATATATATATATATATATATATATTACACTTTTTTATGAAAAAAATAAATTTCCAGTAAGTTTAAAATCGATGATAATAATCGAAAATAATGTTTTTAAGGAAGTAAAAAGTTCCTCTATACAAGTAAAATTTTCGGAAAACGCGTGTTAATACATATATCGTCCTTACTTTCTTTATTTCAATTTCACACTCTACAATCTCGCAGAATTATTTCATCTGTGACTTTTCTTTTTAAGTTAATTAATAACTTTCCTCTACAAGAAGTACAAATACTTTTTATCTGCCTATTGCTTATTCTAATCTTCTAACAAAGTCTCCCATTTATCATATGTGTCACACATTTAATAAATTAGAATTAACTATAGATATTATTTCCTGTTCTCCTCATATTTTTACTACTTTGACTGCAAGGAAAAAGTAGTATAGCGTTTGGTACGGTGTCTGTAACATTTTCAAAACAAAAAAAAATGTATAGAAATCCTTCATATAGCCTGTAGATGACGAATCTGAACTTAGTTTATAAGTGGGTGTATGGATGTGCGTCGTCAGCTCGCTCGCTCACTCGGTCGTCAGACAAAATTTTGTGATCGCAACTCCTCCTAGACGGTTCAACAGATTTTAATGAAATTTTCAGGATAAATTTGTCTAGTGCCCAAGATGGTCATGTGGTTTTGGTTTTATCCAGTGATGCCAAAAATTACTAAAGTTTTTAGAAATTCATTGTGGCTACATTATTTGTCCGATTTTGATCAAATTTTCAGAAAAGATTTCCCTAATGCTCCTATTAATTACATAATTTTATTAATATTCAGTGTTGCCAACTTTCCGACAAAAAAATTACTAAAGTTTTAAAATTTTTATTATGGCCATGTTATTCAACCGATTTTACTCAAATTTTCACAAAAGATTCTCCTAGTATTCATATAATTTATGTAATTTTAACAAAATACAGTGTTGCCAACTTTCCGAGAAAAAAATTAGTAAAATTTTTAAAAATTTATTATGACCATTTTATTTAACCGATTTTAATCAAATTTTTATAAAAGTTTTTTTTAGTGCTTAAATAAATTATGCAATTTTAACAAAATACAGTGTTGCCAATTTATCGAGAAAAAAATCACAAATTTTTTTAAAAATTCATTGTGGCTACATTATTTATTCGATTTTGATCAAATTTTCAGAAAAGTATCTCCTAATGCCCACATACATTATAATATTATTAAAATACAGTGTTGCCAACTTTCCGAGAAATATCAAAGTAGTCTATGTATGGGTTTATCCATATACTTCTAATCTTGTTATTAATCATTTACGCATTATACACACTTAAAATTTTCTTTTTAGATAATTTATGTATTATATATTATTTTATAATCTATGTTTGTATCGTTTGCACCATTTAATTGGGCTGTTGCCTGTTTGTTGTAATTAAATAAATAAATAATTAAATAAATAAATAAATAAATAAATAAATAAATAAATAAATAAATAAATAAATAAATAAATAAATTAATAAATTAATAAATTAATAAATTAATAAATTAATAAATTAAAAAATAAATAAATAAATAAATATCGTTATATATATCTTATTCGATATAAACGTGTTTTTTGAAAATTTCAAAATTTGTGCAGAAAAACCTGTTACTTCCTTAAAAACATGCTAAAAATATTATTTCTGATATTTTTTCGATGTAAAATTATCATCGATTTTAGACTTACTCAAATTAACTACCACTCTAATTTATATATATATATATATATATATTTATTACAGTGGCCTTATAAAACAATTCCAGTAAGTCTAACATAGATTGTTTTACATCGAAAAAATATCAGAAATAATGTTTTTAAAGAAGTTACAGATTTCTCTACACAAGTGAAATTTTCGGAAAACAATGCCAAAACACGTGTTTTCCGAATATTTCAGTTGTGTAAAGAAACCTATGTTACTTTTTTAAAAACATATTAAAAACATTTTTTTTGATGTTTTTTCGATGTAAAATTATCGATTTCAGCCTTATTAAATATATATATATGTAAATCTACTGTGGCCACCACCAACCTTAATTGCATTAAATAAATTTGTATTACAACAACTACTGTATACTGTAAAAAGTCTTGTAAATTTACAGAAATTTTTATAGTAAAACTTATTATAAAATTATATAAAATAATTTTACTTCATTAATTATGGATATTTACAAAAAAAATAAAAAAAAAAACAAATTTATGTACAGATATATGTGCAATAATACATCCAGTTTTATGTAATAATACATTAAAATATATAAATATTTTACTTGAAAACTAATTACTAATACTATTTTGTTACCTAGTAATTTGTTTCTATGTTCTGTCTATTTATTATAAATAACATTGGTAAAAATGTTGTAGCAAAAGTTGGTGTTAGTCAGTTAAGATGGTTTGGACATGTTGAGCGAATGTCTAATGAACGTTTGCTGTTAAAAAGATATATTTAAATGATTTTGATGGTATACGATTGCGTGGATGTCCGATGAGTAGTTGGAGTGGTAGATGATTGAGAGAGTGGCTTGCGTGAGCGAAAGTTTCCAAGTAGTAGGAATAAAAGAGCATGTATGAGAAGAATTATGAATGTGGATGAAGCGAAAGTTGCTTGCGCTGGATAGGAATGTTTGGATGCGACTGATTTCGGAATGATGCAAAAAGAGTTTGTGCCACACCCTTTTGGGTACATACAGTTTTATGTAATAATACATTAAATTATATAAATATTTTACTTAAAAACTAATTACTAATACTTATTTTGTTACCTAGTAATTTGTTTTTATGTTCTGTCATTTTTCCTGATGCAGACGCACGTTCAGTTTGTCGAAACGTCGATTTATTAATAAATTATTACATAACTAGAACGTAAAACCGTTTTTAATTTTATTTCAATATTATTTGTTCGTTTTTTTTTTTAAATTGTTTTCGCTTTTAACGTAGATGGATATAAATTTTTTTTTCTTTTTTTGCTAACATAATTTTCAGTCAACGAATATTTTCCTCGAAAATTTTTTTACAAAAAAAGAATGTTGTACTAAAAAAGTTATTAAATAAATGTTTAGCTATTTTTCAAATGTATCGAAAATCAATTTTCCAATTTCTGAAATATTTCAAAATGACTTATGAGGTTCTATTATTATTATTATGTATATAGGAAATATTGTGTAATTAGGTATGTCATGTACATATAATAATTAAATTGATTTTATTCTTTGTTTTTAAATATTACTTATATTCTCATTATTATAACAGATATATTATTAGATTTTTGTACATTCTAAAAAAAATTATATAATTTTACCTACAAACCATGGGATACTATGATGATCAGTATTTACATACATACACAATCACGCCATGTACCCAAATTAGGGTGTGGCACAAACTCTTTTCATCATCCCGAAATCAGTCGCCTCCAAACACTCCTATCCAAATAAGCAACTTTTGCTTCATCCACATTTATAATTCCACTCTCAGTCATGCTCTTCTATTGCTACTACTTGGAAACTTTTGCTCATGCAAGCCACTCTTTCAATCATATCACTCCAACTACTTATCGGACGTCCACCTGCAAACGTATACCATCAAAATCATTCAAATAAATCTTTTTAACAGCAAACGTTTATTAGACATTTGCTCAATATGTCCGAACCATCTTAACTGACTAACACCAACTTTTGCTACAACTTTTCTTTTAATTTCACACTCATCATACACTAATCTATTTCGTACCCGATCTCTTCTATGTACATATAATAATTAAATTAATTTTATTCTTTGCTTTTAAATATTACTTATAGTTTCATTATTATAACAGAAACACTATTAGATTTTTGTACATTCTAAAAAAAAATTATATAATTTTACCTACAAACCATGAGATACTATGATGCTCAGTATTTACATACATACATACATACACAATTACGCTATGTACCCAAATCAGGGTGTGGCACAAACTCTTTTCATCATTCCGAAATCAGTCGCTTCTAAACATTCCTATCCAAACAAGCAACTTTTGCAATTTCATCCACATTCATAATTCCACTATCATACATGCTCTTTTATTTCTACTACTTAGAAACTTTCGCTCACGCAAGCCACTCTCTCAATCATACCACTCCAGCTACTCATCGGACGTCCAACGTAATGGAAAAGTACATATGTATGTAATATTATAGTTTTTTTAGTTAAAAATCTCATTTAGTAAATTTAAACAACTTCAGTAAATTTACTGTCAGGAAACAGGAATTTTCCATAAATAGCTACAATTTGTTTATTTCTATAATATTATTGACATTTGTAAATTTATATAAAGAATGTATTTTACAGTTATTACAGATATTAAAAAGCGAAAGTTGCTTGTTTAGATATAGGAATGTTTGGATGAAACTGATTTCGGGATAATAGAAAGAGTTTGTGCCACACCCTTTTGGGTACATGGCGTGATTGTGTATGTATGTATAAGCTGTAATATATAAGCTGTAATTTTATACAAAGAATATATTTTACAATTATTACAGATATTAAGAAACAAAAGTTGCTTGTTTGGATATAGGAATGTTTGGATGAAACTGATTTCGGGATAATGGAAAGAGTTTGTGCCACACCCTTTTGGGTACATGGCGTGATTGTGTATGTATGTATGTATGTAAATATAGAGAGAATAGAAAAATACGTTATTTGTATATAATGGCGTAGATATATTAAATTAAAAAATTTATATACCTATAAATAGTAAGTAGTTTTGAAAGAAAATTAATAATAAAATAAAAATTGTTTTAGAATAAAATTCTGTTAATTTTTTTTTAAAAAAACGACGTTTCGACGAAACTGATCGCTCGTTTTCATTAGGTTAAAATTTGCTAATTTTAACCTGATTAAGGCGAGCGTTCAGTTTCGTCGAAACTTCGTTTTTATAAGATAATTAAACATAATATAATTCTAAAAGAGTTTTTATTTTATACAATTAGTTCTGAAAAATATTTTACTATGTTAAAATAAATTGTTCTTTTTTCGTCGAAATATTGAATTGCGTTTTTTAAAAAATGACAAAATGATATGAAAATGATAAAAATACTTCTTCTATAGCATTTCCGCAGTCAAATCTATTAAAATTTCAAAATTTTTAAATTTCAAAAAATTTCAAAATTTAAAAATTTTCAAATTTCAAAAAAATTTCAAAATTTTAAAATTTTCAAAATTTCAAAATTTTCAAATTTCAAAAAAATTTCAAAATTTCAAAATTTTCAAATTTCAAAAAAATTTCAAAAATTTCAAAATTTCAAAATTTTCAAATTTCAAAAAAATTTCAAAATTTCAAAATTTCAAAATTTTTAAAATTTCAAAATTATCTATACCGGTTAAAGAGTACGTTTATCTACAGTTTAGTGTGCGCCAACATAATATTCGTTACTTTCTACCGAACGAAATGTCTAATAATAATTTTAATTTCAAGCGTTCGTTATTTGATTGTTTTTATTATTTTATACTGTATGTAAATTTGTATATTTTCATATTTCTTCTGTAAATTTCTATAATTAACAAAGTAAGGTCATTTTACATATAATTTTATAGTAATTTTTACTATAAAAATTTATGTAAATTCACAAAACTTTTTACAGTGTATGTTAATAAATTAATTATTTGTACTAAAAAATATTCAAATTTTCAGGAATAAATTTAGATTATTTTATTTTTATCTGTCCTAGTAACTGGAAATAAAATGAATTTTTACATTTCAATATATAGAAAATATATATACATACATACATACATACACAATTACGCCATGTACCCAAAAGGGTGTGGCACAAACTCTTCTCATTATTCCGAAATCAGTCGCCTCCAAACACTCCTATCCAAACAAACAACATTCGCTTTATCCACATATTAATTCCTCTCATACATGCTTTTCTATTCCTACTACTTGGAAACTTTCGCTCACGCAAGCCAGTCTCTCAATCATACCACTCCAACTACTCATCGGACGTCCACCTGCAAACGTATACCATCAAAATCATTCAAATAAATCTTACTAACAGCAAACGTTCATTAGACATTCGCTCAACATGTCCGAACCATCTTAACTGACTCTAACACCAACTTTTCCTACAACATTTTTTTCAAATTTCACACTCATCATACACTAATCGTATTTCGTACCCGATCACTCCTATAGTTACACCACATAACCCACGTAAAAATCTCATTTCCACAGCAGTCATTTTCCGTTTGTGCTTTTGCAACCAAACCCAACATTCACTACCATACATCAACGTAGGCACCAAAACTGCATTGTATATACATAAACAGGCTTCTTTTGAAACATTTACATTCTTAGCAAAAGTTCCAAATATTGGAATAAAATTATCCGTAAAAAAATTCTAAAATTAGTCAATAAAATATTTTTATTTATTCTGAAAATATAGTTTTAGTCAATCAAAAATAATATTGTTATCTATTTTTAAGATAAATCAAATAGTAAATACTGACTCCTAAATAAGAATAGACTGTTATCCTGGCAAACAGCAGGACTTATTGCCGCATATACAGTCCTGCTGAAAGCTGAAACAATGTAGCATCATCATCCTGAAATCCTGCAACATGTTCAGTATGAATGTGGCAGTGTTGTCGTGTTGTTCACACCACGCAAATCAGTGGCGTAGCCAGGGGGGTGTTAGGGGGGTTAAACGCCCCCCCCCCCAAGAACAAGGTTATGTCTGTTTTTTACAAGATTATGACTGTTTTTTACAGGGTTATGACTGTTTTTTTACAAGATTATGAAGTTTCGAACAAGATTATGTCTGTTTTTCACAAGATTATGACTGTTTTTCACAGGATTATGTCTGTTTTTCACAAGATTATGTCTGTTTTTTACAAGATTATATCTGTTTTACACAAGATTATGTTTGTTTTTCACAAGGTTATGTCTATTTTTCACAAGATTATGTCTGTTTTTCACAAGATTATGTCTGTTTTTCACAAGATTATGTCTATTTTTCACAAGATTATGTCTGTTTTTCACAAGATTATGTCTGTTTTTCATAAGATTATATCTGTTTTTGACAAGATTATCTTTCTTGATTAATATTATTAACTCCCACCCCTTGACAAGTTTCTAGCTACGCCACTGACGCAAATATCACAATATCACAAGCTGTGTTAACCACCCATACCGTGTGCGACCGGGAGCTATACCACACCTATTTGTCTAACGAAAATGGTTATTTGCGATATGCAGCGCCAATGTACTATAATATCCATATGTGTTAGATAACTCGCAATTATTAATATTATTGTATAATGACATTAGTAGTTATAAGAGGTGGTCAATTTAAGTGTGGATATTGAAATATCTTTTTACAGTAGACGCAAAAAACGAAAAATTACATTGTTTTTTATTTATTCTTATGTCGGCAGAAGTTAACTAACATTACTATAAGGAGCTATTTTTACTACTTTGACTGCAAGGAAAAAGTAGTATAGCGTTTGGTACGGTGTCTGTAACATTTAAAAAAAAAAACAAAAAATTGTGTATAGAAATCCTTTATATAGCCTGTAGATGACGAATCTGAACTTAGTTTATAAGTGGGTGTATGGATGTGCGTCGTCAGCTCGCTCGCTCACTCGGTTGTCAGACAAACTCCTAGTAGACGGTTCAACCGATTTTAATTAAATTTTCAGGATAAATTTGTCTAGCGCCCAAGATGGTCATGTGGTTTTGGTTTTTTTCAGTAATGCCAACTTTCCGAGAAAAAAATTACTAAATTTTTAAAAATTTATATTGGCTACGTTATTTATCCGATTTTGATCAAATTTACAGAATAGATTTCCCTAATGCTCCCATTAATTATATAATTTTATTAATATCCAGTGTTGCCAACTTCCCGAGAAAAAAATTACTAAAGTTTTAAAAATCTTATTGTGGCCATGTTATTCAACCGATTTTACTCAAATTTTCACAAAGGATTCTCCTAGTATTTATATAAATTATGTAATTTTAACAAAATACAGTGTTGCCAACTTTCCGAGGAAAAAATTAGTAAAATTTTTAAAAATTCATGACTATTTTATTTAACCGATTTTAATCAAATTTTCATAAAAGTTTTTCCTAGTGTCTAAATAATTTATGCAATTTTAACAAAATACAGTGTTGCCAAAAAAAATTACAAAATTTTTAAAAAATTCATTGTGGCTACATTATTTATTCGATTTTTATCAAATTTTCAGAAAAGTATCTCCTAGTGCCCACATAAATTATAATATTATTAAAATACAGTGTTCAGCCAACTTTCCGAGAAATGTCAAAGTAGTCTATATATGGGTTTACCCATATACTTCTAATTTTGTTAAGAAAATAGTCGTACAGATTAAAATTGAGACAGTTACAGACACATACAGGTATTTATGAACTTACTACTGTTTGCCTCTTATGTAAAGACAGGTAAAAGTAAAACCAAAAACTTTTTTAATAACAAACTTTATTTTTAAAATAGCTACAAAATCCATGTTTTTTTAATGATATATTATATATTACTAATTTGTTTTTTTTTTCTGCTAAATTTCCATAATTAATAAAGTAAAATCATTTTACAGATAATTTTATAATAAGTTTTACTATAAAAATTTATTTAAATTTACAAAACTTTTTACAATGTATAGATAGGGAAGTGGGACAACTTTCAAATATAAAATGAGAACTCCAATTTTTTATTACAGATTACAATTTTACCTCCAAAATTATAAAGATTTTAATCGAAACATTTTTTCAGTATCTTTATAGACTTAGTGAGGAAGCTATCTACGATGTACGGTGAAACGTCTGCAACAAAGATAGATCGATCATAGCAGACCAGCTCAGAAATTTCTATAAATTCAATAAATGCTGGCCGTGATAGCCTAAAAATTCTTATTTATTTTTCTTTAAGATGGTAAAAAAAATTTTAGAACTTATTATATTTGAATAAAAACGGCTTTAGGTTCTAGTTCTCTAATAATTTATTAATATATCAACGTTTCGACGAACTAAACGTGCATCTTCATCAAGAAAAATAAACAGAACATTGAAATAAGTTAGTAGATCATAAAATTTATAAATTTTTGATTAAAGAAAAGCAAATTTTTAAAAAAGTATATCAATCAATGTGAAAGAGCACTGCATAAATAAAATTTGGTTTTCGTTAATAAAAAATTTATAAATTTCATAATCTGCACTGTAAAAAAATTTTACAATGAAAATCATTGGACACAACCAAATGTATTTTTACAAAAATTATCTTTATATGTAAAATTACAATTAAAATATATAACACATTTTAATATTACATTTGCTAAGTAAATTTACATAACTACTTGTAATATTTCCACTTTTTAAAGTAATTATTACATTTGTGAATGTAAATATTAGGTTAGGTTAAGTTAACCTAACCTAACCTACATTTATGCGTACATTAATAAATGTAACAATTACATTTACTGTTGTAAATATTACATTTATTAATATAAATATTACATTTATTAATGTCATTATTACATTTACTAATGTCTTTATTACATTTACTAATGTAATTATTACATTTTTTACATTTTTATATAAAAATATTTGTATAATTACATAAAATAAGTATTCAAATGTAAAAATACAAAAAAATTGTAAAATTCAAATAATATTATAAAATCGCTGTAATATTTACATTGTAATTGTAAAATTACCATGATTATTATTGAAAATTTACACCGATTTTTTACAGTGTAGTTACTTATTTTATTACGTCTAGTAACTTGTTTCTTTGGTCAGTTTATATACTATGTGCACTACTGATGAAGACGTATGTTTAGCTTGTCGAAACGTTGATTTATTAATAAATTATTGCATAACTAGAACATAAAACCATTTTATTCTATTTTGTTATTTGTTTATACATTATAAAAATATTTCACCAAGTAATTAAAGTTATTACGAAATACGATTAGTGTATGATGAGTGTGAAATTGAAAGAAATGTTGTAGCAAAAGTTGCCGTGTTAGTCAGTTAAGATGGTTCGAACATGTCTAATGAACGTTTGCTGTTAAAAAGATTTATTTGAATGATTAGGATAGTATACGTTTGCGTGGATGAGTAGTTGGAGTGGTATGATTGAGAGAGTAGCTTGCGTGAGCGAAATTTTCCAAGTAGTAGAAATAAAAAAGCATGTACGAGAGGAATTATGAATGTGGATGAAAGTGCAAAAGTTGCTTGTTTGGATAAGAATGTTTGGCGACTGATTTCGGAATGATAAAAAGGGTTTGTGCCACACCCTAATTTGGGTACATGGCGTGATTGTGTATGTATGTATGTATTTTGAATGCATATTAATTATTTCTATTACATATGATTTATAATTCTAATTCGCATTTTATTTTGATGTTTATTTACAAGTAGATAATGTTTTTATGTTTTTCGAAAAATTTAAAAATAAACGCTACGAAAAAACATGTAAAGGGAACATTAATTTGAAAAATTAACATGTAACTTGGAGAGTGAAATAAAAGAAAAACAAAAACAGTATAATTATGAAAATTCTGATATTACCAGTGGCGTACGTAAAAGGGCGGATTCGGGGGAATAAATTTTTTCCAAAAAATTCGAAAAATTTATAGTACAAATAACTAATTTATTAACATAGTAAAAAATTTTTAGAACTTGTTTTACATACATATACATACATACACAATCACGCCATGTACTCAAAAGAGTGTGGCACAAACTCTTTCCATCATTTAGAAATCAGTCGCCTCCAAACATTCCTATCCAAACAAACAACTTTCGCTTCATCCACATTCATCTAACTTCTCTCATACATGCTCTTTTATTCCTACTACTTAGAAACTTTCGCTCACGCAAGCCACTGTTTCAATCTTACCACTCCAATTACTTCTACATATTAATCAGTGACCCCCCCCCCACCCCCCCTACAAGTTATTAGTTAAAGTTACTGAATTTTCTTTACAGTCTAGGAAATTAACAAATACGATTTTGTAAAATAATCGTAAAACGTATGTGATTTATTGTAAATGAATTTTCTGTCACAGTTTAGTTATCGTTTAACCAGGGTAAATAGAACTTTTATATAATTAAGTGTTATATGTTTATTTCCATTTAATAACAGTCAATATTGACAGAATGCGCCAATACATACATATACAGGGTGACCAATAAATAAACGCATCCTATGAAATAAATAATTTTTTGTTTTTTTTTTTTTGAAAATTATTTTTAGAAGAAACTATAAAAATGCACTAAACGGAAATATCAATACATACATACAGTGTGACCAATAAATAAACGCATCGTATGAAATAAATAATTATTATTTTTTTTTTTTTTGAAAATAATTTTTATGAGAAACTATTTATATCACTTTTGGTATAAGTCAAATTAAATAATAAAAAAACAAATATTTTTGGGAAACTTGCTTTTTTTTTGAACATAGAAACAAGTTATTAGATAACAAAATAAGTAACTAAATTATAAAATTTATAAATTATTAATTAAAGAAAATATATAAGTTGTAATTTTACATAATTTAAGAAGTTATAACAACAATATGTACATACACAATTACGCCATGGACCCAACAGTGTGTGGCACAAACTCTTTTCATCATTCCGAAATCAATCGCCTCCAAAAATTCCTATCCAAACAAGCAACTTTTGCTTCATCCACATTTATAATTCCTTTTATATATGCTCTTTTATTCCTACTACTTGGAAACTTTCGCTCACGCAAGCCACTTTCTCAATCATACCACTCCAACTACTCATCGGACGTCCACGCAAACGTATACTATCAAAATCATTCACTTTTTCTGTTACAGTGTATTAATTATTTTGTTGCTATATGTCAATTGCATACAAACAAATACTAATTATATTTAAGTATATATAATGCAGTTTTGGTGCCTACGTTGATGTATGGTAGTGAATGTTGGGTTTGGTTGCACAAAAGCATAAACGGAAAATGACTGCTGTGCGAAATGAGATTTTTACTTCGGGGTATGTGGTGTAAATAGGAGACATCGGGTACGAGATACAATTAGTGTATGATGAGTGTGAAATTGAAAAAAATGTTGTACTAAAATTTGGTGTTAGTCAGTTAAGATGGTTCGGACATGTTGAGCGAATGTCTAATGAACGTTTGGTTAAAAAGATTTATTTGAATTCCTCGAAAATTGATTTAACCTACAAATAACATAATTAATGCGAAACACACACAAACAATTGACGGTTTAATATAGAATTTTGGGCGTAATTTTCGCCGAAATTCGATAAGGACTTTATTGCAAGTTTGTGTTTCTATCTTGAATGTGACAAAACTTAGATAATTAGCTAGTATCATCAGTCACACACATACACACCCACGATATAGCAGAACATAGAACATATTATTATAGTAGAACGCTTATGTTTTACAAGTGTTTTTGTTCACGAAAGATGTCACTGGTGTGCGGTAGCTACTAGAACAGCAGGGCCTGTTTATTTTCAAAATTCTTCTACTGTGAAATCATTAGGTTTCATTTCAGTGATAATAAAGTTTTTATTTTCTTTAGAGCGTAATAAAATATTGATATTACATTATTATATATCATCTATGTAGAAAGAGCTTATTATGTTAGTATAATGTTATTCTGAAAACTAAATAATATTAAAATAAAATGTCAAATATAATAATGTCAAAGTGGTCTATATATAAATATATATATATATATATATATATGGGTTTACCCATATACTTCTAATCTTATTTATTACCACTTTGACTGCAAGGAAAAGTGTTATAGCGTTTGGGACGGTTTCTGTAACATTTTCAAAAAAAAAAAAAATATATAGTAATCTTTCATATAGCCTCTAGATAACGAATCTGAACTTAGAGTATGTGGGTGTATGGATGTGCGTCGTTAGCTTGATAACTTGCTCACTCGCTCGGTCGTCAGTCAAAATTTTGTGATCGCAACTCCTCCTAAACGGTTCAACCGATTTTAATGAAATTTTCAGGATAAAAATTACTAAGGTTTTAAAAAATTTATTGTGGCTACATTAGTTATCCGATTTTGATCAAATTTTCAGAAAAGATTTCCCTAATGCTCTCATTAATTATACAATTTTATTAATATCCAGTGTTGCCAACTTTTCGAGAAAAACATTACTAAATTTTAAAAAAAATTATTATGACCACTATTTAACCGATTTTAATCAAATTTTTATTAAAAATTTTCCTGGTGCTTAAATAAATTATGCAATTTTAACAAAATACAGTGTTGCCAATTTATCGAGAAAAAAATCACAAATTTTAAAAAAAATTTATTGTAGCTACATTATTTATTCGATTTTGATCAAATTTTCAGAAAAGTATCTCATAGTGCCCACATAAATTATAATTTCATTAAAAATATTGTGTTGCCAACTTTCCAAGAAATATCAAAGTGGTTTATATACCTATGGGTTTACCCATATATTTCTAATTTTATTTATTTTATAAAACATATGATATGACATTTTCTGTCTGAAACTATTTCTAGGTGAGTTAGCAAACGCGTAAATAGATTCGATACACAGACATCTTTACCTGAAATACTGAAATACTGAAATACTTCTTCTAGTCTTGCACCAAGACTGAAAAACGAAATGTAACAGAACGAAAGGGCTCTACAACCAGTGGCGTAGCCAGAAACTTGCAATGGGGGTTACTAATATTAATCAATAAAATTAATACTATAATTTGTATAAAAAAATAAGGAAAACAGTCAAAACAGTCAAACGTTCAAATGAAACAGTCAAAACTTTGTAAAAAACAATCATAATCTTGTGAAAAATTTCATAATCTTGTAAAAAAACAAACATAATCTTGTCAAAAACAGACATAATCTTGTGAAAAACTTTATAATCTTGTAAAAAAAACAGTCAAAACCTTGTGAAAAACAATCATAATCTTGTGAAAAACTTCATAATCTTGTAAAAAAACAAACATAATCTTGTGAAAAACTTCATAATCTTGTAAAAAACAGTCAAAACCTTGTGAAAAACAATCTTAATCTTGTGAAAAACTTCATAATCTTGTAAAAAACAGTCATAACCTTGTAAAAAACAAACATAATCTTGTCAAAAACAGACATAATTTTGTGAAAAACTATAATCTTGTAAAAAACAGTCAAAACCTTGTGAAAAACAATCATAATCTTGTTCGAAACTTCATAATTTTGTAAACAGCAGTCATAACCTTGTGAAAAACAGTCATAATCTTGTTCGAAACTTCATAATCTTGTAAAAAAACAGTCATAACAGTCATAAAATAAAGAAAATTATTTTTATAAAAATCAAAGTAAAATAATATATTTCATATTTCACATACGTATGTTTTTAGTAGTTCAGGTTTTTTGGGGAGGGGGAGGGGGTTTCAACCCACCTAACACCCCCCTGGCTACGCCACTGCCTACAACGCGCTTTAGTTCTGGTTTAAATAGTTGTGCGCGCTCACGTAACGTCTCCTTGCTGAACTCACATGAATGTTAAGTATTTTACATTTGAAACTGTCGTTTTTTATATATACATATCTACCAAGTATTTTATATATTTATAAAATATGTCACATCTCCTTAGATCTAAGATGTGAAGTTCTGTTTCCTGAGTGTAATGTGTTTTCCGTCAAAAGAAAATTAATTTACTATTACACTTTTCAAATCAATAAATTAGTTACAACATGCAAATATGGCTTTCGGTTTCAGTTTTGTATTCATCTTCTTCTTCGTAAAAATCTCATTTCCACAGCAATCATTTTCCGCTTATGCTTTTGCAACCAAACCCAACATTTACTACCATACATTAATGTAGGCACCAAAACTGCATTCTATATAATTCTTTGGAAACATTTACATTCCCAGCAAAAGTTCCCAAAGCACCCAAAGTACCTTAAAACCAGCATTTACTCTCCTTTCAATATCACGATCAAAACGGCCATATCTAGACAAATTGCAAATACCAATATCTAGGCAGTTTACAGTTCAAATGATTTAAAAACAATAGTAAATTATTTTAATATTACACATTTATAATTACACAGGGGCTGAGGTATTATATATTAGGTTATAGTATTTTTTTTTTTTTATTTTTGCTTAAATCGTCATTAATTTATTTTGATGAATTAATTAATTTATTAGTTAATTTTTGAATAAAAAAAATTAACTAACGATCTATTCAAAATTCATCAAAATAAATTTATGGCAATTTAAGCAAAAATGAAATATTATATAAATAATATAAAAGTAAATTAAAGTAAATGAATTAATTACAAACTAAACTTGTTAATTATGTAATTGGTCCATCATACAAATATAAAATTATATATGATATTCATCTCGAACGCCCGAAGAATACATGGTTCAGTTCAGATATGCCCAGGAGTTTCATTACTTTTATATGAATTTTAATCATAATTTTTCCAAACATCATTTACACAAAATTAACATGTCCAGTACATATACTTGCGACTGTGATAATGAATCTGTAGAAGATTCAAATCACATAATATTCTCATGTTCAAAATATAATAATAAACGCAAAACATTATATCAAAATCTACTTCAAAAAGAATTATATCTACCTACAAGTGTAACGCTTCTTTTAAACACTAAAGATACAAGATTAGAAGTATATGGGTAAACCCATATATACACTACTTTGACATTTCTCGGAAACAACACTGTATTTTAATAATATTATAATTTATGTGGGCACTAGGAGAAACTTGCATGAAAATTTGATCAAAATCGAATAAATAATGTAGCCGCAATGAATTTTTAAAAACTTTAGTAATTTTTTTGTCGGAAAGTTGGCATCACTGGACAAAAAAAATCACATAACCATCTCGGGCACTAGACAAATTTATCCTGAAAATTTCATTAAAATTGGTTGAACCGTCTAGGGGGAGTTGCGATCACAAAATTTTGTCTGACGACCGAGCGAGCTGACGATGCACATCCATACACCCACATAAACTAAGTTCAGATTCGTCATCTACAGGCTATATAAAGGATTTCTAAACACAAATTTTTTTTTTTTGAAAATGTTACAGACACCGTACCAAACGCTATACTACTTTTTCCTTGCAGTCAAAGTAGTAATAAACGTATATAAAATACTTTACAATTTTGCGATGGACAATAAAATAAAATTATAAACTTAAATGAATCTACTGGTTGATGGCCTGAGTTGCCGAATCCAAAAAAAAAATATATGATATTTTTTCAGTCACACATTAAATTGTATTTCAGGCAACAGGAATTTTTTTAAGTAAATTAACTTTAAAAAAATTAATGTTTTATTTATATTTTTATTTATAATTTTCGGTAGAAGATTATTTATCTCTCTCTAATCTCCTTCTTTACCTATTTCACTGCATAAATATGTGTGTAGAAAAAATTTCACTAAAATTTTCACATTATCGACCCACTTGAGGTATATAGATGCTGGATAAATATTAAATAGCGAAAAACAAATAAAATCTATCGGAAAGAATAACTTAGCCACCGGTCCGGTCGCTATCTGGAATATTAAATTTTCAATTTGTTTATAGAGATAAACAAGCAAGCAAAAATAAAGTGATTATTTTGTGTGCAAATCCTGCGGCCATGATAATATATCGCGAAGAGAATATTAAAAAGCAGATGCTTTTTTGAATAAATTTCAACTGTAAATTGATAAAAGGATATTAGTTAGATTTTTATTTTATTTATTTTGTTAATTAATTTATTTTTTTTAAGTATACCATAATATTAATATTACAATAATATACAATGCAGTTTTGGTGCCTACGTTGATGTATAGGGTAGTGAATGTTGGGTTTGGTTGCAAAAGCATAAACGGAAAATGACTGCTGTGCGAAATGAGATTTTTACGTGGGGTAGCTGGGTGTAAATAGGAGAGATCGGGTACGAAATACGATTAGTGTATGATCGTGTGTGAAATTGAAAGAAAAAGTTGTAGCAAAAGTTGGTGTTAGTCAGTTAAGATGGTTCGGACATCTTGAGAGAATGTCTAATGAACGTTTGGTTAAAAAGATATATTTGAATGATTTTGATGGTATACGTTTGCAGATGGACGTCCGATGAGTAGTTGGAGTAGTATGATTGAGAGTGTTTTGCGTGAGCAAAAGTTTCCAAGTAGTAGGAATAGAAGAGCATGTATGAGAGGTATTATGAATGTGGATAAAAGTGCGAAAGTTGTTTGTTTGGATAGAAATGTTTGCAGGCGACTGATTTCGAGATGATGAAAAGAGTTTGTGCCGCACCCTTATTTGGGTACATGGCGTGATTGTGTATGTATGTATATCTTAAAATCGATGTATAAATAAATGTATATTTAATTGTGTTTTTCCTAAGAATATAATCACCCTAATTCTCTCACGAAGTTGCTAAGTTTTAACAACGTTGTTAAGAACATTAGCCAATAATATTAGCTGACACTAAATAAAAAATCAAAATGACAGCTGTTATATTTGTTCCTATTGGTTAGAGTTGTTAGCAACGTTGCTAAAACTTAGCAACGTTGCTAAAACTTAGCAACTTTGTTAGAAATGTCTCGTTTTCAAATTGTGTAGATATTTTAATTCTAACTGTATCCAGATAATATCCATATCCATATTCAGTATTAGTTTGCTCATCTGCATTGTATAGAGAGGTACGTGCTAATCCTGATGAAGAATATAGATGAGCGAATGTAGCCATAGTTAGATAGGATAATATATTAGATCAACGATATATATAGATACGTAATATCTATACCTAAATCTTGCATTGTCAACAGTTTGACTGAATGGAAAAGTGATATAGTGTTTGGTACAGTGCTTGTAATATTAGATAGGATAATGTATTAGATCAACGATATATATAGATACGTAATACCTATACCTAAATCTTGCATTGTCACCAGTTTGACTAAATGGAAAAGTGGTATAGTGTTCGGTACAGTGTCTGTAATATTAGATAGGATAATATATTAGATCGACGATATATATAGATACGTAATATCTATACCTAAATTGTGCATTGTGACCGTTTTGACTGAATGGAAAAGTGGTATAGTGTTCGGTACAGTGCCTGTAATATTTTCCAAAATTGAAAAGAAATCATATAAAAATCTTTTATGTAACATCTAGATTCTAAACGATGAATCCGAACACATTGTAAATAATTTTCTTAGACACATCGTATATACTATATATATATATATATATATATATATATATATATATATATATATTGCAACTCCGTGAAATAATACAGTAGCTCTGAAAAAGAATGAATATTTTTTTTCTCGCCGAAATATTGAATTTCATGAAAAAAATTTCAAATTGATATGAAAATGATGAAAATACTTCATTTCCACAGTAAAATCTATTTATTGATCAGTTAGAGAATGCGCTTTGTTACAATTTAATATGCAGTAACATAATATTTGTCAATTTTTACCGCATAAAATACTCATTTTTAATTTCAAACGGCGATAGCCCCGTTTTTTTAATTTTTTTTTGGTGAATTTTATTAAAAATTTAAATTTGATTATTTTTTTAACTTTAACCGATCATTCTTCTCTGTTCCTACTAGTTGAAAACTTTTACTCACGCAAGTCACTCTCAATCATACCATTCCAACTACTCATCAGACGTCCACCTGCAAACGTATATACCATCAAAATCATTCAAATAAATCTTTTTAACCAAACGTTCATTAGACATTCGCTCAACATGTCCGAACCATCTTAACTGACTAACACCAACTTTTGCTACAACATTTCTTTCAATTTCACACTCATCATACACTAATCGTATTTCGTACCCGATCTTTCCTATTTACACAACATACACCACGTAAAAATTTCATTTCTACAGCATTTCTCATATCTGAAATAAATTCGGTAGTTAACACAAAAAGATTTCAAAGCAAATGTAAACGCAAATATGTCTCTCTCTTATTAATTTAACAAAACATTACGTTCTCCATCTATATTATGGTTAATCTATTATTAATAATATTGTAGAAAGTGCGATACTTACATACAAACTAAACTTACATTCGTCCAGTTTGCCCAATATACCTATACAGTGGCGTAGCCAGGGGGGGTGTTAGTGGGGGTTGAACCCCCCCCCCCCCAAGAACAAGGTTATGTCTGTTTTTCACAAAATTATGTCTGATTTTCACAAGGTTATGACTGTTTTTTACAAGATTATAACTGTTTTTTACAAGATTTTGAAGTTTCAAACAAGATTATGTCTGTTTTTACAAGGTTATGTCTGTTTTTTACAAGATTATGTATGTTTTTCACAAGATTATGTATGTTTTTCACAAGATTATGTCTGTTTTTCACAAGGTTATAACTGTTTTTTACAAGATTATGTCTGTTTTTCACAAGGTTATGACTGTTTTTTACAAGGTTATGACTGTTTTATACAGGGTTATAAAGTTTTTCACAAGATTATGTCTGTTTTTCACAAGATTATAAAGTTTTTCACAAGATTATGTCTGTTTTTTTACAAGTTTTTAACTGTTTTTTACAAGATTATAAAGTTTTTCACAAGATTATGTCTGTTTTTCACAAGATTATGTCTGTTTTTGACAAAATTATGTCTGTTTTTCACAAGGTTATGTCTGTTTTTTACAAGATTATGTCTGTTTTTCACAAGATTATGTCTGTTTTTTACAAGATTATGTCTGTTTTTGACAAGATTATCTTTATTGATTAATATTATTAACTCCCTCCTTGACAAGTTTCTAGCTACGCCACTGTACCTATACTCAATGAATAAATCCTTTTGGTCTATTGTTGTACAATAGACATAATAAACTATATATATATATATATATATATATATATATATATATATATATATATATATATATAATATATATATATATAGGCCCGATATTCGTAATTGTATTATAAGCGGTTAAAACCGTTAATCGAATTTATTGTTTTCAATTATTCAATATGCGTACGACAATCTTGGGATTGGCACGTTTATATCTACACTCTAAAAAAAAATTACAAACTATGAGACACTATGATGCCCAGTATTTCTAGATTATAATTATACTCAACTACTGTACATTTAATACATAATTGCATTGACTAAATAGAGTTATTTAGTCAATGATAATTGTTTAAAAATACATAATATTAGAACAATTACAAGCATTATGTAATATGATATATTACCAACGCAATGAAAAAGTTTCTAAATAAAAAAAAACACACGACTCTTGGGCCCGTATTCTCACCTCACTTTTTCGTGAAAAAGTGCTTTTATCATTAATTTTAAAATAACTTTTTGCTTCTGTTTGTCATCAAATATAAATAATTTTTCTATATTTGTTCATTTTTATTATATTTGGTATTATAAAATTTAAATAAACTATTTTAAAATGCTTAATAAATGATTTTAAGTGAACGTCAAAAGCACTTTTTGAAAAAGCACTTTTTCATATGAGGTGAGAATACGGGCCCATGGTTTTTTGTTTCAAAATATATTTATTTAACTTAATCTAATTCGTACTTATCTGTATAAAATCTCGATATGTTGAATTTTGATATGATTATAATAACCTCCTGTATCATATGTGATATGACAGATCGGTAAAAATATGGGAATTATCAGAGCTTCGAATCGGAACTAAACCGAAAATCGAAAAAAGCTGGAATGAAAAACGGAACTGAACCGAGGAAAAAAATATCGGTTTATTTCGGTTCGATACATGTTGAAACATTTTTTCAATTTTTTGTTTATTTGTGGTTGAATACTCAGTTATAGAAATCACTTTTAAGCAGGTATATTTTTCGATAATAAATTTGCATTTAATAATCTTTAAATTGTTTATATAACAAGATTAGAAGTATATGAGTAAATTCATATATAGACCACTTTAACATTTCTCGGAAAGTTGGCAACACTGTATATTAATAAAATTATATAATTAATGGAAGCATTAGGGATATCTTCTCTGAAAATTTCATTAAAATCGGATAAATAACGTAGCCAATACAAAATTTTATAAAATTTTAGTAATTTTTTTCTCGGAAAGTTGGCATTACTGGCAAAAACCAAAACCACATGACTATTTTGGGTACTAGACAAATTTATCCTGAAAATTTCATTAAAATCGGTTGAACCGTCTAGGAGGAGTTGCGGCCACAAAATTTTGACTTACGACCGAGCGAGCGAGCTGACGACGCACACACATACACTTACATAAACTAAGTTCAGATTCGTCATCTAGGGACTATATGAAGAATTTCTATACACAAATTTTTTTTTTGAAAATGTTACAGACACCGTACCAAACGCTATACTACTTTTTCCTTGCAGTCAAAGTAAAAATCAAAACCGTACCGATATATATATATATATATATATATATATATATATATATATATATAATTATATATATATATATTATATATATATTATATAATTATAATTATATATATATATATATATATATATTAATTGAACCGAAACAAAAAATATATAGCTTTGAAGTCCTGAATATGATATTGAAATGTATATTATCTAGAAAAATATCAAAAAGTTACAAAGTTATTATTATGAGAAACGATAAATCAAAATAAAATAAAATTTTAATATTTATTTTCGCGCTATTAACTTGTATAACATTTCAAATCAAATCGCTAATTTTTATGAATCTTTAATATTTTCTCTTTGACGTTTTTACTACCAACGTTATTGTTATTACTATAAATCAGCAATAAAGCTATATTGTGCAATTTTACATTTTTATATAAATTTGCAAATACGTTTTAAATCAAGACTAGAAACTGGTTTCATAAATCGATTGTTTAAAAACCATTTAACTTGTATTTTAGAGAAAATATTATGAAAAAAAATGTTGTAGCAAAAGTTGGTGTTAGTCAGTTAAGATGGTTCGGACATGTTGAGCGAATGTCTAATAAACGTCTGGTTAAAAAAATATATTTGAATGATTTTGATGGTATACGTTTGCTAGTGGACGTCCGATGAGTAGTTGGAGTGGTATGATTGAGAGAGTGGCTTGCGAGAGCAAAAGTTTTTAAGTAGTAGGAATAGAAGAGTATGTGTGAGAGGATTTATGAATGTGGATAAAGCGAAAGTTGCTTGTTTGGATAGGAATGTTTGGAGGCGACTGATTTCAGAATGATGAAAAGAGTTTGTGCCACACCCTGATTTGGGTACATGGCGTGATTGTGTATGTATGTATGTATGTATGTATATTATGAAAAGAATTAAAATACATACATACACATTCCTAACCAGACAAGCAACTTTAGCTTCATCATCATTCATAATTCCTCTCTCATACATGCTCTCCTATTCCTATTACTTAGAAACTTTCGCTGCACGCAAGCCACTCTCTCAATCATACCACTCCAATTACTCATCGGACGTCCATGCAAAATACCTTTAAAATCATTTATATATATATTTTTAATCGAACGTTCATTAGACATTCGCTCAACTGATTAAAATAATTTTAACTCTGCCAATTGCCTGATGAAGGAAATAAAATTTTTCCGAAAGCTTGCACTTTGAATTGAGTTGTTTTTATTTTTGACTGAAAATCCCACGAAACTAATAATATATATATATATATATAATATATGTTATCGATCTTTTGTAAAATATATATCTAAATAATATAGAGTGCGCAAAATTGAAGGTGACTTTATAATTGAGTTATCCTTATGCTAAAGCACCTGCGATGGCAGCCATTTTCCTATCAGGACAATAGCTGGTGACGTCAAGGATATTTTTGCGCGCACCTGAGAACATATCAGGACAATCTTTCTCATACAACCAATAATATATAATCATTCTAAACATGCATATATGGCAAAGTTCAGTGGCGTAGCTAGAAACTTGTCAAGGGGGGGGGGGGGGTTAAAAATATTAATCAATAAAGATAATCTTGTGAAAAACAGACATAATCTTGTGAATATCAGACATAATCTTGTGAAAAACAGACATAATCTTGTGAGAAAACAGACATAATCTTGTGGAAAACTTCATAACCTTGTAAAAAAACAGTCATAACCTTGTGAAAAACAGACATAATCTTGTGAAAAACAGACATAATTTTGTAAAAAACAGTCATAACCTTGTAAAAAACAGTCATAATTTTGTGAAAAACATACATAATCTTGTGAAAAACAAACATAATCTTGTAAAAAACAAACTTAATTTTGTGAAAAACTTCATAACCTTGTCAAAAACAGTTATAATCTTGTTCGAAACTTTATAATCTTGTGAAAAACAGACATAACCTTGTAAAAAAACAGTCATAATCTTATGAAAAACAGACATAACCTTGTAAAAAACAGTCATAATCTTGTGAAAAACATACATAATCTTGTAAAAAACAGACATAACCTTGTACTGGGGGGGGGGGTTTCCAACCCCTCTAACACCTCCCCTGGCTACGCCACTGGCAAAGTTAATATGCTTTCCTCTACTTATTTATATTGTTATTCTTCAAGCGTATAAACTGTTTTCTATATTTTGTTTATTTAATGTATAAATGTTATTTGTATCAGTTTTCCTGATGGAGACGTACGCGCTGAGATCATCAAAACGTTGATTTATACAGAACTATAATCTAAAGCTGTTTTAATTTTAATAATATTAATATTTATTGAAAATAAAACTATAAAAACTTCAATAATATACTAGCAAGCGACGACTGTATATAGACTTATATATATATATATATATATATATATATATTATATATATATATATATATATATATATTGATTTCTTTTGTATAAGTCAAACAAAGACTTGTAGAGTATTTATTTCGTTTTTCCTACATTTTCTTTTTTCAATATTTTCTTAGGTAGGTGGTGATAACCTGTTTTTGTCAGATGTCAAGTTACCTAAGCAGAGAAGTAAAGGTTTCATTTGATTTTTTATATAGGAAAAGTATTTATTGTGTTTCTGATGAACAAAAAATACAAGAGAGAGCAGAAAAGGTTTGCTCAATGGAGTTTGCTAAAGAAAAGCAAGCATTTTGGAAAATTATCATCACCGATATCTATAATATCTTTTAAATAAAAATATAGATTTTTTGTTATTATATTTTTACCACTTTGACTGCAAGGAAAAAGTGGTATAGCGTGCGCGTACGGTGTCTGTAACATTTTCAAAAAAAAATTGTGTATAGAAATCCTTCATATAGCCTGTAGATTAGACGAATCTGAACTTAGTTTATAAGTGGGTGTATGGATGTGCGTCGTCAGCTAGCTCGCTCAGTCGTAAGTGAAAATTTTGTGGCCGCAACTTCTTCTAGACGGTTTAACCGATTTTAATGAAATTTTCAAAATAAATTTGTCTAGTACCCAAGATGGTCATGTGGTTTTGGTTTTTTCTAGTGATGCCAACTTTCCGAGAAAAAGACTACTAAACTTTTCAAAATTTTATTATGGCCATGTTATTTAACCGATTTTACTCACATTTTCACAAAAGATTCTCCTAGTATTCATATAATTTATGTAATTTTAACAAAATACAGTGCTGCCAATTTTCCGAGAAAAAAATTAGTAAAATTTTTAAAAATTTATTATGACCATTTTATTTAACCGATTTTAAATTTTCATAAAAGTTTTTCCTAGTGCTTAAATAAATTATGCAATTTTAATAAAATACAGTATTGCCAACTGATCGAGAAATAAATCACAAAATTTTTTAAAAATTTATTGTGGCTACAAAATATTTATTCGATTTGATCAAATTTTCAGAAAAGTATCTCCTAGTGCCTACATAAATTATAATATTATTAAAATACAGTGTTGTCAATTTTCCGAGAAATGTCAAAGTGGTCTATATATGGGTTTACCCATATATTTCTAAACTTATTATATTTTTGTTATATAGTTATTTATTTGAAACAATTAATATAATTATACAAAAAATTAATAAAATCAAATAATATATTATGTTACGAGAAGCAGAAAAAAATATTTATTGTTATTTGAGAGCCCACATATTTGTGGATGATTCAAAACCCAGAAGAAGCAATTTGACCAAAACATAAATAAGGTGTTCTGCTGTTACACACTATGATACTCAGTATTTCTAGGTTATAATACCTCAACTGCGTTAATTTTAACATAATAATTGTTTAAAAATACATAATATCAGAATTATTACTAACATATTATGTAATATAATATTACCAACGGGATGAAAAAGTGTTACTGGTGTCACTTAGGTGATTAATTCGCAACGGAGATATAATTTCGAAAAAATAAAAAAAATTTATTTCATAAATTTGTTTAATACAATGACAGTCAGTTCTGTGGTGGCAACATCAAATTTTTTTTCAAGTTTGTGTTTAAATTTTGTGATCGCAACTCCTCCTAGACGGTTCAACCGATTTTAATAAAATAAATTTACTGCCAAATAGAGTCACTGATGCCAACTTTCAGACAAAAAAAATACTAAAGTTTTAAAAATTTATTGTGGCTATATTATTTATTCAATTATGATGAAATTTTCAGAAAAGTTTTTCCTAGTGTCCACATAATTAGGTAATTTTAATAAAATACAGTGTTGCTAAATTTCCGAGAAAAAATGGCCACAATATTTATTATGGCCATAATATTTATTCGATTTTAATCAAAACTTTCTAAAAGATACATAAATTATAGAATATTAGTCAAATACAGTGTTTCCAATTTTCCGATAAAAAATTACTAAAATCCTTAATAATTTATTAGGACCACTTTATTTAACTGATTTTAATCGAAATTTGCACATAAAATTCTTTTAGCTAGCGCCATGTACATAAACTAGAAATATAGGTATATAATTTTATTCAAATACAGTCCGAGACAAATTTTCGAGCATTTATTTCCTATTTTTTAGCATTTATGTGATATAATATCAAAGTGATCTATATATGGGTTTACCCATATACACTTCTACCGACATACATACATACACAAACACGCCATGTACCCAAATTAGGGTGTGGCACAAACTTTTTTTATCATTCCGAAATCAGTCGCCTCCAAACATTCCTATCCAAACAAGCAACATTCGCTTCATCCACATTCATAATTAAACTCTCATACATGTTCTTTTATTCCTACTACTTGGAAACTTTTGCTCACGCAAGCCACTCTCTTAATCATACCACTCCAACTACTCATCGGACGTCCACCTGCAAACGTATACCATCAAAATCATTCAAATAAATCTTTTTAACAGAAAACGTTCATTAGACATTCGCTCAACATGTCCGAACCATCTTAACTGACTAACACCAACTTTTGCTACAACATTTCTTCACAATTTCACACTCATCATACACTAATCGTATTTCGTACCCGATCTCTCCTATTTACACCACATACCCCACGTAAAACTCTCATTTCCACAGCAGTCATTTTCCGTTTATACACTTAATCTTGCTTAATACAATGACGATTGGTTTTTCAACTTACATTATTTTCCCATAAAACAACTAAATTTTTAAACGAATCTATAGTTTACACCATGAAAATCTTTTTTTTTTGTCACATATCAGTAGAAGAAGAAAAAGAAGAAAAAGATAATCGTTACGTATGTCTAACAAAATCCATACACTTAGTTTTCCGAAAAAACAGATTTTCATGGCAAGAACTATAATAATAATTATATTAAACATATTGATTGGCGAAGAATATATTTTTAATTACACAACTAATATGGCGGCTGGTCAGCCCTTGTGAATGAGAAACGTATATTTTCGCCAGAGATTATTTCGGTATTATGAGCAGAACGACAAAATGCCCTGGTCCTAATAAAGCTCATAAAGCTTCATTCAAGCTCGATAAATTGGTTTTTGTTGACTTATTTTTAGATCAAGAGTAGCTGAAGTTTGTCCTTATTTAGTTAGTTAGTCAATATTACTAATATTTTTCGTTATTAAATTACTAAACATTAAAAAAAATTAAAACGCCTTTCGGTTTAAGTTCTGTATTAATATTTATTAATAATTATTGATGTTACTAAGAACTCAAAGTTTGGTACGGTGTCTGTAACATTTTCAAAAAAAAAAAAATTGTGTGTAGAAATCCTTCATATAACCTCTAGATGACGAATCTGAACTTAGTTTATAAGTGGGTGTATATATGTGCGTCGTCAGCTCGCTCGCTCGGTCGTAAGTCAAAATTTTGTGGCCGCAACTCCTCCTAGACGGTTCAACCGATTTTAATGAAATTTTCAGGATAAATTTGTTTAGTGCCCAAGATGGTCATGTGGTTTTGGTTTTTTCCAGTAAAAAATTACTAAATTATTTAAAAATTCATATTGGCTACATTATTTATCCGATTTTGATCAAATTTTTAAGAAAGATATTCCTAATGCTCCCATTAATTATATAATTTTATTAATGTCCAGTGTTGCCAACTTTTCGAGATAAAAATTACTAAAGTTTTTCAAAATATATTATGGCCATATTATTTAACCGATTTTAATCAAATTTTCACGAAAGATTCTCCTAGTAATCATATAATTTATGTAATTTTAACAAAATATTGTGTTGCCAACTTATCGAGAAAAAAAAAATCACAATTTTTAAAAAAAATTCATTGTGGCTACATTATTTATTCAATTTTGATTAAATTTTCAGAAAAGTTTCTCCTAGTGCCCACATAAATTATAATATTATTAAAATACAATGTTGCCAACTTTCCGAGAATTGTCAAAGTGGTCTATATATGGGTTTACCCATATACTTCTAATCTTGTTTATTGTAAATATCGTTTGTATTGTCGATTATTAATAAATATTAATACAGAACTTAAACCTAAAGCAGTTTTATTTTAATATAATGAGTTCTAAAAGATTTTTTACTATGTTAAGTAATTACTTGTATTATGGTACTTGGTAACTTATTTTTATGTTTTGTTTATTTACAGTAAATGTCATTTGTATCAGTATTCCTGATGAAGATGTACGTTGAGTTTGTCGAAACATCGATTATTAATAAATATACAGAACTTAAACCTAAAGTAGTTTTATTTTAATATAATAAGTTTTGAAATTTTTTTTATTAAGCTATATAAAAGATTTCCATATATTTTGTTTTAATTTTAGACAATGTAACACCAGTGGCGTAGCTAGGAGGGTGTTAGGGAGGGGGTTGAATTCCCCCCCCCCCGAAAACAAGGTTATATCTGTTTTTCACAAGATTATGTCTGTTTTTCACAAGGTTATGACTAATTTTTTACAAGGTTATGAAATTTTTCACAAGATTATGTCTGTTTTTGACAAGATTATGTCTGTTTTTCACAAGGTTATTTCTGTTTTTCACAAGATTATGTCTGTTTTTCACAAGGTTATGACTGTTTTTTTACAAGATTATGTCTGTTTTTCACAAGGTTATGACTGTTTTTTACAAGATTATAAAGTTTCGAACAAGATTATGTCTGTTTTTCACAAGATTATGTCTGTTTTTCACAAGGTTATGACTGTTTTTTTACAAGATTATGTCTGTTTTTCACAAGGTTATGTCTGTTTTTCACAAGATTATATCTGTTTTTCACAAGGTTATGTCTGTTTTTCACAAAATTATGACTGTTTTTTTTTAAGGTTATGTCTGTTTTTCACAAGATTATGTCTGTTTTTCACAAGGTTATATTTTTTACAAGATTACAAAGTTTTTCACAAGATTATGTTTGTTTTTTTACAAGATTATGTCTGATTTACACAAGATTATGTCTGTTTTGCACAAGCTTATGTCTGTTTTTCACAAGGTTATGACTGTTTTTTACAAGATTATGTCAATTTTTAGAAGATTATAAAGTTTTTCACAAGATTATGTCTGTTTTTCACAAGATTATGTCTGTTTTTCACAAGGTTATGTCTGTTTTTCACAAGATTATGCCTGTTTTTCACAAGATTATGTCTGTTTTTCACAAAATTATATCAGTTTTTCACAAAATTATGTCTGTTTTTGACAAGATTATCTTTATTGATTAATATTATTAACCCCCCGCCTTGACAAGTTTCTAGCTACGCCACTGTGTTACACACATCGTACCGAACACTATACCCCCGTTTTCCTTTCAGTCAAAGTGGTAAAAAATATTACACATTAAATTCGTAACAAAGAACACATTTTTGCATTAATTATTTTTCTTTTATACATTTAAATAAAGCACAATTTTATTTGTATCACTTTAATTAAAAATATAAATTTCAAACAATGCAACTTTTTTTGTCGCAAAATTTAAAAGCAAAAATGTTTCCATCTGTTATAAAAGTGTTAAGATGTAAAGTGTGTCCACAGAACATAAACTAATATTTAGTAGAATTTTGTTTTATGCGAAAATGTTTTTAAATATTATATGTTTATAACAAATTTTAGATAAAAATTCCTTTCAAACATATTATAATAGAATGAGTTTATGACCAATGGCCAAACTATATACCGAGTGTTCGTTCGTCAAGTTCGTATGGGCGTTTAACATGTAATTTCGATAAATTGCGATATACTACTTTCTCGAGTAAAATTCAAAGAAATACTAAGTATACTTTTCGATAGGGCATAAAAGGTTCTATTATTTGGTTTTAGTTTTAATTTGTTAGCATGTACCGTTTGGGCGCTAGAATTTTTTTTTGATTTTTTGGTTTTTATTTTTTTTCTAAAAAACTATGAGATGTAAGAAAATAAGCATAAAATGAAAAAATGCGGAATAGTGAGTACAATAATTGGGTGAATAAACCATTATTCTACAATGCATCGTTTAGTAGGAAAAAATTGAAAACTGAATTTTTGGGATTTTTTTAAAATAAGACTTTTTTCAAAATTTGCTCAAAAAAATCTGAAAAAATTTAGTAAAATAGAGGAAAAAATGAGCTATATAATAGCTAAGTAACTTTTTTTTCTACTTCATTCTGGTTTGGCAGGAAAAATTATTGAAAATTCTAAAATGTTTTTTAAAATTTTCAATAATTTTTCCTGCAAAATCAGTATAAATTAGAGAAAAAAGTTACTTATCTATTATATAGCTAATTTTTTCCTCTATTTTACTGAATTTTTTCAGATTTTTTTGAGCAAATTTTGAAAAGTTTTATTTTGAAAAAATCCCCAAAATTCAGTTTCAATTCAGTCAAATTTTTAAAAATTCAGTTTTTAATTTTTTTTTACTAAACGATGCATTGTAGAATAATGGTTTTTTCACTCAATTATCGTACTCATTATTCCGCATTTTTCCATGTCATGCTTATTTTCCTACACGTCATAGTTTTTGAGAAAAAAAATAAAAACCAAAAAATCAAAAAAAAATTCTAGCGCCCAAACGGCACATGCTAGCAAATTAAAACTAAAACCAAATAATAGAACCTTTTATGCCCTATCTAAAAAAATTCTTCGTATTTCTTCGAATTTTACTCGAGAAAGTAGTATATTGCAATTTATCGAAATTACATGTTAAACGCCCATACGAACTTGACGAACGAACACCCGGTATATTATACTTTTTTACGATGTGTTAAATGAAAATGTGACGTAGTAAGAATTTTTATTATACATGATTAGCATTTTAATTATACTTACAAAACGTTGTTATTATTACCATAATTCTAAATTAATTATTCAAATTTAATATTTTCAAATTCTAGATGAAGTTGTAATGTTTAAAGCGTTTTATTATTAAAAAGTATATTTTTTTAAAAAACTGTTCTACAATTACTCGTAGAATAACATAATACTAAACTTTAGATATAAATATCAAAATTATTTCGAAAGGCATAATAATTATAAATAAAAAATGAATTATTTCTCTTGTGTATTTGATAGAAATCTTAGTATATAAGGGGCAATTCGGACAGGTAGCGCCAGCTTTGCGCAG
Source organism: Clivina fossor (assembly GCA_963966155.1). Classification (NCBI taxonomy): domain Eukaryota; kingdom Metazoa; phylum Arthropoda; class Insecta; order Coleoptera; family Carabidae; genus Clivina; species Clivina fossor. Next base: position 12,777,698 of record OZ014564.1, on the reverse strand, counting down.
CGGCGATATTGTAACCAATGAAGGTTTACTGAGGTGCAATTATTGCTAGTTGAAAACTTTAACCAATACCCCGCCATGGGGCCGTGAAATATCGGCCGCTAAGGCAATTTTTGTAAGCTCCCACGGGAGCTGCCTGAACCGAATCAAAACACAGTTAAAACTATTTCATTATTAAAATAATATTCTAGCAAAGCGACAATGGAGCTAGTCGAATGTGGTTTGATTTTATAAGCTAGTTTTTCGACTAGCTAAAATACAAGATTAGAAGTATATGGGTAAACCCATATCTATAGACCACTTTGACATCACATAAATGATAAGAAATAAGAATAAAAAAATTTTTACCGAAAGTTGGCAGCATTGTATTTTGATAATATATAATATTATAGGCGCTAAGGGTATCTTCTGTAAAAATTTCATTAAAATCGGATAAATAATGCGGCCATAACAAATTAGTAGAAAATTATTAATTTTTTTTCGGAAAGTTGGCAACACCATATTTTAATAAAATAATAATTTATGTGAGCACTAGGAGAAACTTTTCTAAAAATTTGATCAAAATCGGATAAATAATGTAGCCACAATAATTTTTTTTAAATTTTAGTAATTTTTTTCTCAATAAGTTGGCAACATTGTATTTTTTTAAAATTACATAATTTATACGGAAACCAGGAGAATCTTTAGTGAAAATTTAATTAAAATTGGTTAAATAACGTATGGTCATAATAAATTTTTAAAAATTTTAGTAATTTTTTTCTCAAAAAGTTGGCAGCACTGTACTTTGTTGAAATTATCTAATTTATATGAATACCAGAAGAATCTTTTGTGAAAATTTGAACAAAATCGGTTTAAACAACATAGTCGTAATAAATTTTTAAAAATTTTAGTAATTTTTTTTTCGGAAAGTTGGCAACACTGCATTTTATTAAAATTAAGAAATTTATGTGGGCACTAGGAAAATCTTTCCTGAATATTTGATCAATAATAAGCTAGTCATTTCGACTAGCTAATATTGAATTTCAGTTAAAAATCACACAGATCTAAAACCTGAAACTTTTATTTTCATATAGGGTCCTGAAAGATCCTTTACTCTGGTATTTTACTTTTGAAAAATATTATTTCTGACAAAAAAACCTAAAATGATTAATATTTTAGCATTTTTCTCAGTCAGAAATCATATTTTTCCAATTCACAACACTCCGTTAATAATCATCGGAATGGCATGAATTTTGGACTACTAAAAAGCATATTTCATTAGCTTTTTGATGATTATTTTGAAATATTTTTAAAGTAAATACAATAAAAGTTATAAACTAAAATGTCTGAAAAGGCGATTTTTCTATTTAAACTAAATGCAACTAAATGCAAATTTTGAGCTTTTAATAGGTACGAGTTAATATCATCTGACAGGTCTGCGAAGTGTATGGACATTTTTACTACTTTGACTGAAAGGAAAAAGTGGTATAGCGTTTGGTACGGTGTCTGTAACATTTTCAAAAAAAAAAATTTGTGTATAGATATTTTTCATATAGTCCCTAGATGACGAATCTGAACTTAGTTTATGTGGGTGTATAGATGTGCGTCGTCAGCTCGCTCGCTCGGTTCTCAGACAAAATTTTGTGATAGCAACTCCTCTTAGACGGTTCAACCGATTTTAATGAAATTTTCAGGATAAATTTGTCTAGTGCCCAAGATGGTCATGTGGTTTTGTTTTTTCCGGTGATACCAACTTTCCGAGAAAAAAATTACTAAAGTTTTAAAAAATTCATATTGGCTACGTTATTTATCCGATTTTGATCAAATTTTCAGAAAAGATTTCTCTAATGCTCCCATTAATTACATAATTTTATTAATATCCAGTGTTGCCAACTTTCCGAGAAAAAAATTACTAAAGTTTTTAAAAATTTATATTAGCTACATTATTTATCCGATTTTGATCAAATTTTCAGAAAAAAATTTTTTAACGCTCCCATTAATTATTTAATTTTATTAATATCCAGTGTTGCCAACTTATCAAAAAAAAAAATTTTTTTTAATTCATTGTGGCTACATTATTTATTCGATTTTCATCAAATTTTCAGGAAAGTTTCTCCTAGTGTCCAAATAAATTATAATTTTATTAAAGATATTGTGTTGTCAACTTTCCGAGAAATGTCAAAGTGATCTATATACGTTTTTACCCATATATAATCTTGTTTTTTATTTTTTTGTAGTAAATTTGGCGGTTGAGAACAACAAATTTCCGACTTTGCTAAAATAAGGGCCACCCTAATATATATATATATATATATATATATATATATATATATATATATATATATATAATAATTGTTACTATAGCAACAAAATTGACTTATGGCAACAAAGCAGACATTGAACTAATACTAATATATAATACGAACCGCAAATATTTTCCATTCTAATATTAAGTTGTTCGCGATCTGTTTTCTTTTAATTTTCATTTCACTTTTATTTTCCGATCGAAATTTATTCGATTTAAAACAACCTAACACAGCGCAAGCGCACCAGCAAAACTTGAGTAATAACAATAATTATTAGTGACTTTGTGACCACCCCTAACCCATATAAGAGATTATCTAGTCCTAGTGTTATTAACTAATAAACAGTTGGCATTAAAGTTGATAATAGTCTAGATCTAGAGTTGTTGAACATATTCATGATATGAGAGACAAACTAGAGACAAGGTTACGTTATCTAGAGTTGTATATAAACTGCAGGTTTGAAGAAAATTATATTTAGCAAAAAAAAGAATTATTTTCAGAATTTATTACAATTTAAAAAAAATTATGTAATTTTAGCTACAAACCATAAAACACTATGTTAACACTATTTCTAGGTAGAATTAATCAACATTAAATACATTGGCCCGTATTCTCACCTTATTACTACTTTGACTGCAAGGAAAAAGTAGTATAGCGTTTGGTACGGTGTCTGTAACATTTTCAAAAAAAAATGTATAGAAATCCTTCATATAGCCTCTAGATCAGACGAATCTGAACTTAGTTTATGTGGGTGTATGGATGTGCGTCGTCAGCTCGCTCGCTCGGTCCTCAGACAAAATTTTGTGATCGCAACTACTCCTAGACGGTTCAACCGATTTTAATGAAATTTTCCGGATAAATTTGTCTAGTGCCCAAGATGGTCATGTGGTTTTGATTTTTTCCAGTGATGCCAACTTTCCGAGAAAAAAATTACTAAAATTTAAAAAAAATCATTATGGCTACATTATTCATCCGATTTTGATCAAATTTTCAGAAAAGTTTCTACTAGTGCCCACATAAATTATAATTTTATTAAGATACGGTGTTGCCAACTTTGCGAAAAAAAATTAATAATTTTCTAAAAATATGTTATTTATCCGATTTTAATCAAATTTTTACAGAAGATACCCTTAGCGCCTATAATATTATATATTAGCAAAGTACAATGTTACCAACTTTCGATGAAAAATTTTTTTATTCCTATTTCATATCATTTATGTGATAATGTCAAAGTAGTCTATATATGGGTTTACCCATATACTTCTAATCTTGTTTATAAAAGTGATTTTTGCTAAAAGTACTTTTAACGTTTGCTTGAAATAATTTATTAAGCACTATATAATAGTTTATTTAAATTTTATAATACCAAATATAATAAAAATGATTGAAAATAGTAAAATTACTTATATTTGATGAAAAACCTAAGCAAAAACTTATTTTGAAATAAATGATAAAAGCACTTTTTCACGAAAAAGTGAGATGAGAATAATGGGCCATAATTGTTTAAAAATACAATAATAGAATTATTACAAACATAAGCTAATATGATATATTACCAACGGAATGGAAAAGAACAATATGTAAGTAATATTATTGTTTTTTTTTTTTTAGTAAAGTGGCGAAAGTTGCTTGTGCTGGATAGGAATGTTCGGAGGCGACTGATTTCGGAATGATGAAACGAGTTTGTGCCACACCCTGATTTGGGTGCATGGCGTGATTGTGTATGTATGTATTGTATATGTATGTATAAACTTTTACGTCCTAAACAATTATCTATCATTGACATTTTGATTAGGTATTAAAAGTTTGATAAGTCAAACTTTCGACTAAAATTGTAATTAGTACTTGAGCTTTTTCGTTGAGTTTTGATCTGTTTTGAAACGCAATATTACTATTTTCGATATAATCAGTGGCGTAGCTAGAAACTTGTCAAGGGGGGGTTAATAATATTAATCAATAAAGATAATTTTGTCAAAAACAGACATAATCTTGTCAAAAACAGACATAATCTTGTAAAAAACAGACATAACCTTGTTTTTGGGGAGAGGAGTTTCAACTCCCTCTAACACCCCCCTGGCTACGCCACTGGGTATAATTATATACATTTCTAAATTTACCTATAAAAGATGTATTTTGAAATGAAATCTTGCAAAAAACAGTCATAACCTTGTAAATAACAGTCATAACCTTGTGAAAACAGACATAATCTTGTGAAAAACAAACATAACCTTGTAAAAAACAGTCATAATCTTGTGAAAAACATACATAATCTTGTGAAAAACATACATAATCTTGTAAAAAACATACATAATCTTGTGAAAAACAAACATAATCTTGTGAAAAACAGACATAATCTTGTGAAAAATTTCATAATCTTGTAGAAAACAGTCATAACCTTGTGAAAAACAAACATAATCTTGTAAAAAAACAGCCATAAACTTGTAAAAATAGTTATAACCTTGTAAAAAACAAACATAATCTTGTCAGAAACAGTCTTAATCTTGTAAAAAACAGTCATAACCTTGTGAAAAACAGACATAATTTTGTAAAAAACAGATATAACCTTGTGAAAAACAGACATAACCTTGTTCTTGGGGGGGGGGGGGTTTCAACCCCCCCTAACACTCCCCTGGCTACGCCACTGGATGTAATATACTTTTACATGAAATATAAGATTAAAATTTATACATTATATTTTTTTTAAGTGTATCCAAATATTTATATATTTACATGACTATTTCTAACCACATTTAGAAATAAACTAAAATAGTTTTATATATACAGGATGGTCCAGAATTATGTACCGTAATTGCTAGAGCTGATAGTATAGTAAAAATAAGGGTACCTTTTTATATAGACTTTTTTCCAAAACTCAATAATAAAGGAGATACAACCCTGCAAAGGGATGAAATAAAAATAAAAACAAGCCTAATATATATATATATATATATATATATATATATATATATATATATATCAATATATATATATATATATATATATATATATATATATATATATATATATATATAAAGGTATAAATCTTTATACAAACGATCTCTTGTAAAATATGAATAATTCTATATCTCACACACACATACAGTCATTTTGTTGACGTCATTGGAAAACATAAAAAATATATTCCACTGTGTGTGTGTGTGTGTGTGTGTGTGTGTGTGTGTGTGTGTGTGTGTGTGTGTGTGTGTGTGTGTGTGTGTGTGTATAACAAAGAACAGAGAAAAAAATTCAAATGTACATTATTACACATGCAAATTTCAACTGAAAGTAATAACAACAAAGTACAGTTGCAAATTTTCGAAATTAGTTTGTCTCTGTAAATGTGCAAAAACAATACGAGTTGGGGGAAAACCTAGGTTTTCCTCCCATAGACAATATATAATAGCTAGACAAAGCATAAAGAATGCTTATGTATAGAATAGATTAAATAAAGAATTTGTAGGTTTATAATAGATTTAAGAAATTTTTATACATTAGTTACATTTTATATTATTATATTTTTACTACTTTGACTGCAAGGAAAAGTAGTATAGCGTTTGGTACGGTGTCTGTAACATTTTCAAAAAAAAAAAAAAATTGTATAGAAATCCTTTATATAGCCTCTAGATGACGAATCTGAACTTAGTTTATGTGGGTGTATGTGTGTGCGTCGTCAGCTCGCTCGCTCACTCGCTCGGTCGTAAGTCAAAATTTTGTGGCCGCAACTCCTCCTAGACGGTTCAACCGATTTTAATGAAATTTTCAAGATAAATTTGTCTAGTACCCAAGATGGTCATGTGGTTTTATTTTTTTCCAGTAATGCCAACTTTCCGAGAAAAAAATTACTAAAGTTTTTAAAAATTCATATTGGCTACGTTATTTATCCGATTTTGTTCAAATTTTCAGAAAACATTTCTCTAGTGCTCCCATTAATTATATAATTTTATTAATATCCAGTGTTGCCAACTTTCCGAGAAAAAAATTACTAAAATTTTAAAAAATTTATTATGGCTATGTTATTTAACCGATTTTACTCAAATTTTTACAAAAGATTCTCCTAGTATTCATATAATTTATGTAATTTTAACAAAATACAGTGTTGCCAACTTTCCGAGAAAAAAATTACTAAACTTTATTGTAGCTACATCATTTATTCGATTTTGATCAAATTTTCAGAAAAGTTTTTCCTAGTGCCCACATAAATTATAATATTATTAAAATACAGTGTTGCCAACTTTCCGAGAAATGTCAAAGTAGTCTCTATATGGGTTTACCCATATACTTCTAATCTTGTTTATATTATTATTTTGTATTGTATAACATATGAGCTAAATAAAGATTATTATTACTACTTTGAAAAAGTACTATAGCGTTTGGTACGGTGTCTGTAACATTTTCAAAAAAAAAAAAAAAATTGTATAGAAATCCTTCATATAGCCTGTAGATGACGAATCTGAACTTAGTTTATGTGGGTGTATGGATGTGCGTCGTCAGCTCGCTCGCTCGCTATTTTTTTATTTTATATAAATTAATAATATTAAATTAATTATTGAATTATTAATTCAACATTTATTATGTAATTTTCCGATCAGTCAGTTATAATAAATAAGTTGTATTAAACGAATAAATTCAATATTAACTTCAACATGTTTTGTATTTGAGCTACGTGCCTGAACATAGCAATTACAATCGTGTGAATTGACGTTAAGTATTGAAAATAATATTTCAATAATTTTTACATATCGTTTGGATTTAATAATATATTTTGATAAATATTAAATAACAATATTTTATAAATAAAATTCATTAAATTAATAATATAAAAATATTTTCATATACATCATTCAAATTAAGAGAGTATATATTATATTTGCTTTAATATTATAAAAAAACAAGATTAGAAGTATATGGATAAACCCATATATAGACTACTTTGACATTTCTCGGAAAGTTGGCAACACTGTATTTTAATAATATTATAATTTATGTGGGCATTAGGAGATACTTTTCTGAAAATTTGATCCAAATCGAATAAATAATGTAGCCACAATGAATTTTTAAAAAATTATGTGATTTTTTTCTCGATAAGTTGGCAACACTGTATTTTGTTAAAATTGCATAATTTATTTAAGCACTAAAAAAAACTTTTATGAAAATTTGATTAAAATCGGTTAAATAAAATGGTCATAATAAATTTTTAAAAATTTTACTATTTTTTTTCTCGGAAAGTTGGCAACACTGTATTTTGTTAAAATTACATAAATTATATGAATACTAGGAGAATCTTTTGTGAAAATTTGAGTAAAATCGGTTGAATAACATGGCCAGTCGGAAAGTTGGCAACACTAAATAGTAATAAAATTATGTAATTAATAGGAGCATTAGGGAAATCTTTTCTGAAAATTTGATCAAAATCGGATAAATAATGTAGCCACAATGAATTTTTAAAAACTTTAGTAATTTTTTTCTCGGAAAGTTGGCATCACTGGAAAAAACCAAAACCACATGACCATCTTGGGCACTAGGCAAATTTATCCTGAAAATTTCATTATAATCGGTTGAACCGTCTAGGAGGAGTTGCGATCACAAAATTTTGTCTGACGACCGAGCGAGCGAGCGAGCGAGCGAGCTGACGACGCACATCCATACACCCACTTATAAACTAAGTTCAGATTCGTCATCTAGAGGCTATATGAAGGATTTCTATACAATTTTTTTTTTTTTTTTGAAAATGTTACAGACACCGTACCAAACACTATACTACTTTTTCCTTGCAGTCAAAGTAGTAAAAATAGAAATACATATATTCAAATTATCTTCTACAATTAGCTTCTAAAACTTTAGAGAATGTAAAAAGTGCTAGGAAATATAATAAAAAAATATGATAAATTGCAAAAATAAATCATCGATTATTATTTCTCATAGGTGGCTATTCGAACAAATTTTGCTATATATGAGAATTTTACAGGAGTGTTTAACGGGTAGTCTGATTGCTTCTCGGGATACGGTATGGCTAGAACCGTTTCAAACTCGGCTAAACAGCACATATGCATATAAGTTCTCATATAAGTTCATATTCAAACTTGGTTTGAATATGAACTCACAAAAACAAGTACCGTGGAAGCAACAGTGTGACTACCTTTTTTCCATTTTATTAAATTTAATTCTATTTTAAATAACTTTCTAAAATAAAATTGTACATACGAAATTTTTACGTCAGTTTCAAGCCTCATTCAAACTACCGGTTTAGTTTTTACTACTTTGACTGCAAGGAAAAAGTAGTATAGCGTTTGGTACAATGTCTGTAACATTTTCAAAAAAAAAAAATGTATAGAAATCCTCCATATAGCCTGTAGATGACGAATCTGAACTTAGTTTATAAGTGGGTGTATGGATATGCGTCGTCAGCTCGCTCGCTCGCTCGGTCGTCAGACAAAATTTTGTGATCGCAACTCCTCCTAGACGGTTCAACCAATTTTAATGAAATTTTCAGGATAAATTTGTCTAGTGCCCAAGATGGTCATGTTATTTTGTTTTTTTCCAGTGATGCCAACTTTCCGAGAAAAAAATTACTAAAGTTTTTAAAAAATCATATTGGCTACGTTATTTATCCGATTTTGATCAAATTTTCAGAAGAGATTTCCCTAATGCTCCCATTAATTACATAATTTTATGAATATTCAGTGTTGCAACTTTCAGAGAAAAAAATTACTAAAGTTTTAAAAATTTTATTATGGCCATGTTATTCAACCGATTTTACTTAAATTTTCACAAAAGATTCTCCTAGTATTCATATAATTTATGACATTTTAACAAAATACAGTGTTGCCACCTTTCCGAGAAAAAAATTAATAAAATTTTTAAAAATATATTATGACCATTTTATTTAACCGATTTTAATCAAATTTTCATAAAAGTTTTTTTTTGGTGCCTAAATAAATTATGCAATTTGAACAAAATACAGTGTTGCCAACTTATCGAGAAAAAAATCACAAAATTTTTAAAAATTCATTGTGGCTGCATTATTTATTCGATTTCGATCAAATTTTCAGAAAAGTATCTCCTAGTGCCCACATAAATTATAATATTATTAAAATACAGTGTTGCCAACTTTTCGAGAAATGTCAAAGTAGTCTATATATGGGTTTACCCATATACTTCTAATCTTGTTATTATTATTCTTTGTAAAATTCTTAATCAATTTTTTTTTAAAAACAATATTAGAAGTGTATATGGCTAAACCCATATATATATATATATATATATATATATATACAGATCACTTAGACATTATATACATACATACATACATACACAATCACGCCATGTACCCAAATTAAGGTGTGGCACAAACTCTTTTCATCATCCCGAATTATCAGTCGCCTTCAAACACTCTTATCCAAACAAGCAACTTTCGCTTTATCCACATTCATAATTCCTTTCATACATGCTTTTCTATTCCTACTACTTGGAAACTTTCGCTCACGCAAGCCACCCTATCAATTATATCACTCCAACTACTCATCAAACCAAACCAAACATTCACTACCATACATCAACGTAGGCACCAAAAATAGGAAAATTGGCTCGGACTGTATTTGAATAAAATTATATACTTTATGTACGGCGCTAGCTAAGAAAATATTTTTTCGAAAATTAGATTAAAATCGATTAAATATAGTGGTCACAATAAATTTTTAAAAATTTTAGTAATTTTTTTATCGGAAAGTTGGCAACACTGTATTTTATTAAAATTATATAATTTATCTAACCACTAAAAATATTTTCTGTAAATTTTTTATTATAATCGATTAAATAATATGGCCATAATAAATTTTTAAAAACTTTAGTATTTTTCTTGGAAAGTTGGCAACACTGTATTTTATTAAAATTACGTAATGTATATGGATACTAGGAGATTTTTTTGTAAAAATTTGATTAAAATCGATTAAATAACATAGCCATAATAAATTATTGAAAATTTTAGGAATTTTTTACTCGGAAAGTTGGGAACACTGTATTTTATTAGAACTATATAATTTATCTAGACACTAAAGATATTTTTTGTAAATTTTTTATTAGAATCGAATAAATAATGTGGCCATAATAAATTTTTATATACTTTAGTATTTTTCTCGGAAAGTTGGCAACACTGTATTTTATTAAAATTATATAATTTATCTAAACACTAAAGATATTTTCTGTAAATTTTTTATTATAATCGATTAAATAATATGGCCATAATAAATTTTTAAAAACTTTAGTATTTTTCTTGGAAAGTTGGCAACACTGTATTTTATTAAAATTACGTAATGTATGTCGGTACTAGGACAACTTTTTGTGAAAATTTGATTAAAATCGATTAAATAACATAGCCATAATAAATTATTGAAAATTTTAATAATTTTTCCTTTTGCAGTCAAAGTGGTAAAAAAATGTTAATTATAAAAAATTTAAAAATTTTTAATTAATAATAAAAAATAATTGATGAAGTTAAAATCATATAGATATATTAACATAGTAAAAAATCTTTCAAAACTAATTATATAAAAATTAAACTGTCATAACCTTGTATAAAACAGTCATAACCTTGTATAAAACAGTCATAATCTTGTATAAAACAGTCATAACCTTGTATAAAACAGTCATAACCTTGTATAAAACAGTCATACCCTTGTAAAAAACAGTCATAACCTTGTATAAAACAGTCATAATCTTGTATAAAACAGTCATAACCTTGTATAAAACAGTCATAACCTTGTATAAAACAGTCCTAACCTTGTATAAAACAGTCATAACTAATTATATAAAAATAAAACTGTTTTAAGTTGTATTTTTTTATTGATATTTATTAATAATCGAGATTTCGATATACTCAACGTACATCTTCCAGAAGAAAGATATAATTGACATTGGCGATAAATAAACAGAACATAGAACCAAGTTACAAGGTAACATCAAACCCATTTGAACAAAATAAACGTCAATATATTTGTAATATTCAATAACTGTCAAAGAAACCTTTCTACAGCAGAATTTCTATCAACACACGTGGTTATATTGGTTTTCGTATTAGATCAACCATAATATAGATGCACAACACAATATTTTGTTATATTAATAAAAAAAGATAGAGAGAGATAGATGAGTTTTTATTATTATAAACATTTAATTATTAAAAAAATAAATGTAATTTTTCAAATTTTTAATATAAAATTAATAATCATGTTTGATAAATTATAATTTTGTTTAATATAAGTATACTAGTCAGTGGCGTAGCTAGAAACTTGTCAAAGGGGGGGTTAATAATATTAATCAATAAAGATTAAAGATAATCTTGTCAAAAACAGATATAATCTTGTGAAAAACAGAAATAATCTTGTGAAAAACTTTATAATCTAGTAAAAAACAGTCATAACCTTGTGAAAAACAGACATAATCTTGTGAAAAACAGACATAATCTTGTGAAAAACAGACATAATCTTGTGAAAAACAGACATAATCTTGTGAAAAACTTCATAATCTTGTAAAAAACAGTCATAACCTTGTAAAAAACAGTCATAATCTTGTGAAAAACAGTCATAATCTTGTGAAAAACATACATAATCTTGTGAAAAACAGACATAATCTTGTGAAAAACAGACATAATCTTGTGAAAAACAGACATAATCTTGTGAAAAACAGACATAATCTTGTGAAAAACTTCATAATCTTGTAAAAAACAGTCATAACCTTGTAAAAAACAGTCATAATCTTGTGAAAAACAGTCATAATCTTGTGAAAAACATACATAATCTTGTGAAAAACAGACATAATCTTGTGAAAAACTTTATAATCTTGTAAAAAACAGTCATAACCTTGTAAAAAACAGTCATAACCTTGTGAAAAACAGACCTAATCTTGTGAAAAACAGACATAACTTTGTAAAAAAACAGTCATAATCTTGTGAAAAACAAACATAATCTTATAAAAAACAGACATAATCTTGTTCGAAACTTCATAATCTTGTAAAAAACAGTCATAACCTTGTAAGAAACAGTCATAATCTTGTGAAAAACAGACATAATCTTGTGAAAAACAGACATAACCCTGTTCTTGGAGGGGGGGGAGTTTCAACCTCTCCTAACACCCCCCTGGCTACGCCACTGATACTAGTATTAAATTGCATATGTTTTGTTTTTCAAATTTTTATAAACTTATATATTAATAAAATAAAACGGTTTTAGGTTTCTGGAAAACTGATACAAATGACATTTTCAATAAATAGCAGAACTTAAACCTAAAGCTATTTTATTTTAATATAATGAGTTCTAAAAGATTTATTTACTATAATAATATATTATTTTTATTTATATTGATTTTCAAATTATTGAAATTTTTATGAAATAATTGTTAAATAATTGTTAATTACTATTAAATTTTAAAAATGCCCACATATATAAATTACCATATGTATAAGCTATAATATAATATATTCTTAAAAAATTTTAAAAATATTCAAAACAAGTTTTTAATTGTAAATTAATTTAGATTTAATTCAGAACTGATGTATTGGAATAGATTTGAATATATGTATTCAGTGGAGTAGCCAGGGGGGTGTTAGGAAGGTTGGAACCCCCCCCCCCCTCAAGAACAAGGTTATGTCTGTTTTTCACAAGATTATGACTGTTTTTCACAAAATTATGTTTGTTTTTCACCAGGTTATGACTGTTTTTTTACAAGGTTATGACTGTTTTTTACAAGGTTATGACTGTTTTTCACAAGATTATGTATGTTTTTCACAAGATTATGACTGTTTTTTACAAGGTTATGACTGTTTTTACAAGATTGTGAAGTTTTTCACAAGATTATGTCTGTTTTTCACAAGGTTATGACTGTTTTTTACGATTATGAAGTTTTTCACAAGATTATGTCTGTTTTTCACACGATTATGTATGTTTTTCACAAGATTATGTCTGTTTTTTACAAGGTTATGTCTGTTTTTCACAAGATTATGTCTGTTTTTCACAAGGTTATGACTGTTTTTTACAATGTTATAACTGTTTTTTACAAGATTATGAAGTTTTTCACAAGATTATGTCTGTTTTTGACAAGATTATGTCTGTTTTTGACAAGATTATCTTTATTAATTAATATTATTAACCCCCCCCCCCCTTGACAAGTTTCTAGCTACGCCACTGTATGTATTTATGTATAGACAATTAAAGTAAACAATAAAAAATAAAAATTTTAATTCTATCATCTGTATAAATTTGAAATTACAATAAATACAGACAAACAAATATGATTATTTTGTTTATATTACAAATTGCTGAAATTACAAATTTTCATTTTTTAAATGATTCGATCTTTATAATAATAAAACTTAACATTGTAAAAAATAATACAGAATTTATTATAATCGTAATTATAACAATATATAAAAATAAAATAAACTTTATAATCTAGTTAGTTATTTTTGTTAGCTAGTAACTAGTTTCTATATTTTGTATATTTACTGTAAATGTCATTTGTATCAGTTTTTTTAATGAAGATGTACATAAAGCCGTTTTATTTTTACCATTTTGACTGCAAGGAAAAGTGGTATAGCGTTTGGTAAAATGTTTTTTTAGAATTTTCAATAATTTTTCCTCCAAAATCAGTATGAGTTAGAGAAAAAAGTTACCTAGCTCTGATGTAGCTTATTTTTTTAAGCAAATTTTGAAAAATGTCTTTTTTACAAAAATCCCCAGGGGAGAGATTTTTAAAAATTCAGTTTTTAATTTTCCTAGAATAATGGTTTCTTCACTCAATTATTGTACTCATTACTCCGCGTTTTTCCAAATCATGCTTATTTTCCTACATCTCATAGTTTTTGAGAAAAAATATAAAAACCAAAAAATCAAAAAAAAATTCTAGCGCCCAAACGGCACATGCTAGCAAATTAAAACTAAAACCAAATTATAGAACTTTTTATTGTCTATCGAAAAGTATTCTAAGTATTTCTTCGAATTTAACTCGAGAAAGTAGTATATCACAATATATATTTGAGAAAAAATAATTTTACACGCAACTTCAATCACGCTAAACTTTCCCATTATAAATACAAAACTATTTTTGCTTCTTCTGTAATATCACAAGAAAAATGGCAGATAACATATTTTGTTGTGAAAATCAGACATAATCTTGTGAAAAACTTTATAATCTTGTAAAAAACAGTCATAACCTTGTGAAAAAAGTCATAACCTTGTAAAAAACAGTGATAATCTTGGGAAAAACTTCATAATCTTGTAAAAAAACAGTCAAAACCTTGTGAAAAACAATCATAATCTTGTAAAATGCCATGACACTACTGATTTATTTTGTTCATATCAAGGTTTATAACGTATCTATATTTCTAGTTAATCTAATGATGTGTTATTTTGCCGATAAAATATGAAAAACCATGCAAATGTTTTAGTACAATAGCGCGAATTTCTTTCTCAACTATTTGTCGTGTCGGTTATAAACAAAAAACGCAAAACACAAAATAGAATCGAGAGAAGAAAGCCTTGCAAATGGGCACAACAATAAAGAGGCAATTCTTTAGATTGCACATATATATATATATATATATATATATATATATATATATAAAAGGAACAACTTTACGGCCTCTGAAACAAAAATAAAAAAACAACTAACATACACACACACACACACACACACACACACACACACACACACACACACACACACACACACACACACACACACACACACACACACAAATTCTTACGAAAGCGCAGTATACTAAATTGCGAAATAAAAAACTTAAGAGAGTGAAAAGTACAAACGTCAGAAGACTCAAACGTAAGCACAGAGCCGACCTAAGGGGGCACGTAGGTTTTTTTAATGAAAAAGTAGCCCATTTTCGGGAATTATTTTTACTGTACATGGAAGGCCTAGAGGAATGCGACTTTTTTCATCATGTAAATCGTTTATTGTATTTCGGATTTTTTGGTCACCTCCCTTCCCCAAACTTCCCCACCCCCTCTCCGCTTCCCGTAGGCCATGTCCAGAATTTAGAGGTATGTGGTTCCAGGAATTCCTCTGCACTGCTTCATTTGAAACAAAAACCGTTTAGGATTATTGAACTTGAATATATTTTCCATCGTTTGACGGATCCTTTTTTGAAAATTCGATTTTTTCGCAAAAAGGCGGACTCTTAAAAAAAAAGTCAATTTCGACCCTTTTTTCTGCTTTCTTGGATAATAAAAAATAAAAAAAATAAACATTTTTTAAAAAGGATCCGTCAAACGATTTCAAATTCTATTATCTTTTCGAAAAATTAAACAGATCGGTTAATTTGTTCCGACAAAAAAATCTAGTTCCAAGAAAAACGCATTTAAAGTTTCAAAATAAGTTTTAAGTTACATGTAATCATCAATTTCAAAAACCATTTTGTGTTTCTAATTCTTAAAGGATATCTCTATAAGAATATGTAATAAAAAAAATTCGATTTTTTGAAGAAAAAAAACCTACGTGCCCCCTTAATAGTATTTTGGGTCCCTGGACAAACCAGTATATTGGGGGGCCCCTATACAATTACCCCACTAACAGAAATTAAATCTAAATGTTTTTATATTACATAGAATTAATATAGTAAAGAATCTTTCAAAATTCATATTATAAAATAAATCGGCTTTAGATTTAAGTTCTGTATTAATATTTATTAATAAATTGACATACTCAACGTCCGTTTTTATCAGAAAAATTGAAACAAATGACATTTACAGTACAGAAACATAGAAACAAGTTACTAGACGTAAAAAAATACAAGTAACTATAGTGAATATAGTAAAAAATCATTCAGAACTCATTATATTAAAATAAAACGGCTTTATTATTATTATTATTATTATTATTATTATTAATTTTTTTTCTTTACTTAAACAAGTAACACTAATATTTTTGACCAAATGGTGTCACATCTTTCACTCAATTATAGTACTTATTATTCCGCATTTTTACTACTTTGACTGCAAGGAAAAAGTGGTATAGCATTTGGTACGGTGTCTGTAACATTTTCAAAAAAAAAAAAAAATTGTGATGACGAATCTGAACTTAGTTTATAAGTGGGTGTATGGATGTGCGTCGTCTGCTCTCTCGGTCGTAAGTCAAAATTTTGTGGTCGCAACTCCTCCTAGACGGTTCAACCGATTTTAATAAATATATTATGACCATTTCATTTAACCGATTTTACTCAAATTTTCACAAAAGATTCTCCTAGTAATCATATAATTTATGTAATTTTAACAAAATACAATGTTGCCAACTTTCCGAGAAAAAAATTTACTAAAATTTTTAAAAATTTATTATAATCACTTTATTTAACCGATTTCAATCAAATTTTCATAAATGTTTTTCCTAGTGCCTAAATTGCAATTTTAACAAAATACAGTGTTGCCAACTTATCGAGAAAAAAATCACAATTTTTTTTTAAAATTTATTGTTGCTACATTATTTATTCGATTTTGATTAATTTTCAGAAAAGTATCTCCTAGTGCCTACATAAATTATAATATTATTAAAATACAGTGTTGCCAACTTTCCGAGAAATGTCAAAGTGGTCTATATACGGGTTTACCCATATACTTCTAATTTTGTTTTAATATAATATGTTCTAAAAGATTTTTTACAGGTCATGTTAATGTAAAATATTATATTATATTATATTATATTATTACTATTATATTATATTATTATTTTTATATTATATTATTATTATTATTATATTATATTATTATTATTATATTATATTGCCTATATACAAAATAAGTCATTAGTACAATAATGACATTATTGTACAGCAGTTAGTTACTATATACATCACTAATGTGGCAGCACCAAACATAACATATATTTGGTCGAAATTTTTAGCGCGCTTGGTCGATAATAGTAAAACACCTGTTAATGCTCACTGACTTTCACAACTACTTGTTGGTCTGAACGGCCATAGCCACTCAGAGTGCGTCTGATCAGCCAGCCGTGAGGCTATTTTACACCCACACTCAACGAACCACATATATACGTACCTACTTCACTAACAAATAAAAAAAATAATTCTAACACAAGCTCATTTCGTTTACAATTACATAAGTTTCATTCGCTATGTATTCAAAAACTGATGAAGACGGACATTAAGTATGCGTTGATTATTAATAAATATTAATACAAAACTTAAACCTAAAGCCGTTTTATTTGTATATAAATTTTGAAATTTTTTTTACCATGTTAGATAATTCTATATCCATATGATATCTTGAGAAATGTATATTAAATTTTTAAATTTGTACTGTATTTTACAGATAAAAATTTATTAAAAGAGATTTTGATTTTGATATTAAATTATTTTATGGTTTAGTAATTCAGACTTAAATATTCAAAATATAACAATAAAAAATCTTTCAGAACTCAGAATTTTAAGCTTGAATTACATTATACTTTTTTCGTCTAGATTCATACTAGATTTCTAGTTCAATTTTCGTTTAAGTTTTGTTCAATTTTTATACTTTTTACCACTTTGACTAGAAGAAAAAAGTGGTATAGCATTTGGTACGATGTCTGTAACATTTTCAAAAACTTTCCGAGAAAAAAATTACTAAAGTTTTTAAAAATTCATATTGGCTACGTTATTTATCCGATTTTGATCAAATTTTTAGAAAAGATTTCCCTAATGCTCCCATTAATTATATAATTTTATTAATATCTAGTGTTGCCAACTTTCCGAGAAAAAAATTTATATTTTATTATGACCATGTTATTTAACCGATTTTACTCAAATTTTTACAAAATATTTTCCTAGTATTCATATAATTTATGTAATTTTAACAAAATAAAGTGTTGCCAACTTTCCGAGAAAAAAATTACAAAATATTTTAAAACTTTATCATGACCACTTATTTAACCGATTTTAATCAAATTTTTATAAAAGTTTTTCCTAGTGCCTAAATAAATTATGCAATTTTAACAAAATACAGTGTTGCCAACTTATCGAGAAAAAAATCACAAATTTTTTTAAAAATTCATTGTGGCTAAATTATTTATTAGATTTTGATCAAATTTTCAGAAAAGTTTTTCCTAGTGCCCACACAAATTATAATATTATTAAAATACAGTGTTGCCAACTTTCCGTAAAATGTCAAAGTGGTCTATATACGGGTTTACCCATATACTTTTAATCTTGTTTCATAATCGGTCGTGTATTGTCGAGTTTCTTCGATTTTTTCCGATGTATTGTCAGTACACCAACTTAAAAATATAAAGTACTTAATTTGACAGATACTGAAAAACACATTTAAACAAAAATGGATACAGATAGGGTTGGCACAATTGCGTATGTATGCGTATAATGTATCTAATATGAAACTTGAATAGGAAAATAGAGCATGTTGTATATTTTTATACTAGGAAACTTGAAAGAAACTTGGATGCAAAAATCTGATTTACATTATACTAGAACTGACCATCTGTACTTGAACGAAACTTGAACTAGAAACCTAGTATGGATCTAGACGAAAAAAGTATAATGTAATTCAAACTTTAGAATAACAAAATTAGAAGTATATGGGTAAACCCATATATAGACCACTTTGACATTTCTCGAAAAGTTGGAAACACTGTATTTTAATAAATTTATAATTTATGTGAGCACTAGAAGAAACTTTCCTGAATATTTGATGAAAATCGAATAAATAATGTAGCCACAATGAATTTAAAAAAAAATGTGATTTTTTTTTCGATAAATTGGCAACACTGTATTTTGTTAAAATTGCATAATTTATTTAAGCACTAGGAGAATTTTTTTATAAAAATTTGATTAAAATCGGTTAAATAGTGGTCATAATAAATTTTCTAAAATTTTAGTAATTTTTTTTTCGGAAAGTTGGTAACACTGAATATTAATAAAATTATATAATTAATGGGAGCATTAGGGATATCTTTTCTGAAAATTTGATCAAAATCGGATAAATAATGTAGCCAATATGAATTTTTAAAAATTTAGTAATTATTTTCTCGGAAAATTGTCAACACTGAATATTAATAAAATTATATAATTAATGGGAGCATTAGGGAAATCTTTTTTGAAAATCTGATCAAAATCGGATAAATAATGTAGCCAATATAAATTTTTAAAAACTTTAGTAATTTTGTTCTCGGAAAGTTGGCATCACTAAAAAAAAATAAAACCACATGACCATCTTAAATACTAGACAAATTTATCCTGAGAATTTCATTAAAATTAGTTGAACCGTCTAGAAGGAGTTGCGGCCACAAAATTTTGACTTACGACCGAACGAGCGAGCTGACGACGCACACACATACACCCACATAAACTAAGTTCAGATTCGTCATCTACAGGCTATATGAAGGATTTCTATTCAATTTTTTTTTTTTTTTTAATGTTACAAACACCGTACCAAACGCTATACCACTTTTTCCTTGCAGTCAAAGTGGTAAAAATGGGGTGGCTTCTTTGAAAACATTTATATTCCTAGCAAAAGTACCCAAAGCATTCAAAACTTTACAACTATATATATATATATATATATATATATATATTTATATATATGTATATATATATATATATATATATATATATATATATATGTATATATATATATATATATATATATATATTTATATAAAACAAAATTTATTTGAAAGGAAAAAAAATACTCAATTATACTAAAATATGATATAATTTTTGATAAAACTGTTAATTATATTAATTAGTACAAATAAAACTAATTAGGTGTTAATGAATTTTTTACAACGCAATTGAGAATTGCGTCGTATTTAGGCAAATTACAATTATTCTATTAATTTATTTGATAATCAAATTTGTTAACTAAAAATTTAATTACTTAATTAGTATAGACAAACAAATAATTCATATTTTTTTATCATATTTTCCGATATAAACTCATATATTATAAAAAAATTATATTAATTTTTTTATATCAACATTTTTAATGCTAATTAATTGGTCTTGTTTTTTACAATAATGTTTTTATTTCGCCTGAAATTTTAATTCTTAATTAATCAAAATATGTTTTTTTTCAAGATTATAAAAATATTTTTTTATATACGTAGAAAAAAGCTATTATGTTACTAGTATAATAATATGAACATTATTATACTAGTAGTTAGTTACCTCTGACAACACTAAACATATTTACACTCGGACAAGTGTTAATTGACAGTTGCAATGTTTATTATATATATAATGTATATTATATATATATATATATATTTCAAACATATTAAAAAATTGATGTTATGTTACTATATTGTCTATGTAAAAGAAGGCCCTTATGTTATTAGTACAATAATGTAAATATTATTATATAGTATCTTTATAAATTTCTATTGCTTCTCTTATTAATCTGTTGTTAATATTGATAAGAGAGACAACAGAAATTTATAAAAAAAAAAACAAGATTAGAAGTATATGGGTAAACACATATATAGACCATTTTGACATTTTTCGGAAAGTTGGCAACACTGTATTTTAATAATATTATAATTTATGTGAGCGCTAGGAGAAACTTTTCTGAAAATTTAATCAAAATCGAATAAATAATGTAGCCACAATAAACTTTTAAAAAATTTGGTGATTTTTTTCTCGATAAGTTGGCAACACTGTATTTTGTTAAAATTACACAATTTATTTAGGCACTAGGAGAAACTTTTATAAAAATTTGATTAAAATTGGTTAAATAAAATGGTTATAATGAACTTTTAAAAATTTTAGTAATTTTTTTTCGGAAAGTTGGCAACACTGTATTTTGTTAAAATTACATAAATTATATGAATACTAGAAGAATCTTTTGTGAAAATTTGAATAAAATCGGTTAAATAATATGGCCATAATAAAACTTTTAAAACTTTAGCAATTTTTTTCTCGGAAAGTTGGCAACACTGGATATTGATAAAATTATATAATTAATGGGAGCATTAGGGAAATCTTTTCTGAAAATTTGATCAAAATCGGATAAATAACGTAGCCAATATGAATTTTTAAAAACACCCACTTATAAACTAAGTTCAGATTCGTCATCTACAGGCTATATGAAAGATTTCTATACAATTTTATTTTTTTTTTTTGAAAATGTTACAGACACCGTACCAAACACTATACCACTTTTTCCTTGCAGTCAAAGTGGTAAAAAAGATAACATCAATCAAATGAAATCAATAAAATTTAGCTTTCTTTAATCAACAAATTTATAAATTTCACGATCTAATTACTTATTTTATTACCTAATAACTTGTTTTTATGTTCTGTTTATTTACTAGAAATGTAATTTCTATCTTTTTCCTGATGAAAACGCACGTTCAGTTCGTCGAAACGTTGATTTATTAATAAATATTAATACAGAACTTTAACCTAAGGCTATTTTATTCTAATATAATGAGTTCTGAAAGATTTTTTACTATGTTATGAAGTAATTCTTTTATTTGATTTAAGAAAAGCGAATTAAAAAAATTTAATTAGTTTGTTTATCACTGTAAAAAAATTTCTGTAATTTAATAAAAGTTATAAGTAAAAGTTATAAGTAAAAAAGATGCCCTAAAAAATATGTAAATCTAATTTACTTTTTATGTAATATATATATATATATATATATATATATATATATATATATATATATATATATATATATATATATAGAGTCAGAGTAACTACCGTTTAATATTTAGTACAAAAGTTTAACGGGATACGGTATTTGGGTTGAAAAAATTTATAAAAATGCAAGCATTTACAATTCTATCAATTTATTGTATATTCCAATATTTCGCCAGCAATTTGTGGCTTCTTCAGGGAGACAATGTATGATCAGAACACTATAAATGCTATTGTATAATATTTGAATGTTTAGAGTTGATTAATATTCCATATTTTCATCGTCCAACGTAAAATGTACACATTTAATCACAAAACTTATAAATTATCAAATAAATAATACAGTTATTAAAATATATTGTTGTAAAAGTCAGTAGTTAAAAAAATATAAATAAATAAATAAAATAAAATTGTTAAATAAATAAATAATAAAATACAGTCAAATAATAAAAAAATATAATACTATGTCTAAAGCTACGTTAAAAAATTTTTTTGAATAAAGCCTAGAATTTACAAACACACAAAAACTCAATGTTCGGTACTGTAATTAAAAAATTTTTAAATTAATGCGAGAGCGCAAGTCTATTTTTGAATTTTTTTCGATCGGCAAGTTATTAGTTCATTGACCTGAGACACAAAATTTGAAGGTAGCGCAATTATTTAAAACAAAACAACCTAAGAAGAAGAAGACATATTTAGTATTGATGTATTATCCATTTTCATTATGTTGGCATAACTAGCGATTGAATTTCTAATATCAGATTTGTTATTGATTACACATTCTTTATTTTTTGTTATATGATATGATTCTAACCAAAGTCTTTTGAAATAATTATTTTCCACATCTAATATATACGGATTGTCGTAATCGGCTTTATGTGCATTACTGCGTAGGTGTATTGCCAATGCACACATCTTATTTGTTTTTGTTTGGTCACTCTTATGCTGTGTTATTCTGTTTTTTAGAATTTGTAGTGACGTTCCGATGTAATATTTATTGCAAGAACATATTATTTTTAGTGTCTCCCTGAAGAAGCCACAAATTGCTGGCGAAATATTGGAATATACAATAAATTGATAGAATTGTAAATGCTTGCATTTTTATAAATTTTTTCAACCCAAATACCGTATCCCGTTAAACTTTTGTACTATATATATATATATATATATATATTGTATATATTTATATATTTTAATGTATTATTACATACAAAACAATATGTATTTATTACACATAAATAATATTTATAATACTACGTTGATGTATGGTAGTGAATGTTGGGTTTGGTTGCAAAAGCATAAACGGAAAATGACTGCTGTGGAAATGAGATTTTTACGTGGGGTAGCTGGATGTAAATAGGAGAGATCGGGTACAAAATACGATTAGTGTATGATGAGTGTGAAATTGAAAGAAATGTTGTAGCAAAAGTTGGTGTTAGTCAGTTAAGATGGTTCGGACATGTTGGGCGAATGTCTAATGAACGTTTGGTTAAAAAGATTTATTTGAATGATTTTAATGGTATACGTTTGCGTGGACGTCCGATGAGTAGTTGGAGTGGTATGATTGAGAGAGTGGATTGCGTGAGCGAATGTTTCCAAGTAGTAGGAATAAAAAAGCATGTATGAGAGAAATTATGAATGTGAATGAAGCGAAAGTTGTTTGTTTGGATGCGACTGATTTCGGGATGATGAAAAGAGTTTGTGCCACACC
Source organism: Clivina fossor (assembly GCA_963966155.1). Taxonomy (NCBI): domain Eukaryota; kingdom Metazoa; phylum Arthropoda; class Insecta; order Coleoptera; family Carabidae; genus Clivina; species Clivina fossor. The sequence continues at coordinate 12,754,057 of OZ014564.1, read as the reverse complement.
CTTATTTGGGTACATGGCGTAATTGTGTATGTATGTATGTAACTTTCATTACATTATTTATTGTAAATTTTAATAAAATTTGCAAAAATTATAGAAACATTATGTAATTTTATGTAGCATGTAAAATAAAAATAAGTAATATTATATCTGTAACAACTACAAAATTCATTTTTTTTTTATAAAATATTATATATTATAATTTTTTCTGTTGAATTTCTTTAATTAATAAAGTAAAGTTATTTCACATATAATTTTATAGTAATTTTTACTATAAAAATTTATGTAAATTTACAAAACTTTTTATAGTGTACTGATCAGTGGCGTAGCTAGAAATAATAATAATAATCAATAAAGATAATCTTGTCAAAAACAGACATAATTTTGTAAAAACAGACATAATCTTGTAAAAAAACTTTATCATCTTGTGAAAAACAGTCGTAACCTTGTAAAAAAACAGTCATAACCTTGTGAAAAACAGACATAATCTTGTGAAAAACAGATATAATCTTGTGAAAAACAGACATAATCTTGTAAAAAAACAAACATAATCTTGTAAAAAAACAAACATAATCTTGTAAAAAACAGACATAATCTTGTGAAAAACTTCATAATCTTGTAAAAAACAGTCATAACCTTGTGAGAAACAGACATAATCTTGTGAAAAACAGACATAACCTTGTGAAAAACAGACAAAATCTTGTAAAAAACAGACATAATCTTGTAAAAAACTTCATAATCTTGTAAAAAACAGTCATAACCTTTTAAAAACAGTCATAACCTTGTGTAAAACAGACATAATCTTGTGAAAACAGACATAATCTTGTGAAAAACAGACATAATCTTGTGAAAACAGACATAATCTTGTTCGTAACTTCATAATCTTGTAAAAAACAGTCATAACCTTGTAAAAAACAGTCATAACCTTGTAAAAAACAGACATAATCTTGTTCGAAACTTCATAACCTTGTAAAAAACAGTCATAACCTTTTAAAAAACATACATAATCTTGTGAAAAACAATCTTAATCTTGTGAAAAATTTCATAATCTTGTAAAAAAACAGTCATAACCTTGTAAAAACAGTAATAACCTTGTGAAAAACAGACATAATCTTGTGAAAAACAGACATAATCTTGTGAAAAACAGACGTACTGATTACATGCGCCAGTTAAAATATAAAAAGTTTCTTTTTTATTACATTTATTACAAAATAAAGTTGCTAAACGCAATTTTTCTTTTTGTTTCAATCAATTATGATAATCAAATGTATACATTTGCATTTTTTGTTCATATTCTTTAAAACTGTGAACTTTACAAGTTTTTTTTTTAAATCTTGAAGAAAAGTTAAAAATTTTATTCATTAATTTCGAAAAATATTCTTGCTTGTTCATTTATTAGTGACCGTTTCCATGAACTAACTTAACTCATAAGTTATTTAACATTAGATTAAATTTAACTTGAGTTATATGCGTTTCACAAAATATATTTTGAATTAGAATAAAACGGCTTTAGGTGCTAGTTCTGTATAAATCAATGTTTTGAAAAAAAAATATATATAAATTTTACAATCTAGTTATTTATTTTGTTACCTAGTAACTTGTTTCTATGTAAATACTATAAATGTCATTTTTATCTTTTGTCCTGATGAATACGCACGTTGAGTTTGTCGAAACGTCAATTATTGATAAATATTAATACAGAACTAATATCTAAAACCGTTTTTTTCTAATATAATAAATTTGTAAACCGTGAAATAATTTAATATCAAAATCAAAATCCCTTTTTCTTCAAAATAAATAGCACATATTGAAAAATTTGTTATATATTTTTCAAAATACCATGTGGATATATATTATGTAACATACATACATACATACATACACAATCACGCCATGTACCCAAAAGGGTGTGGCACAAACTCTTTTCATCATCCCGAAATCAGTCGCCTCCAAACATTCCTATCCAAACAAGCAACTTTTGCTTCATCCACATTCATAATTCTTCTCATACATGCTCTTATATTCCTACTACTTGGAAACTTTCGCTCACGCAAGCCACTCTCTCAATCATACGACTCCAACTACTCAAAAAAAAGAAAAATTGTTTTTAAAACGTTGTGTAACTTATTTTTAATGAAAAATTATCATGTAAAATGAAAATTTTTCACTCATAATATTGTTCAACAAGATTAGAAATATATGGGTAAACCCATATATTGACCACTTTGACATTTCTCGGAAAGTTGCCAACACTGTATTTTAATAATATTATAATTTATGTGGGCACTAGGAGAAACTTTGAGCGAAAATTTGACCAAAATTGAATAAATAATGTAGCCACAATGAATTTTTTAAAAAAATTGTGATTTTTTCTTTCTTGATAAGTTGGCAACACTGTGTTAAAATTGCAAAATTTATTTAAACACTAAAAAAAATTTTCATGAAAATTTGATTAAAATAGGTTAAATAAAATGGTCACAATGAATTTTTAAAAATTTTAGTAATTGTTTTCTAGGAAAGTTGACAACACTGTATTTTGTTAAAATTACATAAATTATATGAATACTAGGAGAATCTTTTGTGAAAATTTGAGTAAAATCGGTTAAATAACAAGGACATAATAAATTTTTTAAAACTTTAGTAATTTTTTTCTCGGAAAGTTGGTAACACTGGATATTAATAAAATTACATAATTAATGGGAACATTAGGGAAATCTTTCCTGAAAATTTCATCAAAATCGGATAAATAACGTAGCCAATATGAATTTTTAAAATTTTTAGTAATTTTTTTCTCGGAAAGTTGGCATCACCGGAAAAAATAAAACCACATGACCATCTTGGGTACTAGACAAATTTATCCTAAAAATTTCATTAAAATCGGTTGAACCGTCTAGGAGGAGTTGCGGCCACAAAATTTTGACTTACGACCGAGCGAGCTAACGACGCACATCCATACACCTACATAAACTAAGTTCAGATTCGTCATCTAGGGACTATATGACTATTTTGAAAATGTTACAGACACCGTACCAAACGCTATACCACTTTTTCCTTGCAGTCAAAGTGGTAATAAATGAACTAAAATAGCCAAAAATCGAACTCGTAATACCAGCCTATCTTATTAGTATTATTTTTGTTTGAATATGCGTTAGAAATAGTGAAAAGTTAGTAATAGTAACAAAATGATCTGAAATAGCTTATAATCTTTTTTTTTTAAGAATCAGGTTACGCCACTTATTTTTATTTTTTTCTAAAAATGATAACTTCTTAAGTTACATTATATTACAGACATTATTGTGTATTTTTCAATTTGACAAAGAAATATAAAACTGTGTTTCACTAAGAAAGATTTTTGCATTAGATTCAATGATTTTTACTTTTAACTCAAATATTAACGTTTTTTCGCAATATAAACTTTGGTATTTTTCTAAAATAAAATTTTTAATTAAATTTTGACGTTTCGATACACTATATTGATTAATGTTATTTTCAAAAAACAAAAATACAACATCAATTATTTTGTGGGTTTAACAAGAAGTTGATTTTAACATTCTAATATATATATATATATATATATATATATATATATATATATATATATATATATATCTTAAATTAAAATATATCTTAAATTTATGTAAGTTTACGTATAGATTTTAATAGTAAAATTAACAACATTTTGTAATTTTACTGTGCCTACGTTGATGTATGGTAGTGAATGTTGGGTTTGGTTGCAAACGCATAAACGGAAAATGACTGCTGTGGAAATGAGATTTTTACGTGGGGTATGTGGTGTAAATAGGAGATATTGGGTACGAAATACGATTAGTGTATGATTAGTGTGACAATGAAAAAAATGTTAGCAAAAGTTGGTGTTAGTCAGTTAAGATGATTCGGACATGTTGAGCGAATGTCTAATGAACGTCTGGTTAAAAAGATTTATTTGAATGATTTTGATGGTATACGTTTGCGTGGAGTAGTTGGAGTGGTATGATTGAGAAAGTGGCTTGCGTGAGCGAAAGTTTCCAAGTAGTAGAAATAAAAGAGCATGTATGAGAAGAATTATGAATGTGAATAAAGCAAAAGTTGCTTGTTTAGATAGGAATGTTTGGAGGCGACTGATTTCGGGATGATGAAAAGAGTTTGTGCCACACCCTTTTGGGTACATTTCGTGATTGTGTATGTATGTATGTATGTATATAAATGTTTAATATTAATACAGAACTTAAACCTAAAGCTGTTTTATTCTAATATAATGAGTTCTAAAAGATTTTTTACTATGAAAATATTTATTTTCATATCTTTCTTTGACATATAATTATCTGAACATTTACGTGAAAGAGCAAGAAAAAAATCTAAAAACCATAATGTAGACATAACAATAAAAGTAAGTAATAATAATGAACCGCGGTTAAATAAATACTGGTAACTGTGGTAACTGGTGTGGTTGTTCGCAAAATGGTAATACAATGAATCAGTGGCGTAGCCAGAAACTTGCCATGGGGGGGGATTACTAATATTAATCAATAAAAATAATACTATAATTAGTATAAAAAATAAAGAAAACAGTCAAAAACAGTCAAACAGTCAAATAAAACAGTCAAAACCTTGTGAAAAACAATCATAATCTTGTGAAAAACTTCATAATCTTGTAAAAAACAAACATAGTCTTGTCAAAAACAGACATAATCTTGTGAAAAAATTCATAATCTTGTAAAAAACAGTCAAAACCTTGTGAAAAACAATCTTAATCTTGTGAAAAACTTCATAATCTAGTAAAAAAACAGTCAAAACCTTGTGAAAAACTTCATAATCTTGTAAAAAACAGTCATAACCTTGTAAAAAACAAACATAATCTTGTCAAAAACAGTCATAATTTTGTTCGTAACTTCATAATCTTGTAAAAAAACAGTCATAACAGTCATAAAAACAGTCATAAAATAAAGAAAATTATTTTTATAAAAATCAAAGTAAAATAACATATTTCATATTTCAAATACGTATGTTCTTCCTAGTTCAGGTTTTGGGGGGGGGGTTAACCCCCCTAACACCCCCCTGGCTACGCCACTGACTGGTGTGGTAGTTCGCAAAATGGTAATACAAATGAATGAAGGTAAAGTAAGTGAATTGAATAAAAGTGCTTTAAAGTGCTTTCATCCAATTAATGAAAAATAACTGGACGTCTTACAACTCAAACCGCCCTGTGAAATATTATTCAATCTCGGTTATAAAAAAATAAATAAATTCATCGCTCAACCGCAAGCGCGCGGCTAAAATTTGAATATTCATCGACAAAAATACAGGGTGTATAAAAAGTAATACTACTGTTGAAAGTTTTTCTGCTAATTTTACAATAAAAGTTATAGGGTAACAAAGTTGCTTTGGATTATTATCTAATTTTAGAATAGAATTTCATTTTATATTTAACAAAAAATTATGTAAAACTTATTTATTTTTTATGTAAAATATTTATATATTTTTATGTATTATTACATTAAAACTAATATGTATTATTGCATATAGATACATACATACATTCACAATCACGCCTTGTACCTAAAAGGGTGTGGCACAAACTCTTTTCATCATCCCGAAATCAGTCGCCTCCAAACATTCCTATCCAAACAAGCAACATTCGCTTTATCCACATTTATAATTCCTTTCATACATGCTCTTTTATTCCTACTACTTGGAAACTTTTGCTCACGCAAAACACTTTCAATCATACCCCACTCCAACCAATCATCGGACGTCCACGCAAACGTATACCATCAAAATCATTCAAATAAATCATTTTAACCAAACGTTCATTAGACATTCGCTCAACATGTCCGAACCATCTTAACTGACTAACACGGCAACTATTGCTACAACATTTCTTTCAGTTTCACTAAACTCTAGCTAAGCGTACTCCTTAACTTCTGGATAAATAGATTTTACTGTAGTAGGAATAGAAGAGCATGTATGAGAGGAATTATGAATGTGGATGAAGCGAAAGTTGCTTGTGCTGGATAGGAATGTTTGGAGGCGACTGATTTCGGAATGATAAAAAGAGTTTGTGCCACACCCTAATTTGGGTACATGGCGTGATTGTGTATGTATGTATGTATGTATTGTTTCTAGTATTGTTTCGCCACAATAAGAGCACATATTTTAATTTATTTTTCTTGTAAACTTATCAGACAACGAAATATAAAAACGTTTCATTACTTTTCGTGCACACCCTGTATATAGAAAATTTTAACCAGCTTTTTTCATTTACACTTGGTTAATTTTATACCATATTTTTTCCCCCTCAGCTGATTATTTTACGTTACAATTAATAAAAAAAAAAATTTAGACGACGACGTTTTCCAATTTTTTATTTTCATTTTCTAATTTTTCTATTTAACATTGAAAAATTCGAAACATTTTGTCTTTATATGCATGAGAAAATTTAATGAAACCTATTAAAATTTAAAGTCTTTTACTATATGAGCACTTTTTGCCCAATTTAATTGGTAATTAAATGTTTTTAAATAAAATTTTGATTCAATGTACATACATACATACATACACAATCACGCCATGTACCCAAATCAGGGTGTGGCACAAACTCTTTTCATCATCCCGAATTATCAGTCGCTTTTAAACATTTTCATCCAAACAAGCAACTTTCGCAATTTCATCCACATTCATAATTCCTCTCATACATGCTCTTCTATTCCTACTACTTGGAAACTTTCACTCACGCAAGCCACTCTCTCAATCATACCACTCCAACTACTCATCGAACGTCCACGCCAACGTATACCATCAAAATCATTCAAATACATCTTTTTAACCAAACGTTCATTAGACATTCGCTCAACATGTCCGAGTCATCTTAACTGACTAACACCAACTTTTGCTACAACATTTTTTTCAATTTCACATATATTTAATGTAGAATAACATATTGTTGATCTAATTTCTTAAATAATGTCAAATTACAGGTTGCATATTAATATCTGTAATAATTCATCAAAATAATGAGACTTAGTACATATTTTAAGTGTAATAATACTAATAAAATAATTTTAGTGTAATTCATTTATTTCAAAATACATTTTTTATGTAAATTTAAAAATGCATATAATTGTACCAACAATAATATTATAGAACTAAACAAATTTTAGCTATTTATGGAAAATTCTCGACAGCAAATTTATTGAAGTTCTGTAAAATTACTAAATCATATTACATATAATATTTGTAATACATAGTTCTGTTATTATGTATTTTAAAACAAATAAGTTAAAATTACAATCGTTGAATAATTATAAATAAAAATACTGGGCATCAGAGTGTCCCATGGTTTGTAGATAAAAATTACATAATTTTTACTACTTTGACTGCAAGGAAAAGTAGTATAGCGTTTGGTACGGTGTCTGTAACATTTTCAAAAAAAAAATTTGTATATAGAAATCCTTCATATAGCCTCTAGATCAGACGAATCTGAACTTAGTTTATAAGTGGGTGTATGGATGTGCGTCGTCAGCTCGCTCGGTCGTCAGACCAAATTTTGTGATCGCAACTCCTCCTAGACGGTTTAACCGATTTTAATGAAATTTTAAAGATAAATTTGTCTGATGCCCAAGATGGTCATGTGGTTTTGGTTTTTTCCAGTGATGCCAACTTTCCGAGAAAAAAATTACTAAAATTTTTAAAAATTTATTGTGGCTACATTATTTATTCGATTTTGATCAAATTTTCAGGAAAGATTTATCTAGTGCCCACATAAATTATGTGATTTTAACATAATACAGTGTTGCCAACTTTCAGAGAAAATAATTACTAAAGTTTTTAAAAATTCGTTGTGGCTACATTATTTATCCGATTTTGATCAAATTTTCAGAAAAGATTTCCCTAGTGCCCACATACATTTCGTAATTTTAATAAAATACAGTGTTGCCAACTTTCTAAGAAACAAATTACTAAAATTTTTAAAAATTTATTACGGCCATGTTGTTTAACCGATTTTGTTCTAATATTCACAAAAGATTCTTCTGGTGCTCGCATAAATTATGCAATTTTAACCAAATACAGTGTTGCCAACTTATCGAGAAAAAAATTACTAAAATTTAAAAAAATTCATTGTGACTACATTATTTTTTCGATTTTGATCTAATTTTCAGAAAAGTGTCTCCTAGTGCTCGCATAAATTATAATTGTATTAAAATACGGTGTTGCCAACTTTCCGAAAAAAAAATTAATAATTTTCTAAAAATTTGTTATGCCCGCATTATTTATCTGATTTTAATCAAATTTTTACAGAAGATACCTTTAGCGCCTATAATATTATATATTAGTAAAATACAATGTTGCCAACTTTCGGTGAAATTTTTTTTATTCCTATTTCTTATCATTTATGTGATAATGTCAAAGTGGTTTTTGTATGGGTTTACCCATATACTTCTAATCTTGTTTAAAATAAGTTGAAGTATATATTTTTTTTAAATACTTATTTCATGTTTTATTTTGAAACCTACAACGACATATTGTATTTTATTTGAATAAAATCTGTAAAAAAATTCCGGACGTAAAAGGTTAAATAAAATAAACAATGTAATTGTCAATTAACTTGACTTGACGTAATAATTTTCAAAATGGCCACAGCCGAAAATTTCAGATTAAATACACGTTGACGTTGTGGTTATATTTGGTGCTGCCACCAATGGTGTATATAGTAACTAACTACTGTATAATAATATACATTATTGTACTGATAACATAATGACTCTTTCGACATAGGCAATATATTAACGGAATATTAATATTATGGATATGCTTGACGAAAACCAAGATTGTTTCAATTAAATAGATTAGTGTATAATGAGTGTGAAATTGATAAAAATGTTGTAGCAAAAGTTGGTGTTAGTCAGTTAAAATAGTTCAAACATCTTAAACAAATGTGTTTAATAAACGTTTGGTTAAAAGAATTTATATGAATGATTTTGAAAGGTATACGTTTGCCAGTGGACGTCCGATGAGTATGATATACATAAAAACATAATATAAATAACTTAAACTTAAAGCTTTTTTTACCACTTTGACTGTAAGGAAAAGTGGTATAGCGTTTGGTACGGTGTCTGTAACATTTTCAAAAAAAAAAAATTGTGTGTAGAAATCCTTCATATAGCCTGTAGATGACGAATCTGAACTTAGTTTATGTGGGTGTATGGTTGTGCGTCGTCAGCTCGCTCGGTCGTAAGTCAAAATTTTGTGGCCGCAACTCCTCCTAGACGGTTCAACTGATTTTAATGAAATTTTCAGGATAAATTTGTCTAGTACCCAAGATGGTCATGTGGTTTTATTTTTTCCAGTGATGCCAACTTTCCGAGAAAAAAATTACTAAAGTTTATAAAAATTCATATTGGCTATATTATTTATTCGATTTTGATTAGATTTTCAGAAAAAATTTCCCTAATGCTCTCATTAATTATATAATTTTATTAATATCCAGTGTTGCCAACTTTCCGAGAAAAAAATTACTAAAGTTTTAAAAAATTTATTATGACCACTATTTAACCGATTTTAATCAAATTTTCAAAAAAAATTTTTATAATGTCTAAATAAATTATGCAATTTTAACAAAATACAGTGTTGCCAACTTATCAAGAAAAAAAATTACATTTTTTTTTTAAATAATTGTGGCTACATTATTTATTCGATTTTAATCAAATTTTCAGAAAAGTATTTCCTAACGCCCACAAAAATTATAATATTATTAAAATACAGTGTTGCCAATTTTTCGAGAAATGTCAAAGTAGTCTATATATGGGTTTACCCATATACTTCTAATGTTGTTTATATTATATTTCAATATGTTTCACCGAGAACTCACCGCCTTCAGCATTGAGTCCGATGAGTAGTTGCAGTGGTATGATTAAGAGTGTGGATTGAGTAGTAGAAATAAAAGAACATGCTATAGCTCCACCAAGCAAACAAGTCCATCGGAAAATATGCGAACTAATTTTAAAAATTCGTGGCGGTAAAAGTTTAAGCCAATAAAAACAATTTCTGCCGCCGTTGTACATTCCGTAACAAAAGTAAAAGTAGCTAGCAAACTGACAGATTATCCCGTGTTTGTTTTTCTTAATTTTCTCTGCTGTTGCTCATCTTTATAAAAAAATCAGTCTTTTTTAAGATTTAATCTTATTTGAAATAAGGTAGGCATATATTTTATAGATAATTTAAAGTATTTTTAAAATGAAATTATCGCATAACCTCAAAATATATATTTTATATGTCAAAGTACTATTGACACTGAGTGTACCTCTAGAATACAGAGAAAACAAACCACGGCCTACCCACGAGACTTGTTTGCTTGGCTTGACTATATGAGAGAGGAATTACGAATGTGGATGAAGCTAAAGTTGGATAAGAATGTTTGGAGGAAACTGATTTCAGGATAATGGAAAGAATTTATGTCACACCCTTTTCGGTACATGGCGTAATTGTTTATGTATGTATGTTTAAGGCCATTTTAAGGCAAACAAAAGGCTATATTCAGACAGGTGGTAGGAATACAAAAATGAATAATTTTACATTCGATTTATTCGTTTAATACTACATAACTTCATGGTAACTAATTATTAGAAAAATTAACTAATTTATGTACAATTAATAATTTAATAACAATTTTTATATTCAGACAGAATTAGCATATAAAAAAAATTAATCAAATATATAATTGTCAATATTTTCTTTGTTTATTATTATTTTGATTGCCAAAAAATATATGTGTTGTTATTATTATTAAGATTAATCATATTTTTTTGTCAAATAAAAAACATGTGTGAGATAAGAGAAAATCGTATTTTTCAAGGAAAATGATGAAAATTTTTTTTTTACAAATAAACTGCACATAAATAAATTCTGAAATTAATACATAAGTACTATAATAACAATTAACAACATATATATTTTTTTGGCAATCAAAATAATAATAAACAAGATTAGAAGTATATGGGAAAACCCATATATAGACTACTTTGACATTTCTCGGAAAGTTGGCAACACTGTATTTTAATAATATTATAATTTATGTGGGCACTAGGAGATACTTTTCTGAAAATTTGATCAAAATCGAATAAATAATGTAGCCACAATGAATTTTTAAAAAATTTTGTGATTTTTTCTCGATAAGTTGGCAATACTGTATTTTGTTAAAATTGCATAATTGATTTAGGCACTAGGAAAAACTTTTATGAAAATTTGATTAAAATCGTTTAAATAAAATGGTCATAATAAATTTTTAAAAATTTTACTAATTTTTTTCTCGGAAAGTTGGCAACACTGTATTTTGTTAAAATTACATAAATTATATGAATACTAGGAGAATCTTTTGTGAAAATTTGAGTAAAATCGGTTGAATAACATGGCGATAATAAAAATTTTAAAATTTTAGTAATTTTTTCCTCGGAAAGTTGGCAACACTGAATATTAATAAAATTATGTAATTAATGGGAGCATTAGGGAAATCTTTCCTGAAAATTTGATCAAAATCGGATAAATAATATAGCCACAATGAATTTTTAAAAACTTTAGTAATTTTTTTCTCGGAAAGTTGGCATTACTGGAAAAAACCAAAACCACATGACCATCTTGGGCACTAGACAAATTTATCCTGAAAATTTCATTAAAATAGGTTGAACCGTCTAGGAGGAGTTGCGGCCACAAAATTTTGACTTACGACCGAGCGAGCGAGTGAGCGAGCGAGCTGACGACGCACATCCATACACCCTCATAAACTAAGTTCAGATTCGTCATCTACAGGCTATATAAAGGATTTCTATACAATTTTTTTTTTTTTTTGAAAATGTTACAGACACCGTACCAAACGCTATACTACTTTTCCTTGCAGTCAAAGTAGTAACAAAGAAAATATTGACAATTATATATTTGATTAATTTTTTTTATATGCTAATTTTGTCTGAATATAAATATTGTTATTAAATTATTAATTGTAGATAAATTAGCAAATTTTTCTAATAATTAGTTACCATGAAGTTATGTAGTATTAAACGAATAAATCGAATGTAAAATTATTCATTTTTGTATTCCCACCACCTGTCTGAATATAGCATTTTGTTTGCCTTGAAATGGCCTTAATATCTATTACACATGAGATTTGATATCAATTGATGACATATTGACAATAACATTAAACAATTGTAAAATAATCATATTGAGAAATGTAATGACACCAAATCAATAGAGTATAAGTAAATTTTGCGGAAACAATCGGTAAATAGTGATTAATCTTTCGAAATTGATTGATAATTAGCCGATAATCTGAACAAATAGAAACACCCTTTTATTATGAGGATGCATAGCTCAGTGGCGTAGCCAGAAATCTGTCATGGGGGGGGGGGTTACTAATATTAATCAAAAAAGATAATACTATAATTTATATAAAAAATAAAGAAAACAGTCAAAAACAGTCAAACAGTCAAATAAAACAGTCAAAACCTTGTGAAAAACAAAATCATAATCTTGTGAAAAACTTCATAATCTTGTCAAGAACAGACATAATCTTGTGAAAAACTTCATAATCTTGTAAAAAACAGTCAAAACCTTGTGAAAAACAATCTTAATCTTGTGAAAAATTTCATAATTTTGTAAAAAACAGTCAAAACCTTGTGAAAAACAATCTTAATCTTGTGTAAAACTTCATAATCTTGTAAAAGACAATCATAACCTTGTGAAAAACAAACATAACCTTGTCAAAAACAGTCATAATCTTGTTCGAAACTTCATAATCTTGTAAAAAGCAGTCATAACAGTCATAAAAACAGTCATAAAATTAAGAAAATTATTTTGTATAAAAATCAAAGTAAAATAACATATTTCATATTTCACATACGTATGTTTCAACCCCCCCTAACACCCCCCTGGCTACGCCACTGGCATAGCGCATATAGAAACCGCATACAATGCCGCCCCTATTTCAAGTGTTCAAGTGTTTGGCGAAATTCAGAAATGTCATTTCGCGAATAAACTCATTAATTACGCGCGAAACTAAATAACCGTATACCATATTGTCAATTTTACGAAGCGTTTATGGAAAGTCAGGAAAGCAATATTTTCCTTGTGCATGTGTATAACATCCACTGTAAAAAATGTTTATTAATTATATATTTACATACATATAATAATATAATACATATAATAAATACATATAATATATATATATATATATATATATATATATATATATTTATATATATATATATATATATATATATATATATATTTATATAATTTTACATAATTATTAACTTTATTACTACTTTGACTGCAAGGAAAAAGTAGTGTAGCGTTTGGTACGGTGTCTGTAACATTTTCAAAAAAAAAAAGACAATTGTATAGAAATCCTTCATATAGCCTCTAGATGACGAATCTGAACTTAGTTTATGTGGGTGTATGGATGTGCGTCGTCAGCTCACTCGCTCGGTCGTAAGACAAAATTTTGTGGCCGCAACTCCTCCTAGACGGTTCAACCGATTTTAATGAAATTTTCAGGATAAATTTGTCTAGTGCCCAAGATGGTCATGTGATGTTGTTTTTTTTTCAGTGATGCCAACTTTCCGAGAAAAAAATTACTAAAGTTTTTAAAAATTTATATTGGCTACATTATTTATCCGATTTTGATCAAATTTTCAGAAAAGATTTTCCTAATATTCCCATTAATTACATAATTTTATTAATATTTAGTGTTGCCAACTTTCCGAGAAAAAAATTACTAAAATTTTACAAATTTTATTATGGCCATGTAATTCAACCGCTTTTACTCGAAATTTTCACAAAAGATTCTTCTAGTATTCATATAATTTATGTAATTTTAACAAATTACAGTGTTGCCAACTTTCCGAAAAAAAAATTACTAAAATTTTTAAAAATTTATTATGACCATTTTATTTAACCGATTTTAATCATATTTTCATAAAAGTTTTTTTTAGTGCTTAAATAAATTATGCAATTATTACAATATACAGTGTTGCCAACTTATCGAGAAAAAAATCACAAAATTTTTTAAAAATTCATTGTGGCTACATTATTTATTCGATTTTCATCAAATTTTCCTCCAAGTTTCTCCTAGTGCCCACATAAATTATAATATTATTAAAATACAGTGTTGCCAACTTTCCGAGAAATGTCAAAGTGGTCTATATATGGGTTTACCCATATACTTCTAATCTTGTTTTAATATACACATATGTAGTTAAAGCATATGTTTGAAAATGTAAATTCAGAAAACGTTGTGCATTTGTTAGAAATTCGAGTTTTCAAACTGTATTAATTTGATCTCACGCGCGGCTAATTTTCTTACGCTTCAGTAATTGTCACCGTAATTAATTAAATTATTTTCTAACACACGAATATCAAGAACATTTCTAACAATTTTAGATTTGAGTTAAAATCTTTTTAACATTATTTATTATTATTCTATTACATAAAACAGTAATGAAGATTTATAAATATTTATTCATATTACGTCAATCGAAATAGATATTTAAATATACTTATTTAATAATATATATATATATATAAATTAGAGCATTATTTTATATTATAATAAACATTTGAATAATTATATAAAATAAAATAAATATGAAATATTAACCTTGAAATATTTTAGACAGATGGCAGCACATACTTAACATGCAAAATCAGAGCTATTTTCATATTAAATTTCTTAAATTTAAAACTTTTGTTATTATACTATTTATATTATATTATATAATAAAATTAGAGCATTATTTTATATTATAATAAACATTTGAATAATTATATGAAATAAAATAAATATGAAATATTAACCTTGAAATATTTTAGACAGATGGCAGCACATACTTAACATGCAAAATCAAAGCTATTTTTATATTAAATTTCTTAAAGAGCATTATTTTATATTATAATAAACATTTGAATAATTATATGAAATAAAATAAATATGAAATATTAACCTTGAAATATTTTAGACAGATGGTAGCACATACTTGACATGCGAAATCAGAGCTATTTTTATATTAAATTTTTTAAATTTTAAATTTTTATTATTATACTATTTATATTATATTATATAATAATAACAAATAATTAATAAAACAAAAGAAAAATATACTACAATATTATTGCACAAAAATATATCATTACATTACAAAAATATATTATAGGAATAACATTTTCTAAATTGTTACTAACTAAAATTGGTAACTCTATAATGGACCAAGTTTATTTTTGTTTTTCATTTTGAAATATTTAGAAGTAAAGTTTCATAAAAAATTAAAAACTTATTTGATTATTGTAAGTACAATAGGTAACTATTGCCATCTATACGACGAAAATTAAAGTTTAACATTGATTTGTAGTTTCTTTTAAATAAAATGTAATTTTAAGCATCTACGTTTTATTTATTTATTTTTTATTTTCAGACTTGGTCCACTATAATTATAGACACCCCATATATTATTCAGTGCAAAAGAAATAAAGTATTAAATTATTGATTATTTTAGGAACCTATAATTTGCTACCACATAGTGAAGAACTTTGACAACAGATGGTTCTGTTGTACGAAAAGTGAAACTATAAATATATATATATATATATATATATATATATATATATATATATATATATATATATGTATATATATATATATATATATATATATATATATGTATATATATATATGTATATATATATATATATATATATATATATATATATATATATAAAATTCATACTGAAATTTTTTTACTTATCATAGTTAAAAATTAGTTTTGTATATGTTTATAAATGTAAAATATTTTAAAAAAAAATCGAAAAATAAATTATTATAAATATGTATAGATAAAATAATTATTTTATAGTAAATAAGAAATATTACATATTTATATGTTGTATCATTGAGCAATATAATGGAAAATAGATAATATATATATATATATATATATATATATATATATATATATATATTATCTATTTTCCATTATATTGCTCAATGATACAACATATAAATATGTAATATTTCTTATTTACTATAAAATAATTATTTTATCTATACATATTTATAATAATTTATTTTTCGATTTTTTTTAAAATATTTTACATTTATAAACATATACAAAACTAATTTTTAACTATGATAAGTAAAAAAATTTCAGTATTAATTTTATAAAATAAAACGGTTTTAGGTTTGTTCTGTATTAATATTTATTTATAATCGACGTGAGCGAAAGTTTCCAAGTAGTAGGAATAATAGAGCATGTATGAGAGGAATTATGAATGTGGATGAAGCAAAAGTTGCTTGTTTGGATAGGAATGTTTAGAGGCGACTGATTTCGGAATGACGAAAAGAGTTTGTGCCACACCCTTTTGGGTACATGGCGTGAATGTGTTTGTATGTATGTATGTTTGTATGTTTCGACGAACTTAACATCCGTTTCATCAGGAAAAAAATAGAAATGACATTAATAATAAATAAACAGAACATAGAAACAAGTTACTAGGTATCAAAAAAAATAACTAAATTATATTTTTTTATAAATTATTAATTAATAGAAGCCAAGTTTTATTTAATTGATAGCATCAATCACTGTGAAGAGGCACTGATTTAAATAAAATTAATTAAATATAATATGTTTCCAAAGAAGCCCGTTTGAGTATATACAATGCAGTTTTGATGCCTTCGTTGATGTATGGTAGTAAATGTTGGGTTTGGTTGCAAAAGCATAGAACGGAAAATGACTGCTGAGGAAATGAGATGTTTAAGTGGGGTATGTGATGTAAATAGGAGAAATCGGGTACGAAATAGATTAGTGTATGATGAGTGTGAAATTGAAAAAAATGTTGAAGCAAAAGTTGGTGTTAGTCAGTTAAGATGGTTCGGACATGTTGAGCGAATGTCTAATGAACGTCTGGTTAAAAAGATTTATTTGAATGATTTTGATGGTATACGTTTGTGTGGACGTCCGATGAATAGTTGGAGTGGTAGATGATTGTGAGAGTGGCTTAAG
Source organism: Clivina fossor (assembly GCA_963966155.1). Lineage (NCBI taxonomy): Eukaryota > Metazoa > Arthropoda > Insecta > Coleoptera > Carabidae > Clivina > Clivina fossor. The sequence goes on along the minus strand of OZ014564.1, from coordinate 12,737,015 downwards.
GGAGCGAAAGTTTCCAAGTAGTAGGAATAAAAGAGCATATATGAGAGGAATTATGAATGTGGATAAAAGTGCGAAAGTTGCTTGTTTGGATAGGAATGTTTGGAGGCTACTAATTTCGGAATGATGAAAAGTGAGTTTGTGCCACACCCTTTTGGGTACATGGCGTGATATTTATAAATATTTATAAAAAAAATATGTTCTAGTTACTTATTTGTTACCTAGTAACTTATTTCTATGTTCTGTTATTTACTGTAAATATTATTTGTATCGGTTTTTCTGATAAAAACTTACGTTGAGTACATTGAATATGTTGATTAAATATTAATACAGAACTTAAACCTAAAACCATTTTATTGTAGTTTTAAACTATTATATATTTATATTATATATATATATATATATATATATATATATATATATTATATTATATATATATATATATATATATTTATATTATATATATATATATATATATATATATATATATATATATTTATATTATATTATATATATATATATATATATATATATATATATATATATATTATTTATTTCAGATAAATTCGTATCATTCTTGTGAGAGTTTGATCAAATTTACAAATTTTATTTCAGACACGGAAAATATTAAAATTTATTATAATATTTATACGAACTCTGAATGTAACAAGATTAGAAGTATATGGGTAAACCCATATATAGAATACTTTGATATTTTTCGGAAAGTTGGCAACACTGTATTTTAATAATATTATAATTTATGTGGGCACTAGGAGAAAATTTTCTGAAAATTTGATCAAAATCGAATAAATAATGTAGCCACAATTTTTTAAGAATTTTGTGATTTTTTTTCTCGATAAGTTGGCAACACTGTATTTTGTTAAAATTGCATAATTTATTTAGGCACTAAAAAAAATTTTTATGAAAATTTGATTAAAATCGGTTCAATAAAATGGTCATAATAAATTTTTAAAAATTTTATTAATTTTTTTCTCGGAAAGTTGGCAACACTGTATTTTGTTAAAATTACATAAATTACATGAATACTAGAAAAATCTTTTGTGAAAATTTGAGTAAAATCGGTTGAATAACATGGCCATAATAAAATTTTTTAAATATTGTAATTTTTTTCTCGAAAAGTTGGCAACACTGAATATTAATAAAATTATGTAATTAATGGGAGCATTAGGGAAATTTTTTCTGAAAATTTGATCAAAATCGGATAAATAACGTAGCCAATATGAATTTTTAAAAACTTTAGTAATTTTTTTCTCGGAAAGTTGGCATTATTGGAAAAAAACAAAATCACATAACCATCTTGTGTACTAGACAAATTTATCCTGAAAATTTCATTAAAAACGGTTAGACCGTCTAGGAGGAGTTGCGATCACAAAATTTTGTCTGAGGACCGAGCGAGCGAGCGAGCGAGCTGACGACGCACACACATACACCCACATAAACTAAGTTCAGATTCGTCTGATCTAGAGGCTATATGAAGGATTTCTATACAATTTTTTTTATTTTTGAAAATGTTACATACACCGTACCAAACGCTATACTACTTTTTCCTTGCAGTCAAAGTAGTAATAAACCCATCTTGAAAACCTTCCATAAATTGATTTGCCCATGCACAATGTACCGGTATGAAATCAATATGAAATCGTAGGGGTTGTACGGGGATATTGGGGGTAGATTGGGGGTGTTTGTTTGTAAAGTGGGGGGTGGAAAGAGTTAACGCAGCAATGCAGTGCCGACGGGCAAGTTAGTTAATGCGATTCCCGCTGTAAGGCGCTGATCATTGCCGAAAATAAATAGTCATTAGGGGTGCGTTTCGAAATAATAACATAAGAGTACAGAGAAAATTATTCAATTGAATTATTATTATTCTGACATTTAATTTTTAAGAAGTTTCTTAGTTTTGAAAAATATAAATACATTTATTAAAAAATTCTGTAATTTTAAATGATTTAATAATTATTTAAAATTGCTTACTTTTTGCAAATTACATCACATACTTAATGTAAAATTACATATTGTTGGTATAATTTTAATATCTGTAATAATTCATCAGAATAATAAGTTTAATAATACTAATAAAATATTTTAAGTAAAATTCATTCATTTCAAAATACATCCTACAAATAATATTAAACAAATTTTACCTATTTATGGCAAATTCCTGACAGCAAATTTAATGAAGTTCTGTAAATTTACTAAAAGAAACTTGTAATATTACACATATATGTACTTTTTCACTTTCGTTAATAATATCATATTACATAATATTTTTAATAGTTCTGATATTCGGCTTGATTTCTCTAACAAAGCTAACAACATTAGCTATCATATTAGCTGACACTAAATAAAAAATTAAAACAAGAACTGATATATTTGTTTCTATTGGTTATAGTTGTTAGCAACGTTGCTAAAACTTAGCAACTTTGTTAGAGAATTATGGCGATTATGAATTTTTAAACAATTATGAATAAAATTACAGGATTTGAATCTCTAGTGTCTAGTGTCTTATGGTTTGTAGGTAAAATTACATAATTTTTTTTAGAGTGTACCTTGCTATTTTATAAGGTAGAAAGAATATGCTCCTATAGTTTACTCTCAGAAGATTTAACATTTGTTTGCTGTCAAAATTTAAATACAAATAAATTATAAGATACATTGACAGATAAATAAAAATGAAAAATAGCTTTTTTGATTATGTTTTATTAATATAATATAAATATCATTTAAATTACAGTTGCAATATTTAATTTATCAGCAATTTCTAAAATTAAACAACAATATTTATCTATAATACTCAATATTTATGTGCATTTTTAAATAAAATTCGTACCTTTAAAAGTAAATTGAATGTTATACATACATACATACATACATACATACATACACAATCACGCTATGTACCCAAAAGGGTATGGCACAAACTGTTTTCATCATTCCGAAATCAGTCGCCTCCAAACATTCCTATCCAAACAAGCAACTTTTGCTTTATCCATATTTATAATTCCTCTTATACATGCTCCTTTATTCCTACTACTTGGAAACTTTTGCTCACGCAAAACACTCTCAATCATACCACTCCAACTACTCATCGGACGTCCACGCAAACGTATACCATCAAAATCATTCAAATAAATCTTTTTAACAGCAAACGTACATTAGACATTCGCTCAACATGTCCGAACCATCTTAACTGACTAACGCGGCAACTTTTGCTACAACATTTTTCGCAATTTCACACTCATCATACACTAATCGTATTTCGTACCCGATCTCTCCTACAGTTACACCACATACCCCACGTAAAAATCTCATTTCTACAGCAGTCATTTTCTGTTTATGCTTTTGCAAACAAACCCAACATTCACTACCATACATCAACGTAGGCACCAAAACTGAATGTTATAATCGAATTATTTAGAGATTTTACATATATTGAGCTATTTTACTGAATTTCACGACAATCTCAAGTACTAAAATATGAGATGAGATATTTTATATATCATATATTATATATGAGATATTTTTTATATTTTATATACTATTTTCTCTTTTAATCGGTGAAAAAAAAAAATGATTACGTGACCGTTTTCTCATTTGATGAGAATATTTCACCGATTAAGAATCGACTCTCTGGTATCAAAATTTAATGAGTGTAAAGTAAATGGTAGTAAAGAATTTTATTCGTTGATTTTATGTTTTGGACTTATATTGTTAGGTTACTGTTTTTTAATCGAAAATAATAGAAGGTACACTCTTTTTAAAAATATATTTTTTTTTTAAATTTACTTCGTACCCAAAAGAGTGTGCCACAAACTCTTTTTACTATTCCGAAATCAGACTATTCCTATCCAGACAAGCAACTCTAGCTTCAACCACATTTGTCTAACCCAGCGTTTCTCAACCTTTTTTGACCCACGGACCGTTAAATTTTATAAAAATAATTTCGTGGCCAGGTGTTATATTTAATAAATTTTTTTAGTAGATATTAAATTATAACTATATGTAAAAATTCTATAACTACAAGTTAATTCTAACATTTTTATTTTCTTTTGTTTACAGTGGTATTAAAATATACAAAATCACAAAATTGTTTCATATACATAAACAAAATAAAAAGTCAGAATATTGGTTTAATAAAGAAAACACATAAATTATTAAAAAAAACACAAAATCAATAAATAAAAAACTAAAGAAAATATTAATTCTACGATTACTAAAAAATAAATAGCTATAATTCTTATTTATTTCAAAAATTCTACAATATTAAAACAAAATCACAAAATTGTTGCAGATAGAAGAAAAATCTGTGCAATGAGTCATCACAAAAATCAGATACTTGTAAATACATAAAATAAAATAATGCAAAAAATAATTACTTTTGATTAATAAAGAAATCATAAATACATTTATATTTATGGTATATTTTAATTATTTGAGTGTGGTTGATCTAATAAATAAATAAACAAATTACAAATATATGCTTCTTATAAAACTAAAATACTTACAAATATTTTCTATAATTTTATAAGGAGTATAAGTTTATAATTAATTAATTTATTTTCAAGAATTTGTAATATTGTAAATTGCTGTAAAAGAGGTGAAACAAACAATATATATTAATAAGATTAACCTATCTAAGTAATTTGAATATTTTTAATTTACAATACCTACCTGTTTAGTTGACGTTTAGCTTTTCAAAGTGATTACCCTAATACTAAAATTAGTATAAATTTAAATGTAATCTTGTTATTCTTTGGACAAGACACTTTTTTTAAAACATACAGTTAAAAATTTTTTGCGGACCGGTAAAATTTCTCTGCATACACAAACACGCCATGTACCCAAATCAGGGTGTGGCACAAACTCTTTTCATCATCCCAAAATCAGTCGCCTCCAAACATTCCTATCCAAACAAGCAACTTTCGCTTTATCCACATTCATAATTCTTCTCATACATGCTCTTCTATTCCTACTACTTGGAAACTTTTACTCACGCAAGCGACTCTCTCAATCATACCACTTCAACTATTCATTAGACTTTGTTAAATAATTACAAACATACACAATCACGCCATGTATCCAAAAAGATGTGGTATAAATCTTTTTCACCATCTCGAAATCAGTTTCCTCCAAACATCCCTATCCAGACAAGCAACTTTTGCTTTATCCACATTCATAATTCCTCTCATACATGCTTTTCTATTTCTACTATGTACTTGGAAACTTTGCTCACCCAAGCCACTCTCTCAATCATCCCTGCACTCCAACTACTCATCGGACGTCCACGCAAACGTATACCATCAAAATCATTTATATAAATTCTTTTAATCAAAAGGTTTAATAGACATTCGCTCAAGACGACCTCAAAATCTTTACTGACTCACACGGCAACATTTTACGTCACTGCTAATATTGATTTCGGAATGATGAAAAAAGTTTGTGCCACACCCTTTTGGGTACATGGCGTGATTGTGTATGTATGTATGTATGTATGTATAATTTATATAAAACTATCGTAATTATACACAACATATAAACGGAAAATGACTGCTATGGAAATGAGATTTTTACGTGGGGTATGTGGTGTAAATAGGAGAGATCGGGTACGAAATACGATTAGTGTATGATGAGTGTGAAATTGAAAGAAATGTTGTAGCAAAAGTTGCCCCGTGTTAGTCAGTTAAGATGTTGAGCGAATGTCTAATGAACGTCTGGTTAAAAAGATTTATATGAATGATTTTGATGGTATACGTTTGCTAGTAGACGTCCGATGAGTAGTTGGAGTGGTATGACGAGAAAGTGGCTTGCGTGAGCGAAAGTTTCCAAGTAGTAGGAATGAAAGAGCATGTATGAGAGAAATTATGAATGTGGATGAAGCGAAAGTTGCTTGTTTGGATAGGAATGTTTGGAAGCGACTGATTTTGGAATGATGAAAAGAGTTTGTGCCACACCCTAATTTGGGTACATGGCGTTATTGTGTATGTATGTATGTATTATTTAGAATACTAATTTTTCATAAATACTAAATTATTTATGTACAGTGCCATATAATTTTTATTCATATATTTACATATTATATATTTTTAATCAAATTAGGTGCATTAAATTAATATAAATTAGATAATAATTATCGTTATTGAAATATTCATAATTAAAAATTTGGTATCAAAGGATTTACTCAAAAAATTTTATAATTTGAATTGAATTGCGTTGTAGATTATATTAATATATAATTGAAAAAAAAATTTATTATTTTGCTGATTGTAAAAAAATTAAACAAGATTATAAAAAAAATATCAACCCGTTTAATTTTTTTTTGTATATTATGTAAATAATATAGTATATTATGTAAAAAAAATTGGATTCATAAATAACACAACATGTTCAATTATAAACCTGACTTACAGCACGTATTCTGCTAAAACCTGATTTGGTAACCTACATTACGTAGAAAACGAAAACATATTGATGAAGTAAATTTTTAATTTCTCAGAACTTTACTTACGTTTGTGATATAATATAAATATTTTTTAAAAATAGAAAAAAAGGCTTTAGAATTAAGTTCTATATATACCGGGTGTTCGTTCGTTAAGTTCGTATGGGCGTTTAACATGTAATTTCGATAAATTGCGATATACTACTTTCTCGAGTAAAATTCGAAGAAATACTGAGAATACTTTTCGATAGGGAATAAAAAGTTCTATTATTTGTTTTTAGTTTTAATTTGCTAGCATGTGTCGTTTGGGCGCTAGAATTTTTTTTGATTTTTTGATTTTTATTTTTTTTCTCAAAAACTATGAGATGTAGGAAAATAAGCATGACATGGAAAAATGCCGAATAATGAGTACGATAATTAAGTAAAGAAACTATTATTCTACGATGCATTGTTTAGTAGAAAAAAATTAAAAACTAAATTTTTAATAATTTGGAAAATAAGACTTTTTTCAAAATTTGCTCAAAAAAATCGACATTTTCATGTACTGATATATACAGTAAATAAACAAAACATAGAAACAAGTTACTAGGTAATAAAATAAGAAACGAGGTTGTAAAATTTATAAATTAAGAGTATTAATGAAATGAAGCCAAATTTAATCTAAATTAGTTATTAATCACAATGATTGAGAGTGTTTTGCGTGAGCGAAAGTTTGCAAGTAGTAGGAATAGAAGAGCATGTATGAGAGGAATTATGAATGTGGATAAAGCAACAGTTGCTTGTGCTGAATAGGAATGTTTGGAGGCGACTGATTTCGGAATGATGAAAAGAGTTTGTGCCAGTGCGTCTCTTATCAATTTACTGATAATATTGTTGGGTCTTGTAATTATTTTAATTATTGCGTGAGCAAAAGTTTCTAACTAAGTAGGAATAGAAGAGCATGTATGAAAAAGTGTGAGTATAAAGTAGATGAAGCTAAAACGGATTTTGAGATAGTGGAAAGAGTTTGTGTCATATTCTTTTGGGTACATGGTGTAATTGTGTATGTTTATATGTATATATGTATGTTTATATGTATTGTACTTAAGAAAGTACATACTTTTCTAGATCTATAAATATCGACTAATTTTATGATTTTTTTTCTGATAAACCATAAAAGATATCAAACTGCGTTTTTTTCTGGTAAAAGAATGGACTTTGAATTTCTTTCAGGAATTTTTATTTTCACTTTTGTTAGAAATCGTTCGAGTTCTAACCCTTTCTTGATAACAATGATAACTCCTTGAAGCACCCTTGAAGTATGATATATTATTTGGTTTTTGACCGATTTTTTTTTTCACAAATATTCATTCGTGACAAAATGACGACTTTTAGAAAAAACTTTTTTTGGTTTGATATCTTTGACATATTTTAGTTTAAACTAAAATAAAGCAATTTTACTCTGTAAAAAATTTATGTCTGTAAATGTATTATTATCACAATAAAAACTAGAAAATGCTGCTATTTTACTGTGGACGTCCGATGAGTAGTTGGAGTGGTATGATTGAGAGAGTGGCTTGTGTGAGCAAAAGTTTCCAAGTAGTAGAAATAAAAGAGCATGTATAAGAGGAATTATGAATGTGGATAAAAGTGCGAAAGTTGCTTGTTTGGATAGGAATGTTTGGAGACGACTGATTTCGGGATGATGAAAAGAGTTTGTGCCACACTCTGCAAGGGTACATGGCGTGATTGTGTATGTATGGATGTGTGTATATATATATTTTTTTTGTAGTATACTATAATCTAAAATACCTTAAAAATTAAACGTGGAAATTAGTAGTTTTAGAGTTAATAGAGGATCAAAGGTATAACTTTGAGAATTTCAAGTTTAATTATTTTCATCAAAGTTATACCTTTTTTTAGCAAATAAAAAAATTAAAATTAATATCCATAAAATTTTCTTCCAAACAGTGATAATAACAAAAATATGAATATTACCTATTAATTATTTTATTTACACATTGTATAACAGATAAAAAAAAGTGCAAATAACTTTAAACTTCTTACTCACGCAACAATCCCGCCAAAATGAGAAAGTGAAAGTAAACACACCTGGTTTAGCCGGACAGCAATTGGGCACCCACCTAACCCGGCTGGTCACTGACCCCCCTAGTCCATTTCCTCACCTGGTAAAATCAGTTTCAATCTTTCTCTCTTTACATAAACATCTCACGATAGTTCGAGTCTTGGCCAAAGTATGCTTGCCCCAGTGACATATCTCTCTGTTGTGTTTCTTCTCGCCTGCGGCCTGGTGGTGCAGGGGTTTCCCGATGGGGCACCGGTAGATGCCTGTGTGAAACCCAGACCTAATCAACCCTATCATGGACAGGCAAGGACGCAACCCTTACATACCAGCCCTTATCAGGTGGTGGCTTCGGGTAGTCATTATGGGCCAGGCTCGCAGATTACTGGTAAGAAAATAAAACAAAACACATTATAATAATATAATATTATAATAATCTTCATAATCTTGTAAAAAACAGATACAACCTTGTGAAAAACAGACATAATCTTGTGAAAAACTTTATAATCTTGTAAAAAAACAGTCAAAACCTTGTGAAAAACAATCTTAATCTTGTGAAAAACTTCATAATCTTGTAAAAAACAAACATAATCTTGTGAAAAACAGACATAATCTTGTGAAAAATTTTATAATCTTGTATAAAACAGTCAAAACCTTGTGAAAAACAATCTTAATCTTGTGAAAAATTTCATAATCTTGTAAAAAACAAACATAATCTTGTAAAAAACAGACATAATCTTGTGAAAAACTTTATAATCTTGTAAAAAAACAGTCAAAACCTTGTGAAAAACAATCTTAATCTTGTGAAAAACTTCATAATCTTGTAAAAAACAAACATAATCTTGTGAAAAACAGACATAATCTTGTGAAAAACTTTATAATCTTGTAAAAAACAGTCAAAACCTTGTGAAAAACAATCATAATCTTGTGAAAAACTTTATAATCTTGTAAAAAACAAACATAATTTTGTTAAAAACAGACATAATCTTGTGAAAAACTTTATAATCTTGTAAAAAACAGTCATAACCTTGTAAAAAAAATCATAATAATATATAATAATAATAATATAATATAATATTATAACAAGTTATAATAATAATAATAAGTTTATTTATGTAGCATATGCTAATAATGGCATTACAAAATTAATATAAATTATTATTGATAAATACAAAAAAAAAAAAATACAAGATTTTTTCAACTTTCGTTAGAAAGATATGAATAAATCAACTTTTTACCACTTTGACTGCAAGGAAAAAGTGGTATAGTGTTTGGTACGGTGTCTGTAACATTTTCAAAAAAAAAAATTTGTGTATAAAAATCCTTTATATAGTCTCTAGATAACGAATCTGAACTTAGTTTATGTGGGTGTATATGTGTGCGTCGTCAGCTCGCTCGCTCGGTCGTAAGTCAAAATTTTGTGGCCTCAACTCCTAGACGGTTTAACCGATTTTAATGAAATTTTTAGGATAAATTTGTCTAGAACCCAAGATGGTCATGTGGTTTTATTTTTTTCCAGTGATGCCAACTTTCCGAGAAAAAAAATATTAAAGTTTTTAAAAATTCCTATTGGCTACGTTATTTATCGGATTTTGATCACATTTTCAGAAAAGATTTTCCTAATGCTTTCATTAATTACATAATTTTATTAATATCCAGTGTTGCCAACTTTCCGAGAAAAAAATTACTAAAATTTTAAAAATTTTATCGGTTGAATACGATTTTACTCAAATTTTCACAAAAGATTCTCCTAGTATTCATATAATTTATGTAATTTTAACAAAATACAGTGTTGCCAACTTTCCGAGAAAAAATTAGTAAAGTTTTTAAAAATTTATTATGACCATTTTATTTAACCGATTTTAATCAAATTTTCATAAAAGTTTTTTCTAGTGCCTATATAAATTATGCAATTTTAACAAAATACAGTGTTGCCGACTTATCGAGAAATAAAATTACAAAATTTTTTTAAAATTTATTATGGCTACATTATTTATTCAATTTTAATTAAATTTTCAGAAAAGTATTTCCTAGTGCCCACATAAATTATAATATTATTAAAATACAGTGTTGCCAACATTCTGATAAATGTCAAAGTGGTCTATATATGGGTTTACCCATATATTTCTAATCTTGTTGTATATCTGTTGATAAGTTATTATACATATTTAAACCACTAACAAATATAGATTGACTTGTCGAAGCCTTATTAATAATTATGTGTCTCGTACACATATTTTATATTGATTGCTAAATATGTCTGGCAATTTATTTCTTAATATTTTGTGAATAGAAATTAGTAAATTGTAGTTGACAAATTTTTTTAATATTTAATCGTTCCAATATCTTTAAAGCTTGAATTACATTATACTTTTTTCGTCTAGATTCATACTAGGTTTCTAGTTCAAGTTTCATGCAAGTACAAATAGTCAGTTCTAGCATAATGTAAATCAGATTTTTGCATCCAAGTTTCATTCAAGTTTCCTAGTATAGAAATATACAACATGCTCTATATTCCTATTCAAGTTTTATACTAGATGCATTATACGCATGCGCACGCAATTGTACCAACCTTATATGTATCAATTTTTGTTTAAATGTGTTTTTTAGTATCTGTCACATTAACTACTTTATATTTTTAAGTTGGCGTGCTGGCACTACATCGGAAAAAAATCAATGAAACTCGACAATACACGACCGATTGTGAAAAAAGTATGAAAATTGAACAAAACTTGAACGAAACTTGAACTAGAAATCCAGTATGAATCTAGACGAAAAAAGTATAATGTAATTCAAGCTTAGCATATGGTTATTGCTTGTCAGTCTATCACACTTTAAAATATTACTCTCATAGCACAATTTTGAAGTTTTTGAAGTTTATCAATAGCTTTATTTTTATTACCTAGTGAATTAGCTAAGCAAGCTCTATCTGAAAGTACAAAAGTTGTTACTAAATACACTAGTTCTAAATAAATTTATAACAAATCCAAAAAAAAAAAAAACTAAAAGATTGATTATTTCTTTTCTATATTAATAATATACTTAATAATAATAAGTTCGAATAGGTTACACCAAAAAAAAAGTTTTTAAATTTTATAACGATATGAAAAAAATGTGTTTTATTAGCTATGTATGTATTATCTCATTTTTTCTGACCATTTTTACTAAGGCGTTTTAAGGTTTATCATTTCTTTTGAAGTGTACTATCGCCCCCTAAAAGGATACAAAAAAAATCGTAAACAACCCTGTATTATAAATTTTTGTACATAATCTATATTTATAGTTTGTTTTGATGGAAGGACTGTAAAATTTCTTATCCTTGCTGTGCACCTGAAACCACATATAACATAGTGTTATAGATTTTATAGGTTGTCCTGGTTTTGTGGCTGTTCAGCGTGGTTAAGAGGTCAAAGTTCAGAAACCTCTCATGCACATAGCATCTGATAGCAAATCCATTAAATTTTTTTCTACATTGTATTAGTACGTATATGGTCTATATCAGTGGCGTAGCAAGGGGGGTGTTAGGGGGGTTAAACCTCCCCCCCCTCCAAAAAAAACTTGAACGACCAAAAACATACGTATGTGAAATATGAAATAAGTTATTTTACTTTCATTTTTATAAAAATAACTTTTGTTGCTCTTTATTTTTTATACAAATTATAGTATTATCTTTATTGATTATTATTAGTAACCCCCACCCTTGACAAGTTTTTACAAGATTATATCTGTTTTTCACAAAATTATGATTGTTTTTTACAAGGTTATGTCTGTTTTTCACAAAATTATGTGTTTTTCACAAGATTATGACTATTTTTTACAAGGTTATGACTGTTTTTTACAAAATTATGAAGTTTTTCACAAGATTATGTCTATTTTTCACAAGATTATGTCTGTTTTTCACTAGATTATGACAGTTTTTTACAAGGTTATGTCTGTTTTTAGAAGATTATGTCTGTTTTTCACAAGATTATGACTGTTTTTTTAAAAGTTTATGTCTGTTTTTCACAGGATTATGTCTGTTTTTCACAAGGTTATGACTGTTTTTCACAAGGTTATGACTGTTTTTTACAAGATTATAAAGTTTTTCACAAGATTATGTCTGTTTTTCACAAGATTATGTCTGTTTTTGACAAGATTATTTTTATTGATTAATATTATTAACCCCCCCACCCCTTGACAAGTTTCTAGCTACGCCACTGGTCTATATGGCATAATGTTTGTTGAACTTAAATAGTTTATATTTAGTGAGCAATGCAGCAGATTAAAATATATAGATATGGGCTATTTTATTATTAAGGATTTAACATAGAATTTAAATAATTTTATACAATTTTATAAAAAAAAATTAGATCTTTCATACGCAACATTTTAAACATGGATTTTTTTTTTGCACATAAAAATAGTTTGGACTGTATTTTCACCTCTCTTTCAAAAGTGATTTTTGTCAATAGCACTTTTGACTTTACTTAAAATTACTTATTAGAATTTTATAATATTAACAATAAAAATATATACATATATATATATATATATATATATATATATATATATATATATATAAGTATATAAAATAGAAATACTATTCATATTTGATAAGAGGTAGAAGTGAAAATTTATTTTAATTAAATATAAAAGCAATTTTTTATAAACAAAAGAGGTGAGAATACGGACCTTTGTTTTTACAGATATATGAATGAATTATTTCATAATAACTTACATAACCTTTGATAATATTAGTTCTTGTAATTTCTAAATGGAACATAGAGGCTATATGCTCGAGAAGTAGAACATACAAGCCCTTATTCTCATCTCTTTTGTTTGTGAAAAAATGCTTTTATTTTTTGCTTCAAAATAAATTTGTATTTTTATCTCATATCAAATATGAGTAGTATTACTTTTTAGATATTTTTTTATCATATCTGGTATTATAAAATTTAAATAAACTAATTAAAATTGCTTAATTTGCAATTTTAAGTGAACGTCAAATAAATGTGGATGAAGCGAAAGTTGCTTGTTTGGATAAGAATGTTTGGAAGCGACTGATTTCGGAATGATGAAAAGAGTTTGTGGCACACTTATTTGGGTACATGGCGTGATTGTGTATGTATGTATGTATGTATGTATGTATGTATGTATGTATGTATGTATGTATGTATGTATGTATGTCAAATATACTTTTGACAAAATCACTTTTAATACACGCCATAGTTTTTCTTCAAACGTATCATATTGCCTACGTAGAAACAGATCATTATGTTACTACTACAATAATGTACATTATTATACAATAATTAGTTACTATATACACCACTAGCGGCAGCACTAAATATAACTACAACGTCGAGTGTTTTTATATTGCAAAACTATTACGTCAAGTTAATTTAATTGACACATGCATTGTTTATTTTTGTTTGAATTTTAATTTAATTATTGAAAATTTGTGAAGAAGTGCAAGAAATGCAATGGGTATGCACTGTGCATCAGTGGCGTAGCCAGAAACTTGTCATGGGGAGAGGTTACTAAAGAAATGACATAATATCAATCAATAAAGATAATACTATAATTTGTATAAAAATAAAGAGCAATAAAAATTATTTTTATAAAAATGAAAATAAAATAACATATTTCATATTTTACATATGTATGTTTTTGGTCGTTCAGGTTCTTGGGGGGGTGGGGGGGTCACCCCCTCCCCACCCTCTATCACCCCCTCCTGGCTACGCCACTGCTGTGTATTAGTGTGTATTTAATTTGACATCTCCGCTGGCTATATTAAAAATTATTAAGTCAATGGTTTTTTATAAAACTCTGTATAAAAAAAAACCATTCCCAATTCTTATTAGATATATTTATTATTTATTATTTTTAATATTCGACTACAATTTTTGTTACATTTTATTATTAACAGACATTGGTTGTTAATTTTCAATTATTTTTCGAGTTAATGATTTTGTACAATCTGCTATTTTAAGATTTCTGTCCAATTTATGCCTATATTTCTAAATTTTCTAACAACATGTCCTGAAGGAGGTGGAAAATATTACCGAAAACTTGACAAAAAATCCTACATGAGAATTTGATTTATAACAACTAACCTTTTACTATATTTCCGTTAAAAAAATGTTTACAGTATAATACTTTCTAGTCGTAAATTTTCAATTTTATATAGATATATATATATATATATATATATATACATATATATATATATATATATATATATATATATATATAATATATTTTTTATCACTTGAAAAAAAAACTATAAAAACAATTAGGTATACATGAAAGAAAAAAATTGACATTTCGTAATACAGTGTCATTGTATAAGAACATCATTAAAAATTCATTGATGACTTTCACTTCGGCACGGCAGTTAGCCTATGAAGTTACGAGGTATGCGGAAAAAGGTGAATTTTGACATTAATTGATTTTTATTTGCTTCGGTCATCGATAGAGATATAGCAAAAATTATCAGTGATTCTCAAACACGAATAAATCTTTGAATTGGAACTTGTTGCGAAAAGAAATCAGATATTAATGGTACTTGTTTTATTTACAAAGTTTTTTATTTAGAATATATTAAAGCTTGTTTTTACTACTTTGACTGCAAGGAAAAAGTAGTATAGCGTTTGGTACGGTGTTTGTAACATTTTCAAAAAAAAAATAATTGTGTATAGAAATCTTTCATATAGCCTCCAGATGACGAATCTGAACTTAGTTTATGTGGGTGTATGGCTGTGCATCGTCAGCTTGCTCGCTCGGTTGTAAGTCAAATTTTTGTGGCCGCAACTCCTCCTAGACGGTTCAACCGATTTTAATGAAATTTTCAGGATAAATTTGCTTATTACCCAAAATGGTCATGTGGTTTTCGTTTTTTCTAGTAATGCCAAATTTCCGAGAACAAAATTAAAAAAGTTTTAAAATTCATATTGGCTACGTTATTTATCCGATATTGATCAAATTTTTAGAAAAGATTTCCCTAATACTCCCATTAATTACATAATTTTATTAATATTCAGAGTTGCCAACTTTCCGAGAAAAAAAATAGAAAAGTTTTAAAATTTTTATTATGGCCATATTATTCAACCGATTTTACTCAAATTTTCACAAAAGATTCTCCTAGTATTCATATAATTTATGTAATTTTAACAAAATACAGTGTTGCCAACTTTACTAGATAAAAATGAGTAAAATTCATTGTGGCTACATCATTTATTCGATTTTGATCAAATTTTCAGAAAAGTTTCTCCTTGTGCCCACATAAATTATAATATTATTAAAATACAGTGTTGCCAACTTTCCGGCGCAACGAATAGTGAAATTGAAAGAAATGTTGTAGCAAAAATTGGTGTTAGTCAGTTAAGATGGTTCGGACATGTTGAGCGAATGTCTAATGAACGTCTGGTTAAAAAGATTTATTTGAATGATTTTGATGGTATACGTTTGCGTGGACGTCCGATGAGTAGTTGGAGTGGTATGATTGAGAGAAATGTCAAAGTGGTCTCTATATGGGTTTATTCATATACTTTTAATCTTGTTATGCAAATGATCTATTAGTTAAACAATATTTTTCCAGCTGAAACCCTCCCAAGAACAAGGTTATGTCTGTTTTTTACAAGATTATGTGTGTTTTTCACAAGTTTATGACTGTTTTTTTACAAAGTTATGACTATTTTTTACAAGATTATGAAGTTTCGAACAAAATTATGTATGTTTTTCACAAGGTTATGACTGTTTTTTACAAGGTTATGACTGTTTTTTACAAGATTATGTCTGTTTTTCACAAGATTATGTCTGTTTTTCACAAGGTTATGACTGTTTTTTACAAAGTTATGACTATTTTTTACAAGATTATGGAGTTTTTCACAAGATTATGTCTGTTTTTCACAAGATTATGAGTGTTTTTTACAAGGTTATGACTGTTTTTCACAAGATTATGTCTGTTTTTCACAAGGTTATGACTCTTTTTTACAAGGTTATGACTGTTTTTTACAAGATTATGAAGTTTTTTTACAAGATTATGTTTGTTTCTCACAAGATTATGTCTGTTTTTCACAAGGTTATGACTGTGTTTTACAAGGTTACGACTGTTTTTTAGAAAATTATGAAATTTTTCACAAGATTATGTCAGTTTTTGACAAGATTATGTCTGTTTTTCCCAAGATTATGTCTATTTTTGACAAGATTATCTTTATTGATTAATATTATTAACCCCCCTCTTAACAAGTTTCTAGCTACGCCACTGTTTTTGACATTTTTTTTTGCAAAATTTAAACAACAAATTCACGTCCTCGCTCTCGTTAAAACTAACAATCTCGCATTTTTTTCTCCCGACAGTAACAATATCCGGCGACATTTTCAAAGGATTCTTCATTCAAGCACGAGACGCTGCAACAGATCAATGGCTCGGCTCGTGGGTCGACACGACCAACACGAAAAACCATCCGGAATGTAGCGCTGTTACTCATGCCGACCCACGCGACAAGCAGCAGGCCACTTTGTTATGGCATGCACCGGATAATGTACAGCCTGGACAAGTTTATTTCACGTAAGTGTAATTACAGATTTTTGAAAAACAAAAATAATGTTTATTTATGTTTATTTCACGTAAGTGTAATTATAGATTTTGAAAAACAAAAATGTTTATTTATACAGTAAAAGCTTTTTACCACTTTGACTATAAGGAAAAAGTGGTATAGCGTTTGGTACGGTGTCTGTAACATTTTCAATAAAAAAAAATTGTGTGTAAATGTTTATTTATACAGTAAAAACTTTTTTTATCTGGCATTTGCAAATCTATGATACTGGATAATAAAGTTTCAAGATAAAAATATTGTATATTGTTTTTTACCACTTTGACTGCAAGGAAAAAGTGGTATAGCGTTTGGTACGGTGTCAGTAATATTAGCAAAAAAACAAAATTGTGTATAGAAATCCTTTATATAGCCTCCAGATGACGAATCTGAACTTAGTTTATAAGTGGGTGTATGGATGAGAGTCGTCAGCTCGCTCGGTCCTCAGACAAAATTTTGTGGCCGCAACTCCTCCTAGACGGTTCAACCGATTTTAATGAAATTTTCAGGATAAATTTGTCTAGTGCCCAAAATGGTCATGTGGTTTTATTTTTTTCCAGTGATGCCAACTTTTCGAGAAAAAATTTACTAAAGTTATTAAAAATTCATATTGGCTACGTTATTTACCCGATTTTGATCAAATTTTCAGAAAAGATTCATATAATTTATGTAATTTTAACAAAATACAATGTTGTCAATTTTCCGAGATAAAAATTATTTTTTATTTAACCGATTTTAATCAAATATTCATAAAAGTTTCTCCTAGTGCCTAAATAAATTATTCAATTTTAACAAAATACAGTATTGCCAACTTATCGAAAAAAAAATCTCAAAATTTTTTAAAAATTTATTGTTGCTACATTATTTATTCAATTTTGATCAAATTTTCAGAAAAGTGTCTCTTAGTGCCCACATAAATTATAATATAATTAAAATACAGTGTGCTGCCAACTTTCCGAGAAATGTCAAAGTGGTCTATATATGGGTTTACCCATATACTTATATAATTATTTCTGAAAGATTTTTTACTATATGTCGTAATTAAATTGTTTTGTTATTTTCAGGGGTACAGTGCTGAAAAATTACGCCACGTTCTGGTCTGGCCTGATAGCTGGGGTGGCCCAAAAATAACATCGTTATAAATTATATTTTAATAGTGTAAATATTAGATAATGAAAAACTTTTCCTATAAATTTATGTTAAAATCTAAACAGAGTTTTGATTCAAACGTTATCCAATTAAACTTGCCTTTTAATGGCAGTTTGCTAAAACTTTTATTATGACATTGTATTTTCATGTGCCATAGACAAATTTCGCTTTTGCAATTAGTTTAATTGGAGTTTTAATTAAAAACTTAGAAATTTTGTTGCAAATATTTGATTGCAACATATGATATGTTGTTTGCGTATTTAACCAACAAATAATTTACTTTAAACACAAAAATTTATGAAAACCGGTTAAAATCAAAACTTTATTAAAATACGGTGTTGCCAACTTTCCGAAAAAAAAATTAATAATTTTCTAAAAATTTGTTATGCCTAAAACGAAATTTTCATAATAAACCGGTAACTGAGAAAACTAGTTACACTTTGTTTCTTTGTTTATAATTTTTAACATAAATTTACATATTTGTAATACATGAAATAAACATACATACATACATACACAGTCACGCCATGTACCCAAATCAGGGTGTGGCACAAACTCTTTTCATCATCCCGAAATCAGTCGCCTTCAAACACTTCTATCCAAACAAGCAACTTTCGCTTCATCCACATTTATAATTCCTCTTATACATGCTCTTCTATTCCTACTACTTGGAAACTTTCGTTCACGCAAGCCACTCTCTCAATCATACCAGTCCAGTTACTCATCGTCCACTAGCAAACGTATACCATCAAAATCTTTCAAAAAAATCTTTTTAACTAAACATTCATTAGACATTCGCTCAACATGTCCGAACCATCTTAACGGACTAACACCAACTTTTGCTACAACATTTCTTTCAATTACACACTCATCATACAAACTACGTTAGTTTTTAATCATTTTTGGCCATAAGCAATTGAAAATTTAATTGAAATTTTAATCTCATTTTGAAACTTTGTTGAGATTATATATATATATATATATATATATATATATATATATATATATGTCATAAGATAAAAAGAAAGTTATATGTTTAGATAGGTGTCGTGCCAATTGCGTACGTGCCAGTTGCGTACAAACATTATTTAGTGCCACTTGCGTACGAATTTATTAAATATTAATCTACGCAAATCAAATTTAAACCAATAAATATAAACTTGGTCAATTTTAAAATTAAATACTGACTTGATTATTTGTAAAAATTATGTGCGATGATATTATAGCGTATTATAAATATTATTTTTTGACCATAAGCACAACTCGACCATTGTCAAACCGCTGTACGCATCTGGCACTCGGCCTAACTAGCTTCACTACCTGGGTTTGACCCGACCCTTATTTGTACGCAAGTGGAACTAAATAATGATTGTGCGCAACTGGCATGTACGCAACTGGCACTATTTCGTTTAGATATATGCACAACATATGTAACATTTATAAAATGAATATTGTTAGAATAAAATATCAAATACGTTAGTATTGTAAATATATCGATAATATTAATATCAGTTATCGATATATCGAGATTTTTTCCCAGCCCTAGTAAATAGTCATAATATAAAAGTATAAGAGAAAACATATAAGATTGCTTAACATGTAATTAGTTACAATAAAGTAAATCAATAAATCAATATTGCGTTGTTTTATATTTCAGCAATAAACAACAGGTTGCTGGTTATGTGGGCCGGTAATTGACATTACCTATACAGTCATAACCTTGTATAAAACAGTCATAACCTTGTATAAAACAGTCATAACCTTGTATAAAACATTCATAACCTTGTAAAAAACTATCATAACCTTGTATAAAACAGTCATAACCTTGTATAAAACAGTCATAACTTTGTATAAAACAGTCATAACCTTGTATAAAACAGTCATAACTTTGTATAAAACAGTCATAATTTTGTATAAAACATTCATAACCTTGTAAAAAACTATCATAACCTTGTATAAAACAGTCATAACCTTGTATAAAACAGTCATAACCTTGTAAAAAACAGTCATAACCTTGTATAAAACAGTCATAACCTTGTATAAAACAATCATAACCTTGTATAAAACAGTCATAACCTTGTATAAAACAGTCATAATCTTGTATAAAACAGTCATAACCTTGTATAAAACAGTCATAATCTTGTATAAAACAGTCATAACCTTGTATAAAACAGTCATAACCTTGTATAAAACAGTCATAACCTTGTATAAAACAGTCATAACCTTGTATAAAACAGTCATAACCTTGTAAAAAACAGTCGTTACCTTGTAAAAACGGTCCAGAGCTGGGCAAGCTACTCAATAAATGTAGCTAAGCTACAGCTACAAGCTATTCTTTAGAAACTTATAAAGCTACAACTACAGCTATTTTTGTCAAAAGTAGCTTAAGAAACAATTATAAACTGCTATAAAAGTAGTTGTTAAATTTTAAGCTACTTTGTAAGCTACTTTTTAAGAGAAATAAATAATAAAAACACTGTACTGAGAACTACACACTTTTTCCTTTTACTCAAAGTAATAATAAAAAAAGCTACGTTAAGAAAAGTAATGATTAAGTATAGAAAAGTGTAGCTCTAAGCTACTAATAGTAACTATAAGCTACTAAAAGTAATTGTAAGCTACTAAAAGTAACTGTAAATTACTAATAAAAGTAACTATAAGCTACTAAAATTAGCTATAAGCTATTAAAAGTAGCTATAAATTACAAAAAGTAGCTATAAGCTACTAAAAGAAGCTACAAACAGTAGTTTTATGTTTTAGCTACTATTTATAAGCTACTTGCGATAAATCCTGTACTTTTATTTTTTGTAGCATTGCTACTGCTATCAACAAATGTAGCTAAGCTACTAAAGTAGCTAGCTACTGCACAGATCTGCTAATCAGTAGTCTAAGGCTACACATATTCAACAAATCCAGCGGTCAAAGGTCGTCAAATAATGAAAACAACAATTTAATTAAAAAATTTTTTTGTTCTGTAATAATAAATAGATCAGTGATTCTTAACCTTTTTAGCTACCTGCACCTTTAAAATTTTCAAACAATATATATTCACCTTTTATTCAAAATTATTAAATTACTATATAAATAAAAAGCAAACATTATATATAATAGTATATTATTTTACGAGCAAATAATGGCACCTATAATGTACGAGGATGTTGTTTAGTCCCCTCGCTACGCTCGTGGAATAAAACATCCTCGTAGGCATTGTAGGCCCGATTATTTGCAAGTCAAATACTATACTTTATCTACAACTGCTTATATATTGCTTTAATATTGTACTTACTTATTCAAATCTATGATCAGTTAACAACAACTAACTAACTAACTAACTACAACTGTCATTTTATTACTTTGACTGATCGTTTCTTTATTTCCCTTGGTTGATAATGACTAATATTTTATTAACCTTGGTTAATAAAGACTAGTATTTTATTTCCCTCGAGGGCTATAAAGACTAATATTATTTATCTGATTTTATATAATATATATATATATATATATATATATATATATATATATATATATATATATATAATGACCATATAACAAAGCAGTTGTAGATAAAAGTATTTTTTATTTATGTGTATAACATATTTTTCATAATTTAGTTGTTTATAGAAAATCTTAATTGTTATTTGAAATATTATCTGAAATAATAAATATTTCATTATAAATTTATGATTAATGACTTTTTTGTTGTTGCTTTAGCTTAATTATACTTGAAAACCGAGAAATCTTTTTTGAAATAGCCACAAATATTGTTTATCTCTGGCTTTTGTTTTTATATGTACAAGTGACGAAAATCTCATCTCACACAAATACATTGTTGGTAAATGAAGTAAGATGCTGAATTGCTATTTTAGCTAATCGTGGATTATTACCACTTTGACTGCAAGGAAAAAGTGGTATAGCGTTTGGTACGGTGTCTGTAACATTAGCAAAAAAAAAAAAAAATTGTATAGAAATCTTTCATATAGCCTCTAGATTAGACGAATCTAAACTTAGTTTATGTGGGTGTATGGATGTGCGTCGTCAGCTCACTCGCTCGGTCGTAAGTCAAAATTTTGTGGCCGCAACTCCTCCTAGACGGTTCAACCGATTTTAATGAAATTTTCAGGATAAATTTGTCTAGTGCCCAAGATGGTCATGTGGTTTTGGTTTTTTTCTAGTGATGACAACTTTCCGAGAAAAAAATTACTAAAGTTTTTAAAAATTCATATTGGTTACGTTATTTATCCGATTTTGATCAAATTTTCAGAAAAAATTTCCCTAATAGTCTCATTAATTATATAATTTTATTAATATCCAGTGTTGCCAACTTTCCAAGAAAAAAATTACTAGTTTTAAAAATTTTATTATGGCCATGTTATTTAACCGATTTGACTAAAATTTTCACAAAAGATTTTCCTAATATTCATATAATTTATGTAATTTTAACAAATTACAATGTTGCCAACTTTCCGAAAAAAAATTACTAAAATTTAAAAAAATTTATTATGACCATTTTATTTAACCGATTTTAATCAAATTTTCATAAAAGTTTCTCTTAGTGCTTAAATAAATTATGCAATTTTAACAAAATACAGTGTTGCCAACTTATCAAAAAAAAATCACAAATTTTTTTAAAAATTCATTGTGGCTACATTATTTATTCAATATTGATCAAATTTTTATGCAAGTTTCTCCTAGTGCCCACATAAATTATAATATTATTAAAATACAGTGTTGCCAACTTTCCGAGAAATGTCAAAGTGGTCTATATATGGGTTTACCCATATATTTCTAATTTTGTTAATAAATTACTCAGTCATTTATTGAGTCCCGATTAAAAATAAATGAATCTAATATCTATTTTTCTCATACATCAATATTTCCAGTAACAAAAAATTCGCTCAACTTTTTACTAGGATTTTTACGTTTAAAATTATAACTTTGCACCTCCCCTCCCTCAACCCCTTGCAACCTCTTAAGGGTTAAGAACCGCTGATATAGACGATAGACGTTTCTGCTTGGTACAAAACAAGAATGAAATAAACATAGAAAAAATAAGAACATATCAACATATAAAGTTCTATAAAACGGGATGAGAAATGAATAGTTTGCAAAGACGCAATTTTAGACTTAAAACTAACTAGAGCGAATTACTAAACTGTTGACAGCATTGTCAACAGTTTAGTAATTCGTTAGTAATTTATTAAAAATGCATATTTTTAATCAATAATTAATTTGAATGGACAGATCGGAAAAACTAATTAGCAATTGTATTGTTGATAAACAAGATTAAAAGTATATGAGTAAACCCATATATAGACCACTTTGACATTTCTCGGAAAGTTGGTAATACAATATTTTTATTAAAATTATAATTTATGTGGGCACTTTTCTGAAAATTTGATCAAAATCGAATAAATAATGTAGCCACAATAAATTTTTTAAAAAAATTTGTGATTTTTTTTTCGATAAGTTGGCAACACTGTATTTTTATAAAATTGCATAATTTATTTAGGCACTAAGAGAATTTTTTATGAAATTTGATTAAAATCGGTTAAATAAAGTGGTCATAACAAATTTTTAAAAATTTTAGTAATTTTTTTCTCGAAAAGTTGGCAACACTGAATATTAATAAAATTATTTAATTAATGGAAGCATTAGGGAAATCTTTTCTAAAAATTTGATCAAAATCGGATAAATAATGTAGCCAATATGAATTTTTAAAAAATTTAGTAATTTTTTTCTTGAAAAGTTGGCATCACTGGAAAAAAATAAAACCAAATGACTATCTTGGATACTAAACAAATTTATCCTAAAATTTCATTAAAATCGGTTGAACCGTCTAGGAGGAGTTACGATCATAAAATTTTGACTGATGACCGAGCGAGCGAACTGACGACGCACATCCATACACCCACATAAACTAAGTTCGGATCCGTCATCTACAGGCTATATGAAGGAATTCCATACAATTTTTTTTTTTTTAATGTTACAGACACCGTACCAAACGCTATACCACTTTTCCTTGAAGTCAAAGTGGTAAAAATCTCTTATGCCCAAATTAGTAACAGATATAAATAAATATATACATACTATTCTGCAACTATTAGTAAAATCAGGGTTACTTGATATGTATTTCTATTTATTTTTAGTTTAGTTACTCGTTTAAAACGCATGTATATATATGTATATCTCACTCGGAATAGAAAGTTTTTTTTTTGTGTTTCGCCGAAATTTCACTATAAAAAAATTATGTAATCTTACCTATAAACCATGAGACACTATTATGCCCAATATTTCTAGATATAATTACTCAACTGCTGTAATTTTATTCATAATTGTTTAAAAATACATAATATCAGAATTATTACAAACATATTATGTAATATGATATATTACCAACGGAATGGAATGGAACGGACTGTATATAATATTACAGTTTTTTTTTAGTAAATTCTCTTTTAGTAAATTTCTAGAACTACAGTAAATTTGCCGTCAGAAATTTTCCATAAATAAGTAAAATTTGCTTAGTTTTGTAATATTATTTTTGATATAATTACATATTTCTAAATTTGTCATAAACAGGGTGTATAACAGAAAGTTGAAATAAATTTCCCGTATAATTCCAGCTATTTGAAAAAATTCCCGTATGTAAATATACAAGTTTAACGATAAAGAAACTTAAAGAAGTGTTAAATCAAAGTTATTTATTGCATATATTATATTTATTTATCACAATTACAGCATGGAACATAAACTATCGCAATCATCAAATTAAAATTACATCTTCCTTTTCATGTGTATTAGTAACATTTGTTTTTTCTAAATAAATTTATTAGCAATATGAAAAAATAAAATTAATATTACAAATTTTTTTAAAATTCACGTAAAACGAAAACATTCCTAGCATAATTCCCGTTTTTTTCTCGTGTATTAAAATTCCCGTATAAAGTTGAAAGTTTCAGCTGTAGGCACTTGGTGAAACATTTTTAATAAAAATAAACAATAAAACACTTGGTGTAAGTTTCACTATATTTATTTGACTTAATCGATTTCGGCTTTCTAGGCCCTCATCAGAAGTTTATACAGAATGAAATATTAAGATTATTTGTAGTTCTTATATACTAAAATTACAGACATATTACAATATTATAACGGTACAAGGATACAGACATTTAACAATAATATAACAGTACAAGAAATATTAAAATCGGGTAAAAGGGTAAAAGGTTTTACCCGATTTTAATATTTCTTGTACTGTTATATTATTGTTAAATGTCTGTATCCTTGTACCGTTATAATATTGTAATATGTCTGTAATTTTAGTATATAAGAACTACAAATAATCTTAATATTTCATTCTGTATAAACTTCTGATGAGGGCCTAGAAAGCCGAAATCGATTAAGTCAAATAAATATAGTGAAACTTACACCAAGTGTTTTATTGTTTATTTTTATTCCCGTATAATTCCCGCTTTTCCCGTTTTTAACGCCCATTATACACCTTGATAAATGACGTATTTTGACATGAATGAAATTACATTTAAAATATTTTATTAGTATTATTATACAAAATATGTACTGTCTCATTATTTTGATGAATTATTACAAATCTTAATATGCAAGCTGTAATATTATATAATTTTAGAAGTTATAATAACAATATGTAATTCTACATTAAGTATATGTGATGCAATTTGCAAAAAGTAAACAATTTTGTTTCTATTTATTAGGTTTATTTTTACTTAATTTATGTGATTATTATGAATTATAATTATAAAATTATATTATAAAATTACAGATATTTTCTGTAATTTCGCTATGTTTTCCGTACAATGTTGCCTCAGCCACAAATATCTAAGCTCAACATAATAATCATCGCTACTTACTTACATACATACATACACAATCACGCCATGTACCCGAAAGGGTGTGGCACAAACTCTTTTCATCATCCCGAAATCAGTCGCTTCCAAACATTCCTATCCAAACAAGCAACTTTCGCACTTTTATCCACATTCATAATTCCTTTCATACATGCTCTTTTATTCCTACTACTTGGAAACTTTTGCTCACGCAAGCCATTCTCTCAATCATACCACTCTAACTACTCATCGGACGTCCACCTGCAAACGTATACCATCTAAATCATTCAAATAAATCTTTTTAACCAAACGTGTTCATTAGACATTTGCTCAACATGTCCGAACCATCTTAACTGACTAACACCAACTTTTGCTACAACTTTTCTTTCGAATTTCACACTCATCATACACTAATCGTATTTCGTACCCGATCTCTCCTATTAACACCACATACTCCACGTAAAAAGCTCATTTCTCATTTTTTTATTTAGTTTCTGTGATTATTATGAATTATGTAAAATTACAGAACTTTAAAGTAAAAATTCAGAATATTTATAAATAGTAAAATAAAATTACAGATATTTTCTGTAATTTCGCTATTTTTTCATACAGTGTTGCCTCAGCCACAAATATTTGAGCTCAACATAATAATCATCGCTACTACTCGTAACATAATATACTAGTTGACAATTGAATAAAAATAAAGTGCTATAAAATAGATTGCGTTGGTACTATTACATTACTGTATTTTCCGATGCTATTAGCGCAGCAAGACTTAAAAGCGTTTCCTTGTAAGTTTGGCGTCCCCATATACGACGCCAGTAACGCCACTTTAGCGGCGCCAGTATCGCTTCAGCGTCGCATTCCAAACTCCAGTCCCCGTTTCGGACGCGCCGTTTCCAGTCCACGCGCGTCAGCCCACGGACTAACAACACCCGCATAGAAGTCATGTGACACTTAGTGGTGCATTTCTCTCCAGTATTTTATTTCGCGCCGCCGAAGTTGTTGTCCAAGCCACTTCCTGGAGATATTGAGTGCGCGTTTGAGAGGCGAACGCGAGGTACAGGCCGGCGTTATGCGGCGGCCGGCTGGCCGCACCCGTTTCTGTCTTATCTACCTCCTAGCCGCCGCTGGAATTGGCATTATTGAGATTGGTGTTAGTGAGGCAGCTACTAGTACTACGGTTGGTGTGGGCACCGTCTCCGAGGAGTCGACTACTACTACACGCGATCCAGGTAAACAGAAACATGTTTTTAGTTATGCAATGCGATTGTCGGAATATAGAAAGTTATAATATAGGGGAAAAAAACGTGACAATAAAAAATAAAATCTCAGCATTTGAGTATTATTATGTTAAAAAAATGACTGCTGTAGAAATGAGATTTTTACGTGGGGTATGTGGTGTAAATAGGAGAGATCGGGTACGAAATACGATTAGTGTATGATGAGTGTGAAATTGGAAAGAAATGTTGCAGGAAAAGTTGCTGTGTTAGAGTCAGTTAAGATGGTTCGGACATGTTGAGCGAATGCGTCTAATGAACGTTTAGTTAAAAAGATTTATTTGAATGATTTTCATGGTATACGTTTGCAGGTGGACGTACGATGAGTAGTTGGAGTGGTGGTATGATTGAGAGAATGGCTTACGTGAACAAAAGTTTTTAAGTAGTACTAATAAAAGAGCATGTATGAGAGGAATTATGAATGTGGATGAAGCAAAAGTTGCTTGTTTGGGAAAAATCTTACAGAACTTATTTTATAAAAATGAAAAAACTTTAGGATTTAGTACTAGACTAATTTTAGTTATAAATCGACGTTTCAACGTAATCTACGTACATCATCATCAAGAAAAGTTACTTGGTAACAAAATATGTAACTATACTATAAAATTTATGAATTATTAAAATAAAAGACCTGCAGATTGTAGTTTTGTATTAATTTTATTAATAATAAACGTTTCGACAAGCTCAACGTACGTCTTCATCAGGAAAACTAGATACAAATGACATTTATAGAAAATAAACAGAACAAAGAAACAAGTTATTTGGCAACAAAATAAGTAACTAGATTATAAAATTTATGAATTATTAAAATAAAACAACTGTAGATTATAGTTTTTATATCACATAATAATCAATATTTATTAATAATTGACGTTTCGACGAACTCAACGTACGTTATTATCAGGACAAATATACAAATAAAATTTACAGTAAATAAAATAAGTTACTAGGTAACAACAACAGATTGATAAGAGAAGCAATAGAAATAATAATAATAATAATAATAATAAATAAATTAATAAAATTTGACTTTAATTAAAAATTTATAAATTTTATGATGTGATTACTGATTTTGTTACATCTATTAACTTGTTTTTATGTTCTGTTTATTTACTGTAAATGCCATTTGTATCAGTTTTCCTGATAAATACAAATGATATGTTCGTCGAAACGTCGATTATTAATAAATAATAAAACAAAAGTAAAACTTAAAGCATTTTTATTTTAATATGAAGAGTTCTAAATTTTTTTTCTATCTTTAACAGTTTGATAGAGCGGTTTTAACTATAGTTGGATTGGACGTGGAGGTCCTGTCGCATGGCCACCAAGATTTTCAAATTTAAATCCGTTGGTTTATTATCTTCGGGGATATTTATTTTTGGACCACCTTGTATTTCTAAAGCATCTTATATATTTGACGATTAAATAAATTACAACATAGTTATTTGTCCAAACTTGTCTAAACTAGAATTATAAATACAAGAAAAAAATAGCTTAAAATTACTAATTGTAAATCAATAGTTAATTATACATCTTCAAAATATAACGTTACAGTTAACTTATAATTAGTAAATCGATTAAGTACTTCGCTTTGAAGTAGCTGTTTTTTTTTTGTTTTTGTTTTATTGTGAATATTCACGTCATCGTCAGTAAATTTTTGAATTATTACTCAATATTTTTGACTGATAATTTTTAAAATGACTAAATGGAAAACTGTTTCATTAAATAATACATACATACATACATACACAATCATGCCATGTACCCAAAAGAGTGTGGCACAAACTTTTTTCATCATCTCGAAATCAGTCACCTCCAAACATTCCTATCCAAACAAGCAACTTTCGCACTGTCATCCACATTCATAATTCCTCTCATACATGCTCTTCTATTCCTACTAATTGGAAACTTTCGCTCACGCAAGCCACTCTTTTAATCATACCCCACTCCAACTACTCATCGGACGTCCACGCAAACGTATACCATTAAAATCATTCAAATAAATCTTTTTAACAGCAAACGTTCATTAGACATTCGCTCAACATGTCCGAACCATCTTAACTGACTCTAGCACCAACTTTTGCTACAACATTTTTTTCAATTTCACACTCATCATACACTAATATAGTAACTCCAATTATAATTAATAATAACATAATAATATAATAATTGCAAAACTCAACAATATTAACAGTAGATTGATAACAGAAAGAATAAAAATTTATAAATGAAAAACATAACTTCAATCAGTATGATATCACATATAATAAGAGAGGTATTATACATACATACATACATACATACACAATCACGCCATGTACCCAAATCACGGTGTGCCACAAACTCTTTTCTTCATCCCGAAATCAGTCGCCTCCAAACACTTCTATCCAAACAAGCAACTTTCGCTTTATCCACATTCATAATTCCTCTTATACATGCTCTTCTATTCCTACTACTTGGTATCATACTAAATTTAACATTTCAAGATTTGTACAAATATTGTTTTATTTTGTTTTTCTACTGTAACTTATTATTACGCTCGTAATTTTAATATGCCACTAAAAAAATTATTTTGTAGTTATATATATATATATATATATATATATATATATATATATATATAGTTAATACTCAAA
Source organism: Clivina fossor (assembly GCA_963966155.1). NCBI lineage: Eukaryota > Metazoa > Arthropoda > Insecta > Coleoptera > Carabidae > Clivina > Clivina fossor. The sequence continues at coordinate 12,707,002 of OZ014564.1, read as the reverse complement.
TACAATCATAAAGGAATAATCTGAAAATGAAAAAATCTTATCGCCTCAACCTGGAATCGAACCAGGGTCCTTTCGCTTGCCGGGCGAATGCTCTACCACTGAGCTATCAAGACCATTACAGATCGAGCGAATGAAACCTAATCATTTTCAGTACACATTCTATTCATAATTTTTCATAGTATAACTGTATTTAAATGATATATCTATCAACTAACCAGATTAATGAATTATATATATATATATATATATATATATATATATATATAGAATATAGAATATAGAATATAGAATATAGAATATAGAATATATTATATATAAAATATAGAATATAGAATAGAATATATTATATATAGAATAGGACCTATGTTCATTTAACATTTTTCACTCAAAATGACTTCCCTGCTAAGTTTGCTGCACTCGTTATTAATCTACCTGTATAATAATAAATATTTTATGAATAAACTTTGAACAAATAAATGTTCATATTGTCATTGTGAAATTTAATATAATAATACTCAAAAATATTGAGATTTTATATTTTTCCCAAATTTTTTTTTATTTTATGAATATTGTTTTATATTTTAAAGGGCGATAATACATCTCAATAGGAGTCGATAAATCTTAAAAACGCCCTTAGTAAAAGTCGTCTTCATAAGCGAGAGATAATAATTCATTTAGTTTTTACTGAGAAACGATTAATTTGTTTGAAACTCTAGTCAACTTTACTACTTAATCAGTAAATTGTTCAATTGATATTACGTGTGTTATTCGACAGATAAAGTTGTTATTCCAGTAATTTACTTTTATATTAATGTAAAAAGATAAACTTTTGTTTTTGGGGTCATGAACCTAAGTTATGAGTAATTTTAATGTTAATAAATTCCCTATCAGGTTCGTTTTTGTTTTTAACAATGACGCGTTTCGACTTTCTTCAGTCATTTTCAGATTTTCTGAGTTTGGTTCGTGTTTGTATGATATGATTTGTATTACGGTTTTTAAACGTGAAAAGTCAAAACGCGTCATTGCTAAAAAACACGATTGGAAGTATATGGGTAAACCCATATATAGACTACTTTGACATTTCTCGGAAAGTTGGCAACACTGTATTTTAATAATATTATAATTTATGTGGGCACTAGGAAAAACTTTTCTGAAAATTTAATCAAAATCGAATAAATAATGTAGCCACAATGAATTTTCAAAAAATTTTGTGATTTTTTTCTCGATAAGTTGGCAACACTGTATGTTGATAAAATTGCATAATTTATTTAGGCACTAGGAAAAACTTTTATGAAAATTTGATTAAAATCGGTTAAATAAAATGGTCATAATAAATTTTTAAAAATTTTATTAATTTTTTTCTCGGAAATTTGGCAACACTGTATTTTGTTAAAATTACATAAATTATATGAATATTAGGAAAATCTTTTATGAAAATTTGAGTAAAGTCGGTTGAATAACATGGCCATAATAAAATTTTGAAAACTTTAGTAATTTTTTTCTCGGAAAGACACCGTACCAGACGCTATACTACTTTTTCCTTGCAGTCAAAGTAGTAACAATAACATACCTGATAGGGAATTTAATAACATTAGAATCAATTTACTTTTACTATCACCCAGTGGCGCAACCACCCCAAGGCTATCAGAATTACCACATATTTTTATTCGTTTAGTCATATACGTATTTAGCAGTCACTTCTAACGCTACAATTATTTACGCCAAAATATTGAGCTAACATTCATTATTTTAAACTATTAATTATTCGATTTATGTAAGATAAAGTGCAAATCTGGTAAGTATTTGCTTTTTTTTTCTTCTCCAAGATAAAATCCTTTCCCCCTCCAAGACAAAATTTTGGCTGCGCCACTGTTATCACCTAAGTTTGACTAAAACTTTTATTATTTTTACCTTTGTTCTTTAAAAACCACGATGACCCATCGATATTCTAATATCGAATTAGTTGATATACACTGTTCGAAAAAAAAATACCCTTATTAGTGCCTATATAAGTCCGTTCCCTAAAATTATCCCTAAAATAGGTAAATTCAAAAGAGTACTTTATTATCCCAGAAAAGGGTAAAAAGGCAGTTATTTACCCTTATTTTTCGAATTTTTTGTCCTTCCATTAAGGTAAAAAGTCAAATATTTTAAAACACAAGAGCAGGGCTATTTTTTGCACTAATAAGGCTATAAATTCAGTTACCCTCGAAAATTTTTACTTTTTTACCCTATTATTTTGAACAGTTTAATACTGATTTATGGGGAAATGCATCATAAATCGACTTTACATTAAACATCTTTTATAGTGGAACATCTTTAACGAAGTAGATTACTAGAGTTTAAAACAAATTAATCATTTCCCAGTAGAAAATAAAAAAATAATTATCTCGTGCTTATGAGACGACTTATACTAAGATGTTTTAAGGTTTATCAACCTTTTTTTGAAATGTACTATCACCCCCTAAAATTATACAAAGTAGATCGTAAACACCCTTTATATTATAAATATTGTATTACAGATTACGTATATGTAATTTGTATCATTGTCTTGGCTGTCTTGGTATTAAGTTATTTTGCTTCTAATATAAGTTGCAACGTACATAAATGCAAACACACACACACACATTAATTGTCATTAAAGTTTTAATACTCTTTGTTCTGGAAAACATAGCATGTGTACCGGTATAATACCATGGTACAGTGGCGTAGCCAGAAACTTGCCAAGGGGGGGGGGGTTAATAATGTTAATCAATAAAGATAATTTTGTCAAAAACAGACATAATCTTGTCAAAAACAGACATAATCTTGTGAAAAACAGACATAATCTTGTGAAAAACTTCATAATTTTGTAAAAAAAAAAACAGTCATAACCTTGTAAAAAATGTTTTTGGTTGTTCAGGTTCTTGGGGGGGGTTTCAACCCCCCCTAACACCCTTCTGGCTACGCCACTGTATATATATATATATATATATATATATATATATATATATATACTATATTATTTGTCTTGCTAAAACTTCCAAGATAGAAGTTACAAACTAAAATAATAGTTATTCGGACTTTGAACTCGGTTTTTAAATTCAAACGTTTCTTTGTTTTAAACTAGTTTTCAAATGTTTCCAATAACATATCAGTTTATAGTTTTTATCACTTTGACTGCAAGGAAAATATAGTATAGTGCTCGTTTCGGTAAATAGGAGAGATTGGGTACGAAATACGATTAGTGTATGATGAGTATGAAATTAAAAAGAATGTTGTAGTAAAAGTTGCCCCGTGTTAGAATCAGTTAAGATGGTTCGGACATGTTGAGCGAATGTCTAATGAACGTTTGCAGTTAAAAAGATTTATTTGAATGATTTTGATGGTATACGGTTGCAGGTGGACGTCCGATGAGTAGTTGGAGTGGGGTATGATTGAGTGTGTTTTGCGTAAGCGATAGTTTCCAAGTAGTAGGAACAAAAGAGCATGTATGAGAAAGGAATTATGAATGTGGATGAAAATGCGAAAGTTGCTTGCGCTGGATAGGAATGTTTGGAGGCGACTGATTTCGGAATAATGAAAAGAGTTTGTGCCACACCCTGCTAGGGTACATGGCGTGATTGTGTATATATGTATGTATGTTATTATATTATTATATTATTATTATTATAGTTGGAGTTAATATTTTATATTATTTAATGAAACAGTTTTCCATTTAGGCAATTTATCAAATATAATTTTACTGTGTTATAAAATAAAAATATTAAAGAATTTAGTTCTATATTAATTTTAATTATTAATTGACGTTTCGACGTACTCTACGTACACTCATCATAAAAAAAAAAGATCCAAATGATATACATACATACATACACAATCACGCCATGTACCCAAAAGGGTGTGGCACAAACTCTATTCATCATCCCGAAATCAGTCGCCTCCAAACATTCCTATTCAAACAAGCAACTTTCACTTTATCCACATTTATAATACCTCTCATACATGTTCTTTTATTTCTACTACTTGGAAACCTTTGCTCACGCAAGCCACTCTCTCAATCATACCACCACTCCAACTACTCATCGGACGTCCACCTGCAAATGTATACCATCAAAATCATTTAAATAAATCTTTTTAACAGCAAACGTTCATTAGACATTCGCTCAACATGTCCGAACCATCTTAACTGACTAACACCAACTTTTACTACAAATGATATACAAGTATAATATAAATAAACAAAACATAGAAACAAGTTACTTGGTAAAAAAATAAGTAACTAGATTATAAAATTTATAAACTATTAAACTAAAACGACTTTAGATTGTAGTTCTTATTAATATTTATTAATAATCAACGTTTCGATAAACTCAACGTATGTCTGGACCAGGAAAAATATACAAAATATAGATACAAGTTACAAAGTAACAAAATAAGTTACTAGATCATAAAATTTATAAATTATTAAAATAAATATACTTAAGGATATAGTTCTATATTAATTTTAATTATAAATCGACGTTTCGAGGTACTCTACGTACATTATCATCAGGAAAAATAAAAATAAATAAACAAAACATAGTTGGATTTATTATTAGAATTAATTTTTGTATTATTACTACTTTGACTGCAAGAAAAAAGTTCAACCGATTTTAATGAAATTTTCAGGATAAATTTGTCTAGTGCCCAAGATGGTCATGTGATTTTGTTTTTTTCTAGTGATGCCAACTTTCCAAGAAAAAAATTACTAAAGTTTTTAAAAATTCATATTGGCTACGTTATTTATCCGATTTTGATCAAATTTTCAGAAAAGATTTCTGTAATGCTCCCATTAATTACATAATTTTATTAATATTCAGTGCTGCCAACTTTCCGAGAGAAAAATTACTAAAATTTTAAAACTTTTATTATGACTATGTTATTCATCCGATTTTACTCAAATTTTCACAAAAGATTCTCCTAGTATTTATATAGTATATTTATGTAATTTTAACAAAATACAGTGTTGCCAACTTTCCGAGAAATGTCAAATTAGTCTATATATGGGTTTACCCATATACTTCTAATCTTGTTTAATTAGAACAGTTGTCCATTTAGACATTTCACAAATTTAATTTTACTTTGTTATAAAATTGCCAGTATTTTGTACTATGTTTGTTAAAAAAAAAATATTGACATTTCGTTGAAAAACAAATAGATTCTTTTGTTTGTGAAAATTATTAAAGCGTATAATTTTGCACTGCATTGATTGAACTTACAAAGGATTTTTAATTTGAAAAAAAAAGCACATTGTTGAAGTTTAGCGAATAATTGTGCCAATATTCATGACAAAACCGATACAATATTGATTTTATCACCACATACGAGTTACTGATTAATTTATTTTATTATGTATGACAACGTATACAAGGTGATAAGTATATTGTCCAACATATATAAAGTTGATGCATATTTATTAGGCGTTTTTTAAACAATATTTATTTAAACAAGATTAGAAATATATGGGTAAACCCATATATAGACCACTTTGACATAATCACATAAATGATAAGAAATAAGAATAAAAAATTTTTTCACAGACAGTTGGCAACACTGTATTTTGTTAAAACTACATAAATTATATGATTACTAGGAGAATCTTTTGTGAAAATTTGAGTAAAATCTGTTAAATAACATAGCCATAATATATTTTTAAAAATTTTAGTAATTTTTTTCTCGGAAAGGTGGCAATACTGGATATTACTAAAATTATATAATTAATGGGAGCATTAGGGATATCTTTTCTGAAAATTTGATCAAAATCGGATAAGTAAATAATGTAGCCAATATAAATTTTTAAAAACTTTAGTAATTTTTTTTTCGGAAGTTGGCATTACTGGAAAAAACCAAAACCACATGACCATCTTGGGCACAAGACAAATTTATCCTGAAATTTCATTAAAATCGGTTGAACCGTCTAGGAGGAGTTGCGACCACAAAATTTTGACTTACGACCGAGCGAGCGAGCTGACGACGCACATCAATACACCTACATAAACTAAGTTCAGATTCGTCATCTAGAAGCTATATGAAAAATTTCTATACACAATTTTTTTTTGTTGAAAATGTTACAGACACCGTACCAAACGCTATACCACTTTTTCCTTGCAGTCAAAGTGGTAAAAATACAGTCTTATAATATGTAAATTTATATCAATTTTTTTTTATAGTGTAGTTTTCACAAATACGTCATAAATTCAATTTTATCTTAAAATTTTAATATATGAGTTACACATTTTCTTAAACCAAATATATATTTTAATATAGTAAAAATTCTTGCAGAACTCATACCCAACACTCACTACCATACATCAATGTAGGCACCAAAACTGCATTGTATAAATGTTTCTATATTTAGTGCAATTTTGACTTAAATATGCTTTTTATCAAAAAATTGTATAGAAATTAAATTATAGAAAATAAAATTTCCTACAACTTTTATTTGCATTACTTTTTAATAGCACTTTTGGTTTAGAAGCTACGCGTCTACTTTTTATTAGATTGTTTTTGACATAAATTTTCTCTAAACATTGTTTTCAACACGTTTTCTTGTTTATTAATTTCTCTTTATATATTATAATAAAACGGTTTTAGGTTTAAGTTCTGTATTAATATTTATTAATAACCGACGTTTTCTACGTATTCAACATACGTCTTCATCAGGAAAACTGATACAAATGACATTTAAAGTAAATAAACAGAACGTATAGAAATAAGCTACTAGACGTAACAAATAAGTAATTAGATCATAAGACTTTTATAAATTAATAATTAATGGTAGCAAAATTTTCTTTAAATGCAGTGCACCTTCACAGTGATTAATGTTATTTTTACCACTTTGACTGCAAGGAAAAAGTAGTATAGCGTTTGGTACGGTGTCTGTAACATTAAAAAAAAAAAAAATTGTATAGAAATCCTTCATATAGCCTCTAGATGACGAATCTGAACTTAGTTTATGTGGGTGTATGTGTGTGCGTCGTCAGCTCGCTCGCTCGGTCGTAAGTCAAAATTTTGTGGCCGCAACTCCTCCTAGACGGTTCAACCGATTTTAATGAAATTTTCAGGATAAATTTGTCTGGTACCCAAGATGGTCATGTGGTTTTATTTTTTCCAGTGATGCCAACTTTCCGAGAAAAAAATTACTAACTTTTTAAAAATTTATATTAGCTACATTATTTATCCGATTTTGATCCAATTTTCAGAAAAGATTTTCCTAATGCTCCTATTAATTATATAATTTTATTAATATACAATGTTGCCAACTTTCCGAGAAAAAAAGTATTAAAGTTTTCAAAAATATATTATAGCTATGTTATTTAACCGATTTTACTCAAATTTTCACAAAAGATTCTCCTAGTAATCATATAATTTATGTAATTTTAACAAAATACAGTAATGCCAACTTCCCGAGAAAAAAATTTAATAAAATTTTTAAAAATTTATTATGATCACTTTATTTAATCGATTTTAATCAAATTTTCTTAAAAGATTCTCCTAGTGCCTAAATAAATTATGCAATTTTAACGAAATACAGTGTTACCAACTTATCGAGAAAAAAATCACAAATTTTTTTAAAAATTCATTGTGGCTACATCATGTATTCGATTTTGATCAAATTTTCAGAAAAGTTTCTCCTAGTACCAACATAAATTATAATATTATTAAAATACAGTGTTGCCAACTTTCCGAAAAATGTCAAGGTGGTCTATATATAGGTTTACCCATATACTTCTAATCTTGTTATTATATTAAATGTATATTTTCCTTATATTTTTATTATTTTAGATAGCAACAATTTTTTTCCTATTATATAATATATTTCAAGCATTGTACATAATGCTTCTGTAAATAAATGCTAATAGATGCGTACATATACTTATGCGTTGCTTAGCAACCAAATTACATTATTTGCATGTTTGTAAAGTTTGTAACCGTTTATCCGACCATGGCCTACTTTATATTCCGGATAAATAATATAATTTAATATTATATATATATATATATATATATATATATATATATATATATAGGTATATACAGTGTGTCCCCGGATTGAGTTCACTATAGCTGTAATCGGCAAAAAATTTAAGAATTTCACTTTGTCTGAAAACAATTTTAGCATATTTTCAGTTTTAAAAAAATTAAGGCGCCCATGAAAAATGTAAAAAACTATTTTATGTTCAGGTAAAGTGCTTTTTTGGTCAATAATATTACGGCATAATGTTCTTGAGAAAAGTTGTTCAGAATATGAAATTATGGCTCTGTGCAAAATTTCAAAAAAATCAGTTTAAAAAAATATGTGTCTGGACATAACGCCGACTGGACAAAACGCCGACCGAGAACATTACGCCGACCGTTCAGTCGCATTTGCGCAAGTTAATCGTTGTTATTGATAGATATTTTGCATGAGATTGATGTATTGATAGATTTTACTCAATCCCAAACGTTTTGGCTTGTACAATCGTCAATTTTTTGTTTATTTAACTTGCACAAATGCGAATAAACGGTCGGCGTAGTGTTCTCGGTCGGCGTTTTGTCCAGTCGGCGTTTTGTCCAGTCGGCGTTATGTCTAGACACATTTTTTTTTTAAGCTAATCTTTTTAAAATCTTGCACAGAGCCATAATTTCATATTCTGAACAACTTTTGTCAAGAACATTATGCCGTATTATTGACCAAACAGGCACTTTACTTTAACATAAAATAGTTTTTTTATTTTTCATGGCCACTTTAATTTTTAAAAAACTAAAAATATCCTTAAAATTGTTTTCAGACAAAGCAGGGCGGAATCCCAAAACATTAAAATGAAATTCTGAAATTTTTTGCCAATTACACTTATAGTGAACTCAATCCGGGAACACACTGTATATATACAATTATTAGAAATGAACATTATTATAATATATTTATATGAACATTTTATTAATGTTCCCAAAACAAATTTATATTATATGTTATCAAGTACTTTATCTATATTCTAAAGAAATAAAATATTGTACCAATTTAATAGAATTTATTTCATAGAATTTTTGTACGGGGTGTTTACAGTTTTCTCTATATTCTTTTAAATCGTCTAATAAGCGAGAGATAATAATTCTTTTTAGTTTTCTACTGAAAAACGATTAATTTGTTTTAAACTCTAGTCAATTCCATTACTAATTAATCAGCATATTATTCAATCTCATTTCCACAGAAATAATTTGTGTTTTTTCATTTTTTAATTTACATAACATATATTGATGAATAAAGCACAAACATAGAAGATTAAGTTATTAAATTTTAATAAAACACTTGGTATATTTCACAAATTTTCTTTTCATTAAAAAGTCTTGACTTTTCATTAAAAAGTCTTGATCACGTAATTTCGGCAGTTAAGCCATCATCAGAAGAATGATAAAAAAATTTTACAAAAATGTTTTAAGTGTCTAAGAGGGAGTGAGCAGAAGTATCCGAAAAACATCTGGTTACTATATTTATGAAGGGAGATGGTATTAGGTCAAGTTGTTTATTCATAAGGTTGACTTTTGATTTTATGGCTGTTTTGAGATCTAAATTTTCCAGGAAGGTTAGTTTGAGCCCTTTCTTTTCTTTGTGTAAGATGGTTAGGTTATCTACTATACAACTATGGTTACATTCTAGCGGTATCCGGACAATTCACCGAAAACCGTTCACCGAAAACAATTCACCGAAAAACAATTCACCGAAGTACCAATTCACCGAAAAACAATTTATCGAAAATTTTTTTATCAAATAACCAACTGAAATAGAATTATATTAAATTAAAATTAATATTAGAAAGTGGTTAGGTTAGGAAAGATTAGGTTAGTAGGATGGTTTAGGTTTTTGTTTTTTTCAGTATGTATAAATAGCCAATTGCGTATACATACCCTATGTATAAATAGCCTCATCCTTAATATTATGAATATTAGAAATGTCTTTAAAAACAGCGTATTTACGGAGGGGTGATGGGTAGGTTAGGTCAGGGTAGTTTAGGTTGTTTAATTCTATTTCATTTGGTTATTCAATAAATTGTTTTTCGATGAATTGTTTTTCGGTGAATTGGTACTTCGGTGAATTTGTTTTCGGTGAATTGTCCGCGACCCAGATTTTACTATTATTGTTCTGTAATTTCGCTATATTGTTTTTACAATGTTGTTCTTTAAAAATCACAATGAGCCATCGATATTATAATATCAAATTAATCGATATGATAGTTAAATTGAATTACTCAGACTACAACTTTACCTGTCAAATAACAAACGTAATAAAGTAATAACAATTCAAAACAAATGTAATAACAACGGAACAAATAGCTGATTAATTAGTAGATTACTAAAGTTTAAAACACATTAATCGATTCCAGTAAAAACTAAGAGAATTATTATCTCACTTACAAGACGACTTTTACTAAGACGTTTTTAGATTTATCGCCCCCCCCCCCCTAAAAGGATACAGAGAAGTATATGGGTGTATTTAATGAAAGTACACCATCAATAAAATGTCACAAGAAAGTGCATCAATGCGTCTCGTCTACTGTAACGTAGAACATTTTAGAGCAGTGTTTCCCAAACTTTTGAGATCTGTGTACCATACATACATACACAATCACGCCATGTACCCATATGGGTGTGGCACAAACTCTTTTCATCATCCCGAAATCAGTCGCCTCCAGTTCGCAATTTCATCCACATTCATAATTCCTCTCATACATGCTCTTCTATTTTTATTACTTGGAAACTTTCGCTCACGCAAGCCACTCTCTCAATCATACCACTCCAACTACTCATCGGACGTCCACCTGCAATCGTATACCATCAAAATCATTCAAATAAATCTTTTTAACCAAACGTTCATTAGACATTCGCACAACATGTTCGAACCATCTTAACTGGCTAACACCAAATTTTGCTACAATATTCTTTTTCAATTTCACACTCATCATACACTAATTTATTTGTACCCTTTCTATAATTTTCGTAGCATTGGGTACCCCTTGTTAAAAAAAATTGCATATACTTTAATAACACTCAAAATACATTAATTTTTTTCCTTTTTAGTACATAAACAAAATAATAATAAACGAAAAATTAAAGTCAGTCGTACTAAAGCACATAACAAACCTTCCTTATTAGAAAAATCGTACACGTCAGTTCACATTGCTGATTTCAATGTATATTGACGTGTTTTTTGTGTGACAGTGTTGTCTGGGACATGGGGTAATAATGCATAGAATCACAATTTAAAACCACACATACACAATACTAACAAGATTAGAAGTATATGGGTAAACCCATATAGAGACCACTTTGACATTTCTCGGAAAGTTGGCAACACTGTAGTTTAATAATATTATAATATATGTGGGCACTAGGAGAAACTTGCATGAAAATTTGATCAAAATCGAATAAATAATGTAGCTACAATGAATTTTAGTAATTTTTTTCTCGGAAAGTTGGCAACACTGTATTTTGTTAAAATTACATAAATTATATAAATACTAGGAGAATCTTTTGTAAAAATTTGAGTAAAATCGGTTGAATAACATGGCCATAATAAAAATTTTAAAAGTGTAGTAATTTTTTTCTCGGAAAGTTGGCCACACTGAATATTAATAAAATTATATAATTAATGGGAGCTTTAGGGAAATCTTTTTTGAAAATTTGATTAAAATCGGATAAATAATGTAGCCAATATGAATTTTTAAAAACTTTAGAATTTTTTCTCGGAAAGTTGGCATTACTGGAAAAAAATAAAACCACATGACCATCTTGGATACTAGGCAAATTTATTCTGAAAATTTCATTAAAATCGGTTGAAGCGTCTAGGACTAGTTGCGGCCACAAAATTTTGACTTACGACCGAGCGAGCTAGCTGACGACGCACATCTATACACCCACATAAACTAAGTTCAGATTCGTCATCTAGAGGCTATATGAAGAATTTATATACATAATTTTTTTTTTTTTAATGTTACAGACACCGTACCAAACGCTATACCACTTTTTCCTTGCAGTCAAAGTGGTAAAAAGTAACAATATTTTTTATTATTGTTCTATGTTTGTAATCGAAAATAAGTAAGCTGTTTGTTGCACGAGGTTCAGCCAAAGTCCGGTGAAGTACGTATCAAACTCAACATTCACTACCATACATCAACGTAGGCACCAAAATTGCATTGTATTTACTGTAAATGTCATTTGTATCTCCACAAAACTCTTCTCGTCCCCCACGGGGTACGCGTACCACATTTTGGGAAACACTGTTTTAGAGTATATGGGGGCGGATGCCATATTAAAATGCATGAAGTCATCACAAACATTAATCAACCCCTCTTGGTACTTAGAACTTAGAATCCCAGCAATTAACTCTGGTTCGAGAAACTTTACAGTAAGTTTCAAAATAGATGAACTACGGTCCTTCTGGTAAACCTCTGTGGTTATATTTATGTTGTATTGAGAATTTTACGTGGGGTATGTGGTGTAAATAGGAGAGATCGGGTACGAAATACGATTAGTGTATGATGAGTGTGAAATTCGAAAAAAATTTTGTAGCAAAAGTTGCAGTGTTAGTCAGTTAAGATGGTTCGGACATGTTGAACGAATGTCTAATGAACGTTAAAAAGATTTATTTAAATGATTTTGATGGTATACGTTTGCTAGTGGACGTCCGATGAGAAGTTGGAGTAGTATGATTGAGAAAGAGTGGCTTGCGTGAACGAAAGTTTCCAAGTAGTAGAAATAAAAGAGCATGTATAAGAGGAATTATGAATGTGGATGAAACAAAAGTTGCTTGTTTGGATAGGAATGTTTGGAGGCGTCTGATTTCGAGATGATGAAAAGAGTTTGTGCCACACCCTGTTTGGTATATGGCGTAATTGTGTATGTCAGCTATTCTCAACCGCTGGTCCGGCGGACCACCAGTGGTCCGCGGAGAAATTTTACTAGTCCGCGGACAATTTTTTCTATCCGCAAAAAAAATTTACTTATCAAAAAAATAATAATAATAATAATCGTAAGAGTGATATTTTTTGTTGTGTTACTTTGTCCATGAGTTTGTGATTTTTTTTATAATTTTCTGTGATTTTTGTTAAAGCTTTATATACTCAATTTTTATATGTATATATAATTACATATTTTTACATTTAAATATTATTGTAAGTAAATGATAATAAAAATGTTACAATTAACTTATGTAGTAGTTTTTTAATATCTAGTAAAATTTTGTTGTTAAAAAAATATCACTGGTCCGCGAATTTTTTTTACAAATTTTACTGGTCCGCAGGCCAAAAAAGGTTGAGAAACGCTGGTGTATGTAATATGTCCTGTTTAGATACCGCAAACAAACAATAAACTATGGACTAAATATGATGGGAATTTTGATATGGCAAATATAGGTTAATTTCCGAAATGGAATTTATTTTATTCGTTTTATGGTTAAGAAGGCCATATTTTGTTATTATAAAATGCGGTCAGAAACTATTGGTTTTTATATTTCAGTTTATATTAAAATTTTCATTTTTAAACATCGCTATTTATTAATTATACTTACATATGTTTTATAGAATGTAACAAAAAACTCTGTTAGGTGTAAGTATAATTTTTATTTCACTACGACTGTTTTCTTATTAATTAAATTTCAAACTCTTTTTTATAAATATTATCTTTTTCTATAATATTGACAAAATGATATACAAAGATTTTTGGTTTTTCATAAGTTTTACGAGTAGTTAAGCTATGAAGAAGATTTAAAATAAATCGAAAGCTTGCCGTTTGAAACTTAATTTTTTAAACTTTTACTATCACCTTTGTTTGACTAAATTTTTTATTAATTTTATCTTACTTTTTCAAAATCGATATTCTAATATCGAATTTGTCGAATTTATATATAAATTAAGAAACTTTTTGTAAATATATTACATAATTATACCACTTTATATATATTTTTTATATATATATATATATATATATATATATATATATATATATATAATAATTTTATTAAACCTCAAACAAATACATGGCAAGGTCAATTACATAATAAATATATATATATATATATATATATATATATATATATATAAATAATAATAATTTTAATAATACTCAAAAATTGAGATTTTAAATTTTTCCCAAAATTTCACATGATAATTAGTCATTGAATCGGCTGTTAAGCTATGCATCAATGACTGGCCAGTTTTAACCGTAGACACGTGTTTCGGTCTTTAGGACCTCATCAGTGTCTCCCCGACACTGATCAAAGCTCCGTACTGTTGAGGTCCTAAAGACCGAAACACGTGTCTACGGTTAAAACTGGCCAGTCATTGATGCATAGCTTAACAGCCGATTCAATGACTGATTATCATGTGAAATATTGGGAAAAATATAAAATCTCAATTTTTGAGTATTATTATATTAAATTTCACAATGACAATACAAACATTTATTTGTTCAATGTCCTAATAATAATTTTATTAGACCTCAAACAAATACATGGCAAGGTCAATTACATAATAAATATATATATATATATATATATATATATATATATATATATATTTAAGAAAATTTAGAAAATTTGAAACATTCTATATTTAGTAAAGTTGCTTCTCTGGATAGGAATGTTTGAAATAAAGAAAAGAGTTTGTGCCACAACCATTTTTGAGTACATGGCGTGATTGTGTATGTATGTATGAAATAATATTGAACTGAAGTGTGTGTCTAGTTTTGTTGTCGGTACCTAGCGTCGTTATTCGAAAAGAAAACGAAAATAATTGATGTTAGAATATTGATTTTTATGACGTAAAACATAAAGAAATCAATTATTAGGGTTTAGTTGTACTTCAGATATTAATACCGTTTATCGGTTAATTTATGATAAATTTTTGAAGTATATCTTTGTACATACATACATACATACACAATCACGCCATGTACCCAAAAGGGTGTGGCACAAACTCTTTTTAACATCCCGAAATCAGTCGCCTCCAAACATTCCTATCCAACACAAGCAACTTTCGCTTCATCCACATTCATAATTTCTCTCGTACATGCTGTAAATCTTTGTAATATTTAAATTTTTTATACTGATGAATTATTAGTATGCAGATATTTGAATAATTGTAATATTATTTGATAGTCAAATATCTGCTATGGCCACCACAGAATCGACAGTTATCAAATAAATTTATGGAATAGAAAAAAAATAATAGAATTGTACAAAGAACAAGATTAGAAGTATATGGGTAAACCCATATATAGACCTCTTTGACATTTCTCGGAAAGTTAGCAACACAATATCTTTAATAAAATTATAATTTATGTGAGCACTAAAAGAAACTTTCCTGAAAATTTGATCAAAATCGAATAAATAATGTAGCCACAATAAATTTAAAAAAAAATGTGATTTTTTTTCTTAATAAGTTGGCAACACTGTATTTTGTTAAAATTGCATAATTTATTTAGGCACTAGGAGAATTTTTTATGAAAATTTGATTAAAATCGGTTAAATAACGTGGTCATAATAAATTTTCTAAAATTTTAGTAATGTTTTTCTCGGAAAGTTGGCAACACTGGATATTAATAAAATTATATAATTAATGGGAGCATTAGAAAATTTTTTCTGAAAATTTGATCAATATCGGATAAATAATGTAG
The DNA here is from genome assembly GCA_963966155.1 of Clivina fossor. Taxonomy (NCBI): domain Eukaryota; kingdom Metazoa; phylum Arthropoda; class Insecta; order Coleoptera; family Carabidae; genus Clivina; species Clivina fossor. The sequence continues at coordinate 12,691,333 of OZ014564.1, read as the reverse complement.
CCAATATAAATTTTTAAAAATTTTAGTAATTTTTTTCTCGGAAAATTAGCAACACTGGATATTAATAAAATTAAATAATTAATGGAAGCATTAGGCAAATGTTTTCTAAAAATCTGATTAAAATCGAATAAATGATGTAGCCAATATGAATTTTTATAAAGTTTAGTAATTTTTTTTTTGGAAAGTTGGCATCACTGAAAAAAAATAAAACCACATGATCATCTTGTGTACTAGACAAATTTATCCTGAAAATTTTATTAAAATCGGTTAAACCGTCTAGGAGGAGTTGCGGCCACAAAATTTTGACTTACGACCGACCGAGCGAGCTGACGACGCAGACCCACATAAACTAAGTTCATATTCGTCATCTAGGAACTATATGAAGGATTTTTATACACAATTTTTTTATTTTTTTAAATGTTACATACACCGTACCAAACGCTATACCACTATTTCCTTGCAGTCAAAGTGGTAAAAAAAACAATCACTGTGAATGGTTATACTGACTTAAATAAAATTTGGTTTCTATTAAATAAAAATTTATAAATTTTATAATCTAGTTACTTATCTTGTTTCTCTGTTCTGTTTATTTACTATAAATGTCATTTGTATCAGTTTTCCTGATAAAGACGGAAATTAATTTATGTTTCGACTAAACTGGATTTGTAAAAATGCAGCTAAAACAAAAATCGAATGCAATTGAAATTTGAACGACGACTAAAAATACCAGAGCTTTGAACCGTTATATTTCTCGTTCCGGTTTGCTTTTCGCTTCAATTTAATAAATTCGGCTTTTTTTCTGGCAAAAATAAAGGGTTTTTTTTCGGTTTTGAATTTACGGTTGAGTTCCGAGTGATTAATTTTGAATTTTTATGTTTTTATTTGTTTAAAAAATTTATCTTCTACTATAATTTAAAATATTTTATTCCTACTTTTATAATAAGCATCAGTGGCGTAGCCAGGGAGGGTTAGGGGGGGTTAAAACTTCCCCCAAGAACCTGAACGACCGAAAACATACGTATGTGAAATATGAAATATGTTATTTTACTTTCTATTTTATAAAAGTATAATTTTTATTGCTCTTTATTTTTTATACAAATTATAGTATTATCTTTATTGATTAATATTACGTATATCATTTCTTTAGTAATTGATGATAAGTGATTTTTTTGGTATACGTTTGCGTGGACGTCCGATGAGTAGCTGGAGTCGTATGATTGAGAGAGTGGCTTGCGTGAGCGAAAGTTTCCAAGTAGTAGGAATAAAAGAGCATGTATGAGAGGAGGAATTATGAATGTGGATGAAGAGAAAGTTGCTCGTTTGGATAGGAATGTTTGAAGGAGACTGATTACGAGATGATGAAAAAAGTTTGTGTCACACCCTGTTGGGTACATGGCGTGATTGTGTATGTATGCATGTTTAATTATACTTTTTCTGTAAAAATACATGTAAATTTATATCAATTTTTTCAGTTTACAAACTTCCAAACAATGCTAAATATCAAATATCAACGACTGTTGCAATATTTTGCCTAGATATATTAATATCAGATAATATACATGATTCTCAAACGAAGTTGCTAAGTTTTAGCAACGTTGCTAACAACTCTAACCAATAGAAACAAATATAACAGCTGTCATTTTGATTTTTTATTTAGTGTCAGATAATATTATTGGCTAATGTTCTTAGCAACGTTGTTAAAACTTAGCAACTTCGTTAGAGAATTAGGGTGAATGTATAGCTAGAAAATTCTGAGCATAATTATTTCATTAATATTACAGTAAAGCGCTTTACGATTAATGAACTCTTCAAAATCAATATGTATATAAATTTTCTCGAGGTCGAACAAAAATTAATATAAATTCCTCAAATCAAACGTGCTTTGCTTCGATTAACCAATAAAATCAACCAGAGACGGACTAGAAAACATACAAACATACATACACAATCACGCCATGTACCCAAATTAGGGTGTGGCACAAACTCTTTCTACTGCATTGTATATACTCAAACGGGCTTCTTTGGAAACATTTACAAACATGAATTTTACAAATACTGGTTGCAAGGTTTTAAGTGTTTTGGGTATTTTTGCCAGAAACATATCCAGAAAATTAACCCCCTCCCAACCCTTCTATCGATTCAGTGTATATATTGCTGTTTCGGTGCCTACGTTGGTGTATGGTAGTGACTAGAACTGGACGATATTGAAATTTTAATAACGATATTAGATATTAAAAATTTTGATAATACCGATATATTGATAATCGTTCTATCGATACATACATACATACATACACAATCACACCATGTACCCAAAAGGGTGTGGCACAAACTCTTTTCATCATCCCGAAATCAGTCGCCTCCAAACATTCCTATCCAAACAAGCAACTTTCGCTACATCCACATTCATAATTCCTCTCATACATGCTCTTTTATTCTTACTACTTGGAAACTTTTGCTCACCCAAGCCACTCTCTCAATCATACCACTCCAACTACTCATCGGACGTCCATGCAAACGTATACCATCAAAATCATTCAAATAAATCTTTTTAACCAAACGTTCATTAGACATTCGCCTTACATGTCCGAACCATCTTAACTGACTAACTCCAACTTTTTATCTTATATTATATTATATTATGTTATATTATATATTATGTTACATACAAGACTAGAAATACAAATAAATTTTTACATTCTTTTTTCAAAAACAGACTGAACTAAATGCCTTTAAGCAGATTATATCCTTATAATATCTGTCAATTATTTTTCTCTTCTTTTCAGCACATTGATAGAATAATAAAGTCAAAGCTGCTTATTTTTAGAATCGATAGAGAAAGGATTATTTTCTCTTTTGTAGTAAAACGGCGCAGTGCCAATTTGTGATGTAGAATTTTCGGGATTTCTTTTTCTTCTTTTTATTTTTTATATCGCAAAGCTTTCAAACCGACCGTATTGTATAAAGGAGCTTGATCTAAGACCTAAAAGGCCTTATAGACAGTGGCGTAGCTAGAAACTTGTTAAGGGTGGGGGGGGGGGGTTAATAATATTAATCAATAAAAATAATCTTGTCAAAAACAGACATAATCTTGTGAAAAAAAGACATAATCTTGTGAAAAACAGACATAATCTTGTAAAAAACAGTCATAACCTTGTAAAAAACAGACATAACCTTGTGAAAAACAAACATAATCTTGTGAAAAACAGACATAATCTTGTAAAAAATTTCATAATCTTGTAAAAAAACAGTCATAATCTTGTAAAAAACAGTCATAATCTTGTAAAAAAACAGTCATAACCTTGTGAAAAACAGACATAATCTTGTGAAAAACAGACATAATCTTGTAAAAAAACTACATAATTTTGTAAAAAAACAGTCATAACCTTGTAAAAAACAGTCATAACCTTGTAAAAAACAGTAATAACCTTGTAAAAAACAGTCATAACTTTGTGAAAAACAGACATAATCTTGTGAAAAACAGACATAATCTTGTGAAAAACTGACATAATCTTGTGAAAAACTTTATAATCTTGTAAAAAACAGTCATAACCTTGTAAAAAACAGTCATAATCTTGTGAAAAACAGTCATAATCTTGTAAAAAACAGACATAATCTTGTGAAAAACAGTCTTAATTTTGTAAAAAACAGTCATAATCTTGTAAAAAAACAGTCATAACCTTGTAAAAAACAGACATAATCTTGTGAAAAACAGACATAATCTTGTAAAAAAAACTACATAATTTTGTAAAAAAACAGTCATAACCTTGTAAAAAACAGTCATAACCTTGTAAAAAATAGTCATAACCTTGTAAAAAACAGACATAATCTTGTGAAAACAGACATAATCTTGTGAAAAACAGACATAATCTTGTAAAAAACTTCATAATCTTGTAAAAAACAGTCATAACCTTGTCAAAAACAGACATAACCTTGTAAAAAATTTCATAATCTTGTAAAAAACAGTCAAAATCTTGTAAAAAACAGTCATAACCTTGTGAAAAACAGACATAATCTTGTAAAAAACAGACATAATCTTGTAAAAAACAGTCATAACCTTGTGAAAAACAGACATAATCTTGTAAAAAACAGACATAACCTTGTAAAAAACAGTCATAATCTTGTGAAAAACAGACATAATCTTGTAAAAAACAGACATAACCTTGTTCTTGGGGGGGGGTTAACCCCCCTAACACCCTCCTGGCTACGCCACTGCTTATAGAAAATTCATTGGTTTCATTTAAGTAAAAAGGCTTTCCAGAGTTTGCGAAATTCTGAAGAATTTTACATTGGCGATGTAAACATATCGCCGAGTGAATTTGATAAATAAAATAAAATACATGCAAAATTTCAATTAATTTCAATTTTTTCTTATAATTTAGAAGAAATATTTAGGTCGACTTATTGAATGGTTCCTGAAAAATATTTTGTATTTGGGGAATTTTCTAGTAAAATGTATAGAAACAGTTTTTAAAAATATTATATTATAGTTTATGTAAACAGTTTTGCAAATTTGTGTACATATTTGTTTAATATCTATATTTAGGACGAGTTTTTTTATACATACATACATACACAATCACGCCATGTACCCGAATGGGTGTGGCACAAACTCTTTTCATCATTCCGAAATCAGTCGCCTCCAAACATTCCTATCCAAACAAGCAACTTTCGATTCATCTACATTCATAATTCCTCTCATACATTCTCTTTTATTCCTACTACTTGGAAACTTTCGCTCACGCAAGACTACTCTCTCAATCATACCACTCCAGCTACTCATCGGACGTCCACGCACACGAATACCATCAAAATCATTCAAATATATCTTTTTAACCAAATGTTCATTAGACATTCGCTCAACATGGCCGAACCATCTTAACTGACTAACACCAACTTTTGCAACAACATTTTTTTCAATTTCACACTCATCATGCATTCCTGCATATACAGTGCGATATTTTTATCTCTGAACATATGAACTGAACTACATACAAATTTTCTATGTTTAATTTTAAAACTAACACATCAATCGCATGAATACATCCCTGACAGTTATGCAACCAATCTTACGCAATATGATGTTTATTTGAATAAAAAATAAAATATTTAACAGAATATGGTCATTTATTGTAAATTGCTGAACACTTAAATTTATAAATAATAATTAATAAATAATACTATACATTTTTAAACAGATTTCTTGAAATAATGCGAATAGTTTAATATTTTGTTGAAAGTAATTTATTTTTTCAAATAACTGTCACATTATGTAAGATTGGTTGCATAACAATCAGGGATGTCTCCATGCGTTTGATGTGTTTTTTTTTAAATTAAACATAGGAAATTTATATGTAATTCAGTTCATATGTTCAGAGATAAAAATATCGCACTGTATATGCAGGAATACAGGTCTATTTAAGTTGTTATTTAATCTCGATAATTATAAAATATAAGGCCTAACAGACTGCTTTTAAACTACAAATTTTTTATCTTTATATATATATATATTTATATATATATATATATTTATATATATATATATATATATATATATATATATATATATATGTAGCTGGGCAAGCTGCTTATATAATGTAGCTAAGCTACAGCTACAAGCTATTCTTTAAAAATTGATAGAGCTACAACTATAGCTACTTTTTTCCAACAGTAGTTTAATCTACAGCTACGAGTATAAAATACTATAAAAGTAGCTGTTAAATCTTAAGCTAATTTGTAAGCCACTTTTAAAGCTACTTTGTTAGCTACTTTATAAATAATGTAAAATATAAACAGTCGATTAAATTTTCACAAAAACAATAAAAAATCCTTTATTGGCCAATTTCGGCCATCATCAGAATTATGATGGCTTAACAGCCGAAATAGGGCAATAAATTTTTTTTTATTGTTTTTGTGAAAATTTAACAGAGTATTTTTATTTTACATTATTTCATAATGTTTCACCAAGTGCCAACTACTTCAATTGAATTGATACTTTATACATACATACATACACAATTACGCCATGTACCTAAAAGGGTGTGGCACAAACTCTTTTTATCATCCAGAAATCAGTCGTCTCCAAACACTCCTATCCAAACAAGCAACTTTCGCACTTTCATCCACATTCATAATTCTACTCTCATACATGCTCTTCTATTCCTACTACTTGGAAACTTTTGCTCACGCAAGCCACTCTCTCAATCATATCACTCCAACTACTTATCGGACGTTAACCTGCAAACGTATACCATCAAAATCATTCAAATAAATCTTTTTAACCAAACGTGTTCATTAAACATTCGCTCAATATGTCCGAACCATCTTAACTGACTAACACCAACTTTTACTACAACATTTCTTTTAATTTCACACTCATCCATACACTAATCGTATTTCGTACCCGATTTCTCCTATAGTTACACCACATACCTCACGTAAAAATCCCATTTCTCCAGCAGTCATTTTCCGTTTATGCTTTTGCAACCAAAGCCAAGATTCACTACTATACATCAACGTAGGCACCAAATTAAATAAGTTTGACTGTGTACTTGTGTAGTCATATTTGGAGCTGCCGTCAGCGGTATATATATATATATATATATATATATATATATATATAATAACTAACAACTTTATTTTCCTAGTAACATAATTAGTTAATATATTTTATATTGATCAAATCTTTTTGTAAATACTTTAAATGCAATATATTGAAAATTAATTGATAAACGTTGTTTTCCAATTTACGTTTGAATGATTTCCACAAAAACCTTTTAATTCAATAGAAAATGAAATAATTTTCCGCTATAGGGCGGCCATATTGGAAAAGCGGATATGTTTACTTGGTGCCAAATCCAACACCGTTAAATTTCCACTAATTGTTTCTGGTCTAATTGTGTCATTGATTATTGATTTTTAACTGATTTACAAATGTCATTTGTATGTTTCGAAATATATATATATATACAGGATGATTTGTAAGTAATTGGAAATATTTTAACTGGAGTATCCTGGGCTCAGAATATGCAGATTTGACCCAAAACACTTAGATAAAATGTGGCTCCTTACTGAGCTACAGGGTGTTTTATTTAAAAATTTAAAAACGATTTTTGCCCAGTACTTAAAAACTATTTGACGTATCCTTATCATACTTGGCAGGAAGTGTAGGTACCGTACACCATACTAAATTATGTTAAACAAAAATTTCTGGCTAGTGCCAGTGGCGTACAACAGGGGCAAGTGAGAGGTTGATCCTTCCTAAATTCTACGCCACTGGCGGAATTGTCATTTTAGCACAATTTTTCAATTCTCCAATACTTTCAGTATATAAAACATACTCTTTCTTCGTAACGATAAAGTCACTATTTTTCGAGATATTTAAAGTTAAACATAAAGCTGCACACTTGGGATATTTTCAAAATTTGCTCAAAAAATCTGAAAAAATTCAGTAAAATAGAGGAAAAAATTAGCTACATAATAACTAAGTAACTTTTTTTTTTTAACTCATTCTGGTTTGGCAGGAAAAATTATTAAAAATTTATATTTTTTGCATTTTAATTTTTTATTTTCAATAATTTTTTCTGCCAAACCAAAATGAGATAGAGAAAAAAGTTGCTTAGTTATTATGTAGCTAATTTTTTTCTCTATTTTACTAAATTTTTTCAGATTTTTTTGATCAAATTTTTAAAAAATGCCAAGGGTGCAGCTTATGTTTAACTTTAAATATCTCGAAAAATAGTGACTTTATCGTTAGGAAGGAAGAGTATGTTTTTTACACAGAAAGTATTGGAGAATCGAAAAATTGTGTTAAAATGATAATTCTGCCAGTGGCGTAGAATTTAGGAAGGATCAACCTCTCACTTGCCCCTGTTGTACGCCACTGGCATTAGCCAGAAACTTTTGTTTAACATAATTTAGTATGGTGTACGGTACCTACACTTTCTGCCAAGTATGATAAGGATACGTCAAATAGTTTTTAAGTACTGGGCAAAAATCGTTTTTAAATTTTTAAATAAAGCACCCTGTAGCTCAGTAAGGAGCCACATTTTATCTAAGTGTTTTGGGTCAAATCTTCATATTCTAAGCCCAGGATACTCCAGTTAAAATATTTCCAATTATTTACAAATCACCCTGTATATATATATATATATATATATATATATATATATATACCGGGTGTCTACTTTTTTTTTGTTACATAGGGAATAAAATGCTAAAATTTTCATTTGGTGATAAATTTTCCCCTAATTATTATAGAACAAAAGTACAAATACAAAAGTTGTTTAGAATTCAAAAATGCATCAAATGATGCCAAATTTATCAATATAGGATGTTCTGATCAAGAATTAGAAGCAAATTAAAATTTCCATTTTTGCGCTCTTTACATCAAAGTGCCACGGAAATTAAACAAATAATTTCATTTCTTCTGGAGTTTGAGTTTGACAGATCGTATTTATTTTATTGTTACGTTCTGTATTATTATTATTATTATTATTATTATTATTATTATTATTATTATTATTGAAAATAATGAATAAACTTAATGTAAATGAAAAGCTATTAAGTATAAAAAGTATTAAGTATTTATTATTTATTACAATGAAAGGGTATTTTACTCGGCTGTACACTACGTACTAGCTGTGGTTTTAAATTGTGAATGTCTCCATTATAATTTTAAGTAATTGTTTAATTTATTTATTAACTTCAAGTTATAAAAACAATACATTTGAATTAGATGACTGGCATTATGCCTAATATATTTATTATAATAATTTAAACTTATCCCTGAGGATGCTGTAAGTTGTGCAGTGAAACGTCGGATAAGAGTTTAATAAATAGTAAATAGCTGAACTCCGTAAAACTTTCTTTATTTATTACAATATTCAATATACCTATAAAACAGAAAAATTCATGAATACAAGATATAGGAGAACAAAAACGAAACTAACAATTTAAATTAAATGTTCAAATAAATCGCCATTAACTGCCAAACAATAACCTAATCTGTTATAAAATTCGTGACGTACAGAGCTTAATTGTGTTTGTGTTATATTATTGCACTCTTCAACAATGGCATTTTTCAAATCAACAAGATTTTTGATATGTCGTTTATAAATTTTCTCCTTCAAATATGGCCATAAAAAGAAATCGCACGGTGCTAAATCGGGCGATCTAGCTGGCCAATTAATTGGACCACCTCTACCAATCCATGAATTTGGAAAACATTGATCCAAATATAATTTAATGTTGCAGCTGTAATGTGCCGGACATCCGTCTTGTTGATACCAGACAACATTATCTTGAGTTGCACACTCTTCTAACTGCGGACCAATATGATTTTGCAACATATCCAAATATTTTTCGTTGTTTAAATTATTTTCAATAAAAAATGGCCCAATTATACACCTGCCAAAAATTCCAGCCCATACATTAACTTTTTCTGAATATTGGGTACGTGTTGCTACCATTAAATGAGGATTTGTTTGGCTCCATATTCTAAAGTTTTGTGTATTAGGTTCGCCGTGTAAAGTAAACGTAGACTCGTCAGTAAAACAAATAGATTTCAAGAAGTTTCTGTCTAAATTGGATTTTTCCATAATAATGTTACTAAATTCGCTTCTAGCCATTTTATCCGCTTCAAATATCTCTTGGTGCGTGGAATATTTATAAGAATGATATTTTTCATTTTTTAGTACCTTATGTATTGTTGAAGGATGCAAATTTAATTCAGCACCAAGTTGACGCACACTAACATTTGGGTTTTCCGTTACACACAAAAGTATATTCAATGTATTTTCTTTAATTGCATTTTGATTTAAATTCTCCTCCTGATCTTCTGCGTTGATTTTTCTACAATTTTTACAACGTTTTAACACACTTCCAGTTTCTTCGAATTGTTTAATTATCCTACGAATAGTCATAGCGGAAGGTATGGGACGGATTTCAAAGAAAGCGCTGAATAAATCTCTTACTCGTCGTATCGAATTTCCAGTAAAATACCATTTTACGCACTGAACTTTTTCATTTACCTTAAGTTTATTCATTATTTTCAATAATAATGATAATAATACAGAACGTAACAATAAAATAAATACGATCTGTCAAACTCAAACTCCAGAAGAAATGAAATTATTTGTTTAATTTCCATGGCACTTTGATGTAAAGAGCGCAAAAATGGAAATTTTAATTTGCTTCTAATTCTTGATCGGAACATTCTATATTGATAAATTTGGCATCATTTGATGCATTTTTGAATTCTAAACAACTTTTGTATTTGTACTTTTGTTCTATAATAATTAGGGGAAAATTTATCACCAAATGAAAATTTTAGCATTGTATTCCCTATGTAACAAAAAAAAAGTAGACACCCGGTATATATATATATATATATACATACATACACAATCACCCAACTCGGTGTGGCACAAACTTTTTTATCATTCCGTAATCAGTCTCCTCCAAACATTCCTATCCAAACAAGCAACTTTCGTTTCATTCATATTCATAATTCTTCTCATACATGCTCTTTTATTCCTACTACTTGGAAAATTTTCAATCATGTTACCGAAAAATAATTTTAAGTAAAATTATTATAAAATATCTACACAATAATTTATTTCTATTAAACTGTCACAAGATATTTTTTTGTTCGGATTTAAAAAACCAAAATTTGAAACTAAACTAGTACCGAATTTTTTTTTAGACTAAACTAGAACTTCAAATTTTTGAGAAATTATTAATTTTTTATGAATGATTAAAGCCCTATTATAGTTTTACAAACAAACACACGACACGAAAAAACACATTTTAAATTTTTACATTCAGTGTTTGGATTGGTCAAATTCTTCTACTTGTTCGTAAAACTAAAACCAAAACTGCAGATTTTAAAATCGGTTCTAAGACAACATAACAGTTACTAAACAAACAAGATTAGAAGTATATGGGTAAACCCATATATAGACCACTTTGACATTATCACATAAATGATAAGAAATAGGAATAAAAATTTTTTTTATCAAAAGTTGGCAACATTGAATTTTACTAATATGTAATATTATAGGCGCTAAGGATATCGTCTGCAAAAATTTCATTAAAATCGGATAAATAATGCGGACATAACAAATTTTTAAATATTTTAGTAATTTTTTTCTCAAAAAGTTGGCAACACTGTATTTTATTAAAATTACGAAATGTATGTGGGCACCAAAAGAATCTTTCCTAAAAATTTGATCAAAATCGGATAAATAATGTAGCCACAATAAATTTTTTAAAACTTTAGTAATTTTTTTCTTGGAAAGTTGGCAACACTGTATTATATTAAAATTACGTAATTTATATGGGCAGTAGGGGAATCTTTTCTGAAAATTTAATCAAAATCTAATAAATAATGTAGCCACAATAAATTTTTAAAAATTTTGTAATTTTTTTCTCGGAAAGTTGGCATTACTGGAAAAAATCAAAACTACATGACCATTTCGGGCACTAGACAAATTTCCTCTTTTTTCTTGCAGTCAAAGTGGTAATAAACTAAAACACTCAAATACCGAACTAATATACCAACAATACATAATTCAACATTAAGTATATGTGATGCAATTTGCAAAAATTAGGCAATTTTACATACTTATTAGGTCATTTTTACTTACTTTATGTGATTATTATAAATTATATAAAAATTAGCAGAATTTTGAAATAGAAATACAGACTATTTATAGTAAAATAAAATTACATATTTCTATAGTAAAATGTTCCTACTATTTTTCTGTAATTTCGCTATTTTTTTTACAGCGTAATATAGTAAAGTAATATTAATATTTTAATATGCTTGAAGAAAATAGTGTTTTTTTTTTTAAATAACACTTTAATGTTATACCAACAGTAAAACAAAACTATAATAAAAAACATTATTTCGGTGTAAAATGTTAAAAATAGCTATTGAAAATTATTTATTAGAAATTTCATTAGATAACAACAATAACTTAGGTTATGTAGCGTATTAAATTGCTTAATCTTAGACTTAATTCTCCATGGATTAATTTCACTACCAGCATACTCGCAGCAGTGGCGTAGCCAGGGGGGTGTTAGGGGGGTTGAAATCCCCACCCCCCTTAAGAACCTGAACTAGGAAAAACATACGTATGTGAAATATGAAATATGTTATTTTACTATGATTTTTATACAAAATAATTTTCTTTATTTTATGACTGTTATGACTGTTTTTTTACAAGATTATAAAGTTTCGAACAAGATTATGACTGTTTTTCACAAGGTTATGACTGTTTTTTACAAGATTATGAAGTTTTTTACAAGATTATGTCTGTTTTTGACAAGATTATGTTTGTTTTTTACAAGGTTATGACTGTTTTTTACAAGATTATGAAGTTTTTCACAAGATTATGAAGTTTTTCACAAGATTATGATAGTTTTTCACAAGGTTTTGACTGTTTTTTACAAGATTATAAAGTTTTTCTCAAGATTATGACTGTTTTTGACAAGATTATGTTTGTTTTTTACAAGGTTATGAATGTTTTTTTACAAGATTATAAAGTTTTTCACAAGATTATAATTGTTTTTCACAAGGTTTTAACTGTTTTTTACAAGATTATAAAGTTTTTCACAAAATTATGTCTGTTTTTGACAACATTATGTTTGTTTTTTACAAGGTTATGTCTGTTTTTTACAAGATTATGAAGTTTTTCTCAAGATTATGATTGTTTTTCACAAGGTTATGACTCTTTTTTACAAGATTATGAAGTTTTTCACAAGATTATGACTGTTTTTGACAAGATTATGTTTGTTTTTTACAAGGTTATGTCTGTTTTTTTACAAGATTATAAAGTTTTTTACAAGATTATGATTGTTTTTCACAAGGTTTTGACTGTTTTATTTGACTGTTTGACTGTTTTTGACTGTTTTCTTTATTTTTTATACAAATTATAGCATTATCTTTATTGATTATTATTAGTAACCCCCCCCCTGACAAGTTTCTGGCTACGCCACTGACTCGCAGCAACGTATTATGCATTTTACTATTATTAGAATATTGCGATGTTCCTACGAAATAAATTATTCTTCATTGTCATTAAAATGAATGGAATTTTTTATTACATATTTATTATTTTCTACATTCATATAAATATATCATATTACGTTGTTGTATTTTTACCACTTTGACTGCAAGGAAAAAGTAGTATAGCGTTTGGTACGGTGTCTGTAACATTTTCAAAAAAAAAAATTGTATAGAAATCCTTTATATAGCCTGTAGATGACGAATCTGAACTTAGTTTATGTGGGTATATGTGTGTGCGTCGTCAGCTCGCTCGGTCGTAAGTCAAAATTTTGTGGCCGCAACTCCTCCTAGACGGTTCAACCGATTTTAATGAAATTTTCAGGATAAATTTGTCTAGCACCCAAGATGGTCATGTGATTTTGTTTTTTTCCAGTGATGCCAACTTTCTGAGAAAAAAATTACAAAATTTTTAAAAATTTTATTATGGCCATATTATTTAACCGATTTTACTCAAATTTTCACGAAAGATTCTCCTAGTATTCATATAATTTATGTAATTTTAACAAAATACAGTGTTGCCAACTTTCCGAGAAAAAAATTACTAAAATTTTTAAAAATTTATCTTATCGAGAAAAAAATCACAATTTTTTTTAAAAATTCATTCTGGCTACATTATTTATTCGATTTTGATCAAATTTTCAGAAAAGTTTCTCCTAGTGCCCACATAAATTATAATTTTATTAAAAATACAGTGTTGCCAACTTTCCGAGAAATGTCAAAGTGGTCTATATATGAGTTTACCCATATACTTCTAATCTTGTTATTTAAAAAAAAAATATTTTATTTTTACATAAAGATTTCACTATAATTTATCTTAATTTATTATCACACTCTAAAAAAAATTGTGATTTTACCTACAAACCTTGAAACAATATGATGCCCAGTATTTCTAGGTATAATTAATCAACTGCTGTAATTTTATTTATAATTATTTAAAAATACGTAATATCAGAACTATTGTATATACATATATATATATATATATATATATATATATATATATATATATATATATATATATTATTTATTATTATTTTTACAAACAGACGACATTCTATTTTAAAGCTTTTATTATTTTTTTTATTTTTTTTTATTTTCGTTATTCATGAATTAAGAAACCAGAAACATTTTCCGAATATTGACAATAGCATACATTCATGTCATACATGTAAGTTATAAAATATTTTTCTATAGAACATATAATCTAGTTTGTTACTTTGTACTATGTGTAATTCTTATATATTTTTCTTATATTCAGTGTTAACCCTGAAGAAGCCAAAAATCTCTTGGCGAAATATTGGTCAAAGCAATAAATTGATATAATGCTTATGTTTGCATTTTACTAATTTCAACCTATACCGTAAACCCGGAAAATTTTCAGTTCATATTTATCACGGTAGCAATTTCAAAATATTCTATATATATATATATATATATATATATATATATATATATATATATACAGGCTGTTCGTTCGCTTGGTTGATATAGGGCAATAACATATATATATATATATATATATATATATATATATATATATATATATATATATCTAGACATAAAAATGCCACCTATTTAGAGAACTATATAATAATATAAATCACTGTAAAGGCACTGACTTAAATAAAATTTAGCTTTCATTAATTAAAAATTGATAAATTATATGATTTAATTACTTGTATTATGTTACTTAATAACTTGTTTTTATGTTTTGTTTATTTAATGTAAATGTAATTTGTATCAGTTTTCCTGATGAAGGCAGACGTTAAGCTCGTCGAAACGTTGATTATTAATAAATATTAATACAGAACTATAACCTGAAGCAGTTTTATTTTAATAGAATTATATATATATATATATATATATATATAAAATTCTTGTGTCACAGTTTTAGTGTTTATACTCTTCCGAAACGGCTTGACTGATTTTGATGAAATTTTATATGTATATTTAGTAGGTATGAGAATAGGTTTATAATTAATTTTTATACCCCTATGTGTTAAGGGTGGCTCACCTTAAAAAAATTTGTTTCATTTTTTGGACAAATTTTTTTTGGTTATTTTTTTATGATGTGCCAATAAAAAATACATTTAGTCCTAAATTTTTATCCTCCTACCGCCAACCCCTACTTTTTAATAGCATTTTATATTTTTTAACCCCAGTCGATAGCTGATCAATGGGGTTCCGTTCAGCCAAACTCAATAAAATAAAAATAAATAAATAAATAAATAAATAAATAAATAAATAAATAAATAAATAAATAAATAAATAAATAAATGAATAAATAAATTTGTAACTTTGGGAAGTTGTTGAGTACACTCCCGCAAAGGATTCTAGGGCCCTGGGGGAGGAATAGCCCCCCCCCGGGGGGGGGCCCAGGAAATATATATGAAAGAAATTGATTCCAAATAAATTGAAAATAATTATCATATGAGAAATGTAATTGATTTTTTTTTGTAATACAAAAAAAATTAATAAAAAATTTAATATACACATTAAAATAAAGGCAAGACAACGTTTGCCGGGCCAGCTAGTATATATATATATATCACAAAAAAAGACAAACTATAATAAAATTATTTAGCTATATCGAAAAATGATTCAATTTAAAGTAACTTGTTTAGCAACTTTTGTTAAATAAATTTTTTTGGAAATATGTTGCGAAATATATATATATATATATATATATATATATATATATATATATATATATATATATTTATAAATATCATACAAAACAAAACAAAAAAATAATATTAATGATAAGAGACAACATTTAACTCATCTGCAGTAAAGTGAATTTGAATGAATTAACGTAGGCGTTAATTATATTGTTCCAATCTATATCGATGGAACATGAAAAATTAATTAGTAATTTAGTCGAATTTCGCGGCAATATTATTGTAAACAAAAGAAATGCTTACGTGACTTTGGAAAATTTCATGCTACAAACATTATTTTTACCTATGGATTTTTTCAACTTATTTCATTTTTATACATGCACATATATGTACAGTGGCGTAGCCAGGGGAGTGTTATGGGGGTTGAAACCCACTCCAACACAAGATTATGTCTGTTTTTCATAAGGTTATGCCTGTTTTTTTACAAAGTTATGACTGTTTTTTTACAAGATTATGAAGTTTCGAACAAGATTATGTCTGGTTTTCACAAGATTATGTCTGTTTTTCACAAGATTATGACTTTTTTTACAAGGTTATGTCTGTTTTTCACAAGATTATGTCTGTTTTTTACAAGATTATGTATGTTTTTCACAAGATTATGACTGTTTTTACAAAGTTATGTCTGTTTTTTACAAGATTATGTATGTTTTTCACAAGATTATGACTGTTTTTACAAGGTTATGTTTGCTTTTCACAAGATTATGTTTGTTTTTCACAAGGTTATGCCTGTTTTTCACAAGATTATGTCTGTTTTTCACAAGATTATGTCTGTTTTTGACAAGATTATTTTTATTGATTAATATTATTAACCCCCCCCCCTTGACAAGTTTTTAGCTACGCCACTGTATATACATATATACATATATATATATATATATATATATATATATATATATATATGTATATATATATATATATATGTATATATGTTGAGTAAGGTGATTTTTATCTATAAACATGCTACAGTTCGTGTAGGGAAAAAAATCAGTTGAATCTATAATATGCTGTGACATTTGAGTTCATAGAATTATTATAAACGTGAAGTCACAAATACAATATTTTTTATTCAAAATATGACGCAAAACTCATTACTCAATTTCCTAAAGGCAATAATTTTGTTAGTAAATAAAAAGGAACCGACCGATTATTTGGGTGTTTTGAGAACTTTTGCTAGGAATGTAAATGTTTCCAAAGAAACCCGTTTGAGTATATACAATGCAGTTTTGGTGCCTACGTTGATGTATAGGGTAGTTAATGTTGGGTTAGGTTGCAAAAGCATAAACGGAAAATGACTGCTGTGCGAAATGAGATTATTACGTGGGGTAGCTGGGTGTAACTATAGGAGAAATCGGGTACGAAATACGATTAGTCTATGATGAGTGTGAAATTCGAAAAAAATGTTGTAACAAAAGTTGGTGTTAGTCAGTTAAGATGGTTCGGACACGTTGAGCAAATGTCTAATGAACGTTTGCTGTTAAAAAGATTTATTTGAATGATTTTGATGGTATACGTTTGCAGATGGACGTCCGATGAGTAGTTGGAGTGGTATGATTGAGAGAGTGGCTTGCGTGAGCGAAAGTTTCCAAGTAGTAGCAATAAAAGAGCATGTATGAGAGGAATTATGAATGTGGATAAAGCGAAAGTTGCTTGTTTGGATAGGAATGTTTGGAGGCGACTGATTTCGGGATGATGAAAAGAGTTTGTGCCACACACTTTAATGTACATGGCGTGATTTTGCATGTATGTATAATAACAATTTCAATTAACATTTTGCCCTCCACTACAGTTTGAACGTAATTTTACTTTTACTCAAAATAATAATTTTGATTTTCCTTGTATTCCAGGGAATGTTTAAAAAAAAAATGTACTTAATTATGGATCTCCAAGTCATGCAGAGCTATTTGTCAAAAATATTTTTATCTGTGAAATGTAGGATAAACTTTTTCTCCATTTGGGACACACTGTATATTCCGGATAGCAGCCTCATAGACTAATTTTTTTCCAAATTTTAAAATGTACCCAAAAATAGCATTATTTATAAGTAAAATATACAAATATACAATATGTTTTATATATACAGTGTGTCCCCGGATTGAGTTCACTATAGGTGTAATCGGCAAAAAATTTAAGAATTTCATTTTTATGTTTTGGGTTTCGCCCTGCTTTGTCTGAAAACAATTTTAAGTATATATTTTTAGTTTTTTAAAAAATTAAGGCGGCCATGAAAAATGTAAAAACTATTTTATATTCAGGTAAAGTGCCTTTTTGGTCAATAATACGGTATAATGTTCTTGAGAAAAGGTACAAAATTTTAAAAAGATTAGTTTAAAAAAAAAAAGTGTTTGGTCATAACGTTCATTCGCATTTGCGCCGATTACACCTATAGTGAACTCAATCCCGGAGGAACACACAGTATATGAAGAGTCAGTCTCTTGCTTTTATATTATTTTCCACAAATATTTACAATATCTATTTTGTTTCCATAGTCACTAGAGGTAGAGAAACACAAATTGATAATGTCAATAATTTATTGCGTTTCAATTTCAGCAGTTCATAGTAAATTAAGTATACAAAAAATATAAAATTAAGTAGTGCATATGATATTTTTTCAGTTACACATTAAAGTGTATATCAGTCAACAATAATTATTCACAGAATTTTTTTTTAAATAAATTAACTTTAAAAAAATTAATGTTTCATTGATTTTGGTTTCCTAATCCCTTCTTTTGCGTATGCCACTGCTAAAGTTGCCAGTCAAAACCAAACAGATGTAACAGTTGTGTAAAAAATTTATAGCTTCATTTATGCTAAAACGCTACAACTTTAATTAATGAAATATAATTTGTTAAAATAGGGAAAAGCGTGCGAGCGATATGTGCAGTTTTAAACTTTTCTCCCAGATATGAATTATACATGAATCAAATTTAAATTTGTTCACATTCTATTTCCATAGAGATCAACGTGATTTAATACGAAGACAGGTTGCGCCATTGCCACCATTTTGTCCACCCATATTTAATGGCGTTTGCAATGATATAAATTAATTGGTGTCGTGTTACTTGCGTACGTGTCAGATGCGTACAAACATTATTTAGTATCACTTGCGTACAAATAAGGGTCGGCTCAAGCACAGGTAGTAAAGGTACTTAGGCTGAGTGTCAGATGCGTACAGAAGTTTGAGAAATGTCGAGTCAATAGTGGTATATCATTTGCGCCACGAAACCTTATCATCTGCGCCACTGTTGGCTTAGGGTAGGTTAGTTAGTTAATGTTAAGTTTGATTGCAAAAGCATAAACGGAAAATGACTGCGGAAATGAGATTTTTACATGGGGTATGTGGTGTAAATAGGAGAGATCGAGTACGAAATACGTTTAGTGTATGATGAGTGCGAAATTGAAAGAAATGTAGCAAAAGTTGGTGTTAGTCAGTTAAGATGGTTCGGACATGTTGAGCGAATGTCTAATGAACTTTTGCTGTTAAAAAGATTTATTTGAATGATTTTGATGGTATACGTTTGCCCAGTGGATCAGTCCGATGAGTAGTTGGAGTGGTAGATGATTGAGAGAGTGGTTTGCGTGAGCGAAAGTTTCCAAGTAGTAGAAATAGAAGAGCATGTATGAGAGGAATTATGAATGTTGATGAAACGAAAGTTGCTTGTTTGGATAGGAGTGTTTGGAGGCGACTGATTTCGGAATGATGAAAAGAGTTTGTGCCACACCCTTTTGGGTACATGGCGTGATTGTGTATGTATGTATGTAGGTATAATTTCAAAAATTTTGGGAGACAACTCGGCCCTGCCCATTAATCTGCACAAATTAAATTTAAACCACTAAATATAAACGTGGTCAATATTAAAATTGAATACTAACTTGATTATTTGTAAAATCGCTGTACGCATCTGACACTCGGCCTAAGTACCTTCACTACCTGAGCTTGAGCCAACCTTTATTTGTACGCAAGTGATACTAAATAATGTTTGTACGCATCTGACACGTACGCAAGTGAGCCTATTTTAAATTAACTATGAGCAATATACAGTTATAGTATTTTGCTTGTTTGCTTAAACCGCCATTAATTTAGTTTGATAAACTAATTAAATCATTAATTAATTTTTTAAATAAAGAAAAATACATTAACTTTACTGGGATTTAAACCTGAGACCTTTTGCTTTCGCGGGTGAATGTATTTTATTTTTATTTAAATAAATTAACTAATGATTTAATTATTTCATCAAAATAAATTAATGACGATTTTAGCAAAAAAACAAATTAGTATAACGTAATATATAATACGCCATGTGTAATTAAAAATATAAAATATACAGGGTGTTTACGGTTTTATCTGTAGTATTTTAGGGGTCGATAGTACACTTCAAAAGAAGTTGATAAACCTTATAAATGCTCTTAGTAAAAGTCGTTTTATAAGCGAGAGATAATAATTCTTTTAGTTTTTATTGGAAAAGTTTAATTTATTTTAAATTCTATTAATCTACTACTTAATCAGTATATTGTTCAATTGTTATTACGTTTGTTATAATAATAATAATAATAATAATAATAATAGTAATAGTTTATTAATTAGCTTATGCTAGTAAATACAATACAAAGAAATATTACACTTAAAGATATTAATCAATATATTAACACAATTAATAATTTGCTTTTATGGTAATATTTTTTTAATTTCCAATTTAAATGTTTTTAAATTGTTAGGTGCTTTAATGTATATGAGCAAGTTGTTATAATGTATTAACCCTTTATGAAATAAATTATTCGTGGCACTAACTTTATTCTTTTTGGAAATAGAAAAATTATTAGCATCTCTAATATTATAATTATGTATGCTACTATTAATCTGTAAATTGTCAATCAAATAAATCTTGTTTAACAGATAAAGTTGTTATTTCAGTAATTTATCTTAACTATCACCTTTGTTTGAATAAAATTTTAATTTTTTTTTTACTTTGTTCTTTAAAAACTAGATTTGGGCCTTACACAGTATTTGGAGACATTTGTTTCCAGTAAAAATTAAAAATATTATTATCTCACGCTTATGAGAAAGATACAGAAAAAAATATAAACACTTTATATAGACCATTTTGACTTCATAAGTTGGCAACGCTGTATAACAAATAATATTTTTTAATAAATAATGTTGCCAAAATTTATTTTTTAAAATTTTAGTAATTTTTTTCTCGGGAAGTTGGCAACACTGATTTTTAGTAAAATTATACTCTTATAATTAATGTGGGCATCAAACAAAACTTTTGTGAAAATTTGGTTAATTACGATTAAATAATATATTTTTTATATTTAATGATTTAGTTTCGGAAAGTCGGCAACACTGTACTTTAGTATATTATACAATTTATATGGACACATTTGTAGGCACTATTGCTAAATAGATACAGAGATTTATCTATAAATCTATTTTTTAGGATGGGGCTATTTATAGATACGGTATGTATACGCAATTTGCTATTTATACATACTAAAAAAAAAAAACCTAAACCAGCCTACTAACCTAACCTACCCTAAATAGCCAATTAGGTAGAAATACTGTATGTATAAATAGCCAATTGCGTATACATACCATATGTATAAATAACCACTTCTTCTTTTTACTACTTTGACTGCAAGGAAAAAGTGGTATAGCGATTGGTACGGTGTCTACAACATTTTCAAAAAAAAAAATTGTGTATAGAAATTTTTCATATAGCCTCTAGATGACGAATCTGAACTTAGTTTATGTGAGTGTATAGATGTGCGTAGTCAGCTCGCTCGCTCGCTCGGTCGTCAGACAAAATTTTGTGGTTGCAACTCCTCCTAGACGGTTCAACCGATTTTAATGAAATTTTCAGGATAAATTTGTTTAGTGCCCAAGATGGTCATGTGATTTTAGTTTTTTCCAGTAATGTCAACTTTCCGAGAAAAAAATTCATAAAATTTTTAAAAATTCATTGTGGCTACATTATTTAACCGATTTTAATCAAATTTTTATTAAAGATTTTTCTGGTGTCCACATAAATTATGCAATTTTAACAAAATACAGTGTATTTTGAGAAAAAAATTACTAAAATTTAAAAAAATTCATTGTGGCTACATTATTTATCCGATTTTTATCAAATTTTCAGAAAAGTTTCTCCTAGTGCCCACATAAATTATAATTTTATTAAAATACTGTGTTGCCAATTTTCCGAAAAAAAAATAATAATTTTCTAAAAATTTGTTATGCCCGCATTATTTATCAGATTTTAATAAAAATTTTACAGAAGATACTTTTATCGCCTATAATATTATAATATATTAGCAAAATACAATTTTGCCAACTTCCGGTGAAAAATTTTTTTATTCCTATTTCTTATCATTTATGTAATAATGTTAAAGTGGTCTATATATGGGTTTACCCATATACTTCTAATTTTGTTTGTATTACATGTGTGTAGAATATTTGTCTAAATTGGTGTTTCAAAATTAGAATTTGTTGCAAATTTACAGCGATTTTTACAAAGTCGTTTTAATATGCTTCAAATCTTGTTTTACCACTAGTTTTTGTGTCAGTTCTCAGTTCAATATTTGAAAAATATATCTATGTATATCGTAAAAGTTTGAAAATCATTATCACATTTTAAGTAATAATAATAATAATAATATATCGATTTTCCAACCGGTACCCAATTACCCAATTATAGGAAAAATTACAAACAAAATACATTAAATATTTAATATGAACAAATAAAAAATTAAGTAACATTAATGGACTAACTAATACATAGAAAAAATTATACAACTAAAATTAAGTACGTAGAATCTATAATATTTATTTATATTAATAAAGAAGAATATAACATAATATTAACAAATTAATTAAATACTGCAATTACGCATTTCTTAATAAATGTAATTGAGTAATAGAGAACAATAAGTTCTGAAACGATATTACTTTATTTAGATAAAGACAAAATCTTCACACAATATTTTTACCACTTTGACTGCAAGGAAAAAGTGGTATAGCGTTTGGTACGGTGTTTGTAATATTTAAAAAAAAAAAAATTGTGTATAGAAATTCTTTATATAGTCTCTAGATGACGAATCTGAACTTAGTTTATAAGTGGGTGTATGGATGTGCGTCGTCAGCTCGCTCAGTCGTAAGTCAAAATTTTGTGGCCGCAACTCTTCCTAAACGGTTCAATCGATTTTAATTAAATTTTCAGGATAAATTTGTCTAGTGCCCAAGATGGTTATGTGGTTTTAGTTTTTTCCAGTAATGCCAACTTTCTGAGAAAAAAATTACTAAATTTTTTAAAAATTTATATTGGCTACATTACTTATCCGATTTTGATTACATTTTCAGAAAAGTTTCTCCTAGTGCAAACATAAATTATAATTTTATTAATATCCAGTATTGCCAACTTTTTGAGAAAAAAATTGCTAAACATTTTAAAAATATATTATGGCCATGTTATTTAACCGATTTTACTAAAATTTTCACAAAAGATTCTCCTAGTAATAATATAATTTATGTAATTTTAACAAAATACAGTGTTGCCAACTTTCCGAGAAAAAATTTAGTAAAATTTTTAAAAAATTATTATGATCACTTTATTTAACGGATTTTAATCAAATTTTTATAAAAGATTTCCCTAGCGCCTAAATAAATTATGCAATTTTAACAAAATACAATGTTGCCAACTTACCGAGAGGAAAAAAATTACAAATTTGTTTAAAAATTTATTGTAGCTACATTATTTATCCGATTTTGATCAAATTTTATAATTTGATCAAATTATAATATTATTAAAATACAGTGTTGCCAACTTTCCTAGAAATGTCAAAGTGGTCTATATATGGGTTTACCCATATACTTCTAATCTTGTTTAATTCTTTTTTGTTTTCGTGCAAGAAATTCGACCATGCATTATTAAACAATCGATTTAGCATTTCCGGATGAAAGCGCAAACATTCAAATACGACCCTATTGGGAGCACCCTCTCCCCACCCCCCAAGTGTAACTCTATGGAGATCAAGTGCGAACAAATCTAATTCGGTTACGTGTATAACAAGTTTTGTAACTTAATACTAAAACAGGTTACGCCATAACGTAGTTTATATAACTTGCAATTAATCTATAGGAAAATGGACGAAACTAATGATGTCATCGTTATCAAATACCAGTGGAATAGCTAGGGGGGGTGTTAGAGGGGGTTGAAACCCTCCCCCCCTTAACACAAGATTATGTCTGTTTTTCACAAGGTTATGACTGTTTTTTACAAGGTTATGACTGTTTTTTACAAGGTTATGAAGTTTTGAACAAGATTATATCTGTTTTTTACAAGATTATGTATGTTTTTTACAAGGTTATGACTGTTTTTTACAAGGTTATAACTGTTTTTTTACAAGATTATGAAGTTTTTCACAAAATTATGTCTGTTTGTCACAAGATTATGACTGTTTTTCACAAGGTTATGACTGTTTTTTACAAGGTTATGTCTGTTTTTTACAAGGTTATGTCTGTTTTTCCCAAGATTATGTCTGTTTTTCACAAGATTATGTCTGTTTTTGACAAGATTATCTTTATTGATTAATATTATTTCTAGCTACGCCACTGATCAATACTATTTAAGTTAGTAATATGATATTAAAGCAATATTTTCTACGATGGCACTAAGAGTTTTACTTCGTATAATTTCTACTTAAAATGGTAGCCGAGTTTTCTAGAGCTAAAAAACTATTATTTTTAAACGCGCACAATTCAAAGGGGAATTAATATTTTGGAATGGCGCAAAAAGCGCTTTATTATACGTTATTCGAACAAAAAAAATAACATTGCAAATGTTTTTTCTTCTTTTGTTGCTGCATGTTTGCAAAATGGCGTCGGTCGAAGGTCCTAAAAAAAAAGAAAGTGGCTATTTATACATACGGTATGTATACGCAATTGGCTATTTATACATACAGTATTTTTACGCAATTGGCTATTTAGGGTAGGTTAGGTTAGTAGGTTGGTTTAGGTTTTTTTTAAATTTTTTACTATGTATAAATAGCCAATTACGTATATATACCGTATGTATAAATAACCTCATCCTAAAAATAAAAGAAGTGTTTTCACTGAACTCTCTTAACAGTTTGAGTGCCAATGGTCTTTGCTGTTTTTCCGTTCAAAGTGCTAAGGAGCGTTTTTTTTCTCTCTTCAAAAATTTATTCTACATTATTTAGTGTATTATATACATACATACATACATACATACATACATACATAAATAATCACGCCATGTACCCGAAAGGGTGTGGCACAAACTCTTTTCATCATCCCGAAATCAGTCGCCTCCAAACACTCCTATCTAAACAAGCAACTTTTGCTTCATCCACATTCATAATTCTACTCTCATACATACTCTTCTATTCCTACTACTTGGAAACTTTCGCTCACGCAAAACACTCTCAATCATATCACTCCAACTACTCATCGGAAATATTATATGATTATTGTAATCGTTGTTTATAATTAACGATATGCAACCTTCTTGTCGCAAAAGAACTAATAAAAATAATCATATCACTCCAACTACTCATCGGAAATATTATATGATATTCGGCGTATGTGCGCATTAAAATTTGGTAAAAACTCGTCAGTATTAGTTTATACGCTGAGTTGTGCACATGTTAAATATTTGGTGGTATTTGGAAAAGCATATTTTGGCTATTGGAACCACTAATCGACTTTAGTCGGATTTAAAACTGTGCACAATCATAAAGAAAGGGATTTTCTACGACGTACTGTCGGATTTGAAGCAAAAACTCAGCGATTAAACACACTATAGAACCGCCTAACAGCTTAGGTTCTTTTTCGTTTCTCTTTATCTTTCTTGGTTTTTTGGATTGTACTTTGTACTTTTGGTTCTATGATTATTGTCGTATCTTTTTACGATTAATTATAACCGTTTACTTCGGGATACACTTTGGAGCAATTATTGGAACGATTCTGGGATCTTGGAGTTACGGAATTGAATTCGAACCTTGGCAACACCATTTCATATTCGGCTAGACTGAATCGGACAGCAGTACCAGTTGATGGGAGGATCCGGCATCAGGAACTCGCTAGATGCAGTTTGGATCGAGCGGACTACAGCTAAGGATTTCATTATTTATTTATCTTACCGTCAACTATTCAGCTAGTCAATACGGTCGCGTTATTGCTCGAACCATAGTATTATTTAGCTAGGTTATTTAGTTAAGATTCACAACTATTGTGTATATTTTATTTGCATTTGTTTAATTAACGTTAGTTCAGGCTATAGGTTAGGTTATTATTGATATTTCTACCGATTTGAATATTATTATTATTATTTTTATTTATTTATTTTTTTTTTTTTTTTTAAATTTTAGTTTGACGATAGAATATATTTTTAATAGTAATATTTGTGCATTAATCGTCATTAATTTTATTACAAAAAATAACTAATTAAACATTAGTACAATTTAAATAAAGAAAAATGTATTGACTCTGTCGGGATTCAAACCCGGGGCCTTTTACTTTCGCGGTAAACGCGGTAAACACTATTACTTTTTTTTTATTAATCAAAATAGTAATAAAACAAACCGTACAAGAGGAATTATAAATGTGGACGAAGTTAAAGTTGCTTATCTGGAGGAAACTGATTTCGAGATAATGGTAAGAGTTTGTGCCAAACCCTTTTGGATACATAGCACAATTGTGTATGTATGTACAACTTTTGAAATAGACTGTAGAATAGTTTTTCCTAACTTTCTAGAAAAATAAATCAAAACAAAAAAAAATCTTTCCAATGCCCGCAAGTTAAATACCATTACTCCCATGAGATTTGGAACCCACTAGAGACTAACCATACTGCTGTGATATGACATGAAATCGTATAATCTACTTATAGCCGATTTCTTGTGAATTTTACTGCAAGCGTCATATTTTTTTTTCTTTTATTATTTTTTCTTTCTTGTTATTTTTCTTTTTTTGTTTTTTCTTATGTCTTTGTGTCTTTTATTGAATGATGGTAACAAAACGGGCACATAGATATTTTTATCACCACGTATGTGTTTTATTGAAGCAGACGTCATTTATGATGACAAGACGTTATTTTTAACAGACAATAACAAGAGAAATATTAAGAAAATAATCGTTATGCTATTTCATTCATTTAATGATGTTATTGTAGATTTTTTTTTTAAATATTTTTTACCACTTTGACTGCAAGGAAAAGTGGTATAGCGTTTGGTACGGTGTCTGTAACATTAGCAAAAAAAAATTGTGCATAGAAATTTTTCATATAGTCCCTAGATGACAAATCTGAACTTAGTTTAAGTGGGTGTATGTGTGTGCGTCGTCAGCTCGCTCGGTCGTAAGTCAAAATTTTGTGGCCGCAACTCTTCCTAGACGGTTCAACCGATTTTAATGAAATTTTCAAGATAAATTTGTCTAGCACCCAAGATGGTCATGTGGTTTTATGTTTTTCCAGTGATGCCAACTTTCCGAGAAGAAAATTACTAAAGTATATAAAAATTCATATTGGCTACATTATTTATTCGATTTTGATCAGATTTTTAGAAAAAAATTTTCTAATGCTCCTATTAATTATATAATTTTATTAATATTCAGTGTTGCCAACTTTCCGGAAAAAAATTACTAAAGTTATTAAAAATTCATATTGGCTACATTATTTATCCGATTCTGATCAAATTTTCAGAAAAGATTTGCTTAATGCTCCCATTAATTATATAATTTTATTAATATTCAGTGTTGCCAAGTTTCCGAGAAAAAAATTATTAAATTTTAGAAAATTCATTATGACCACTATTTAACCGATTTTAATCAAATTTTCATAAAAAATTCTCCTAGTGCCTACATAAATTATGCAATTTTAACAAAATACAGTGTTGTCAATTTATCGAGAAAAAAAATCACTTTTTTTTTTAAATTCATTGTGGCTACATTATTTATTCGATTTTCATCAAATTTTCAGAAAAGTATCTCCTAGTGCCCACATAAATTATAATTTTATTAAAGATATTGTGTTGCCAACTTTTCGAGAAATGTCAAAATGGTCTACATATGGGTTCACCCATATACTTCTAATCTTGTTTAAATACGAATTAAATCAGACATATCTTAGGGATTTAAAAAACAATTTAAGAAATCAGTTAAGTTAGTGTATTTTAAACATATCTTGTCGCAGCTTTCCTGTTTGAGTAGCTTTATCAGGCATGAGATCGAAACATGCAATGTTTCTTGAAAAATTTTTAAGAACGGATCTTTATAGAATACATACATACATACATACACAATCACGCCATGTACCCAAATAAGGGTGTTGCACAAACTCTTTTCATCATTCCGAAATCAGTCGCCTCCAGACACTCCTATCCAAACAAGCAACTTTCGCACTTTTATCCACATTTATAATACCTCTCATACATGCTCTTCTATTCCTACCACTTGGAAACTTTTGCTCACGCAAGCCACTCTCTCAATCATATCCCACTCCAACTACTCATCGGACGTCCACGCAAACGTATGAGTCCAATAAATCGTAAGATGTCGCTATATAATTCTGCAATTAATAGAGATATCTTTGTGCAGTGACGGATTAAGGTATAAGCTAACTAAGCACGTGCTTAGGGCCCCCGACAAATAGGGGCCTCCGACAAAAGACATTTTATTAAATACAATTTTTATGACGAATTTGAATCGTTAGTAGATTAAAATTGATGAGAATAACACCATAAAAAAAATACCTTTCCGATGTTCATTTTTTTTAGACATACGTAATTTATTTTATTGAAAAATGCTTAAGTTCAATACAATTCTGTTGTTCTTTTTAAACAAATTGTCTAAGAATTAGACATTTACGTTTTGCAGTGAGGTGTAATATTATTTGTTTATCTATAAAACATAAACTATATTATAAGTAAATATTTTTTTCTTATTTTACATTATAATTTTGCATTGTAAATAAGTTACACCATGTTTTACTTCAAAAAGACTTTGTGGCGAATAAGTGTAGGAAAAAAATGTTCTGGTTTTTGATTGAAATTCTTTAGAAATATATTTATTTATTTAATTACACCAAACAGACAACAGCCCAATTAAATGGCGCAAACGATACAAACATAGATTATAAAATAATATACATAAATTATCTAAAAAGAAAACATTAAGTGTGTACAATGCATAAAAGATTAATAAAAATATGAAGAGAACATGAAAAAATATCTATAGTTAATTCTAATTTATTAAATGAGTGACACATATGATAAATGGGAAAAACTTTGTTAGAAAATTAGAATGAGCAATAGGCAGATAAAAAGTATTTGTACTTCTTGTAGAGGAAGGAAGAAGAAATTATAGTTGAGATAGTAGTGCGGGATCATCGATAAAGTTATTAATTAACTTAGAAAAAAGGCAAAGATGAAATAATTCTGCAAGATTGTAGAGTATAAAATTGAAATAAAGAAAGTAAGGACAAGTAAGAGTAAGTATGGGAAGGATACAGACCAAACGATTTAAAGTATAATAATTTCAAAAAACGACGTTGAACTGACTCAATGTCCTTTATAAAGTTATTGTATATTGGATTCCATATTAATGCACAGTATTCTAGCTTAGATCTTACAAGTAAGTAAAAAAGTGTATTAAGTGTATTATTAAGTGTATTAACAACACAAAAATGAGCTATGCGCGCATGAAATGAAAATGCGTTTTCTTGCGGTAAAACGGTGCGAATCGAATGTTGTCGCATATTAAATTGTAGCTAAACGTACCTGCTAAATGATGCACGATGATATTCTTTTGGGGAATTCTTCTATAAAAGGTATTTTTATCATTTTTTGATATATTAATTTGACATTTTTCAAAATGGTAGTGAGATTCTTTTTTTTTCATAGCTATCTATGTTTATTACATACATATATTCAATTTTTGAATGCAATATCTCTCTCTCTCTCTCTCACACACACACACACACACACACACATATATATATATATATATATATATATATATACACATATACATACACAATCACACACACCATCACATAAACACACACAGGCGATTTTAACAATTTTACATGATTTTAAGCGCGGTTGTAAGGATTTTACACGATTTTAAGCGCAATTTTAACAATTTTACATGATTTTGAGCGCTTTTAATACTTTTATATTTGTATACTGTGTTTTTTTTACCTTTGCACATACGCGTGCTTCTAGTAATAAATCCCAACATTTTATATGCAGAAAATATTATCATGTTAATATGCAAATTGAATCTTAATTTAGGATCAAAACAACTCCCAAATTATCTACGCGTTCTAAATGTGTATTGGACAAAGAATATTGATATATAATAACGTTTTAGATTTTCTAGAAAAGGACAAGACTTTACACTTATTGATATTGAAAAATTAACAGTTTTCGGCGTTATTCAAATTGCGCTGTAAAGCGATGCAATTATTAATTGAGTTTATAGATGCATAGAGTTTGAGATAGTTTGCAAAAAGTAATTTTTTGTTAAAAATTTGAGAAGTTATGTCGATAATAAAAAATAAAAATAATAAAGGTCCCAAATTAAAACCTTGTGGCACACCAGATAGTGCTAGAAAAGAAAAAGAATAATGACCAAGATATTTAACAGAAAGAGATCTATTAATTAAGTGAGATTGAAGTAAATTTACGATAGCGTCAGAAAACCCGAAAAGTTTGAGTTTATGTAATATAATAGAATGATCAATCGTATCAAATGCTTTAGCGAAATCCGTATAAATAACAAACATGGACATATTTGTCAAGAACATTTCCGAGGTTAGTAGCAGTAGACCGACGTTCAATAATGGAGATAAATATTTTTTAGCATGAGTATACATAAATTTATATAAAATGGACTCGAAAACTTTACTAAAGTTACACAGTTTAGCTATTGCTCTGTAATTAGTAATCATGTGTTTATTATCATTCTTGAGTAATGGATTTTTTCCATAAAGAAGAATAAGTATAATATATTTAAAATAATTTTTTTTTCTTCATGTCTTTTTAGAGAAAGGGGCCCCCAAAATGGTAATTGCTTAAGGCCCCCCGAAGAAGTTAATTCGGTCCTGACTCTGTGGATATATTTTATATGAGTAGGAGTATTCATATAATTTATGTAATTTTAACAAAATACAGTGTTGCCAACTTTCCGACGAAAAAATTTGTAAAATTTTTAAAAATTTATGACTATTTTATTGAACCGATTTTAATCAAATTTTCATAAAAGTTTTTCCTAGTGTCTAAATTATGCAATTTTAACAAAATATAGAGTTGCCAAAAAAATCACAAATTTTTTAAAAAATTTATTGTGGCTACATTATTTATTCGATTTTGATCAAATTTTCAGAAAAGTATCTCCTAGTGCCCACATAAATTTTAATATTATTAAATACAGTGTTGCCAACTTTCCGAGAAATGTCAAAGTAGTCTATATATGGGTTTACCCATATACTTCTAATCTTGTTAATTAAGTATATTTGTATTTTTATTTTGTCTGTTTAAGTTATAAGTGCGAGTAGAAATGTATTATATTATATGTATGCATACATGTTTGTATGTATGTCTGTATATTAAAAACAATAAATAAATAATAAAAATAACTTCCAAAACTCATTATATTAAAATAAAACGGCTTTAGGTTTAAGTTCTCTATTAATATTTATTAATAATCGCCGTACTCATACGTACATCTTCATCAGGAAGAAATGATACAAATGACATTTATAATAAATAACAGAACATAGAAACAAGTTACTAGACGTTAACACAAATAAATAACTAGATCATATTTTTTTGTATAAATTATTAATAAATGGAAGACAAATTAAAAATTTATAAAATTTTTAACATTTTTTTTATAATAAAATATATATCTACAATCTAATTTTTTTTTTACCACTTTGACTGCAAGGAAAAAGTGGTATAGCGTTTGGTACGGTGTCTGTAACATTTTCAAAAATAAAAAAAAATTATATAGAAATCTTTCATGTAGCCTCTAGATGACGAATCTGAACTTAGTTTATGTGGGTGTATGGATGTGCGTCGTCAGCTCGCTCGCTCGCTCGGTCGTAAGTCAAAATTTTGTGGCCGTAACTCCTCCTAGACGGTTCAACCGATTTTTATGAAATTTTTAGGATAAATTTGTCTAGTACCCAAAATGGTTATGTGGTTTTATTTTTTTCCAGTGATTGCAACTTTTCGAGAAAAAAATTACTAAACTTTTTAAAAATTTATATTGGCTACGTTATTTATCCGATTTTGATCAAATTTTCAGAAAAGATTTCTCTAATACTCCTATTAATTACATAATTTTATTAATATCCAGTATTACCAACTTTCCGAGAAAAAAAATACTAAAGTTTTAAAAATTTTATTATGGTCATGTTATTTAACCGATTTTACTCAAATTTTCACAAAAGATTTTCCTAGTATTCATATAATTTATGTAATTTTAACAAAATACAGTGTTGCCAACTTTCCGAGAAAAAAATTAGTAAAATTTTTTAAAAATTCATTGTGGCTACATCATTTATTCGATTTTGATTAAATTTTCTTCAAAGTTTCTCCTAGTGCCCACATAAATTATAATATTATTAAAATACAGTGTTGCCAACTTTCCGAGAAATGTCAAAGTGGTCTATATATGAGTTTACCCATATACTTCTAATCTTGTTTGTATAAATTTTTAATGAATGGAAAACAAATTAAAAATTTATCAAATTTTTAACATTTTTTCTTTATAATAAAATATATATCTACAATCTAATTTTTTATTTTATTTATAAAAACCAGCATTTTATTGAAATGACATTCATATACTAAAACACAATTCATATTTAATGTCATTCGCACACAAGATATATCTTGTATATATATATATATATATATATATATATATATATATATATGTATATATATATATATATATATATATAGGTATACTAATACCTACATAAGCTGTCAGACGCACTTTTGAGGTTATAAAGTGCGTAAATAAACTCTATGGTCCCGCATTTCAACGGTCCACTTACGAATGGACGCCATTTTCGCCTGAAAAAACCTTAATATACTTGTCATTTTCACGCATACATTTTAGTGTACATTTTAGGATATAACATTTACGATTTCTGGGAGGTTGACACTTGATGAAATATTTTAAAAATTTAATAAGAAATAAAAATAACGATAAAGGTTATTATTTATTCAGCTTTTTTCTAATTATTCTAATTCAAATAATTGCAACTCATTAGTTGAATAATTAAAATATTTTTGTGAAACTAACCAAGTGCTTTTTTTTTAATAAATAATAACTATTTTATTATTTATTTCTTATTAATTTTCTAATAAGGATATAAACAACATCGAACAAAATTGTTCATGAATGTCACTTGGT
Organism: Clivina fossor; assembly: GCA_963966155.1. Classification (NCBI taxonomy): domain Eukaryota; kingdom Metazoa; phylum Arthropoda; class Insecta; order Coleoptera; family Carabidae; genus Clivina; species Clivina fossor. The sequence goes on along the minus strand of OZ014564.1, from coordinate 12,658,137 downwards.
GAAATTAATATAATAATAATATTCTAAAGTTGAGACATTCTCTCAAAATTGCACAAGTTACTCAGTCATTGAATCGGCTGTTAAGCTATGCAGCAATGACTGGCCAGATTAACCATAGACACGTGTTTCCGTCTTTAGGACCTCGTCAGTATGGCGCTTTGATCAGTTGCTGAAAGGCAACTTGATACCGATGTTAATTCTGGCTGGCTATTTAAACCAAGTAATACAACAGATAAGCAAGAGAAATAATAAATACTTCTAACGCCATCTATACAATAATGCAGTAAGCATCAATATAAATAAACAACATCGAACAAAATTGTTCATGATTGTCACTTGGTGAAATTAATGTAATAATAATATTCTAAAGTTGAGACATTTTCTCAAAATTTCACAAGTTACTCAGTCATTGAATCGGCACGTGTCTACGGTTAAAACTGGCCAGTCATTGCTGCATAGCTTAACAGCCGATTCAATGACTGAGTAACTTGTGAAATTTTGAGAAAATGTCTCAACTTTAGAATATTACTATTAAGGATATGTTTACCTAAAAAATAAAATTAAAATTTTTTATAATTTGGGTTACTAGAGAGTTTAAAACAAGTTAATTTAAAAAAGTTAATTGTTTCAAGTATTATCTCTTTTACTAAGGGCGTTTTAAGGTTTATCGACCCTTATTTAGGTGTACTATCGCTCCCCCTAAAAAGCTGTTTTTAAGGGCACTTCAACAAAAACGCTAATTTCGATAACTTTCAACCGATCTTTGACAGTTTTCTGTATTTTGAAATACTTGAAAAATGACGCATTTCATGCGAGCATAAAAACACATTTTATCAAGCATTTTAAAATACAAAAAAACTGTCAAAATCGGTTGAAAATTACTGAAATTTGTTGCAATGCCCAGAAAAACAGATTTTTCAAACGCTTATAACTAAACGTCAAATACTTCAATTTGAACGGCTCTTTGAAAAAATGTCGCATTTTTTATGTGGGTATAAAAACACAAAATTACGGCTCGGTTAGATAAAATGTTGTTATACCTAAGTTTAGACCATTATATTAAAAAAAAGTCAAAAAAATGGCATTTTTGAGCTCTATAGATGCGCAATCTAGATTTTGTTTAATATTTGAATCAGTTTGCATAAGAACTTTTCTGATCAGCAACTTCAATTTCTTGCCATAGCTGGCGAAAATTTTTTTTCAATTTACCCTAATATATATATATATATATATATATATATATATATATATATATATACACAGAATATACATATATATATATATATATATATATATATATATATATGTATATAGAGATAGATAGATAGATATGTAATCATCGGAATGGCATAAATTTTGGACTACTAACAAACATATTTCATTAGCTTTTTGGTGATTATTTTGAAATATTTTTAAAGTAAATACAATAAAAGTTATATCCCAAAATATTTGAAAAGGCGATTTTCCCATTTAAGCAAAATGCACATTTTGAGCCTTCAACAGACACGAGTTAATATCATCTGAGAGATCTAGGAAGTGTATGGACATTTTTTTTAGTTTATTTGGTGTAATTTTGGCGGGTGGAAGCAACAAATTTCCGACTTTGCCAAAATAAGAATAACCCTAATATATATGTATATATATATATATATATATATATATATATATATATATATATATATATATATAAAATTAAAAAAAACTCATTTTCGTTCGGCTGAATATATTATAGGTATAAATTAGTGGCGCGACTCAGAGACATCACCACTCTTATTCTAGACGATACAGACGCCTGCGACACGCAACATTAGATCAACTATAGATATAGATACATAGACCCGTATTCTCACCTCACTTTTTCGTGAAAAAGTGCTTTTATCATTAATTTCAAAATAACTTTTTGCTTGTGTTTTTCATTAATTGTAAATAATTTTTCTAGTTTTGATCATTTTCATTATATTTGGTATTATAAAATTTAAATAAATAATTTTCAAATACTTAACATATGATTTTAAGTGAATTTTAAAAGTACTTTTGGCAAAAATCACTTTTATAGATGAGGTGAGAATACGGGCTATAGTGTCTATACCTAAAATATGAATATTATGTTGTTACATTTTATAACCTAACATCTCATCATCATCATCATAATCACTTTTAAAATTTTAGTAAGTTTTTTTTTGAAAAGTTGGCAACACTGTACTATAAATAAAGTTACATAATTTATGTAATGATATAAATAATCTACTCATAATGAATTTTAAAAATTTGATCATTTTTTTTTCGAAAAGTTAGCATCTCTGTAAAAAAATAAAATCTCATGGTTATCTTGGGCATTAAATAAATCTATCCTGAAAATTTTATCAAAATCGGTTGAACCGTCTGGGAAGAGTTGCGATCACAAAATTTTGAGTGACGAACGATTGAGCAAAGCGAGTTGCCGACGCAGACACATACATACTCATAAATTAAGTACAGAGTAGTCATCTAGATGCTATATGAAAAAATAATGTAATTTTACCTATAAACCATGAGACACTATACATACATACACAATCACAGCATGTACCCAACAGAGTGTGGCACAAACTCTTTTCATCATTCCGCAATCAGTCACCTCCAAACATTCCTATACAAATAAGCAACTTTCGCTTCATCCACATTTATAATTCCTCTCATACATGCTCTTTTATTCCTACTACTTGGAAACTTTCGCTCACGCAAGCCACCCTCTCAATCATATCACTCCAACTACTCATCGGACGACCACTAACAAACCTATAGCTTTAAAATCATTCATATAAATCATTTTAACCAAACGTTCATTAGACGCATTCGCTCAACATGTCCGAACCATCTTAACTGACTAACACCGTAACTTTTGCTACAACATTTTTTTCAATTTCACACTCATCATACACTAATCGTATTTCGTCCCCGATCTCTCCTATTTACACCACATACCCCGACGTAAAAATCTCATTTCCACAGCAGTCATTTTCCGTTTATGCTTTTGCAACCAAACCCAGCATTCACTACCATACATCAACGTAGACACCAAAACTGTTTAATATTTTTAGGTAGAATTATACTCAACTGCTGTACATTTTATTCATTATTGTTTAACAAATACATAATATCAGAACTATTACAAATATAATTTGTAATATGATCAGGTGCGTACCCAGGGGGGTGTTAGGGGGGTTGACCCCCCCCCCCCCAAGAACTTGAACGATCAAAAACATACATATGTGAAATATGAAATATGTTATTTTACTTTCATTTTTATAAAAATAATTTTTATTTCTCTTTATTTTTTATACAAATTATAGTATTATCTTTATCGATTAATATTAGTTACCCCCCCCCCCTATGACAAGTTTATGGCTACGCCACTGAATATGATATATTACCAACGGAGATGGTATATTAAAGTTTTTTTAATCTGTTTTAGTAAATTGACAGAACTTCAATAAATTTGCTGTCAGGAATTTTCTATAAAATTTGTTTAGTTCTGTAATAATTATTATTGCTAAAATTATTATGATATGCAAATAATAACTGCGTGGTTTTTTGTTTCAAAAATATTTATTTTGGTGACTATAGTTTCGCTATACAGTAGCTTGGTAGTAGGAATAAAAGAGCATGTGTGAGAGGAATTATGAATGTGGATGAAGCGAAAGTTGCTTGTTTGGATAGGAATGTTTGGAGGCGACGGATTTCGGAATGATGAAAAGAGTTTGTGCCACAGCCTGATTTGGGTACATGGCGTGATTGTGTATGTATGTATGTATGTATGTAAAAAACCAAGTAGTTATTATTTACATATCATAATGAATTTAAAGTTTCAACAAATAAAAGCAGAAGTTATAGAAGAAATTGGTAGAATTACTATTTTACTATATAATTTCTAAATTTAACTATAAAAATATTTTTTGAAAAGAATGAATTACACTTAAAATATTTTATTAGTATTATTACTTGACAACTGAATGTAATGTATATATTGATGGTGCACGTTTAGAGCAGGTAGATGAATTTGTGTATTTGGGTAGTTTGCTGTCTAGAGATATGGCCGTTTTGATCGTGAAATTGAAAGGAGAGTAAATGCTGCTGTTGTAAGGTGCTTTGGGAACTTTTGCTAAGAATGTAAATGTTTCCAAAGAAGCCCGTTTGAGTATATACAATGCAGTTTCGGTGCCTACGTTGATGTATAGGGTAGTGAATGTTGGGTTTGGTTGCAAAAGTATAAACGGAAAATGACTGCTGTGGAAATAAGATTTTTACGTAGGCTATGTGGTGTAAATAAGAGAGATCGGGTACGAAATAGATTAGTGTATGATGAGTGTGAAATTGAAAAAATTGTTGTAGCAAAAGTTGGTGTTAATCAGTTAAGATCTGGTTCGGACATGTTGAGCGAATGTCTTTTGAACGTTTGGTTAAAAAGATTTATTTGAATGATTTTGATGGTATACGATTGCTAGTGGACGTCCAATGAGTAGATGGAGCGGTATGATTGAGTGTGTTTTGCGTGAGCAAAAGTTTCCAAGTAGTAGGAATAAAAGAGCATGTATGATAGGAATTATAAATGTGGATGAAGCAAAAGTTGCTTGTTTGGATAGGAATGTTTGAAGGCGACTAATTTCCAAATGATAAAAAGAGTTTGTGCCACACCCTAATTTGGGTACATGGCGTGATTGTGTATGTATGTATGTATGTATGTATGTATGTATTACATAAAATATATACCAAATTTCGTTATTTTGATAAATTATTACAGATATTAATATGCCGAGCTGTAATTTTCTATAATTTAAAAAGTTATACCAATAATACGTAATTCTACATTAAGAATGTGATTGTACTTTGCAGAAAGTAAGCAATTTTATATACTTATTAATTACTTTATGCGATTATCAGTGGCGTAGCCAGGGGGGTGTTAGGGGGGTTGAAACCTCCCAAAGAACAAGGTTATGTCTGTTTTTCACAAGATTATGTCTGTTTTTCACAAGGTTATGACTGTTTTTTTACAAGGTTATGACTGTTTTTATACAAGATTATGACTGTTTTTTACAAGATTATGAAGTTTTTCACAAGATTATGTCTGTTTTTCACAAGATTATGTATGTTTTTCGCAAGATTATGACTGTTTTTTACAAGGTTATGTCTGTTTTTTACAGGATTGTCTGTTTTTTACAAGGTTATGACTGTTTTTTACAAGGTTATGAGTGTTTTTTACAAGATTATAAAGTTTCGAACAAGATTATGTCTGTTTTTCACAAGATTATGTATGTTTTTCACAAGATTATGACTGTTTTTTACAAGGTTATGTCTGTTTACAAGATTATGTCTGTTTTTCACAAGGTTATGACTGTTTTTTACAAGGTTATGACAGTTTCTTACAAGATTATAAAGTTTTTCACAAGATTATGTCTGTTTTTCATAAGATTATGTCTGTTTTTCATAAGATTATGTATGTTTTTCACAAGACTATGACTGTTTTTTTACAAGGTTATGTCTGTTTTTTTACAAGAATTTGTCTGTTTTTCACAAGGTTATGACTGTTTTTGACAAGATTATCTTTATCGATTAATATTATTAACCCACCCCCCTTGAAAAGTTTCTAGCTACGCCTCTGGTGATTATTATGCTTTATCTTAAAAATTTACAGAATTTTTAGATAGAAATACAGAATATTTATAGTAAAATAAAATTACAGATTTTTTTATAGTAATTTTCTGTAATTTTGCTATTTTTTTGTAGTACAATATAATTAATATAACAGTACATTGTATTGTATTCCTTATCTATACAGTATGGTTGATCTGATAACGCAAGGAATGTCGGCTCAATAACAACAGTATGGTGCAATGACGGCGCTCGTCGCCGTCGCGACGTCAAGGCGTCACGGCATTGAACGAACCGAACGCCGACTGGCGGGGAAAACCGGAACGAATCGAATCGGACAATCGTCGTAGAAACAAAAAAAAACAGTTCCGTTTCGTCTTTTACCGCTAACTCTTAACCCAAACTCAGTTTGTACTAACGTATACTACTAATAGGGTGCGGATAAAAAGTTCTTAAACTTAAATCAACATTATTAATTACAAAATAAATAATTAGTAATTGACGGAATTTATGTTTCTATTATCTATTAAGGAGAGGTTCTCCTCCTCTGAATGACTAAAAAGTACGCAAAGATTGGAAATTTTTTATTCGCAAATGAAAAAACATAAAAGGAAACGGTTTAGAGATTCGAAAAATTGTTATTTTAGTCTTTATTTTCAAAAATTGTCGTTTCATAAAAAACAAAATGGCGCCCGTGGTTCACTGTTTTCGTGTCAGCGCGGAATCGGTAAATTTGCGTTTATTGCAGCTTCTTTGGATTCATCTGTAACAAAAAATAAACAACAATGCCAAAAAGTAAACTAAAATTACTGGAGAATAAACCTATAAAATGTACAAATTGTTTGTTTTAACTATTTTTTGTAAGGCCCTAAAGTGGAAAAAAGGCCTAAAACTCGACCTCAAAGTTTGAGATCGTAATACATCGTCAAATTTTAAGTTATTTCCACGTTCTTAGGTCTATACTCCAGTAAATTCAATTTACTTTTTGGCATTGTTGTTCATTTTTTGTTACAGATAAATCCAGAGACGCTGCAATACACACAGTTTACCGATTCCGAGCTGACATGAAAACAGTGAATCACGGGAGCCATTTTGTTTTTTATAAAACGACAATTTTTGTCTGACGACCGAGCGAGTGAGCAAGCTTACGACGCACATCCATACACCCACATAAACTAAGTTCAGATTCGTTATCTAGAGGCTATATGAAAGATTTCTATACAATTTTTTTTATTTTTTGAAAATGTTACAGACACCGTACCAAACGCTATACCACTTTTTCCTTGCAGTCAAAGTGGTAAAAAGCCTGAAATCCATTAATAACTAATTATTTATTAAATATTAACCAAGTCGACTGACATCCAGTGCTGGACTGGCCCACCGGGATACTGGAAATATCCCGGTGGGCCCACAATATATTTAAGTGTTTTTGTATTTTAATAAAATTAAATTAAATTTTTACAATTTTTACAATAATCGAGTTATAGATTAATGGAAGAAAAAAGTCAAATATTTAAAAAAGTTGTTTAATTAGTAATATTTATTTAATTGTTTTTAATTACTTCACTATGTACTTAATTTTGTTGCAGTTATTCAAACAAAAATCTTTTTCATTATTTTAATAAATATGTTTTTAAATAACTAATGTACTTTTTACCACTTTGACTGCAAGGATAAAGTGGTATAGCGTTTGGTATGGTGTCTGTAACATTAAAAAAAAAAGTTTATGTGGGTGTATGGATGTGCGTCGGCAGCTAGTTAGATCGCTCGGTCGTAAGTCAAAATTTTATGGCCGCAACTCCTCCTAGACGGTTCAACTAATTTTAATGAAATTTTTAGGATAAATTTTCCTAGTGCCCAAGATGGTCATGTGGTTTTATTTTTTCTAGTGATGCCAACTTTCCTAGATGAAAATTAGTAAAGTTTTTAAAAATTTATATTGGCTACGTTATTTATCCGATTTTGATCAAATTTTCAGAAAAGTTTTTCCTAGTGCCCACATAAATTATAATTTTATTAAAATACGACGTTGCCAACTTTCCGAAAAAAAGATACAGAAGATACCCTTAGCGCCTATAATATTATATATTAGCAAAATACAATGTTGCCAACTTTCAATGAAAAATTTTTTTATTTCTTTTTCTTATTATTTATGTAATAATGTCAAAGTGGTCTATATATGGGTTTACCCATATACTTCTAATCTTGCTATTTATTAAATATTAACCAAGTCGACTCAGACCCACTAAAGTTTCGGAACTTTTGAGGCTAACCTTAGCAATCGTGTGTTTCTCACATGGGAGTGATCGAGACTTGACCGCATTTTACGTTTGCGTGCAAACATTTTCCCAGCGCGCACAAAGGAAAATCATTGTTTCTGCCCCCACCCCCTACCCCCCAGTCCAATTCATAGGGGGGTAGGCAGTTTTATTGCTATGTATATTTTGTGATTACACCCCGTGTTGATTATCGTATTGCACTTTCTATTTTTTTACCATATTCTATGGGAAATAACTCATTTTTAATACCGATTTCTTTTGTTTATTCAAGGTTGCTGGCGTATTTTAAATATATAGTTGTTTTTTTCGCTTATTTACTAGAATTCTTTGTTCAAATTTACAATAGGAATTTATTTTTTTCAAGCGTATTATTGATATTACACTGTAAAAATAATAATAGCAACATTACAAAATAATAATAATAAAATTTTACCATAAATATTCTGTATTTCTAACTCAAAATTATTTAATTTATACATAATTTATAATAATATGTAAAAATAATCTAATATACTTAATGTAGAATTACATTTTGTTAATATAACTTATTACCACTTTGACTGCAAGGAAAAAGTGGTATAGCGTCTGGCACGGTGTCTGTAACATTCTCAAAAAAAAAAAATTGTATAAAAAGCCTTCATATAGTCTCTAGATGACGAATCTGAACTTAATATATGTGGGTGTATGGATGTGCGTCCTCAGCTCGCTCGGTCGGTCGTAAGTTAAAATTTTGTGGCCGCAACTCCTTTTAGACAATTCAACCGATTTTAATGAAATTTTCGGGATAAATTTATCTAGTACCCAAAATGGTCATGTAATTTTATTTTTTTCCAGTGATGCCAACTTTCCGAGAAAAAAATTACTAAAATTTTGAAAAATTCATATTGGCTACGTTATTTATCCAATTTTAATCAAATTTTCAGAAAAGATTTCCCTAATGCTCCCATTAATTATATAATTTTATTAATATTCAGTGTTGCTAACTTTCGGAGAGAAAAATAACTAAAGTTTTAAAAAAATTATTATGGTCATGTTATTTAACCGATATCACTCAAATTTTCACAAAAGATTCCCATAGTAGGTATTCATATAATTTATGTAATTTTAACAAAATACAATGTTGCCAACTTTCCGAGAAAAAAATTACTAAAATTTTTAAAAATTTATTATGACCATTTTATTTAACCGATTTTAATCAAATTTTTATAAAAGTTTTTCTTAGTGCCTAAATAAATTATGCAATTTTAACGAAATACAGTGTTGCCAACTTATCGAGAAAAAAATTGCATAAAATTTATTGTGGCTACATTATTTATTCGATTTTGATCAAATTTTCATGCAAGTATCTCCTAGTGCTCACATAAATTATAATATTATTAAAATACAGTGTTGCCAATTTTCTAAGAAATGTCAAAGTGGTCTATATATGGGTTTACCCATATACTTCTAATCTTGTTAAATTACAGTTTGCATATTAATATCTGTAATAACTCATGAAAATAATAAAACTTAGTTCATACTTTATGTAATAATATACTACTACTAATAAAATATAATATAATATAATAATTTATTCATTTAATATTCAAAAAGATACTGTAATAACTGCAAGACCAATCAATATTAACAATAATAATAAAAATTTATAGAAAAACTAGATAATATCAATCATTTTAAGTCACTGATTTAAATATAATTTAAAATTTATAATATTTTTATGATATTTGTTACGTCTAGTAGCTTGTTTCTATGTTCTGTTTATTTACTGTAAATGTCATTTGTATCAGTTTTCCTGATGAAGACAGACGTTGAATTCGTCGTAACGTCGATTATTACAAACATACATACACAATCATGCTATGTATCCAAGAAGGTGTGGCACAAACTCATTTCATCATCCCGAAATCTATCGCATTCAAACATTCCTATCCAAACAAGCAACTTTTGCTTCATCCACATTCATAATTCCTCTCATACATGCTATTTTATTTTTACTACTTGCAAACTTTTGCTCACGCAAGCTACTCTGTCAATTATACCACTCCAACTACTCATCGGACGTCCACCTGCAAACGTATACCATCAAAGTCATTCAAATAAATCTTTTGAACAGCAAACGTTCATTAGACATTCGCTCAACATGTCTCCGAACCATCTTAACTGACTAACACCAACTTTTGCTACAACAATTTTTTCGAAATTAACACTCATCATACACTAATCGTATTTCGTACCCGATCTCTCCTATAGTTACACCACATATCTCACATAAAAATCTCATTTCCACAGCAGTCATTTTCCGTTTATGATTTTGCAACCAAACCCAACATTCACTACCATACATCAACGTAGGCACCAAAACTGCATTATATACACTGTAACAGGTTTTTATGGAAACATTTACATTCCTAGCAAAAGTTCCCAAAGCACCTAGAACTTTACAACCAGCATTTACTCTCCTTTTAATTTCACGATCAAAACGTCAATCTCTAGAAAACAAACTACCGAAATACACAAATTCATCTACCTGCTCTAAACGTGCACCATCAATATATACATTACAGAACTTTAACCTAATTCAGTTTTTATTTTAATATAATATGAGTTCTGAAAGACACCCTGTATAACGTCACTGTATTAAATTTTTCTAAACCTAGTTACCTGTGATATTTATTGCAAAAAATTGCTTATTTTTTATTGCTTATGTTTCTAATTATAAACTAACAACAAAAATCTCGCATTATTTCTATTAATTTTGCTCATTAATTAAAATAAAGTAGTCATAAAAACTATAGTTTTATATAGTTTTTTTTTTTTCTCATTATTTTTTCCAATTATATCACATATTGTATCCTTATTTAACAAGTTTAGAAGTATATGGGTAAACCCATATATAGACCACTTTGACATTTCTCGGAAAGTTGGCAACAAAATATTTTTAATAAAATTATAATTTATGAAGGCACTAGAAGAAACTTTTCTGAAAATTTGATGAAAATCGAATAAATAATGTAGCCACAATAAATTTTTAAAAAAAATGTGATTTTTTTTTTCGATAAGTTGGCAATACTGTATTTTGTTAAAATTGCATAATTTATTTAGGCACTAGAAGAATTTTTTAATGAAAATTTGATTAAAATCAGTTAAATAGTCATAATAAATTTTCTAAAACTTTAGTAATTTTTTTTTCGGAAAGTTGGCAACACTGAATATTAATAAAATTATGTAATTAATGGGAGCATTAGGGAAATCTTTTCCAAAAATTTGATCAAAATCGGATAAATAACGTAGCCAATATGAATTTTTAAAAACTTTACTAATTTTTATCTAGGAAAGTTAGTATCACTAAAAAAAAAAAATAAAACCACATGACCATCTTGGGTACTAGACTAATTTATCCTGAAAATTTCATTAAAATCGGTTGAACCGTCTAGAATGAGTTGCGGCCAAAAAATTTTGTCTGAGGACCGAGCGAGCAAGCTGACGACGCACATCCATACACCCACATAAACTAAGTTCAGATTCGTTATCTAGAGGCTATATGAAAGATTTCTATACACAATTTATTTTTTTGAAAATGTTACAGACACCGTACCAGAAACGCTATACCACTTTTTCCTTGCAGTCAAAGTAGTAAAAAATGCTAATTTTTTATTGCTTATGTGTCTAATCATAATCTAACAACAAAAATCTCGCATTATTTTTGTTAATTTTGCTCATTACTTAAAACAAAGTTGTCATAAAAACTATAGTTTTGTATAGTTTTTTTTTTTTCTCATTATTTTTTCCAATTATATTACATATTGTATCCTTATTTAACAAGATTAGAAGTATATGGGTCAACCCATATATAGACTACTTTGACATTTCTCGGAAAGTTGGCAACACAATATTTTTCATAAAATTATAATTTATGTGGGCAATAGAAGAAACTTTCCTGAAAATTTGATCAAAATTGAATAAATAATGTAGCCACAATGAATTTTAAAAAACAATGTGATTTTTTTTTCTCGATAAGTTGGCAATACTGCATTTTGTTACAACTTCATAATTTATTTAGGTACTAGAAATTTTTTTTATAAAAATTTGATTAAAATAGTGGTCATAATAAATTTTCTAAAATTTTAGTAATTTTTTCTCGGGAAGTTGGCATTACTGGAAAAAAATAAAATCACATGACCATCTTGGGTACTAGACAAATTTATCCTGAAAATTTCATTAAAATCGGTTGAACCGTTTAGGAGTAGTTGCGGCCACAAAATTTTGACTTACGACCGAGCGAGCGAGCGAGCTGACGACGAACATCCATACACCCACATAAACTAAGTTCAGATTCGTCATCTAGAGGCTATATGAAAGATTTCTATAAAAAAAAAATTCTTTTGAAAACGTTACAGACACCGTACCAAACGCTATACCACTTTTTCCTTGCAGTCAAAGTAGTAAAAACTAACACTTTAATATTTCAATTTAAATGAAACTAGTTCTATGAAATTATGTACAATTGCCATAACGGTCATGATATCGTCGTATAAAAAAATATTTGTTTCTTTTTTATTGATGCTTATATTTTATACGATATTTTCATTGATATAGCTGTACATTAACAAGATGACTAAATACATAGACAGGTTACGCCATAGCTGCAATTCTGTCTACTATATTTTTTGAAAATGAGATTTTTACGTGGGGTATGTGGTGTAAATAGGAGAGATCGGGTACGAAATACGATTAGTGAATGATGAGTGTGAAATTCGAAAAAAATGTTGTAGCAAAAGTTGGTGTTACTCAGTTAAGATGGTTCGGACATGTTGAGCGAATGTCTTATGAACGTCTGATTAAGAAGATTTATTTGAATGATTTTGATGGTATACGTTTGCTAGTGGACGTCCGATGAGTAGTTGGAGTGGTATGATTGAGAGAGTGGCTTGCGTGAGCGAAAGTTTGCAAGTAGTAGAAATAAAAGAGCATGTATAAGAGGAATTATGAATGTGGATAAAAGTGCGAAAGTTGCTTGTGCTGGATAGGAATGTTTAAAAGCGACTGATTTCGGGATGAAGAAAAGAGTTTGTGCCACACCCTTTTGGGTACATGGCGTGATTGTGTATGTATGTATGTATGTATGTATATTTGATGATGTGGTGTAAATAGGAAAGATTTTGAGTACAAAATAAATTAGTGGTATGATAAGTGTAAAATTGAAAAAAAAATGTTGTAAAAGTTGGTGTTAGTCAGTTAAGATGGTTCGGACATCTTGAGCGAATGCGTCTAATAAACGTTTTGGTTAAAAAGAATTTATATAAATGATTTTGAAGGATATACGTTTGACTAGTGGACGTCCGATGAGTAGTTGGTGTGTGGTATGATTGAGAGACTAGTTTACGAGAAAATTTGCAAGTAGTAAGAATAAAAGAGCATGCTATGAGAGGTACTATAAATGTAGATGAAACTAAAGTTTCTTGTTTGTGTGAGAATGTTTGGTGGATTGATTTTGGGATAGTGGAAAAAGTTTGTGCCACACCCTTTCGGGTATATGGCGTGATTTAGTATATATGTGTATTTGATGACTTATATTTATTATTATATTTAGTAATTGTTTCTATGTTCTCTTTATTTACTGTAATTGTCACTTGGATCAGTTTTCCTGATGAAGACGTACACTGAGTTTGTCAAAACATCAATTAATAATAAATATTAATACACAACTTAAATCTGAAGGCGTTTTTTTTTTTATTTATAATTTCTGTCAGACATTTTGTTAATACACTCACAACAAAATAAAGGTTTGACATTTTAAATTGGAAAAAACTAGTCAACTTATAGAAAAACAAGATTAGAAGTATATGGGTAAACCCATATAGAGACCACTTTGACATTTCTCGGAAAGTTGGCAACACTGTATTTTAATAATATTATAATTTATGTGGACACTAGGAGAAATTTTTCTGAAAATTTGATCAAAATCGAATAAATGATGTAGCCACAATGAATTTTTTTAAAATTTTGTGATTTTTTCTCGATAAGTTGGCAACACTGTATTTTGTTAAAATTGCATAATTTATTTAAGTACTAGTAGAATCTTTTATGAAAATTTGATTAAAATCGGTTAAATAAAATGATAATAATGAATTTTTTATAATTTTAGTAATTTTTTTCTTGGAAAGTTAGCATCACTGGAAAAACCAAAACCACATGACCATCTTGGGCACTAGACAAATTTATCCTGAAAATTTCATTAAAATCGGTTGAACCGTCTAGGAGGAGTTGCGGCCACAAAATTTTGACTTACGACCAAGCGAGAGAGCTGACGACGCACATCCATACACCCACATAAACTAAGTTCAGATTCGTCATCTACAGGCTATATGAAGGATTTCTATACAATTGTTTTTTTTTTTTGTAAATGTTACAGACACCGTACCAAACGCTATACCACTTTTTCCTTGCAGTCAAAGTGGTAAAAAATCACTTTTGATAGAATAACTTATTAAGTATTACCAACTTAAACAGTATTGACAACATAAATAGACAATAGTAATGTCATCAATTTATCCTCTGTTCTAAAAAACTGCATTATGGCGTAACCTGTCTCGATATGAAGTCACCTTATATACATCAGTTGCTTTTTTTTTTGCTTTTTATAGGAGCAATCTACATAAAGATTACAGAAATAAATAGAAAAATTAATCAATATGCAATTCTTTTAAATAGCTTTTTATTGTCATATTTCAATGTTTGAATATTGAAATTTGTTTTTTTCATATAAATCGAACGTATTTTTATAAGGTATATAAATGAGAAAATTTATTGAAAAATGTTTTATATTTTTTTTTTTTATATATTGGGTTAAATTTCCACAAACTGATACATACATACATACATACACAATTACGCCATATACCCAAAAAGGTGTGGCACAAACTCTTTTCATCATCCCGAAATTAGTCGCCTCCAAACATTCCTATCCAAACAAGCAACTTTTGCTTCATCCACATTCATAATTTCTCTCATACATGCTCTTTTATTTCTACTACTTGGAAACTTTTGCTCACGCAAGCCACTCTCTCAATCATACCACTACAACTACTCATCGGATACTGATACTAATACTGTCAATATTTTAATATTTCTAAATAGAAAGCTTTTAATACAATAAAAAGTATTAAATTATCTATAATTATACAAAAATTTATGTTCAAAATCATATTTTTAGCATTATTAACAATTATTATTGTTCATAATGCGTATACGTTTGCGTGGACGTCCGATGAGTAGTTGGAGTGGTATGATTGAGAGTGTTTTGCGTGAGCAAAAGTTTCCAAGTAGTAGGAATAAAAGAGCAAGTATGAGAAGAATTATGAACGTGGATAAAACGAAAATTGCTTGTTTGCATAGGAATGTTTAGAGGCGATTGATTTCGGGATAATGAAGAGTTTGTGCCACACCCTGTTGGGTACATGGCGTAATTGTGTATGTATGTATGTATTATTGTTCATAAAACCCACACTAACATAATAACTAAAATAATAACTAAATTCATAAAACAGCGGATTTTATTTTACAAAATTTACTTATTTTGTTACCTAGTAACTTGTTTCCTATATTTTGTTTATTTACTATGAATGGCATTTGTATCATTTTTCCTGATGAAAATCTATGAGTCGATTATCAATAAATAATAATATAGAACTACAACCTAAAGCCGTTTTAATTTAATATAATAAGTTTTTTTTACTATGATAAAAAATAATAAAAACTTTAATGAGAAATTTTCAACATAATAATTATTTATTTTCTTGGTAATTAAACTGTAATTTAATGTTATTAAACAGAAATTAACTTGAATTTCGACAATTTTAATTACTGTAAATTTGTCACACACATACAAATTACACAAATTTCTACTAAAATTAAAATTAGTTGTATATAAGCACGCTAATATTACATTCATTTACAGATGGCAAAAAAATTGAAAGCAAATCAAAATAAACACACACCATTAACCGATAATGAATCTTTTACGCTTTAATTTTAGAAATAATGTGTTTATAATACATACAAAAATTACCGCATTTTGAGTTTTGCTTTAATTAGTAATATTAATTGTTACATTTTGGAATGTGGTAACTGTTGAAAATAATATATTATGTTACGAGTAGTAGGAAGAGATGGTTATTTTGTTGAGTCCAGATATTTGTGGTCGAGTCGGACTTATACGATATTTTCTTCAAGCGTTCCATCAATAATGAAATTCAAATTTAGGCGAAAATAAACAATGCAATTATCAATTTATTTAGCTTGACTTAATAATTTTTAACACAACTGTCGGATATGTTAAATTAAATTCACTAGATCGTGTTTCTTTGATCGCATATAGAATTTCTGACCACCCTAGACGGTATACACAGTGGCGTAGCCAGGGGGTGTTGGGGGGGGGGGTTTGGAACCCCCCCCCAAGAACAAGGTTATGTTTGTTTTTCACAAGATTATGTCTGTTTTTCACAAGATTATGACTGTTTTTTACAAGGTTATGACTGTTTTTTATAAGATTATGAAGTTTCGAACAAGATTATATTTGTTTTTCACAAGATTATGTCTGTTTTTCACAAGATTATGTCTGTTTTTCACAAGATTATGTCTGTTTTTCACAAGATTATGTCTGTTTTTCACAAGGTTATGACTGTTTTTTACAAGATTATGACTGTTTTTTTACAAGGTTATGTCTGTTTTTCACAATTAAGTCTGTTTTTCACAAGATTATGTATGTTTTTCACAAGATTATGACTGTTTTTTACAAGGTTGTGTCTGTTTTTCACAAGATTATGTTTGTTTTTCATAAGGTTATGACTGTTTTTAACAAGGTTATGACTGTTTTTTACAAGATTATAAAGTTTTTCACAAGATTATGTCTGTTTTTGACAAGATTATTTTTATTGATTAATATTATTAACCCCTCCTTGACAAGTGTCTAGTTACGCCACTGGAAATACAATTGCATTTCTTGCACATATTCGTTTGAATATTAAATGGTAATAACTGCAAATAACCGGAACATTAATTATACGACAAACCATCCGAAGTAAAATAAACATTCAATAATCAGAACCGCAAATATATCCGCAAATCTCTTCCAAACACGAATACTTTTAAAACAAAACTAAAATTGAAACTTTCAATTATGCGGAAACTCATTTATATACGCATCATTGACCGCGCTCGCTATCACCGAGTTTTGAAAACTTTTTTAGTCGAATTTGAATTTATCAATAATGTTTAAGTTGACACTTTTTTTCGACGAACTTAAACCATTTTTGATTTAGATAATTATAAAAACATGCATGGAAGTTTGAAGACATTAAAATTTGACTAATTTAGCTCCTGTGTTGTTTGTTTCAGAGTTACTAGGCCGTGGTGAGAAGAAATTTGGCGATAAATGCAATGAGACCAAAGAATGTGGATTTCTCGGATCCATCTGTGATCCAGTTAATAAAAAATGTCAGTGTATCCAAGATTTACCGGTCACTAATCATATTGATAAATGCGGAAAAGGTATGTATATTTTTCTATTCTTAATTGCATATGGCGTATTACCTTGTAAAAATTTGGTGTAAATTTACAATGATAATCATTTTACTTTACTGTAATTTTTTTTTTTTGTAAATTTACTAAAATCTGAAATTTTTGTATATTTTTCTATTCTTAATTGCAGATGGCGTATTACACTGTAAAAATTTGCTGTAAATTTACAATGATAATTAATGTTAATTTTACAATGAAGTTCACTGTAATTTTTTTTTTTTGTAAATTTACTAAAATCTCTAAATATTACAGAAATTTTATAATATTATTTGAATTTTACAATTTTTATGTATTTTTACATTTGAATACTTATTTTATGTAATTATACAAAATAGACTAGTTTATGATGAGTGTGAAATTGAAAAAAAAGTTGTAGCAAAAGTTGGTGTTAGTCAGTTAAGACGGTTCAGCCATGTTGAGCGAATGTCTAATGAACGTTTGCTGTTAAAAAGATTTATTTCAATGATTTTAATGGTATACGTTTGCGTGGACGTCCGATGAGTAGCTGGAGTGGTATGATTGAGAGTGTTTTGCGTGAGCGAAAGTTTCCAAGTAGTAGGAATAGAAGAGCATGTATGAGAGGAATTATGAATGTGGATAAAGCGATAGTTGTTTGTTTGGATAGGAATGTTTGGAGGCGACTGATTTCGGAATAATGAAAAGAGTTTGTGCCACACCCTTTTGGGTTCATGGCGTGATTGTGTATTTATGTATGTATGTATGTATGTATGTATACAAATATTTTTATATAAAAATGTAAAAAATGTAATAATGACATTAGTAAATGTAATAATTACATTAATAAATGTAATATTTATATTAATAAATGTAATATTTACAACAGTAAATGTAATTGTTACATGTAAATATGTAAGCAAATGTAATATTAAAATGTGTAATGTGTAATTTTACATATAAAAATAATTTTTAGGTTAAAATACATTTTTCTGTAAAGTTACAATGATTATCGTTGGCAACAAAGTGTCCAATGATTTTCATTGTTAAATTTTATTACAGTATATGTATTAGATTATAGTATTTGTTTTTTGTTTAAATTAATTTTCGAAGAACTATTTAAATTATTAGTCAATTTTTAAATGAAGAAACATGCATTGATCTTGCACTTCAGCCGCGAAATTTGAAGGTTCCGGGTTCAAACCACGGCAAGGTCAATGCATTTTTCTTAATTTGATAATTAACAAACGATTTAATTTGTTTATCAAAATAAATTAATGGCGATTTAAACAAAAACGAAAGACTGTAAGTTTATTTATGTACTATATTTATTTGAAGCAAAAAAAATATAAAAAAATAATATTAATAGAAAAAAATTAAAAATAAAATAATAATAATAATAATACATACATACAAACACAATCACGCCATGTACCCAAAAGGGTGTGGCACAAACTTTTTTCATCATCTCGAAATCAGTTGCTTCCAAACACTCTTATTCAAACATTACTATCCAAACAAGCAACTTTCGCTTCATCCACATTTATAATTTTTCTCATACATGATCTTTTATTCTTACTACTTGGAAACTTTCGCTCACGCAAGCCTCTCTCTCAATCATACCACTGCAACTACTCATCGGACGTCCACGCAAACGTATACGATCCTAATCATTCAAATAAAACTTTTTAACCAAACGTTTATTACACGCATTCGCTCAACATGTCCGAACTATCTTAACTGACTAACACCAACTTTTGTGCAACATTTTTTTTAATTTCACACTCATAATACACTAATCTATTTCGTACCCGATATATATATATATATATATATATATATATATATATATATATAAATATATATATGTATATATATATATATATATACATATATATATATATATATATATATATATATATATAGGTTTACCCATATGTTTCTAATTTTGTTTAATGATATTTTCGATTTAGAAATGTCTAATATAACGTTTACTAATTGTATCAGTTGTTTGTAGAAATTATTAAAGAATTTTAGAATTAAAAATTGTTAGCAAAAGGTCAATTAATTAAGAAAATCGTATATACAGGGTGTAACAAAAAACATAAAGAAACATTTTTTTATTAATAAACTAGTGTCCAAAATTTTTTTTTCTTTTTTTTTTCGGCAGTCGATTGTACATCGTTACAACTTGTGCATCGAAAATGGTGGTCGTAACTTCGAAAATTTTCGGAAAATTGGCATCACTGGAAAAAAACAAAATCACATGACCATCTTGGGTACTAGACAAATTTATCCTGAAAATTTCATTAAAATCGGTTGAACCGTCTAGGAGGAGTTGCGGCCACAAAATTTTGACTTACGACCGAGCGAGCGAGCTGACGACTCACACACATACACCCACATAATCTAAGTTCAGATTCGTCATCTATATGAAGAATTTCTATACAATTTTATTTTTTTTTGCTAATGTTACAGACACCGTACCAAACGCTATACTACTTTTCCTTGCAGTCAAAGTAGTAAAAATGTTTTTCTAAGTGCACTCTATCATTTCTGAAAATTAGGAATAGTTATTCTGTTACACCCTGTATATATAGAAATATTTTCATGAAATGATTATTTCCTTTGTCTACATACATCAATTTTATCCGAGTTGTAAATAAATCAATAAAATTGGAAAATATATAACAGCGCGCAGAGTTATAAACCGAACTGATAAAATTCAAATCGTTCTAGGTGAAAGTTGAAATGATTTGTTTTTTTCATGCTTCAGTCGAAAAGGGTCTGCTAGTATTGTACCTAAAAGGCGTAACAAATTTTGGATAAAAGCCAAAATTCTGTTTTGCTGTATATTCGTTATCTATATTGATTTTTTACACCGCAGTGTATTTGTATGCATATATATATATATATATATATATATATATATATATATATATATATATATACATATATATATATATATATATAACAATAACTCATACCAAAACATCTTTCACAACTCGTTATATTAAAATGGGGAAGTTTAGCGTGATTGAAGTTGCGTATAAAATTATTTTTTCTCAAATGTGTATATAAAATAATAACAGAAACTGTCATTAAAATTTTTGATAATTGTTTCATTTATTTGTTATTAACAATTTTTATAAGGACATTACTGATTCAGATGTCGACATAAGTTTTGCGATGACAGTACAGACGTCATCACGACATGTTTTTGCATTTTTTAAGAAATCTGGGCATCTTCGAGAAAAATGATAAATTAAACATCAGTTTTTAAGCCATGTCCAACCAAATAAAGAAATAAAAGAAATACGCTAAACTTCCCCATTAAACGGTTTTAAGTTGTAGTTTTCTATTAATGAAAATCAATATAGACAAGATTAGAAGTATATGGGTAAACCCATATATAAACTACTTTGACATTTCTCGGAAAGTTGGCAACACTGTATTTTAATAATATTATAATTTATGTGGACACTAGGAGAAACTTAGCGGAAAATTTGATTAAAATCGAATAAATAATGTAGCCACAATGAATTTTTAAATAATTTTGTGATTTTTTCTCGATAAGTTCGCAACATTGTATTTTGTATAAATTGCATAATTTATTTAGGCACTAGGAGAAACTTTTATGAAAATTTGATTAAAATCGGATAAATAAAATGGTCATAATGAATTTTTAAAAAATTTTGTAATTTTTTTTTCGGAAAGTTGGCAAAACTAGATATTAATAAAATTATATAACTAATGGGAGCATTAGAGAATTTTTTTCTGAAAATTTGATCAAAATCGGATAAATAATGTAGCCAATATGAATTTTTATAAACTTTAGTAATTATTATCTCTTAAAGTTGGCATCCCTGGAAAAAAAAAAACCACATGACCATCTTGGGTACTAGACAAATTTATCCTGAAAATTTCATTAAAATCGGTTGAACCATCTAGGAGGAGTTGCGGCCACAAAATTTTGACTTACAACCGAGCGAGCGAGCGAGCTGACGACGCACATCCATACACCCACATAAACTAATTTCAGATTCGTCATCTAGGGACTATATGAAGGATTTCTATACACAATTTTTTTAAAAAAAAAACGTTATAGACACTGTACCAAACGCTATACCACTTTTTCCTTGCAGTCAAAGTGGTAAAAACATTCTGTATATTGAACTAATCGTTAACTATAATTATAATCCATTCAATCTTATACCAACAATTCACAAAAGGAAAAAGGATTAATTTATCTTTTGAGGGGGTGGGGGTGGGGGGAGGGGGTGGTGTAGTTCAAGGCCGATTCTCATTTGTCATCCGAGATGTCAGCGTCTGTCTTTGTGTCAAACCTTAGAGAAAAACGTGCAGGAAATCGGACGCCAAAGTATTTTGATTTCCTTGCTCAAAAGATTCAAGTGCATTTACCGAGAGAAAAATACGATTTTATTGATGCGAAAATTAGATGAAGCTAAAATTCGCACCATGCTGAAGTGGAAATTCGTAAGAATTTCAGTTGTATTTTCAGTATTTCAGGAAAATCGATAAAGCACAGATTTGACGAAAGTGGAATAAGTGGTCATACATATAGTCTACGCCGAGAGAACATGAAACTGCGCAATAATGGGCTTAGAAAGATAGAATAAGCTAACGTTTGAAATTAATATTATTATAATTATATATTAATTTATAAACGGAGAAAAGGAAAGAAAATCATTTTCATTTCAATAAATAATTTTCAATAGTGGCAAATAAATATCTACTTGATTTAAAGATATTTATTTATTACAAACAAATAATTATTTTACAATAAAAGTTTGTATATTTACTCTAAATAAATTTATTTAAAATAGAAAAATATATGTTATTGAAATTTATTTATTAATATCAAAGAAACGTTGTTCTCCGTGTATATTATTACCACTTTGACTGCAAGGAAAAAGTGGTATAGCTTTTGGTACGGTGTCTGTAACATTTTCAAAAAAAAAATTGTGTATAGAAATCCTTCATATAGCCTCTAGATGACGAATCTGAACTTAGTTTATAAGTGGGTGTATGGATGTGCGTCGTCAGCTCGCTCGGTCGTAAGTCAAAACTTTGTGGCCGCAACTCCTCCTAGACGGTTCAACCGATTTTAATGAAATTTTTAGGATAAATTTATCTAGTGCCCAAGATGGTCATGTTGTTTAAATTTTTTCCAGTGATGCCAACTTTCCGAGAAAAAAATTACTAAAGTTTTTAAAAATTCATTGAGGCTACATTATATATCCGATTTTGATCAAATTTTTAAAAAGATTTTCCTAGTGCTCACATGAATTTCGTAATTTTAATAAAATACAGTGTTGCCAACTTTCCGAGAAAAAAATTACTAAAATTTTTAAAAAATTATTACGGCTATTTTGTTTAACCGATTTTGTTCAAATTTTCAAAAAAGATTCCCCTGATATTCATATAAATTAAATAATTTTAACAAAGTACAGTGTTGCCAACTTTCCGATAAAAAAATTACTAAAATTTTTAAAAATTTATTATGACCACGTTATTTAACCGATTTTAATCAAATTTTTACTAAAGATTCTCTTGGTGCCCGCATAAATTATGCAATTTTAACAAAATACAGTGTTGCCAACTTATCGAGAAAAAAATTACTAAAATTTAAAAAAATTCATTGTGGCTACATTATTTATCCGATTTTGATCAAATTTTCAGAAAAGTTTTACCTAGTGCCCACATAAATTATAATTTTATTAAAATACGATGTTGCCAACTTTCCGAAAAAAAAATTATTAATTTTCTAAAAATTTGTTATTCCCGCATTATTTATCCGATTTCAATAAAAAATTTACAGAAGATACCTTTAGCGCCTATAATATTATATATTAGCAAAATACAATGTTGCATACTTTCATTGAAAAAGTTTTTATTCCTATTTCTTATCATTTATGTGATAATGTCAAAGTGGTCTATATATGAGTTTGCCCATATACTTTTAATCTTGTTATTATATATTTTAAATGTATTATATACATACATACATACATACATACACAATCACGCCATATACCCAAAAGGGTGTGTCACAAACTCTTTTCATCATCCCGAAATCAGTCGCCTCCAAACATTCCTATCCAAACAAGCAACTTTCGCTTCATCCACATTTATAATTCTTCTCTCACACATGCTCTTTTATTCCTACTACTTGGAAATTTTTGCTCACGCAAGCCACCCTTTCAATCATACCACTCCAACTACTCATCGGACGTATACTATCAAAATCATTCAAATAAATCTTTTTAACCAAACGTTCATATATATATATATATATATATATATATATATATATATATATATATATATATATATATATATATATATAGTAAAAGTAATATTATTATTTTGATTCGCTTAAAGAAATGCACTTGATTTTCGTGAAAAGCTAAAAAAAAATTGTTAATTTTCACTTTTGCTTGGCGTTCAGATTTATATACTTTCTCTAAGGTTGACATAAAGTTGACATAAAAGCCAACGCTGCCATCTTGGATGACAAATGAGAATCGGCCTTGAACTACGGCCCCTCACAAGCTACAAAACGGATTCTTTTGTAAATTGGTTGGTCCAAGATTGAATGGAATATAAAATTATAATTATATTTAACAATCAATGCAATAAACGAAATATTTCTTACATATTTTGGAAAGTAAGGAAGTTGATTAAATCGGTAAAAATATACGGAAATAGAATTATTTGAACCAGGACTGCAAACCGATTTACTATACATACATACATACACAATCACGCCATGTACCCAAAACGGTGTGGCACAAACTCTTTTCGTCTTTCCGTAATCAGTCTCCTCCAAACATTCCTATCCAAACAAGCAACTTTCGCTTCATCCACATTTATAATTCCTCTCATACATGCTCTTCTATTCCTA
This sequence comes from Clivina fossor, assembly GCA_963966155.1. Lineage (NCBI taxonomy): Eukaryota > Metazoa > Arthropoda > Insecta > Coleoptera > Carabidae > Clivina > Clivina fossor. Next base: position 12,633,768 of record OZ014564.1, on the reverse strand, counting down.
CTACTTGCTATACCAGTTTGCGAAAACCGATTAACTATAATGAAAATTGTTTTTATCTCTTTAACAGCAAGAAAATAGTGGTATAGTGTCTTTACCATTTTCAAAAAAAAATTATTATAAAAAAATTCTTTATACAGTCTCTACATGACGAATCTGAACTTAGTTTATGAGGGTGTATGGATATTTACTAGTTTATAAATTTTTGTACACACATAAATAAATATTTAATTAACAATTTACAATAATTAAAAATCGAAGACAAATTTTGTCGGGACGTAGTAAGTCATCACTAGTAAATAGGTTAACTAGTGTTTAAACAAAATGTTAGAAAATCAATCAGTAATTTTACAATTATTCAGAAGTTTATGACTTGTTTTTTTTTCCTGATTTAATAAATAAGGCTAAAGCGATTGATGTTACATGTAATAAACTTCTAACGGTTACAGTTCCGTTAGAAAGCATTTTCGGACATATGTTTATTTGAAGTTTATTATTTAGATTACTCATAGAAATCATGCGGTGTAGTTTCTCCCCAACGTCATAAATCACCCTGTATATTTTGACAAAAATTAATGTAAATTTGTGTTGCAATAGATAATATTTTTTCCATATTACTTATGTAGCACTAAAATTATAATTATATTATAATAGCATTTTTACAGAATGATTTAAGTAATATTACAGATAATATTCAGTAATATTACTTATATTACTTCTGTAGAATAACATTTTGTGTGAAATTACACAATATAAGCAGGCAAATGTTTTTATTGTAAAATTATATAAAAAAAATTTACAGTCTGGTACATACAAACATACATACATACACAATCACGCCATGTACCCAAAAGGGTGTGGCACAAACTCTTTTCGTCATCCCGAAATCAGTCGCCTCCAAACATTCCTATCCAAACAAGCAACTTTCGCTTCATCCACATTCATAATTGCTCTCATACATGCTCTTTTATTCTTACTACTTGGAAACTTTCGCTCACGCAAGCCACTCTCTCAATCATACCACTCCAACTACTCATCGGACGTCCACCTGCAAACGTATACCATCAAAATCATTCAAATAAATCATTTTAACAGCAAACGTTCATTAGACATTCGCTCAACATGTACGAACCATCTTAACTGACTAACACCAATTTTTACATTATTATGGCTACATTATTCGTGCAATTTTGATAAATTTTTGCAAAAAATTCTTCTAATGCCCACATAAATTGTGTACGTTTGGTAAAATAAAGTGTTACCAACTTTCCGAGAAAGAAGTTTTTAAAAATTTATTATCATTATATTATTTATCCGCAATTAACCAAATTTTCACAAAAGTTTTTTTAGTGCCCACATAAATTATATAATTTTACTAAAGTTCAGTGTTGCCAATTCTCTTCAAAAAAAGTTACTAAAATTTTCAAATTTCAAGTCAAATTTTCAAAATATTTTTTTAGTATAGGTACTCACAAAAATTATATAATTTTATTGGTTATACAGTGTTGCCAATTGGTGATGACAGAGTTGTATGTATATGGGTTTACCCATATGCTTCTAATTTTGTTTAATTTTACTTTCAATATTTTTTTTAACAGTGCAAGTTCTCTATTGTATAATAACAAATGACAAATATTATATTATATATTTATTTAATATATAATGTTTACAAAAAATAATATACACACATACACAATCACGCCATATAGCCCAATAAGGGTATGGCACAAACTCTTTCCACTATCCCGAAATCAGTGTCCTCCAAACATCCGCATCTAGACAAGCAACTTTAGTTTTATCAACATTCATAATTCCTCTCATACATGCTCTTCTATTCCTACTACTTGAAAAATTTTCTCATCAGATGTGTCCATTTTTCAAAATCATTCATATAATTTCATCAGGAAGAAATGATACAAACGACATTTACAATAAATAAATAAAACAGATACAAGTTACTAGTTGCCTAGTAACTTGTTTCTATGTTCTGTTTATTTACTGTAAATGCTATTTATATTATTCTTTCTGATGAAAACGTACGTTGAATCGGTCGAAACGTTGATTATTAATAACAATTAATACAGAACTAGAACCAAAAGCTGTTTTATTTTAAAAAATCTATATATTTAAAATACTTTTCTATATATGACAAAGGGATTAATTGGTAGTAAGTCTACCAAAGTTAAGTTTTTGTTAATTTTTGAAAATGTTAAAACTGAATTACATTATACTTTTTTCGTCTAGATTCATAATAGGTGTCTAGTTCAATTTTCGTTCAAGTTTTGTTCAATTTTCATACTTTTTACTACTTTGACTGCAAGGAAAAAGTAGTATAGCGTTTGGTACGGTGTCTGTAACATTAGCAAAAAAAAAAAAATTGTATATAGAAATCCTTCATAGCCTCTAGATGACGAATCTGAACTTAGTTTATGTGGGTGTATGGTCGTGCGTCGTCAGCTCGCTCGGTCGTAAGTCAAAATTTTGTGGCCGCAACTCCTCCTAGACGGTTCAACCGCTTTTACTGAAATTTTCAGGATAAATTTGTCTAGTGCCCAAGATGGTCATGTGATTTTGGTTTTTTACCAGTGATGCCAACTTTCCGAGAAAATAATTACTAAAATTTTTAAAAATTCATTGTGGCTACATTATTTATCCGATTTTTATCAAATTTTCAGGAAAGATTTCCCTAGTGCCCATATAAATTACGTAATTTTAATATAATACAGTGTTGCCAACTTTCCGAGAAAAAAATTATTAAAATTTTTAAAAATTTATTGTGGCTACATTATTTATCCGATTTTGATCAAATTTTCAGGAAAGATTCCCCTAGTGCCCACATATATTTCGTAATTTTAATAAAATACAGTGTTGCCAACTTTCTGAGAAAAAAATTACTAAAATTTTGAAATATTTGTTATGCCCGCATTATTTATCCGATTTTAATCAAATTTTTGCAGAAGATACCCTTAGCGCCTATAATATTATATATTTGCAAAATACAATTTTGCCAACTTTTAATAAAAAAAAATTGTATTCCTATTTTTTATCATTTATATGATAATGTCAAAGTGGTCTATATATGGGTTTACCCATATACTTCTAATTTTGTTTTTGAAAATGTTACTTACACCCTACCGACAACTATACCACTATCCCTGTCAGTTCATTTGATAAAAAATACAAATTCTTGTTATGTAGAATACTTTGTATATAATACATATAAATGTCATATTTTGACAAATTAATACTTGTGTCATGTCTTTGTCATATTTTCAAGTCGTCTTATCAATAGAATAACATGAATATACTGACAAATTTGCATATCCATTTTGTCTTATTCATCTCGATAATGGAAAACAATTTCATTATTGTTTTCAATTACAGTTGGCAATAGAATTTATAATTTCTTTTGTTTTGCGAAACTTTATTTTAGTTAATAGAATTTACTAAACTACATTTTAATTAAGATAGTAAAAGTATATCTTTCAGAACTCATTATATTAGAATAAAATGTTTTTAGGTTCTAGTTCTGTTTTAATATTTATTTATAATCGACGAACTCAACGTCCGGACGTTGACTTCGTCGAAACGTCAATTATAAATAAATATTAATTTCAAATAAAAACTGTCGATTAATTTTCACAATAAAAAGAAAAATTTTTTATTATCCAATTTCAACTGTTTTGTAATACTTCATAAGGTAATAATACAAAAAGTTTTACAAAATTTGGTCTTATACAGGGTGTTAGGTAAACATGCGGCAAAAATTCAAGGGATTATTCCTTGGCCTATTCTAAGACTATTTTGTCCTATGATGATTTTTGAAAAACCCCTTTGTTTCTAAGATACAGGGTAAACAAAATTTGCGACAGTAACAACATTTTATTATCAAAAAGTACATGTAAAGTTACTCAATCTGGTGTCGTGCCAGTTGCGTACGTGCCAGTTGCGTACAAATAAGGGACGGATCAAACCCAGGTAGTGAAGCTAGTTAGGCCGAGTGCCAGATGCGTACAGCGGTTTGACAAGGGTCGAGTTGTGCTTATGGTCAAAATATAATATTTATAATACGCTATAATATCATAGCACATAATTTTTACAAATAATCAAGTCAGTATTTAATTTTAAAATTGACCAAGTTTATATTTATTGGTTTAAATTTGATTTGTGTAGATTAATATTTAATAAATTCATATCGTTTACCAACTTCGTTACTTTTTACTAGGTATATTATGATAAATTATGCTTAAATTCGTGATTGAATTTTTGCCGCATCTTCACCTAACACCCTGTATATCTAAATATCACAAATATAATAACAACTAAGAGAAGGAAAATTGGAAAATTTGAAAATTTGAAAATCAAAAAAGCATTAAGATTAGGTATTCGTTTAATGAATAATATAATAGCTTTTTTTTACAGATATATTTTTACAAAAAATTTTCTTAGCGGTTCTCCTCTCCCCCCTCCTCCCAGTTGTTATTACATTTGTTGTATTTAGATACTCGTATAGAAAACCAATTTTTTTAAAACTTTTATATACTTAATTAACTGCCGAAATTTGCCAACAAAATTTTTTTCTTTTTATTATAAAAATTAATCAAGTATTACCTTCTAATGATGGCATAACACCCGAAATTGACCAATTAAAAATTTTACTTTTTATTATGAAAATTAATCAAGTATTTTTATATTAAATCATATTGCATAATGTTTCACCGCCAATAGCTACTTCATTTGAATTAATACAGAATTTAAACTTAAAGCAGTTTTATTTTAATATAATGAGATCCTGAAAAATCCTAAGATCGTCTTAGATTTTTTGCCTTAACAAAAACAAAAGACAATAGCACAAACATTACCCACAAATAACCATCTTCATTATCATTGTTACTAAATACTGTATTTATTACAGTAATAGTTTCCTATTACAAGCACTATTTCTCATTCCGCTTATACAAGTAGGAACTCATCTGGCGTCATTCTCGCAGTCCTAAGTCCGATAGCTTTAAGGCTGACGTGTATGCGTGCGTGAACGCGTGAGTATATATATATATATATATATATATATATGTGTGTGTGTGCTGTTGTTGCGTGTTGCGCGCGTGACTCGTGCAATAGAGTTTTTCTACGCGCGGCGGCCCGCATTCGTATTGATCCGCGTGAAATATACTACTGCTACCACGCTACGCTGCCTGTAACGTAACTGCACTCACTCACTCACTACGATTGAGAATTATTAAAGTACTATTCAAAAATAGAGTCACTATAAATATATGCGAAAAATAAGCAAATAGTTTTTTGCAGGAAAAAAAATTAAGAATCTAGTTTATTATTTTTACACTTTCTGTGATTGGCATTTGATGAAACAATTAATAAAAAAAAACAAGATTAGAAGTATATGGGTAAACTCATATATAGACCACTTTGACATTATCACATAAATGATAACAGATAGAAATAAAAAAAAATTTCACCGAAAGTTAGCATCATTGTATTTTGATAATATATAATATTATAGGCGCTAAAGATATCTTCTGTAAAAATTTGATTAAAATCGGATAAATAATGCGGGCATAACAAATTTTTAGAAAATTATTAATTTTTTTTTCGGAAAGTTGGCAACACCGTATTTTAATAAAATTATAATTTATGTGAGCACTAGGAAAAACTTTTCTGAAAATTTGATCAAAATCGGATAAATAATGTAGCCACAATAAATTTTTCAAAACTTTAATAATTTTTTTCTTGATAAGTTGGCAACACTGTATTTTGTTAAAATTGCATAATTTATGCGGGCACCAGGAAAATCTTTAGTGAAAATTTGATTAAAATCGGTTAAATAACATGGTTATAATAAATTTTGAAAAATTTCAGTAATTTTTTTCTCAGATAGTTGGCAACACTGTATTTTATTATAATTACGTAATTTATGTGGGCACTAGAGGAATCTTTCCTGAAAATTTGATCAAAATCGGATAAACAATGTAGCCACAATAAATTTTTAAAAAATTTAGTAATTTTTTTCTCGGAAAGTTGGCATTACTGGAAAAAACCAAAACCACATAACCATTTTGGGCACTTGACAAATTTATACTAAAAATTTCATTAAAATCGGTTAAACCGTCTAGGAGGAGTTGCGATCACAAAATTTGGTCTGACGATTGAGCGAGCTGACGAAGCACATCCATACACCCACATAAACTAAGTTCAGATTCGTCATCTAGAGGCTATATGAAGAATTTCTATATACAAATTTTTTTTTTGAAAATGTTACAGACACCGTACCAAACGCTATACCACTTTTCCTTTCAGTCAAAGTGCTAAAATAGTAAATAAAACAGAAATTTTTATTAACAAATAACCCGCCAACAAAAATGCCTAATAACAAGATTAGAAGTATATGGGGAAACCCATATATAGACTACTTTGACATTTCTCGGAAAGTTGGCAACACTGTATTTTAATAATATTATAATTTATGTGGGAACTAGGAGATACTTTTCTGAAAATTTGATCAAAATCGAATAAATAATGTAGCCACAATAAATTTTTAAAAAATTTTCTGATTTTTTCTCGATAAGTTGGCAACACTGTATTTTGTTAAAATTGCATAATTTATTTAGGCACTAGGAAAAACTTTTATGAAAATTTGATTAAAATCGGTTAAATAAAATGGTCATAATAAATTTTTAAAAATTTTACTAATTTTTTTCTCGGAAAGTTGGCAATACTGTATTTTGTTAAAATTACATAAATTATATGAATACTAGGAGAATCTTTTGTGAAAATTTGAGTAAAATCGGTAGAATAACATGGCTATAATAAAATTTTTAAAATTTTAGTAATTTTTTTCTCGGAAAGTTGGCAACACTGAATATTAATAAAATTATGTAATTAATGGGAGCATTAGGGAAATCTTTCTTGAAAATTTGATCAAAATCGGATAAATAATATAGCCACAATGAATTTTTAAAAACTTTAGTAATTTTTTTCTCGGAAAGTTGGCATTACTGGAAAAAACCAAAACCACATGACCATCTTGGGCACTAGACAAATTTATCCTGAAAATTTCATTAAAATCGGTTGAACCGTCTAGGAGGAGTTGCGGCCACAAAATTTTGACTTACGACCGAGCGAGCGAGCGAGTGAGCGAGCGAGTGAGCGATCGAGCGAGTGAGCGAGCGAGCTGACGACGCACATCCATACACCCACATAAACTAAGTTCAGATTCGTCATCTACAGGCTATATAAAGGATTTCTGTACAATTTTTTTTTTTTTTTGAAAATGTTACAGACACCGTACCAAACGCTATACTACTTTTTCTTGCAGTCAAAGTAGTAATAAAAAATAATAAAAAATTGATATTCATATACTGTTATATAATTATATTATTAATACTTTGACTGCAAAGAAAACTGGTATAGCGTTTGATACGGTGTCTGTAACATTTTCAAAAAATAAAATTGTGTATAGAAATCCTTCATATAGTCCCTAGATGTCGAATCTGAACTTAGTTTATGTGTGTGCGTAGTTAGATCGCTCGGTCGTAAGTCAAAATTTTGTGGCCGCAACTCCTCTTAGACGGTTCAACCGATTTTAATGAAATTTTCAGAATAAATTTGTCTAGTACCCAAGATAGTCATGTGGTTATATTTTTTTCCAGTAATGCCAACTTTCCGAGAAAAAAATTACTAAATTTTTTAAAAATTTATATTGGCTACATTATCCGATTTCGATCAAATTTTCAAAAAAGATTTTCTTTATGCACCCATTAATTATATAATTTTATTAATATCCAGTGTTGCCAACTTTCCGAGAAAAAATTACTAAATTTTTAAAAAATTAATTATGACCACTATTTAACCGAGTTTAATCAAATTTTCATAAAAAAATTCTCCTAGTGCCTAAATAAATTATGCAATTATAACAAAATACAGTGTTGCTAACTTATCGAGAAAAAAATTACAATTTTTTTTTTAAATTCATTGTGGCTACATTATTTATTCGATTTTGATCAAATGTTCAGGAAAGTTTCTCCTCGTGCCCACATAAATTATAATTTTATTAAAGATATTGTGTTGCCAACTTTCCGAGAAATGTTAAAATGGTCTATATATGGGTTTACCCATATACTTCTAATCTTGTTAGTTTAAATTTTAAGATTAACTTAAATATGTCAAATTTTGTACGAGAAACTTTTTGAAATTGGTTGAAATATCTGTTCAGTGATCGTTTCCGAATTCCGGTAAAGTTTGTCAAATGTCAAAACTGAGCTCGTTTTCATTTTACGGCCGCTTTTTCAACATATTTCGAGCTGTCAAATTTTAAAATTTAATAAATTTCAAACGTGTTTAGTGATGTTGACAGATTAGTGTCGTATACGCAAGCGGGATAAATCCCATCCCGAAAATATAACACAATTTTTTCAAGTTAATTTACTTAAAAAAATTTACGTGAATAATTATTGTTGATTTTTATTATTAAAATAAATTATAACACAATATAATCAAAAACAAGATTAGAAATATATGGGTAAACCCATATATAGACCACTTTGACATTTCTCGGAAAGTTGGCAACACAATATCTTTAATAAAATTATAATTTATGTGAGCACTAGGAAAATCTTTTCTGAAAATTTGAGTAAAATCGATTAAATAACATGGCCATAATAAATTTTTTTAAATTTTGTAATTTTTTTCTCGAAAAGTTGGCATTACTGGATAAATATAAAACCACATGACCATCTTGAACACTAGACAAATTTATCTTGAAAATTTCATTAAAATCGGTTGAACCGTCTAGGAGAAGTTGCGGCCACAAAATTTTGACTTACGACCGAGCGAGCGAGCTGACGACGCACACACATACACCCACATAAACTAAGTTCAGATTCGTCATCTAGGGACTATATGAAAGATTTCTGTACACAATTTTTTTTTTTGTTAATGTTACAGACACCGTACCAAACGCTATACCACTTTTTCCTTGCAGTCAAAGTAGTAAAAAAACAAGAATGAGAAATATTTAATAAAACTTTTTTATTTAAGAATATTTATGAAGTTAAAAGTTTTAATACTTTGTAGCATATTCTAAAAGTTTATAATACAAATTCAGTTTAACACTTTAAAAAGTAGAAAATGTATTTAAAAAAATATTGCAAAATAGTTAAGACTACAATAGAACTTCTTAAAATATTTTTTTTTTCTTCAAGCGTTTTAAAATATTGATAAATTATCGATAAATTAATTAAGGGGAGGTTCTCCTCGTCTGAATGACTAAAAAGTACGCAAAGTTTGGAAATTTTTTATTCGCAAATGAAAAAACATAGAAGGAAACGGTTTGGGGATTCGAAAAAATGTTATTTTGGTTTTTATTTTAAAAAATTGTCGTTTTATAAAAAACAAAATGGCGCCCGTGATTCACTGTCTCTGGATTTATCTGTAACAAAAAATGAACAACAATGCCAAAAAGTAAACTAAATTTACTGGAGTATAGACTTATAAAATTTGCAAATTGTTTGTTTTAACTATTTTTTGTAAGACCCTGAAGTGGAAAAAAGGCCTAAAAGTCGACCTAAAAGTTTGAGATCGTACAACATCGTCAAATTTTAAGTTATTTCCACGTCCTTAGGTCTATACTCCAGTAAATTTAGTTTACTTTTTGGCATTATTGTTAATTTTTTGTTACAGATAAATCCAGAGACATTGCAATGCACACAGTTTACCGATTCCGCGTGTAAAATCAGATATGTGCGATTTCCTGCTTCCTAAATTATTTTAAAAAAAACCTTATAATAAATGTTTTAGGGCATACTTTTCTGCATGTAAATCAATTACTAAAATTTTTTTTTGAAACCATCCCAAAGTCAGGAATTAGTCCTAAAGTTGTCAAGAATTTGACTGAAAATGGCATTAGTCGGCCGTGCATTAGCATTTGTTTGATTTTTTGTTCCAATTTCACGGCTACTAACATTTTCCAGTCAATTTCTTAACAACTTTAGACCTAATTCTTGACGTTAGGAAGGTTCCAAAAAAAATTTTGGTAATTGATTTACATGCAGAAAAGTATGCCCTAAAACATTTATCATAAGGTTTTTTTTGTAAAATAATTTGGGAAGCAGGAAATCGCACATGTCTGATTTTACATGCTAAATCCCTATGTACGACGGTTCAAGTCAACACACTGTATATATATATATATATATATATATATATATATATATATATATATATATTGATTGTCTCTTGGTTTGTAGGTAAAATTACAAAATTATCTATATATGGTTTAGTAGCCATATACTTATTTAATTCTCTCTTGTATTACATTCTACAAATAAAACAATGTAATATTGATATGCATTTTTAAATTGTATAAAACAGATAGACGTCTAAAATAAACAATTTGTGTCTATTTTTAAGCTGATATTTTTTTTAATACAGTCCAAGTACATATTTGCATAGCAAAAAAAATTGTCAACAAAGTCAGTGTACACATACACATTTATAATTTTTATTACACACTGTCAGAATACAAATGAAATAATAAAAATGTTTTTTTTTTTTTAATTAATTTACGCAAGTCAACGCATCGTTATCTTTTTTTTGCTTGTTTAAAACGAATATATTAATTTTACTTTTATTACCACTTTGACTGCAAGGAAAAAGTGGTATAGCGTTTGGTACGGTGTCTGTAACATTTTCAAAAAAAAAAAAAAAAAGTATAAAAATCCTTCATATAGCCTCTAGATGACGAATCTGTACTTAATTTATGTGGGTGAATAGATGTGCGTCGTCAGCTCGATTTTAGTTAAATTTTCAAAAAAGATTTCCCTAATGCTCCCATTAATTACATAGTTTTATTAATATCTATTGTTGCCAAGTTTCCGAGAAAAAAATTACTAAAGTTTTAAAAATTTTATTATGGCCATGTTATTCAACCGATTTTACTCAAATTTTCACAAAAGATTCTCCTAGTATTCATATAATTTATGTAATTTTAACAAAATACAGTGTTACTAACTTTCTGAGAAAAAAATTAGTAAAATTTTTAAAAATTTATTATGACCATTTTATTTAACCGATTTTAATCAAATTTTCATAAAATTTTTTTTTAGTGCCTAAATTAATTATGCAATTTTAACAAAATACAGTGTTGCCAACTTATCGAGAAAAAAATCACAAATTTTTTTAAAAATTTATTGTTTCTACATCATTTATTCGATTTTGATCAAATTTTTATGCAAGTTTCTCCTAGTGCTCACATAAATTATAATATTATTAAAATACAGTGTTGCCAACTTTCCGAGAAATGTCAAAGTGGTCTATATATGGGTTTACTCATATACTTCTAATCTTGTTATATAAATCATCTGTTTTTATTTCATTAAACACATATTGGGTAAATTTTTTTAAAAAAAATTTTGTTTCTACATAATTTATTCGATTTTGATCAAATTTTCCGCTAAGTTTCTCCTAGTGCCCACATAAATTATAATATTATTAAAATACAGTGTTGCCAACTTTCCGAGAAATGTCAAAGTGGTCTATATATGGGTTTACCCATATACTTCTAATGTTGTTAGATAAATCATCTGTTTTTATTTCATTGAACACATATTGAGTAATTTATAACAGGTGTACCACTACATTTTAACAGCTTGTTAGTTGGGGTCATTTTGAGCAAAAAATGTCATATATGAACACGTATGCAATAAGTATAAAATATTAGAAAAAATTTACGCAATAACTTTTTTATTATGAGATATTTATATTTTATTTCAAAAACGTGTTCATAGTGATAAGCTTATTCTTGTACTGCAAATTAATAATTTTTTTATTGATTGTATTATAGGTTTAATATTAACAATATTTGAGAAATTTTTACTAACATTTCTAAATAGAAACTTTAAATTTCAACAATTTGCAGTTTTAGATTTTTTCTTTTTACCACTTTGACTGCAAGGAAAAGTGGTATAGCGTTTGGTACGGTGTCTGTAACATTAGCAAAAAAAAATGTGTGTATAGAAATCCTTCATATAGTCCCTAGATGACGAATCTGAACTTAGTTTATGTGGGTGTATGTGTGTGCGTCGTCAGCTCGCTCGCTCGGTCGTAAGTCAAAATTTTGTGGCCGCAACTCCTCCTAGACGGTTCAACCGATTTTAATGAAATTTTTAGGATAAATTTGCCTTGTGCTCAAGATGGTCATATGGTTTTATTTTTTTCCAATGTTGCCAACTTTCCTAGAAAAAAATTACTAAAGTTTTTAAAAATTTATTTTTGTTACAGCTTCAGCTATAAACGAATCCTGTTTCTTTGATGCACAATGCGAATCCACTCCACGTACTCAATGCCGGGACGGACGCTGCGTCTGCCTATTCGAGTTGACGCCGTTGTTTCACAACGACGGCAGCGTCGAATGTATCGGTAAGTTTTTCTTTTTCTTCTTCTTGTTTTTCTTTTATTTATTCAATTTATACATGATTGATTGTAAATAGGAGAGATCGGGTACGAAATACGATTAGTGTATGATGAGTGTGAAATTGAAAAAAATATTAGAGCAAAAGTTGCCGTGTTAGAGTCAGTTAAGATGGTTCGGACATGTTGAGCGAATGTCTAATGAACGTTTGCTGTTCAAAAGATTTATTTGAATGATTTTGCTGGTATACGCTTGCAGGTGGACGTCCCATCGGACGTCCCTCTCAATCATACCATTCCAACTACTCATCAGTAGTTGGAGTGGTATGATTGAGAGGGTGGCTTGCGTGAGCGAAAGTTTCCAAGTAGTAGGAATAAAAGAGCATGTATGAGAGTGGAATTATAAATGTGGATGAAACGAAAGTTGCTTGTTTGGATAGGAATGCGTTTGGAGGCGACTGATTTCGGAATGATGAAAAGAGTTTGTGCAACACCCTTTTGGGTACATGGCGTGATTGTATATGTATGTATGTATGATTGTATAAAATATTTGATTTATTTTATATTTCAATTTAAATCATACAGGTATTATTTTTTTTTTCTTTTAACTTCATAACTGTAAAATTTATATTGATAATCATAGTAATTTTACTACATTTTTTATTGTAATTTTATTTTTTTTTGCTAAATTTACTATAATTTATATAAAGAATAACAAAAAATACCGTAAAATTACTATCATTATCAATGTAAATTTAGCTTAATTTTTTTACAGTGTTGTTTTGCAGGAAGTTTGTTTACAAAGCGATATTAAAGAATTTTTCCAATTAATAATATTTCTATCAAAATACTCTTATACAGGGCGATTTATGACGTCGGGGAAAAACTACACCGGATGATACCTATGAATAATCTAAATAAAAAAACTTCAAATAAACATATGTCCGAAAATGCTTTCTAACGGAACTGTAGCCGTTAGAAGTTTATTACATGTAACATCAATCGCGTTAGCCTTATTTATTATATCAGAAAAGAAAAAAACAAGTCATAAACTTCTGAATAATTGTAAAATTACTGATTGATTTTCTAACATTTTGTTTAAACACTAGTAAACCAATTTACTAGTTATGACTTACTGAGTCCCGACAAAAATTGTCTTCGATTTTTAATTATTGTAAATTGTTTATTAAATATTTATTAATGTGTGTACAAAAATTTATCAACTAGTAAATTGGTTAACTAGTGTTTAAACAAAATGTTAAAAAATTAATCAGTAATTTTATATTTTTTTAGAAGTTTATGACTTGTTTTTTTTTTCTGATATAATAAATAAGGCTAACGCGATTGATGTTACATGTAATAAACTTCTACCGGCTACAGTTCCGTTAGAAAGCATTTTCGGACATATGTTTATTTGAAGTTTTTTATTTAGATTACTCATAGGAATCATCCGGTGTAGTTTTTCTCCGACGTCATAAATCACCCTGTATAGTTCTCGCTATGAAAATCTATCCTTTTGTCATAATTATGTATACGCGATACAAATTTTCTGAACTAAGCTAAGATATACATCCGTAATACTAAGTAGTAGTGAGAAGAAGAAAATAATTGCTACGTATGTCTAACAAAATCCATACACTTACTTTTCCGAAAGGACAGATTTTCACGGCGAGAACTATAGTTAATATAATTATCTTATAAACTTTGTACATTATTGGGAACTAAAATGAGGGCGTAGCCTATTCAATATGGCGGACCTAAGCGTGCACTTGTCAAAACTTGTCAATCAAAGTGTATGGTTTCTTTTTAATTAAAAAATATTATTAACTCTTGAAAAAATTTGCAAATGGGCCGGCTTAAACCCTTGTCAGAACAATTCTACACAAGCTGAGCGTATTTTAAACGCTGGACATATTATACAATGTGGAAAATCATTAGAAAAGTGATGACAATCGCATCTCTGTGTTTGAAAATGTCAAATTTAAAAGATGTTCCACATGACAATGTTCAATGACAATTGACAGAAAAGGTGCGATTAAGTTTGTAGTGTGTCCCTAAAAAGCTGATTTAGGTGAAAAGTGTAAACACTACATCGCAACCTTATTATATTGTTATAGGTTAGTTGACACTTTGCACAACAGAACTTTAAATCAAACGCATATTCAAATCAGTAACATCTAGAATTTAAATATTTATTATATAATACAACAAGATTAGAAGTATGTGGGTAAACCTATATATAGACTACTTTGACATTATCACATAAATGATAAGAAATAAGAATAAAAATTTTTTTCATCGAAAGTTGGCAACATTGTATTTTGCTAATATATAATATTATAGGCGCTAAGAGTATCTTCTGTAAAAATTTCATTAAAATCGGATAACGGCATAACAAATTTTTAGAAAATTATAAAAAAAAATTTCGGAAAGTTGGCAACACTGTATCTTAATAAAATTATAATTTATGTGGGCATTAGGAGAAACTTTTCTGAAAATTTGATAGGATGAATAATGTAGCCACAATGAATTTTTTTAAATTTTAGTAATTTTTTTCTCGGTAAGATGGCACCACTGTATTTTGTTAAAATTGCATAACTTATGCGGGCACCAGGAAAATCTTTAGTAAAAATTTGATCAAAATTCGTTAAATAAAGTGGTCAAACAAATTTTTTAAAATTTTAGTAATTTTTTTCTCAGAAAATTGGCAACACTGTACTTTGTTGTAATTATCTAATTTATATGGATACCAGAAAAATCTTTTGTGAAAATTTGAACAAAATCGATTAATTTTGATCGTTGACACAAGTGCACGCAGTGTTTCAGTACCTCATTTCGCCACCAGATGCCATTCAGAACATTTTAGATCCTAATAGAACTTTTAGAACAATAAAAATGTAATATTTTGCCTATGTAATTCCCTATTTGCAGCGGTGCAAAATCCAACAGCGCCCGTACAATATGTGGATCCAGCCATGATTGGAGTTCTCGTTGGCATGGCATTAATGTTTATCATTATATGCGTTGTACTACGATTATTTAGCAAGTAAGTACTTACCACTCACAATTATATATATACAGGATGGTCCAGAATTATTTACCGTAATTGCTAGAGCTGATAGTACGTTGAAAAACAAGGGTACCTTTTTATATAGACTATTTTCCAAAACTTAATAATAAGGGAGATATAACCCTGTAAAGGGGTAAAATAAAAACCATTTATCAGCACCTAACACTTTAATCAAACTTAATGACAACTTACAACTTTCAAAAGAATCATACAAAATATTAATTAGTCACCAAAATAATGTTTTACAGCAGATGTTAAAAATGTCCTCCATTTTGTTGTATACACAATCTAATTCTTTTATTTAGTAAACGCTTTATTCCATTCTTTTATAAGTTTGTAAATTTTTGCTCGATTTTGTTTCTCAACTCATTTAATGTATTAATTGGAATGTTATACACGTTTGATTTCAAATAACTCCATACAGTAAAATCCATTGGATTCAGATCACAAGTAAAAGAAGGCCATTTAATTGGTGCATCTACACCTAGACCAATCCATTTATTAGAGAAGTGGTCATTCAACCACCTTATACAATGGTTTTTATTTCACCCCTTTACAGGATTGTATCTCCCTTATTATTGAGTTTTGGAAAAAAGTGTATAAAAAAAGTACCTTTATTTTTGAACGTACTATTTAAGGTACATACTTCTGGACCACCCTGTATGTTAAAATATACTCGTTAAAAAAAAGCACGCCACTCGAAAAACCAAAAAAATAACTGATTCTTCAAATAGGTATAACCAGTGGTAAGCTATAGAGGGCTCACTCGAGCCCTTTTTTAAATTATTTTTGCAAAAAGAAAATATAATACCTTGAAATAATTTTTATTACATACATTTGTAAAGCGACGAAGTCATGCCCATCAAGCAATGACGATTAAATTTGGAATTTGGATTTTTACAAATGGCATATTTTTTCTTCATTTTATTTTATTGTATTGTTTGTTCTATTCCTTATTAATATAATATTGTTGTTTTTTTTTTGTATAAAATAAACCATTTAATTAACATTATTTTGTTTTTTTATATGTCAGTCGCAGTGACACATTACTAGAGTATACTAGTTCATACGATCCTCATACATACATACACAATCACGCCATGTACCCTAGCAGGGTGTGGCACAAACTCTTTTCATTATCTCAGAATTATTCGCCTCCAAACACTCCTATCCAAACAAGCAACATTCGCTTCATCCACATTCATAATTCCTCGCATACATGCTCTTCTATTCCTACTACTTGGAAACTTTCGCTCACGCAAGCCACTTTCTCAATCATACCACTCCAACTACTCATCGGACGTCCACCTGCAAACGTATACCATCAAAATCATTCAAATAAATCTTTTTAACCAATCTTCGAGAAAAAAAAAGCCATCCCCTTGTTAAAAATTTCATAGCACACCACTGGATATAACTCGGCCGATTTTGAACAAAATTGAATGAAATTTTATGTTCGAAAAAATTGAAAGTCTTATCTAGAAGGTTATGCAACCATTTAGCTCCCCACCACAGCTCGCAGAAAAAAACAAGATTTGATTTAAAAAATTGTCAAACTTTCACAACATGTATGGTACTTATACAAAAAAATTATTTGGACTCAATTTACTAAGTTTTCAAGCAATTCGACTTGAATTTTGCTTAATTTCAAGGACTTACGATGTTTTGGCGCTTTGATTTTTTTTTCTGTGGAGTGTGGTGGGGAGCGGAATAGTTCAAATAGTCCATCATCTTGTATAATCTTAAAGATAAGACTTTAAATTTTTTCGGATGCAAAATTTCATTCAATTTCGTTCAAAATCTACTGAGTTATACCGATTTAAAAAATCGGAAATTTTTCAAATTTTTCAAATGGCAAGTTTTTTTTTTACGAATATATATATATATATATATATATATATATATATATAATCAAAAAATTAATGGTGTTGCAGTTAGAAGTAAAAAATTAAGCCAACAAAAACTCAATTATTATTTTATAGGCAAGCTTTCGAAAATAGTTTATTTTTTTCTTCGGGCCTTCTACAATTTGAAACCAAAAAATATAAATTAGCAATGAACACAAGAAAATGTAAAAGTAATGTAGAACAATAATTTCTTCAAATTAAAACACTTACAATAATGGAAGAGTTTATACTCCGTCATAATAGTAATTCTATAGTTTTTTTAAACATATTAAAATATGAACATATGAAAGTATTGATAATGTAAAAACAAATTAGTTCTTTTTTTTCCAATAAAAAGCAAAATTTCTAAGTAATTGATTTGTGATTGATTTGAAAAAATTATTGTTCTACATTACTTTTACATTTTCTTGTGTTCATTGCTAATTTGTATTTTTTTGTTTCAAATTGTAGAAGGCCCGAAGAAGAAAATAAACTATTTTCGAAAGTTTGCCTATAAAATAATAATTGAGTTTTTGTTGGCTTAATTTTTTACTTCTGGCTGCAACACCATTAATTTTTTGATTATTAACTATATCTCAGTTATAATCCTCTTATATTATATATATATATATATATATATATATATATATATATATATATATATATATATATATTGTAACAATTTGCTATCTTTTGTATTATAAGAAAATTACAAAATAATTACATATAAATTTAGCGATAAAAATATGAATCCAAAACTTAAAACTGAATCGCGTGCTCCTATCTTACTTACAGATGTTTGAGTGCATCTTGTTATTGATAGTAATTCGATATTGAACGTAACTACATTAAAAATTTATAAATATTATGATCTAGTTGCTTATTTTATTATCTAGTAACTTATTTCTATGTTCTGTTTATTTACTGTAAATACCATTAATATCTTTTGTTTCTAATGAAGACGTACGTCCAGTACATTGAATATGTCGATTATTAATAAATATTAATACAACATAACTTAAACCTAAAGCCGATTTATTTTAATATAGTGACTTCTAAAAGATCTTTTATTATAATAGTTTAACTAATTTACGCGTAAAATACTAGATATAATACATAACATATTATACAGGGTGATTTATGACGTCGGGGAATAACTACACCGGATGATTTCTATGAGTAATCTAAATAAAAAACTTCAAATAAACATGTGTCCGAAAATGCTTTCTAACGGAACTGTAGCCGATAGAAGTTTATTACATGTAACTTCAATCGCGTTAGCCTTATTTATTATATCAGGAAAAAAAAAACAATAATTAAGAAAATTATTAAATTATTAATTATTATTATTATTATTAAATTATTGCTTTAAATTACTACCTAAATTATTGTTTTCGTGTTTTTCCTGATATAATAAATAAGGCTAACGCGATTGATGTTACATGTAATAAACTTCTAACGGCTACAGTTCCGTTAGAAAGCATTTTCGGACATAGGTTTATTTGTAGTTTTTTATTTAGATTACTCATAGGAATCATGTGGTGTAGTTTTTCCCCGACGTCATAAATTACCCTGTATAATATGTTATGTATTATACATAGTATATGCTTATCCCTAAAACAGTGGCGAAGCCAGGGGGTGTCAGGGGGGTTGAAACCCCGTTAGGAAGAGTTGAACCCCCCCAAAACCTGAACTAGGAAAAACATACGTATGTGAAATATAAAATATCTTATTTTACTTTGATTTTTATAAAAATAATTTTCTTTATTTTATGACTGTTTTTATGACTGTTATGACTGTTATGACTGTTTTTTACAAGAGTATAAAGTTTTTCACAAGGTTATGACTGTTTTTTTACAAGATTATAAAGTTTTTCACAAGATTATGACTGTTTTTGACAAGATTTTGTTTGTTTTTTACAAGGTTATAACTGTTTTTTTACAAGATTATAAAGTTTTTCACAAGATTATAATTGTTTTCACAAGGTTTTGATTGTTTTTTACAAGATTATGAAGTTTTTGACAAGATTATGATTGTTTTTCACAAGGTTTTGACTGTTTTATTTGACTGTTTTTGACTGTTGACTCTTTATTTTTTATACAAATTATAGTATTTTGACTGTTGACTCTTTATTTTTTATACAAATTATAGTATTATCTTTATTGATTAATATTAGTAAGCCCCCCGCCCCCCCAGAACAACTTTCTGGCTACGCCACTGCCCTAAGATCTAAGAAAACAAAACTAACTTTTGCAACAACTACCCCCCTCTCAACCCTTTTTGTGATTTTCCAGGGCACGTTGGCGTGAAAACCGTACAATATTCAACACCCCTAATCCACGTTTGATGAACGTCTCATTGTTACGCGACAGTAAGCTACTGCATGAAAATCGGAGAAATTCGAGGGGTAGTGTACGTGGTCCAAGTCGGCAACCTAGTATGGCCTCACTTCGGCCTCATTCGCCCAATTCACAAGGTAAGTTGCTACTTGCGTCTGTAGGACAGCATTTAATGGACTACCCGTAGGCACACACGAACGTCCACAACACATGCTGACTATGTATTATATAGGTATTGATGGAATAAGTTATTTTATTTTATTTGCATTTTCTAGGTAGATTAAATAATTGATCTAATTTTATTATTTTAATATGTAATAGTATATTATTTAACGAGCAAATAATGGCACCTATAATGTACGAGGATGTTGTTTTATTCCCCTCGTTACGCTCGTGGAATAAAACATCCTCGTAGGCATTATTTGCAAAGTTATTTTATTTTATTTGCATTTTCTAGGTAGATTAAATAATTGATCTAATTTTATTATTTTAATATTTAATAGTATAGTATTTAACGAGCAAATAATGGCACCTATAATGTACGAGGATGTTGTTTAGTCCCCTCGCTACGCTCGTGAACTAAACAACATCCTCGTACATTATAGGTGCCATTATTTGCTCGTTAAATACTATACTTTATCTACAACTGCTTATATATTTTTAATATTGTACTTATTTATTCAAATCTATAATCAGTTAACAACAACTAACTAACTAACTAACTACAACTGTCATTTTATTACTTTGACTGACTGCTGACTGCTGCCATCTGGCGTAGAGATATTTAGTTTGTTGATGTTGCCTAGCAACGAAACGTGCGTACGGAAATAAAAGTTAATAAAGATCGTTTCTTTATTATCCTCCCTTGGTTAATAATCACTAATATTTTATTAACCTTGGTTAATAAAGACTATAGTATTTTATTTCCCTTGGGCTATAAAGACTAATATTATTTATCTGATTTTATATATATATAATGACCATATAACAAAGCAGTTGTAGATAAATTATTTTATACTCTTATTATTCTTAGTATTTTGTTCTTTTGCTTAAATCGCCAATAAATTTAAGCAAAACCAAAATATCTATAACTTAATTGTAAATTATTGTTTGTGTATTTTTGTTTTATTGGTGTTAAAAGCTAGTTGTGTTATAAATGATGGATAAAATTTACTGGTAGAGCTAAGCAAGCTACTCAATAAATGTAGCTAAACTACAACTACAAGCTATATTTTTAAAAAAAATTATAAAACAGTTACAGCTACTTTTTTTCAAAAGTAGCTTGAGCTATAGTACTACAGTACTATAAATGTAGCTGTCACATTTTACACTACTTTTATGCTATTTATTAATCTACTTTGTAAGCTACTTCTTAATATACCTTTTAGCTATTATATATAAATATATATATATATATATATATATATATATATATATATATATTGTCCCTTTTTATTTAGTAACAGGGCTGTATTAAGATATTTTAGCATTTTGGGCTAGTAAAATGTAATGCCCTTTGAGAAACATTTATTATTTAAAAAATTCATGGCCCAAATAGTTGACAAATAGTTGACTTATTTAGTGTTGCACTAGAAAAGAAATTTAATCTTTATTTTTACCACTTTGACTGCAAGGACGGTTCAACCGATTTTAATGAAATTTTCAGGATAAATTTGTCTAGTACCCAAGATGGTCATGTGGTCCGATACCACTCCAACTACTCATCGGACGTTCACTAGCAAAACATATACCTATCAAAATCATTCATATAAATCTTTTTAACCAAACGTTCATTAGACGCATTCGCTTAAGATGACCTCAACATTTTAACTGACACATTTTTTTCAATTTCACACTCATCATACACTAATCTACAAAATAGCTTAATAAATAGAATAAAAGTAGCTTACAAAGAGTTAGCTTAAATTTATGTAATTTTTAACAATTTACATTTTTTATAAAAATTACATTCATAGAACATGTAAAATTACATAAATTATATGTACATACATACATACATAGACGCCATGTACCCAAAAGGGTGTGACACAAACTCTTTTTATCATCCTGAAATCAGTCGCCTCCAAACATTCCTATCCAAACAAGCAACTTACGCAACTTCATCCACATTCATAATTCCTCTCATACATACTCTTTTATTCCTATTACTTGGAAACTTTTGCTCACGCAAAACACTCTCAATCATACCACTCCAATTACTAATCGGACGTCCACACAAACCTATACCATCAAAATCATTCAATTGAATCTTTTTAACCAAACGTTTATTAGACATTTGCTCAACATGTCCGAACCATCTTAACTGACTCTAACACGGGGCAACTTTTGCTACAACATTTTTTTCTATTTCACACTCATCATACACTAATCGTATTTCGTACCCGACCTCTCCTATTTACACCACATACCCCACATAAAAATCTCATTTCCACAGCAGTCATTTTCCGTTTATGCTTTTGCAACCAAACCCAACATTTATTACCATACATCAACTGCATTGTATATACTTAAACGGGCTTCTTTGGAAACCATTTACATTCCTAGCAAAAGCTCCCAAAGCACCCAAAGCACCCTACAATCAGCATTTACTCTCCTTTCAATTTCACGATCGCAACGGCCATATCTCTAGACAGCAAACTACCCAAATACACAAATTCATCTACCTGCTCTAAACGTGCACCATCAATATATACATTACATTCAGTCATCAAGTCACCCTTCTCAAATTACATGTAAAATTATATAAACTTTTTAGTGTACCAATAAAAATAGCTAAGCTATTAAAATAGCTAAGCTATTAAAATAGCTAGCTACTCCTCTACCTGCTAGTAAATTTTATTTTCATTTATAACACATAGTATTCTACAAATTAATTAATAACTTATGCTTTTGTGTCTGTATGATTTAGTAAAATATTTCCATTTTCGATATTTCCTTGGATACAAATTAATGTATAATATAATTAATGTTTTATTTTGTTCATTAGGCTGAAATTCCAACGCTATTTTAACGTAATAAATAATTAAAATATCCTAAATAAGCAACACTTCACTTTCTGCATGAGTTCCATCAAATATTACACACATTTCACTCGTCTAGGAAAACTTAAATAATCTATAAACCATCTACCAGTGTATAAAGTTCGAGGTAAAAAACAAAAACAAAAGCTGCAAGAGAAACAAAACACAAACAGCAAATCATAAATACACCAACCACTACATTTACCATTGAAACACGGTTAAAACCAGGTTGATTTAATACCAAGACAGGTTACGCCATAACCGACATATTTGATAACGTATGCAATAATAACAAGATTAGAAGTATACAGTGGCGTAAATAGGGTCCGCAAAACTCCGAAATGCGGAGAAAAGACCGTACAGTGCCACTTGCGTACGTGTCACTTGCGTACAAACATTATTTAGTGCCAATTGCGTACAAATAAGAATCGGGTCAAACCCAGGTAGTGAAGCTAGTTAGGCCGAGTGTCAGATGCGTACAGCGGTTTGGGAAGGGTCGACTTGTGCTTATGGTCAAAATATAATATTTATAATACGCTATAATATCATCGCACATAATTTTTACAAATAATCAAGTCAGTATTTAATTTTAAAATTGACCAAGTTTATATTGATTGGTTTAAATTTGATTTGTGTAGATTAATATTGAATAAATTCATATCGTTTACCAACTTCGTTACTTTTTACTAGGTATATTATGATAAATTATGCTTAAATTCGTGATGTTAAATTTGTAATAATAATTATATAAACTACCCTACCCTTTTGTTAATTTTACTTGTTGTATTTAGATATATAAGAACAAATTTTGTTAAACTTTTTGTAGTATTACCTTCTGATAATGGCTTAACAGCCGAAATTGGCCAATAAAAGATTTTTTATTGTTATTGTGAAAATTTAACCCAGTGTTTTAATTTACATATTTCCTTCTGGGAAAAGTGTGAGGAAAAGTTTATGTAATTATTATTACAAATTTAACATCACGAATTTAAGCATAATTTATCATAATATAGTAAAAAGTAACGAAGTTGGTAAACGATATGAATTTAATAAATATTAATCTACACAAATCAAATTTAAACCAATAAATATAAACTTGGTCAAATTTAAAATTAAATACTGACTTGATTATTTGTAAAAATTATGTGCTATAATATTATAGCGTATTATTAATATTATATTTTGACCATAAGCACAACTCGATCCTTCCCAAACCGCTGTACGCATCTGACACTCGGCTTAACTAGCTTTACTACCTGGGTTTGACCCGACCCTTATTTGTACGCAAGTAGCAATAAATAATGTTTGTACGCAAGTGGCACGTACGCAAGTGGCACGACAACTATAATATACCATTTGGATATGAATATCTCTCAATTAACTTACATTTTAGCCATAATTATTGCAATAGAACATCATGTAGCGGAAAATTTAAATTTAAAAACTCTTATAACGGATTTTGCTAATAAAAAAGCCCGAAAATCTGCTATTTAATTTAATTTTATATTAAGTATGTGATTTATTATATATTTTTGTTCTTTTTTTACCTTTAAGAATTATAAAAAATATTGCACTTATTACTTTTTTCCTTGAGGAGCCATCAAATCCTAGTTACGCCACTGGAAGTATACATGGGTAAACCCATATATACTTTAACATTATATTATAAGAAATAGGAAATAAATGCTAGGAAAGTTGGCTCGGACTGTATTTTACTAACAATTATATATAGTTTATATACAGCGCTAGCTAAGAGAATCTTTTAAAAAAATTCGGTTAAATAACGTGGTCATAATGAATTATTAAAAATTTTAGTAATTTTTTTTATCGGAATGTTGGCAAACACTGTATTTTACTAAAATTGCATAATTTATCCGGGCAGTAGGAAAATCTTTTGTGAAAATTTGATTAAAATTATTAAAAATATTAGTAATTTTTTTCTCGGAAAGTTGGCAACACTGTATTTTGTTGAAATTATATAATTTATATATGGATACTAGAAGTATCTTTTGTGAACATTTGAGTAAAA
This sequence comes from Clivina fossor, assembly GCA_963966155.1. NCBI lineage: Eukaryota > Metazoa > Arthropoda > Insecta > Coleoptera > Carabidae > Clivina > Clivina fossor. Next base: position 12,608,983 of record OZ014564.1, on the reverse strand, counting down.
TCGGTTTAATAACATGGCCATAATAAATTATTAAAAATTTTAGTAATTTTTTTCTCGGAAAGTTGGCAAACACTGTATTTCACTAAAATTATATAATTTATGTAGTCGCTAGGGGTATCTTCTGTAAAAATTTGTTTAAAATCGAATAAATAATGCGGCCATAATGAATTTTTGATAACTTTAGTAATATTTTTCTCAAAAAGTTGGCAACACTGTATTTTGTTAAAATTATATAATTATTTATATATGGATACTAAAAGAATGTTTTTTAAAAATTTGAGTAAAATCGGTTAAATATTTTTTTTCTTTTTTTTCTTTGTGAAAGATTAAGTAAATTGATACACAATAGTGTTTGTTTATTAATAAAAATCTGCTGTGGCCACCACATGACTGACTATATAAATAAATTAATTTATTATATAAATTTTATTAACATCAGTTAATATTGACATATTAAGAAAATTTTCAAAACTCACTATATTAAAATAGAAACAGCTTTAGGTTTTAGTACTCTATTAATATTTATTAATAAATCAACGTTTCGACAGACTCAACATTTGTCTTTATTAGAAAAATGATACAAATGACATTTACAGTAAATAAACATAGAAACAAATTACTAAACGTAACAAAATAAGTAACTACTAGACTAGATCATAAAATTTTTATAAATTTTTAATTAATGGAATCCAAATTTTATTTAAATTACTATAGTTTTTAAAAATTTATATTGGCTACGTTATTTATCCGATTTTGATCAAATTTTCAGAAAAGATTTCCCTAATGCTCCCATTAATTTCATAATTTTATTAATATCCAATATTGCCAACTTTTCGAGAAAAAAATTACTAAATTTTTAAAAAATTTATTATGGCCATGTTATTTAACCGATTTTACTCAAATTTTCACAAAAGATTTTCCTAATATTCATATAATTTATGTAATTTTAACAAGACAGTGTTGCCAACTTTCCAAGAAAAAAATAGTAAAATTTATTGTGGCTACATCATTTATTCGATTTTGATCAAATTTTCCGTAAAGTTTCTCCTAGTGCCCACATAAATTATAATATTATTAAAATACAGTGTTGCCAACTTTCTGAGAAATGTCAAAATGATCTATATATGGGTTTACCCATATACTTCTAATCTTGTTATATAATATTTTTTACTTGACTACTTTGCTAATATTTTAATTAATAATGTCTCAACTATAAATATATAATATAAATATTTTTAAAATTTTCAATATTCAAACTATTTCATTTTTAATAAAAATATATCTGAAAACTTTTATGTTATTATATGATATATATTTTAAAAAAAATCTGTCGTAGCCACCACAGAACCGACCAAAATCGGGCTAAACAAATTTATTTATCGACGTTTTTTGAAGTACTATCACCCCCTAAAAGGATAGAGAGAAGACCGTAAACACCCTGTATATATTATATTAATAATTTCTACCACACACATGTTTAATACACACACACATAGTAAAATAAAAAATTGAAATTTCAGATTAAAATATAATAGTAATGTCAGTTTTGACAGGAAAGATAATTGAATATTATCAACTTAACAACAATATTAACAACATAAGAGGACAATGGTGACAATTTGGTCTTTCTCCCAGTTTAGATACACTCGATAAATTGAGTTATGATGCAACCTGTTTTGTTATTAAGTCAACTTGATCACAGCTAAAAATCAAGCTAATTTCATTTCAACATCTGAAATACGAATGCATTTGCTTAGCGAATTTCCATTATTACTGTAGAAATAATTTACAACCAGAGCGCTTGGAAGTGAATAAGTTTTAATTGATTTATAGCGAAATACAGAAATTCTTTCAATTAATTTTTATTTGACTGAGTTACACATTTAGCATAATTATCAAAGTAAAAAATACTAACACTTTTTTTTGTAAACTTGTAAAAAGTGACACTAAACGTATATGTATAAATTAAACTTTACAATACGTACTAACGTAGTAAAAAATCTTTCAGAACTCATTATATTAAAATAAAACTGCTTTAGATTAGAGTTCTGTATTAATATTTATTTATAGATGAATTTGTGTATTTGGGTAGTTTGTTGTCTAAAGATGGCCGTTTTGATCGTGAAATTGAAAGGAGAGTAAATGCTGGTTGTAAGGTTTTTGGGTGCTTTGGGAACTTTTGCTAGGAATGTAAATGTTTCCAAAGAAGCCCGTTTAAGTATATATTGCAGTTTTGGTGACTACGTTGATGTATAGGGTAGTGAATGTTGGGTTTGGTTGCACAAAAGCATAAACGGAAAATGACTGCTGTGGAAATGAGATTTTTACGTGGGGTATATGGTGTAACTATAGGAGAGATCGGGTACGAAATAGATTAGTGTATGATGAGTGTGAAATTGAAAAAAATGTTGTAGGCAAAAGTTGGTGTTAGTCAGTTAAGATGGTTCGGACATGTTGAGCGAATGTTTAATGAACGTTTCGTTAAAAAGATTAATTTGAATGATTTTGATGGTATACGTTTGCGTGGACGTCCGATGAGTAGTTGGAGTGGTATGATTGAGAGAGTGGCTTGCGTGAGCGAAAGTTTCCAAGTAATAGGAATAAAAGAGCATGTATGAGAGGAATTATGAATGTAGATGAAGCGAAAGTTGCTTGTTTAGATAGGAATGTTTGGACGCGACTGATTTCGGAATGATGAAAAGAGTTTGGGTACATGGCGTGATTGTGCATGTATGTATGTATTCAACGAACTCAACCTACGTGTTGATCAGAAAAAAACATAGTAAAAAATTTCAGAACTCATTATTATAAAATTAAATTGTTTTATGTTTAAGTTCTGTTTAATTATTTATTTAAAATAGACGTTTCCATGAAACTCAACTCTCGTTTTCATCAAGATAAAAAATACTAATGTATTTAGTATTTTTTTTACTGATGAAGATGAGCGTTGAATTTCGTCGAAACGTCGTTTTTACATAATTTAAACCTAAAACAGTTTAATTTTATAATAGAAAAATCATCATTTTTTCCTGATGAAGACGGACATTGAGTTCGTAAAAATGTCTATAATAAATAAATATTAATACAGAACTTTAATCTTTTTTTTTTTAAATATTGTCAAAAATATTGATATTAAATTAATTTAGAGTTCTTTCGATAACACTAGTAAGTGTATTTTTAACAGTATATTTGGTCTGTCCAATTGACCACAGAAATATAAATTGAATTTTGCTAGTTGAAACGTCAGTGATCTTTGACCACTGGGTACACTGTAAGAAAATTTCGTAATTTTACATAAAATTCCCGGGCAACTGATTTACACTAATTTAATATGTAAATTTACAAACGTCACAGGAAAATTTTTACATTATGTAAATATAAGACACATATATCTACTTTTCCGGTAAAAAATAAACGTATATAATATGGTAAATTAATTATTTTATTTAAAATTACAAACTTATAGGTATTATTTTTATTAATTAATTATATGTAATTAATATGTAATTTTTTACTATAGTTTTTATGTAAAATGGTAACTTTTTTTACAGTTTACAATGACCATTTGTGTAACCTTGAATCACTAATTAGAATTTAGGTTTATTTTTTGCTACTGATGATAAAAGCTTAGCTTGTGATATATATATATATATATATATATATATATATATATATATATATACAGTGTGTCCCAGGATTGATGTTACAAGAGGTGTAATGGACTAAAATTTTTTGAATTTCATTTCAAGATTCTGGAATTAAGCCCTGCTTGGCGTGAAACGAATTTTAAGAATTTTTTCGTTTTTTGAAAAACAAAATGGCCGTGACGGTGAAGCAAGAACTATTTTCTTTTCAGGTAAAGTACCCTTTTTGTTTAGGATACGACAAAATTTTATTAAGAAAAGTTGTTTATAATGACAAATCATGGCCGTATACCAAACTTCGTTCAATGGTCTACAAATAAAAATTTTAATAAATTAATAGATACCTACAATTTATTTTATTCAATCTAAAACAGACAGTTTAATGAAAGTAGGTAGATCGTCCTGAAGTTTGGTATACGGCCATGATTTGTCATTATAAACAACTTTTCTTAATAAAATTTTGTCGTATCCTAAACAAAAAGGGTACTTTACCTGAAAAGAAAATAGTTCTTGCTTCACCGTCACGGCCATTTTGTTTTTCAAAAAACGAAAAAATTCTTAAAATTCGTTTCACGCCAAGCAGGGCTTAATTCCAGAATCTTGAAATGAAATTCAAAAAATTTTAGTCCATTACACCTCTTGTAACATCAATCCTGGGACACACTGTATATATATATATACAGGGTGTAACAGAATAACTATTCCTAATTTTCAGAAATAATAGAGGGCACATAAAGAAACATTTTTTATTAATAAACTAGTGTCCTGCAATTATTTTTTTTGTATCGAAAATGGTGGTCGTAACTTCGAACAATGCACTATTATTTCTAATAAAATATCAAGTGTATCTTGGCACCGAGAAATTTCCGGACACTAGTTTATTAATAAAAAATGTTTCTCTAAGTGCACTCTATCATTTCTGAAAATTAGGAATAGTTATTCTGTTACACCCAGTATATATATTATTAGGGTGGGTCGAAAAAAAATAGATTTTGTCGGCTGGGTTTTAAAACAAAAGATTTTGATATAAAAACATGCGGAACATCAAAAAAAAATTTTTTTTGAGGGCGCACGAGGCCCTCAAAAATGCCATTTTTAGCCATTTTTAGCAATTTTTTTTAGTTTATCGATTATATCTCCGAACGTATTGGTCAAACATGGCTGGTTTTTGGATATGTTATTCCCAGAATATACCCTACAATATTGTTACATGGAAAAGCTAACGAGATGATATGCTGAAGAGTTATTCTAACCTAAAAATCAAATTTTTTCATTATTTTTCATTTTTTCTGCAATTTACCGCATTTTCAGCTATAGATAAGTATAGGTAACTGGGCGCAAATTATTAAAATATGGCATTATTGTAACGGCAATATAATCGATATAATCGGAGATATAATCGATAAACTAAAAAAAGTGCTAAAAATGGCATTTTTGAGGACCTCGTGCGCCACCAAAAAAAAAAATTTTTAAAGTGTTTTTGACGTTCTGCACATATTTATATCGAAAAATTTTCGTGTTAGAACCCAGCCGGCAAAATCTATTTTTTTCGACCCACCTTAATATATATATATATATATATATATATATATATATATATATATATATATATAGCTTTTCTTAAAATTATTGTTTGCGGTTTAATGGAAATTATCTTATTTTATTAACTTTTCACTACAGTAAGATCAAATTTTAATTTATTATTGTCCAAATGAGATCCGGGATAGTGATAAATATTTTATACTATTTATATATTTTTTTCAAAAATACGTTTTGACATAGTAAAAAATCTTTCGGAACTCATTATATTACAATAAATCGGTATTAGTTTAAAGTTCTGTATTCATATTTATTAATAATCGACGTATTTAACGTACTCAACGTCCGTTTTCATCAGAAAAATTGCTACAAATGACATTTACCGTAAATGTTATTTGTATCATTTTTCCTGATGAAGACGGACGTTGAGAACTTAAATCTATAGCCGTTTTATTTTAAACTACGTAGTACTTAAAAAAAATCTTACTAAATAATTGCAAAATACAAATTGATTTCACTAATTTCACAGTTGCGAATGGTGCTCGCAAAACACAACCTCATTCCTTGTTCCTTTAATTGTCACAAAACAAAACAAAAAATGGAACAAAAAAGCTACAAAAAAAGCTACAACAAAGCTACAACAAAGCTACAAAACAGTTGGTAGTTAGAGTTCACAGCCTATTTTTCTACTGCTGGCTCTAATGTGTGTGCTAAACGAAATGCATGTACGTTAAAAAGACATCAGATCAACTATAAATATAGATACGTAATGCTTATATGGATTGTTTTATTATCTACATTAAAATATTGAAATAAAAAAAATATTCTTAATATACCACGTTTATAAATCGGAAAGTTTTTTTATTTAGATTACTCATAGGAATCATCCGGTGTAGTTTTTCCCCCGACGTCATAAATTATTAATGAATTAATTAGTTAATATTGCACTGTCATTCAGTTCTGAGCTATGTTTAAAGTTTCAAATCTTTAGCTCATCGGGAAGTTAGTTTAAAATCGATTACAAAATTTGTTCCGAACAGACAAACAAATAAACAAACAAGAAATAAAAACGTGTTAAAAAAAATGAATGTTTTTATTTTTTGCTTTAAAATAAATTTTTTCTTTTACCTCTTATCAAATATATGAAGAGTATTTCCATTTCTGATATATATTTTTCTTATATCTAATATTATAAAATTCAAATAAACTAATTAAAATTGCTGAAAAAGTCATTTTTAAGTAAACGTCAAAAGTACTTTTAACAAAAATCACTCTTAAAAGTGAAGTGAGAATATTGAGCCATAGTGTTATGCTCCTCATCTATGTATATTGTTGATCTGTTGTTAACAATCTGATGTTAACTGTCGTTTTGCTGAAGTCCTATTGCTATTACGATGAAAGGGCCCTTCTCTACGTGAAAAAGAAAAGTAAAAGATGTTTTTCACGTTTTTATCAAATATTTTGCTCGAATGTTTCAGGTCGTTATTTGAAGTTTCTTTCTTTGCTAATCAATGTTTTTCTGTAGATACTTTGTTCTCGCTGTTAATTATAAGAAATAAGAATTTCTAACTATTTGTTTTTTGTTTTATTTTTTAAATTGTTGTAATTAAATGTTTAATAAGTTTAAACCACTTTCACTAAAACAATTTTTATACAATTATTTCTGTATTACAAGGTTTAAATTACTTTTATTAAAATAAAACTGCCTTAGGTTGAAGTTCTGTATTAACAATTATTTAAAATCCGTCTTCATCAGGAAAACTGATACAAATGACATTTTTATAGTAAATAACAGAACATAGTAACAAATAAGTAATAATAGATAATACATTAATGTATGTATACTAAGACGGACGTTGAGTTTCGTCGAAATGTCGATTTTAAATAAATATTAATACAGAACTTTTACCCTAAGGCAGTTTTATTTTAATATAATGAATTCTTAAAGATTTTTTACTATGTTATTTGAATTAAATTAAATTATTATTAGTTTTAATGAATATGAAAGTTTAATATTTAGTAAATAATACAATAAATTTCCATTTTTGTGTAACAATAGTATTATTTATGATTGTGTTGTTTACGATCTTCTATTAATTGGTTTTAAACTCTAGTATCTACTACTTAATCAGTATATTGTTCAATTATTATTACGTTTATTATTTAACAGGTAAAGTTATTGTTTCAGTAATTCACTTTTACTATCATCTTTGTTTGACTAAAAATCTTATTAATTTTACCTTGTTCTTTCAAAATCGTGATGATTCATCGATATTCTAATAGCGAATTAGTCGATATGATATTAAAATTGAATTACTGATATAATAACTTTATCTGTAGATTTAATTAGTAGATTTGACTGGAGAGTTTAAAACAAATTAATTGTTTCGACAGGATACAGAGAAGACTGTAAACAATCCTGTACAGTAAATCTAGAATAAATTTATTGAAAACTGAAAACAAAAGAAAAAAATCTAAAAACAAGAATTTAATTAAATTTTTTTTCTTAACATGCACAAACTGTCACGATGTGTCTATTAAAATAATATCCATTATTCAAATTGAATCAGAAGAAAAAAAGAAAAATTTTCAAATGACGTCTGACATATACACTGTAAAAATTTATGTAATTTTATATGTTTTGTATTTAATTTAACCTGTTTTTTGAATATAATTTTTCATAAAAAAATGCAATATTACGTAAACTATCACAGTACAATTACAAAATGTTTTTATTTCTACTGCTAAAACTTATGTAAATTTAACATATATTTTTTACAGTGTAGGTTTTTTTTCTTCATTTCTTAGCGCACGATAGCCGGTATATAATAAAATGGGAGCTTATTTTCTCATTACTCACTTTGCAACTGACATAAAAATAATAATTTGTCCGAATCAATTTTTTACCTAAGAGAAAAACTGTTATTAAAACGCAAATTGTTAGGATCGAATTGCATGACCACGTATTTAGACAAATAATGAAATATTTATTATGTTTATATATTTGCACAATACATACAGAGTGGATTAATAAGAGTGCTCTTTAAAAGATTGTTTTGTACATTAGTAGTTTCTAGTTATTGGGGGTGGGGGGTTGTATACAGGGTTGGACTGGGTAAAAAATTGTTCAAATACGTTTTTATATTTTTTTATACTAATAAACATGGAAATGATATTACAAAAAAATAAAGATAAATTGTAAAAAATGACACATATAGAATTTTAAAAATTTTAGTAATTTTTTTCTCGGAAAGTTGGCAACACTGTATTTTGTTAAAATTACATAAATTATATGAATACTAGGAAAATTTTTTGTGAAAATTTGTGTAAAATCGGTTAAATAACATAACCATAATAAATTTTTTAAAACTTTAGTAATTTTTTTTCTCGGAAAGTTGGCAACACTAGATATTAATAAAATTATTTAATTAATGGAAGCATTAGGAGAATCTTTTCTGAAAATTTGATCAAAATCGGATAAATAACGTAGCCAATATAAATTTTTAAAAACTTTAGTAATTTTTTTCTCGGAAAGTTGGCATCACTAAAAAAAAATATAACCATATGACCATTTTGGGTACTAGATAAATTTATCCTGAAAATTTCATTAAAATCGGTTGAACCGTCTAGGAAGAGTTGCGATCACAAAATTTTGACTTACGACCGGGCGAACGAGCGAGCTGACGCACATCCATACACCCACATAAATTAAGTTCGGATTCGTCATCTAGAGGCTATATGAAGGATTTCTATACACAAATTTTTTTTTTAAGTATTACAGACACCGTACCAAACGCTATACCACTTTTCCTTGCAGTCAAAGTGATAATAAAGTATTCATTTTCATCATTTAAAATGTTAATAAATGTGTCCCATTTTCTTGAAAATGTCTAATAACTCAGATTTTAAATTGTTTTTTTATATTTATGACAATTTTCTATTAATTAAATTTGACATTAATTCAAAATTTTTATCGGAAATATTACCACTATTGATTTTGGTCAAGTTATTAGGATCTAATCAATAAATGTCATTATATATATATATATATATATATATATATATATATATATATATATATATATAAATATATATATATACCGTCATTCAATACATATCGATGTTTTTGGAATAACTTGTTCTAAAAATTTTGTAAAACTCAGAGATCGGTTTTAATTTTTCGACAATTTAATCCCGACCCACCGGAGAAAACCCGGTGACCCGATGAGCCAGTCCAACCCTGCAAATAAAATGTTTATTCAATGTATAGAACCATCTGTAAAAGTAAAGAGTAACTTTTATTACACACCCTGTAATTAATTCATGTTTACATTGTATAGTTCAGTTCGGCTAGATAATTAAAACACATTCATAAATTAAAACAAATGATATTCGATCAGGTGTACAGAGAAAAAAATTCCATTAAAAATGCAATGCGCAATAAAAAAAAATGTTATTGACATAGATATCCACTATAAAAAGGTAATTTATTTTTTGCTGTTTTTAACATAATTGTTCTTTAATGTATATGTTTTATGTATTCTAAATATGCACTTTTATCATTACCAGTATTAATATATGTACCTATATTTACATATAATTTTGATACTTTATATTGTAAAATATTTCTCGACCTAAAAAATTGACTAATTTTATGAATTTCTTTCTGCGAAACTATTAAAAACATCAAATTTTCTGGGTGTAAAAGAATAAACTTTGAACTTCTTTCAGGAATTTTTATTTTTACTTTTATTGGAAATCGTCCGAGTTCTAACTCTTGCCCCTTTCATCTGAAACAAAAATCAAAATGCTTCCTTGAAGTATGATATATATATATATATATATATATATATATATATATATATATTATCTGGTTTTTTACCAATTTTGTCCCGAATTTGTAGAATTTGTTTCAGATGAACCCAGGGAACGTTTTATACAAGGTTATTACTGTTTTATACAAGGTTATGACTGTTTTATACAAGGTTATGACTGTTTTATACAAGGTTATGACTGTTTTATACAAGGTTATGACTATTTTTTACAAGGTTATGACTGTTTTTTAAAAGATGATGACTGTTTTTTTACAAGGTTATGACTATTTTTTACAAGGTTATGACTGTTTTTAACAAGATTATGAATGTTTTTTACAAGATTATGACTGTTTTTCACAAGGTTATGACTGTTTTTTTACAAGATTATGACTTTTTTTTACAAGATTATGACTGTTTTTCACAAGGTTATGATTATTTTTTACAAGGTTATGACTGTTTTTTACAAGGTTATGACTATTTTTTACAAGCTTATGATTGTTTTTCACAAGATTATGTCTGTTTTTCACAAGATTAAACTATTATTTTCATTTCGCCTCCAGAAACCCGTGGTTTGATATCTTTTATAGTTTCGCAGAAAAAAATTCATAAAGTTAGTCGATTTTTTTAAATCGAGATAGATATATACCCCCTTAAATGTGCACTAATTTCTGAGAAAATAAGCTCCGATTTTAAAACCGTTTCTCTCTCTAACTACTTTTTTCTATAATATCTCTATTTTTACACGAATTTTCTGCATGTCGCACACCCCGAAAGTGTTTGAAATAAAAAATTAACAATATTGTCAGGCCGTTTAATTCTAGGTTCCCGTCGCGGATCAAAAGGCAGCAGTGACGCATCGGCGACATCTTCGAACAACAAAAGTCCACCGAGCGGGGCACCGCATACGTCCGCCAGCGCCGCGACGACACCGATGCTCGAATCTGTCACCGTTGAGGTGCAACAAATACGCACGTAAACAAATTTTCTACCCCCCACGCACACACATCGAATGAGCAAACAAAAATTTTAAGGAACCTTCAAGGAAAACTATTTTCCTAATATAATAACTTCTCCTAGAGGAAAAATAATAAATAAATATATTTACCATCCTCACTTTGCTGTGATTCACCGTTTTTTGAATATATAAGCTTATTGTCATCGCTCTGATGCAAGACAGTCAAAAAGTCCTTGCTGTCATAGCTCAAGAGCCAGGCATCACTCTCTTTCTCTGTCTCAAATTTTGAAATTTGGAAGTTCCGCTTTAGGGGTCTTAGGACCCCCCCATTTAATCTACCTTTGGTAGCATAACCCAGTGATGATCGGGGGACCAGTTATTGCCACCTAAAGAAAACAAAACTCATTCAACTTTTTCGAATTCACCATTTTTCACCCCCAGCAATTACATTATTCAAATTGGTAGAACGTAGTTAATATATAATAATGATAATTATATTACTAATCAGGTATGTACACCAGATATATATATAGATTTGTAAGTTAATTAATCTTGTGATGTTTATTGCTTTTTATTCTTGTTGAATTAGTTTTTCTCTAAGTTTTGGCTCAACGCAAATTCAGCCAGAGTGCGTGCATATAATTCTACAAAGTGTGTGTATAGTGACGTCCTATATAAAATAAAAATAAGGGAACGCGTCACATAAATCTATCGAAATGTATTGAAAGCATAGCTAATGTTCTCTCTTTCTGGGCCCAATTTTTGCTGTGTGCGCGCGTTACCCCATATAAGCCCTACCCTATCTGCAGAAAAATAAAATGCTTTCGAATTTTATTCATCATCCCTATATATGACCAGAACTGGGCAAGTTACTCAATTAATATATAGCTACAGCTACAAGCTATTCTTTAAAAAATCTATAAAGCTACAGTTACTTCTTTCCAGAAATAGCTTCAGCTACTATAAAAGTAGCTGGCAAGCTACTTTGTAAGTGATGCAAACAAAGTAATAATAAAATCAACTACCTTAAGAAAAGTAATGATTAAATATAGAGAAGTAACTGTAAACTACTAAAAGTAGCTATAAGCTACTAAAAATAGCTACAAATAGTAGACTTCTGTTTCAGCTACTATTTATAAGCTACTTGCTATTAAAAGTAGCTGTAAACTACTAAAACTAACTGTAAGCTACTACAAGCTACTAAAAATAGCTATAAGCTACTAAAAGTAACTATAAACTACTAAAAGTAGCTACAAGCTACTGAAAGTAATAACAAGCTACTAAAAGTAATTATAAGCTACTAAAAGTAGTTATAAGCTACTAACAGTAGTTTTAAGCTACTAAAAGCAGTTTTAAGTTACTAAAAGTAGCTATAAATAGTATAGCCTTATGTTTTAGTTACTATTTATAAGCCACTTGTGACAAATTCTGTAGCTACAAGCTGCAGCTACTTTTATTGTTTTGTAGCTACCAACAAATATAGCTAAGCTATTAAAATAGCTAAGCTACAGCCCAGCTCTGTATATGACACACCATTTTTGGTACTTCTGTAATGTGACATATATTTGCACAATCAAAAAAATTATATAATAATAACACGTTTGTAAGAAATTTAGATGTATTTACAGAAACATTAGATGTACGTATTATAATATACAATCATTTATACTAAATATGTAATCAAAGAAAAAAGTACACTATTATTAATATTGTAGAACATACACACAAATAGCAGTTTTTATTGCATGATTCTAGTTTTTAAAAATACTTAAAAGAGTTTATTCACAAAAGAAAAAAATAATTTAGAAATTTAGATGAATTCAACTTAACTACGAGTGAATGAACAAAACAATAAACGATAATAATAATAATAATAATACTGAAGAAAGTATTTCGGAAAATCGTGGGAAAATTTTTCGAGATATTTTCTTAGTCGAACAGAAAATACCAGCAAGTGTATGATAGTGACCTAGCTAAGCCAGAACACTGGATCATTAAAATGAAGTCAGAAAATAGCGCGCTAATTTAGAAAATTTTCTAACTTTATTTTTTCATTGTTGTGTAAAGTCCAGTGCTACAAAAATTACTATGGTTACATCACCGTGTCATACACACCATCTGTTCTAAACCAAAAATGAAAAAAAATCTATCTAATAAAATCTTGCCTTTTACAAAGCAAATTTAACCTAAAGAGACTCCTAATAAATAAATTAAAATATACAAAAAAAAAATAATAAAGGATATTCTTTTTCGGCTGCCTTAGTCCATACAACAATTATTGTATTATCTAACGAGCTTTGAATAGCATAATTCAAGTAACAAAAAGTAAAAAAATGATAATATATTATCTTATAGAAGTGAATAATGCCAATTGGTCTGCTAGTCTTTTGATAAGCCTAACAAACCTGTACCAGTATATATAGACTAATATATGAACTACTATTTTAGCTTAAACTTGTCTATATTTATATACTTGTAATGTATTTTCACTCAATTTTATCTCTTATACCTATTGAAAAACTTTTAATAAAACGCTATCTAAACCAAATCTAAAAGTGCATTATTTCTTTTTATTTTTTTAATAATATTAAATTGTTTGTGCTCAATTTTTAGGACAATTGGATCATCAAACTGTTGTGAGCAGAGTTCAGGGTAAATAAGAACACGCAGTGATTGTCACAATTAGTTTTATTATAAAGTAGAAAGTATATTATATCAAACGTTTTACACAATAAAAAATAACGATACATTCGCTTACATCTGAAGTTACATTACAAATCAATGTTGCCAACTTTAATACATAAAACATTAATTCATATATTACAACACTCCCACTAATTAATGTTTATTAAGTTCATATTCTTACAATGTACTTCGTGTAATACTTTAGACAGTCCCTTTGTATGTATGTCTGCTATCATACTCTTGGATGGAATTGCTTTTAACTCGATTTCCTTACTAGCAATCTTCTCCCTAATATAATGATGTCGTATATCGATATGTTTTGTGCGAGCATGATAACCATCATTTAACGCTAGACATATTGCACTGTGGTTATCACAAGAAATCGGAACACTTGTTCGCCTTAAATTTAACAACTCTTCCTGTAATTGTTTCAACCACAATTGCTTCTTGCACTGCTGAAGAAAGCGCCATATATTCTGCCTCGGTTGTTGACAAAGCCACCGTTTGTTGCTTTCTAGCACTCCAAGTAATAGCATTATTACCTTTGAAGAATACATGCCCCGACGTGGATTTTCTTTCATCTAGATCACTTGCCCTAGCCGCATCGCTGTATCCTCGAAGATCATTTATGTCTGATTTACTATATTCCAACTTGTAAGACAGCGTTCCCTCTATGTATTTTAAATTCTTTTAGCTGCGGTCCAGTGTTGACTTCCGGGATTATGGTTAAATCGACTGACAAGATTCACAGCGTACATTATGTCAGGCCTTGTGCATTGAGCTGCATATAGTAGACTTCCTACAGCTTCTTGATAAGGAACGGTGCTCATTTTCGCCTTTTCTTCTTCCGTTTTAAGTCCCTGATTTTTGTCTAACTTCACATTCAAATCTATAGGTGTAGATACAGGATTACATAAATTCATGTTGAATCGATCTAAAACTTGTTTTAAATAATCTTCTTAATCTATCCAAAGTTTACCATCTTATCTGTTTCTTCTTATACGAAATCCCAAACAACTCTTTATTTCACCTAAATCTTTCATTTGGAATTTTTGTTATAACTGCATTTTGATCTTTTGAATCAAATTTCTATCATTTCCAATAAAAATTAAATCATCAACATACACACCAATGTATAGTTTTCTTCTTTGTTCAATCAAATAATATAAACAACTGTCTGTCTTTGATCTTTTTAGACCTAAATTTATAAGTACTGAGTTAAGTTTTATGTTCCATACTCTGCTGGCCTGTTTTAGACCATAAATTGATTTTTGTAATTTACAAACTTTTAATCCATCACTGTAATTTTCCGGTTGCTGCATATAAATAGTCTCTTCTAGATCTCCTTAAAGGAAAGCTGTGACTGCGTCCATTTGCTCGATTTCTAAATCTTCTTGCACGGCCATAGTCAATAAATAACGAATCGTATTGTATTTGATTACTGGAGCATATGTCTCTTCATAGTCAATTCCTTGTTTTTGCGAACAATCTTTAATCACTAGTCTTGCTTTATAACGCATTGGACCTTCTAAAGTTTTCTTAGTTTTAAATACCCATTTAGACTGTAATGGCTTTACGTTCTCTGGTAATTCAGTTAAAGTCCAAGTTTTGTTTTCAATGAGTGAATTATATTCTTCGTCCATTGCTTTTCGCCAAAGTGCGGCATCTGACCTATTCATTTCTTCTTCTACTGTCAATGGATCGTTTAAATAATCGACCTTAAAACTTTATAAAAAGTCTTTAGATTGTTTTGGTTTTGGTGTTCGTTCGGAACGTCTAATAGGATTTATATTTTCTTCAACATTCTCTGGCGCAACGTAGTTATCATCAGATGTATCGGATTGATTTTCACTTGATTCAGTGTCAGAAGTTAATATCTCTTGATCTATTTCCACCGGATCTTCATTTTCAATCGGATTTTCTTCTTCAACCACGTCTTCATTTTCACTCGGATTTTCTTCTTCATCATTAGCTCCCACTTCAACCCATTCTTGTTGAGCTGACTGGCTAGTTTGGTTTTCTGAAAACATAAAATCAGAGTTTTCAATGTTTAAACTTGAATTTACCTGATGTTGTTCCATGAATAACACATCTATTGCTGAGGTTACCTCGTCTGTTGCTGGGTTATAGACACGATAACCCTTTTTATTATGACAATAACCAACGAAAATTTCTTCTGTTGATTTTGAACCAAATTTCTTTCTGTACATTTTAGGAATCTGTACCATTACTTTCGAACCGAAAATTCTCATATGCAAAATGTCTGGTCTCTTTCCTGTCCATAATTCTTCTGGCGTTACTTCCACCGCTTTTGTAGGTGTGTGATTGATAATGTATACTGCTGTATTCACAGCTTCTGCCCAAAATCGTTTCTTGAAACCTGCGTCCAAGAGCATACAGGTCGCTTTTTCCACAACATTTCTATTCATTCTTTCTGCAACACCATTCTGTTGTGGGTTGTGAGGAATTGTTGTCTGATGAATTATTCCATTTATTTTTAAGTAATGTTCCATTTCATTGCTGCAAAATTCGCCACCATTATCCGTTCTAAGAGTTTTAATTCTCATATTCGTTTGATTTTCAAGCATTACTCTTAAAGTATTTAAAGTTTTCAAAAACCTCATTTTTATTCTTGAGAAAATATACAAAAAATTTATGTGTAAAATCATCAATAAATATAAGAAAATAACGAGATCCACCAATAGACTTTGTTTCAATAGGACCACATAAATCTGCGTGAATGATTTGTAGTTTTTCTTTAGTTACTGTTTCTGAATGCTTAAAAGGTAGTTTTGCTTGCTTACCTTTGATACAAATCGCACAATCATCGTTTATTGAGTCATTAAAAATATTTAAATATACTAAACCTTGTAGCCTTTCATATAATTTTTACTGATATGACCCAGACGTCTGTGCCAAATATTTGCATCTTCTTTGACGTTGAAGCACTTTTCTTCTTGTATAACATCTAACTTGTACATTTCATTATGCAGCGTTGCAGTAGCTACTAGATTATTTAATTTGTCATAAATTTTACAAGTATTTTTATCAAAAGTTACCCTTTTTCCATTTCTTGTCATTTGGCTGATGGACAATAAATTAGTACATAACTTTGGTACGTATAATACATTAGAAATCTGCACATTTGAAGGTTTGTTATCTGTTAAGATTTTTATCTTACAATTTCCTTGCGCTTGAACAGGTATTTTATCATTATTTGCTAAGACAACTTCTTTGTTAGTTTCAACAGCATGTTCATCAAATAGATTTTGTTTAGATGTGTTGTAGCACCTAAATCTATATACCAATCAGTACTTGAAATTGATTCATTTTTATTGTTAACTGCAAGCACTGACAGTAGCGATTTATTTTCCTTTTTATCTGATTTATTTCGTCTGTCTGGCAGTCTGCAATGAGATGCAAAATGTCCCGGTTTGTTACAGTTGAAACAACAAACTTTGTTTTTAGTTTTATATTTCTGTTTGGAATCATTTTGTGTCTCTGATTGTTTAAAATTATGACTAACAAATGCTGAGCTAGTATCAGTGGGCTTGTCTTTAACTTCTTGCAAAGCGTTTTGTTTTAATAAAATCTGTACTTACAGTGGCACCGGAATTCTCTATAGCCATGATCATTGGTCTGTAACTGTCTGGTAAACCAGTAAGTAAAAATATACCAACCCACTCATCACTTATTTCGAATTTAATATCATTGAGCATTTGTGCAGTGCTCACTATTGTTGAAACATATTTTTCTATTGAGTCACAGTCTTCTAACCTTGTTAAAAGCATCTTTCTCATGAGTCCTACTTTACGACATAAACCTGAATCTTGAAAAGCATCTTTTAACTTGTTCCATGCTTCACTTGCACTTTTTGCACTTCTTATGTGCACAAAGTTACTGGGTTGTAATGGTTGTATCATCATTATGATTTTTCACTTCGCTTTTGTATCTCTTTTTAGTTTCTTAACCTCATCACTCGTTGTGTCTGTACCGGCTATACATGACCATAAATCTTCGCACTCAAGGTACGCTTGCATTGCAAATGCCCAATCATTGTATCAACCGTACTGTATACTTTCGATACATTCGCTTACATCTGAAGTTACTTATTATCAAACATTACAAATCAATGTTGCCAACTTTAATGTTTAATACATAAAACATTAATTCATATATTACAACACAAACAAGACTGCAAATCAAATCAAATCGTAAAATAAACACTTTTTCTTGATTCAAAACTGCAGCCGTATGCCATAATAATAATAATAATAATTTTTTTTTAACCAAACGTTCATTAGGCATTCGCTCAAGATATCCGAACCATCTTAACTGACACCAACTTTGCTACATTTTTTTTTCAATTTCACACTCATTATACACTAATCTATTTCGTACCCCTGATTTCTCCTATTTACACCACATACCACCTCACGTAAAAATCTCATTTCGGCAGCAGTCATTTTCCACTTTTATGCTTTTGCAGCCAAACCCAGCCATTCACTACCCATAAATCAACGTATGCAGCAAAACAGCATTGTATATACCTACTCAAACTGGCCTCTTTGGAAACATTTACATTCCTAGCAAAAGTACACAAAGCACTCAAAAACTTTACAACCAGCATTAACTCTTCTATCAATTTCACGATCAAAACGACCATCCTTACGATAATAAACTACCTAAATACACAAATTCATCTACCTGCTCTAAACGTGCACCATCAACAAATACATTAGCTGTGTTTTTTTTTACCGAAAAACTCAGCTCACATCAGCAGATATTTATTTATCGTGTCGTAACTGAGTTCGAAGTGAGTGAATTGCTTCCCCCCCGTTACCGATACTGAGTTTGATATTTAGCTAGTGCTTCGCTGAGATTCAAGTGAGCGCACATGCGAAATTCAAATGTTCCTAGTTCAAGATTTGATAACGTGTTTGATACTGGTTGACATTTTTATTTGAATATTTTATTTTGAAATCAAACAATAGATATCCGGCGAGTTGCAATAAATATCAACGCAAACAATCCAAATACATCCAATATTTTAGGTTATATCATATGTGGAACTTAGATTTTAAACGTCACTTTCAAATAAACTGTTTTATTTATCAATACAACTCACTCAGCAAAACTCAGCTCAGCTCAGCTCATTTAAAAGATTTACTGATCTGAGTGGAATGTAAAAAAAAACACAGCTATTATATTCAGTCGTCTCGAAAAACTAAAACTCTGCAAACATTCAACACAAGATTTATATCCTTTACAGAAACAACATTAATTCTAATCGCAATCATCGTTCTCAGTTGTTCTTCAGATACTTTAGCCAATGAGAGATAATAAATTAAAATACATACAACTTATAGATACTATATTTATATTACAAAGTACAGAAATATTAACAAAACATGTATTATTATAAAGCCATTAAGAATTATTTGAATGACTTTTTCGCTCTCCAATCTAAAAATTCATCAAATTCTGCTGCGTCGCCATCATCGTCAGATATTTCCGATGTTTTACTTGTTGCGTCTTCTGCTAAATTTACTTTCACATCCTCTTTCTTCTTTTCCAGATCTAATACTCTGCAAAATTAAGAAAAGAAAAAAAACTAATTAGAAGAAAATCCATAACGCGAAAGATTTAATTATTTATCATTTAATTTTGAAAGAATAATAATGAATCATTTAGTACAATGGGTGATCGATTAACGAACAGTTCGAACTGCTAACTAATTCGGACAACGAACACTTACGAAAGATTTTTTTTTATGTTCGGACTGCGAAACATATGATCGGATAACGAACTTTTCTGGACCGCTTATAAAATAAATTAAATTAAAAATAAAAATTCTGACAACGAACACTTTCACGAAAGATTTTTGTGTTCGGACTACGAAACATATGTTCTGAATAACAAACTTTTCTCGGCCCTTTTAAAATAAATTAAATTAAAAATAAAAATTCTGACAACGAACACTTTCACGAAAGATTTTTGTGTTCGGACTACGAAACATATGTTCCGAATAACAAACTTTTCTCGACCCTTTTAAAATAAATTAAATTAAAAATAAAAATTCTGACAACGAACACTTTCACGAAAGATTTTTGTGTTCGGACTACGAAACATATGTTCCGAATAACAAACTTTTCTCGACCCTTTTAAAATAAATTAAATTAAAAATAAAAATTCTGACAACGAACACTTTCACGAAAGATTTTTGTGTTCGGACTGCGAAACATATGTTCCGGATAACAAACTTTTCTTACGAACATAGTCTTGGAAACGGATTATGTTCGTAAACCGATCCACCCACTGTATATAGCTCAGTTTTGTTAGATTGAAGTGTATATAATAATTAACTACTGTATAATAATGTCATTATTGTACCTAGTAACATAATAACTTCTTTCTACATAGACAATATGGTAACGAAATATTAATATTATGGATACGCTTGAAGAAAAAAAAACCATTTATATAAATACTAATTTTCAATAACCAAATACGAATTGAAGCGAAAATAAACACTGTACAAACTGGTGTACAAATTGAAGCGAAAATAAACACTAAATTGTACAAACTGGTGTATAAAATTTGCGGAAGTTGTTTTTCCCCTCGATTCACTTACATTTTTTGAAGTAAAACAAAATATTTTTTTTTGTAGTGCATTTATATATATTTGTCGTAAATTATATTTTCCTGTCGTAAATTATACCAATTTTGTCATGAATAATACCGACTTTGTTTATAAATTAAAATACTGTTTTAATTCTATTTAAAAACATCCTTGTTACAGATTTTTATTATAAACGTATAAATTAATGTATGTAAACATATTTTTTCAAATACACTTTCAATATAAAATAAAACAGAGCTTCAACCTAAAAAGCAGAAAATAATCATTTAAATTAAAAAAAAAAATTATTAATATACAACGTTTTTAATACGAACTAACAAGTATAACATAATTTTTCCAAGCCCCCCATACAGATTCATAACCCCCCATACAAAAAAACGTGGGACAACGACAGCTACTCCCTACACTCCTTACTATTATCTACTGAATATGCCCCACGTTTTTCCTGTATGGGGCTAGGAAAAATTATTTTATACTTTTTAGTCCGTTTTAAAAGCGTGCTATATTAAATTTATTTTATTTAAATAATTATTTTCCGCTTTTTAGTCTTGTTTAAGTTTAACTTTAAATTAATATTATTAATTAATTAATTAGTTAATATTGCATTGTCATCCTAGTTCTGAACTATGTTTAAAGTTTCAAGTCTCGAACTCATCGGGAAATTAGTTTTAAATCGATTGTAAAATTTATATCCGACAGACAGGAAAGAAAGCGAGTTAATAAAAACTTTTTTTAAAAAAAGAACCAACAGATTAAGGCTGAAAAAAATCATAATTTTTTTGATTTAAATCAGATTTTTTTGATTTTTTCAATTTTATGTGCACTGTTCATTAAATAATTAATCGGATTGTTTTATTTAAATCGGATTTTTTTGATTTAAATCAGATTTTTTTTATTTTTTCAATTTTATGTGCACTGTTCATTAAATAATTAATTGATTCTTACTTGTATTACAAGTAGAACTAAAAATTCATAAAACAATCCCATCTCAATACCCTGTATCGCCGTAATTAACAGTTTTGAATTTCGCGGTGAGACGTTCGCGCCATCATTGCTAACATCTGTACTGATTGTTAAATGATAATGATATTTTATTTTGTTAGATTGCGTTATTATATTTTATCAAAATCAGATTATACTTTCTTATTTCACTGTGTAAAGAATAAAATATTTGTTTCCTCACAATAACATTTACTTTATTAAAACCTTACTCCTCAGCTATTTATTTGTTTTAATACATATAAAAAATGTGTCTATTAAACCACTTGATTAAATCAGAGCGAATGATTTGCTGGAATATTTTTTTTGGTTGATTTAAATCATTGATTTTTTTAAAAAAATCATTTGATTTAAATCGCAATTTAAATCAATGATTTAAATCACTTGATTTAAATTATCGCAGCCTTACAACAAATATTTGGATTATTTACCTAGACCAATTCCTCATTTGTTCCTCAATCTCATCGATTTGTCGTTCGGTTGTCGCTGCTTCTTGATCTTCCGCAATAATTTCCGCTGATTTGTTATCTACTTCTTTGATTTCTTTCTGAAATCTCTCCCATTCTTCTTCAACGGGATCTTTATATTCGAGATTTCGTGCCTGGAAAATGTTATATATATCCTCATAAAAGTCTAGACATATTATTTTTTGTCTAAATGCATATAATTACTTATTTATATTATTATAAATAACTGCAAAAATCTATTAATTTAAAATATAGATATAACAAATGTAGCTTTCTACAATATAAAACAATTTTCATAGTCAAGTAAGTATATTTTCAAATTTCATATTTTTTTATATATATAAATTGCAGGGTATCAAGATTTTTGTTCAGTTAGTTGCATAAAACGTTTTTAACTTAACTAATTAATTAACTAGGCAACTAAGTCTTTAACCAAAATATTATTCTCCAACTTGTAACAATATGCAATAGAATAAATGTATATGTTTTAATCAAAATAAACTTTGCACAATTAATTAATTCACAGGGTTACATAAAAATCATGATTAAAATCAGATTTTTTTTAATTTAAATCAAATAAAAATCATTTTACACAAAATAATAAATATCAATAATCTTTCTGAAGCAGAAAAAAAGAATTATAGTTCCAACATTAACAGCAAGTGCTTCATCAGCAAGCGTGGAAAGAATTTTTTTGACATTTGGATTTCGGAATCGTTTGGACACCAAAAAAAGCCGCTAAATTAGTTTTTTTTTTTTCATATAAACAACTTAACTCTTAAGTTTAATATTCCGATAAAAAAATGTATAGATTTATGCTGAGAAACATTTATTTAATATCAAAAAATCGTTGTACTGTGTTTGTTATTATGTAATTATAATATAAAGAATATAAATGGTTCAATAAATATTTTCCGAGGGGAAAACCACTTCCTTAAATTGTGTACATAAAATTTTACAATTATTAGGTATGATTATTGAAATTGTAGTGATTTTTCGTTTATTTTACGGGTTTTATACAAAATTTCCAGAATTTCACGAATTTTACATGATTTCAACAGTATTTTTAATATATTTTACCATGATTTTAAAGGATTTTACTAAAAAGATTTTAATTAATTTGTACAGCAGATTTGTATTTTTAATACCTGATAACTGAAGTAAAATAACCTTTGATTTAAATCAATGATTTTTTTAGTTAAATATGTTTGATTAGTGCAACCCTGTTTATTTACAAATAAAACCTTCTAAAATGACACCGTATAAAAAACATACAAAATAAAAATATGAATATAACCTTACTTTAGCGTCTAATTTGGGATCATCAAAAAATCCTTCGGGTAATATTTCGTTATTATTATTTTTAGCTTCATTATTGTCTACAATTTCTTTCGTTACAACTTCATTCGTCACTACAGTCTTCGGTTTATTATCGAAAAAATCATCTGGCACCGAACTGGAACCGTTTTTCAAAATACTTTTAATTTTTTTCGTCGATTGTACTGTACTGTCCGGTGACACAGGCCGTTTTATCGATAACGAAACAATATTTGGCTGTTCTTTAATCTTTTTGGCTGCTTCTACATTATCTCTGTGTTGTTTCGCATTAATATGGACTTTCCAAACAGCTTCGGAACGCACCATTGACTTGCATAATACGCACATTAATTGCCCATTATCTGAATATGTATATAAACGTTAAAGAAAAACTATTAAACTGTAATTATTAGTAAAATAGAAATGATTTAAAAGGATATTTTGCTAGAGGTGAATCAATCTTCTGTACAGTTTTCTGTTTGTTTTTGTGTTCGCTCATAAAACGTCGTAACTCGGCTTGGGAAACTTTCTTTTTCGCATTTTTAAATACTGCTGACATTTTTATAAATGAGTTAATTAATGATTTTTGAATAATATGGCCTATAATATTTACTAACAAAATATAACCTAAAAATTACTTCTTGACAGAACGAAGCAAAGCAACCGTTTTCACCGTTTTCACGAACTAATCAGTTTGGTCTTGGTATGATGGTCTAGGTCGCTTGGTTAATCAAAAATCAATATAATTATATTGTATTTAATTAATTATTTGTTATTATTATATAATATAATATAATATAAATAGTATAATAATAAAAGTTTTAAATTTAATATAAAAATAGCTCTGATTTCATATGTCAAGCATGTGCTGCCATCTGTCTAAAATATTTCAAGATTAATATTTCATATTTATTTTATTTCATATAATTATTTAAATGTTTATTATAATATAAAAGGAGCAGGCATGTACGCGCGCCATTCTATGTTTTAAATTTGTATATTGTCTGTTTATTACAGTGAAATGAAACCAATAGAGTTGGGTAGAGTTCACTGGTTTATTATAAAATATGAATATACAATCATAAAAATAAATATGAATATGCAATGCAATATGAATATGTTAATATAATAGTAGAATTTTTCTGAAAGATTCTATACTAAACTTTACTGTATTTTTAAAATCATATACATAACTGTTATATATGAGTACATATGAAAGCAACGTATTTTATTTGTTAAATAAAATATAAAACTGTTACAAAATTGCGTTTACTGGCTGTATAAAGAAAAATTGATTTAAAAATTGTAAGACAATGGGGGTGAAATATTTTAATTAACGTTTTTGCGAAATAATCCCGCCTCCATTATCCCCAATTTTATACCGAAAACAAAAAGTTTCCTAACCTAAATGTTATATGGAATAGAAAATGTATTATAAAAAGTTAATAGCCGAATCCACCATGCAACCAAAAAATGTGCATTTTCTATTTGGTTATTTAAAAAGTTGTGTTATAATGGAATTGTGTAACAATTTTATAACAGTTTCATTAATTTTACAAGGATTAATACAAAATTACGTATTTCTTCCTCCTTAAACTTATATATTTATATTATTATGTAATCGAGTTTATCTCGCAGGCGTTTACATATATAGGTTATACAGGTTGCATATAAATTTATTGTAATTAATCAAAATCTATTATCTATAAATACTTGTGATATGTGACAGTAAAAGTAATTACATACGTGGTGATCTATTAAAAGGAGTGTTAAAGACGTAAATATGAATTCAAATTTACCATTTAAGAAGAAGTCTTTACATAATCCTCCTTTGTCAGAAATAGCTAAAGGCAAGTTTTTCGCTATATTTATTATTATAAAACTTAATAAAATATGATTATCTTTACAGTGTTAAATAAAGATCTCCTTACAAACTTTGCTCAAGTCGATGTGAGCGTAGTTAATTGCCCAGATTTAAAACAGCAACCGTTTACGTTAGCAAGTTCTGGTAGGGTAATATTAACCCGAAATTTAATTAAAATTTTACAAATTACATTGATTCGTTAGGTATTTGTGGAAATGCAAGTCTGGTAGATATAGGTGGACCACCATTTTTACTGCCTCTTGTGCAGAGGGAGAAAATTTACGATGTTAAAGATATTTGCAATATTGTTGGACTATCGTCTTGTCTTGTAATCGGAGCAGGTGCTGGGCCATGGCCCTACGTAGGCGTTAATGCTGAGGTAAAGTTATATATGTATTTAACATAATAAAAAAATCGTTTAGAACGACTTTGGGCTTTTAAAATTAGGTCATAAGTGGCACGACCCAGTTTTTATATTAATTTTGTACAAAAACAAAACTGATTTGAAATTAACATAGTAAAAAATCTTTCCGAACTCATTATATTAAAATAAAACTGCTTTAGGTTCAAGTACTGTATTAAAATTATTATTATCTTTAAATTAAAATTATCTTCCTGATGAAGACGAGCGTTGAGTTTCATCGAAACTATTATAAATACATTTTAATACAGAACTTGATCCTAAAGCAGTTTTATTTTATATAATGAGTTCTGAAAGATATTTTTACTATGTTAACATTTATAGTAAATAACACAAAATAAATAACTAGATCATAAAATTTAATGGAATCTAAATTTTATTTAAATCAGTGTCCCTTCATAAAGAAAAAAGATAATTAAAAATTTATAAATTTTTATGATCTAGTTACTTATTTTGTTTTATTTTAAGTAACTAGATCATACAATTTTTATAAATTTTTAATTTTATTTATTCTTTATAAATTATTGTTTCTCTTATCGATCTGCTGTTAATATTGATGGGTCTTCAAATATTTATAGTATCTTGTATTGTAAAGAAAAAGATATTATCAATCAGTATGAAAGGGCACTAATTTAAATAAAATTTGTCTTCCATTAATTAAAAATTTATAAAAAATTTTAGTTACTTATTTGTTACCTAGTATCTTCTAATTTTACGTCATGGATCTAACGCACGTTGAACAAATAGCAGATTTATAAAATAAAAAATGATCTAGTTACTTATTTGTTACCTGGCAACTTGTTTCTATGTTTTGTAAATATCATTTGTATTAGTTTTCCTGATGAAGACGGACGTAGAGTACGTTTTATTTTATACGTATTTATTTTTGTGGTTAAGTCCCATACACACTGCCTTTTTTCGTTTTACTCACAAGCACAAGAATTTGATCAATTGAAATACTTTTGCATTAATATTAAAAGTCTTTCAAATGTTTGGATTGATCAAATTCTTGTGCCTGTGCGTAAAACGAAAACGGTAGTCCAAATGAAACTTTAAAACTATAAAAGCAATCATTAAACATATTTAATTAACATAGTAAAAAATCTTTCCGAACTCATTATATTAAAATAAAACGGCTTTAGGTTTACTCTACGGTACTCAACGTCGATTATTAATAAATATTAATTAAGCATTAATTAATTTTATAAAATTATTGCATGTAATTGAAAATTAATTATAGAAAGATTTTATTTTATTTTTGTACAAACAGTTGGAAATTCAATTATCGTTTCTTATTGAACATGAAATTGTTTTTTCAAATATGATTTACATTTTTTACGGGTCATTTCACAATCTTAGTAATTAATAAATATCATATGAGGGCTGATAAACTTATACTGATAAGACACAAACTAAGGAGTTATGTTTTGTAGAATTTTTTATCTGTAGATTTTATTTGAGGTCAAATCAGTTAAACTTGTACATGATGAAATGTTAAAAAAATGTATATGCTACAAATAATAATTTGTTTATAGGGTATTTATAATTTATCAATTGAAAATGGCGTCGTGAATAACCAAACAAGAATTTCTAAAGTTGATAAACAAACGGAAAAAAGTATTCAGGAAATATTACCAAATTCGGAAACTAGATGTGCTTTATTAGCAAATTTATTGTTTTCCGAAGGAAAAACGGGCAAAGTAAATTTATTAACAATTTTCACTACATATCTACTAAGTTATAAAATGTTTATGTATATTTATAGGTTTTGAAAGTGCATTGTAAGACTAGAACTGGACCCGAAAATTTCATTTCAAGTATTAGAAATGCGTTAATGAAGTTTTATGGCGATAAAATTGTTGGTTAGTATTTATATATTTATGCATCTATTCTGTATATAATTCTACAGGGTGATTTATGACGTCGGGGAAAAACTACACCGGATGATTCTTATGAGTAATTTAAATAAAAAACTTTAAATAAACATATGTCCGAAAATGCTTTTTAACGGAACTGTAGCCGTTAGAAGTTTATTACATGTAACATCAATCGCGTTAGACTTATTTATTTTATCAGAAAAAAAAACAAAAACAATAATTAAGGTACTAATTTAAAACAATAATTTAATAATAATAATAATTTAATAATTTTCTGTGAAATCAACATTAAATTAATTATGGATGAATTCACAGTACATGAGTATGCTGATATAATTTTTATTTATGGATTTTGTGATGGAAATGCATTAGCATGCATTTTGAACACTTACTTTAAGTTTAATCCCAGACGTTCTTGCTTTAAATTAGTGCCTTAATTATTGTTTTTGTTTTTTTTTTCCTGATAAAATAAATAAGGCTAACGCGATTGATGTTACATGTAATTAACTTCTAACGGCTACAGTTCCGTTAGAAAGCATTTTCGGACATATGTTTATTTGTAGTTTTTTATTTAGATTACACAGAGGAATCATCCGGTGTAATTTTTCCCCGACGTCATAAATCACCCTGTTTTTACGTATGATATTTTCTATTTAACCAAAAAGAGACAAAAGATTATATAACGTTATTAGTGGTTATAGAATATATATAATTATAATTAAAAATAAGGCAGTATATTTATTTGTTTTTCATAGGTTTAGGTGGAACATTTTTATTAAAAGAAGGCAAAGCTAAACAGCATGTTATGAGAGATTTTTCGACTACGCCAATTACAACAGATGAACAAGTTGATCAGTGGTTGAAGTTTTACGAAATGTCTGCTCCCCTGGTTGCACTAGGAACATTAATTACAGGCGATTATGTAAGTCAACTGAATTTATTAATAATACATATTAAAAGATTATATATTAAAAAAATAGTTTGTTGATTTAAAATATGTTATAGTCAAATATGTTCTAGAAAAACATTTTCTTTTCTAAATGCAGTGATAAAAATTTTGTGTTGTATTTTTACTACTTTGACTGCAAGGAAAAGTAGTAAAGCGTTCGGTACGGTGTCTGTAACATTTTCAAAAAAAAAAAAAATTGTATAGAAATCCTTCATATAGCCTGTAGATGACGAATCTGAACTTAGTTTTTGTGGGTGTATGTGTGTGCGTCGTCAGCTCGCTCGCTCGCTCGGTCGTAAGTCAAAATTTTGTGGCCGCAACTCCTCCTAGACGGTTCAACCGATTTTAATGAAATTTTCAGGATAAATTTGTCTAGTACCCAAGATGGTCATGTGGTTTTGGTTTTTTCCAGTGATGCCAACTTTCCGAGAAAAAAATTACTAAAGTTTTTAAAAATTCATATTGCCTACGTTATTTATCCGATTTTGATCAAATTTTCAGAAAAGATTTCCCTAATGCTCCCATTAATTACATAATTTTATTAATTTTCAGTGTTGCCAACTTTCCGAGAAAAAAATTACTAAAGTTTTAAAAATTTTATTATGGCCATGTTATTCAACCGATTTTACTCAAACTTTCACAAAAGATTCTTCTAGTATTCATATAATTTATGTAATTTTAACAAAATACAGTGTTGCCAACTTTCCGAGAAAAAAATTAGTAAAATTTTTAAAAATTTATTTTGACCATTTTATTTAACCGATTTTAATCAAATATTTATAAAAGTTTTTCCTAGTGCCTAAATAAATTATGCAATTTTAACAAAATACAGTGTTGCTAACTTATCGAGAAAAAAAATTTTAAAAAAATTCATTGTGGCTACATTATTTGGCTGGAGTAAGATATACAATCCCGAGAAGTTGCTGTATTCACGAATATTAAAAAAAACCAGATTTGCGCATGCGTGAACATCGGAACGCCCATATTTGGTGTATAAAAACCAGTGAACCTCAAAATGTTTCATTAGTAATTTTCCTTTTGTTATGTTATGTTAAGAAGTCCGGTAGGTTTGGTAGGTAGGTTTCAGGTAGGAGTTTGTTTTTTAAAGACCGTAAAGAAGTCCGGTAGGTTAGGGTAGGTTTGGTAGGTAGGTTTCAGGTAGGAGTTTGTTTTTTAAAGACCGTTAAGAAGTCCGGTAGGTTAGGGTAGGTTTGGTAGGTAGGTTTCAGGTAGGAGTTTGTTTTTTAAAGACCGTTAAGACACATTTAAAATCACATTTTGTCATAATACACATTTTGAGAGTCACTGGTTTTTCAACTAACGTGAACACAGCAACATCTCGGGATTGTATTACTTACTTATACCCATTATTTATTTGATTTTGATCAAATTTTTAGAAAAGTATCTACTAGTGCCCACATAAATTATAATATTATTAAAATACAGTGTTGCCAACTTTCCGAGAAATGTCAAAGTAGTCTATATATGGGTTTACCCATATACTTCTAATCTTGTTTAAAGTTGTATTCAATTTTTGCGATTACTGGTTGAAAATATTTTATTATGTCATTCAAATTTTCATATAAATTGTAGCATTTTATATAATTTTCTGTTAATTATAATTGGTCTTGCAATTATATAAAATTTGGTTTTCTTTAATCAAATTTATTATTTAAATAAAAAAATTAATACGGACAAAAAAGTATAAAATAATTTCTCCTAGCCCCATACAGATTTATAACTCCCCATAGAGAAAAACGTGGGGCGCAATAGATAATAGTAAAGATTGTTTTTCTGTATGGGGTTATAAATCTGTATGGGACTAGGAGAAATTATATTATACTTTTTAGTTCGTGTTAAGAACGGGGCATATTAATTTTTTTTTATTTAAATAATTATTTTTTGTTTTTTAGTCTTGTTTAACTTTAACGTAATTAATTAATTTAATTAATAAATTAGTTAATATTGCATTGTCATCCAGTTTTGAGCTATATTTAGAGTTTCAAGTCTCTAGCTAACCGGGAAATTTACCTGAACAGGCAAACAAACATACTATAAATAAAAATGTGTTAAAATTTATAAATTTCATGATATAGTTAGTTATTTTGTTACCTAGTACTAGTAACTTTTTCTATGTTCTGTTTATTTACTATAAATATCATTTCTATCTTTTTTCCTGTTGAAGTCGCATGTTCAGTTCGTCGAAACGTTGATTTATTAATAAATATTTATACAGAACTAGAACCTAAAGCCATTTTATTCTAAAATAATGAGTTCGGAAAGATGTTTTACTATGTTTAATATTGTGTATTTTATTGCAGGACTTGGATTTAAGAGTTACGCATTTCCATAGTTTTAGCCATCATGGTGAAGCTGGCCACTATCACTATGATACAACACCCGCAACGGTTGAATATCTCGGTTACTTTACGGTAGCTGAATCAGTCTATCGAGTCGATCAACCCGAAATCACCCATCAAATGGGTCGCGATTAATTTTTTTTGTTTTATTTTTACATATTTACACATTCTCTTTAAAAATAAGGATAAGGTGATTTTTTAAACATTGACATTTTCTAAAAATGTTTATTACTTTGGGGTGCTTTTGTATATGTATTTACAAATAAAGTTTTTATTTTCAAATGAAGTTGTTTATTATGTTTAGTCAACATCTACTGATGTGGTTGTTTGATCACACGTTGCCGAAGGTTTCTTGGTGGAAAATATGAGACACTATAATACCCAGTATTTATAGGTAGAATTACTCAACTGCTGCAATTTTAACATAATTGTTTAAAAACACATAATATCAGAACTATTACAAACATTATGTAATATGATATTACCAAACGGAATAGAAAAGTACATATGTACGTAATATTACATACAGTTTTTTAAGTCTGTAATATTTTGTTGGTATAATTACATACATTTCTAATTTTACATAAAGAATCTATTTTACAATTGTTACAGATATTAATATGCAAGCTGTTTTATTTTACATAATTTAAGAAGTTATACCAACAATATGTAATTCTACATTAAGTATGTGATGCAATTTGCAGAAAGTAACCAATTTTACATACTTATTAGATAATTTTTTACTTATTTTATGTGTTTTATTATGAATTATGTAAAAATTATAGAATTTGGAGGTAGAAATACAGAATATTTATAGTAAAATGAAATTACAGATTTTTTATAGTAAAATTTTACCACTATTTTCTGTAATTTCGCTATTTATTTTTTTATAGTGTAGTTTAAAGAATAAGTACAACATAAAGTATCCGCTAAAATTTTATTGTTTATTCTTCAAATGTTTTTCCCAGTCGAGCCAACTTCCTTGGTAATTTTGAAGACTGTAATTTTTATATTTCATTAATTATACAGATTATTTAAAATCGTAAAAGAAATAAATACTTATGATATCCAAGTTTTGCTGCTGTATCTAAAGCTATTCCTGCTCTTCTTCCTGATTTACAACTGAAAATAATTGGAGTATCAACATCGGGTTTGGAGCGGCCAAATTTACTTTCAAACTGTTCATTCGAGTAGTTTTTTAAAGTACTTTCCACTTCGCCAACTATACAAAAAATATGTTTGTTATTTATATTTGTTTTCCCCCCTGAAGATTATCTACTTACGTGGAATGTTTATGCTGTTTGGTATCATTCCAGTTTCTTGTAATTCTGCTGGTTCACGTACATCGATAATATAAATTGTTTGATTTTTGGTAGCAGCAACTACATCATCGTATGTTGCGATTTTATTATTGGAAGAGGACATTGCAATTGAAGTACAAATAATACCTAAAAAAATAAATGTTGTTTGTAGATGCAACATATTTAATTACTATGCGTAGAAATCTATTGTAACAATGAAAATGTTTTGCAAGGTCGTTTTCTTAGTATATATTAGCAATCTTGTTTACATTCAAATTTCTGTGTTTTTAAAATCAAATTTATTAATAATAAACAAATGCAAAATTTATAGTTTAATAACAAAAATTTCGTACTTAATTGCGCATTCTTGTAAATTTTATATACCTATGTAACTATTTGAAATTAATTTATTTAGAACTGATACTTTTCTAAACATTACTGTAAATATATTAATAATATAGAAGTAAATAGTAAATTAGGTTAATGAGATAATTCAACAATTTTAATCTAATTAGAATCAAATATATAGATAGAACATAAAGAAATAAAAAAATATTGAACCATGGTGGTTATAATAGCTGTGTTTTGTTACATTCCACTCAGATCAGTAAATCTTTTAAATGAGCTGAGTTTTGCTGAGTGAGTTGTATTGATAAATAAAACAGTTTATTTGAAAGTGACGTTTAAAATCTAAGTTCCACATATAATATAACCTAAAATATTAGATGTATTTGGGTTGTTTGCATTAATAATTTATTGCAACTCGCCGGATATCTATTGTTTGATTTCAAAATAAAATATTCAAATATAAATATGTCAACCAGTATCAATCACGTTATCAAATCTTAAACTAGGAAAATTTGAATAAATACAGAAATGAAGCACTCACACATTCAAAAATAAATAAAACTTTAAGCGCGAATTCTGTAGAATAATAAATGTTCTCACAAGCTATTTACTATAAATGTAAAATTGTATGATTAAATATGTATTACCTGTATTTACGCAATTTGTACGTAATGTTAATATTGTTATGTGAATAATAATACCATATGAAATAAGTTGTTTAATAATATTTATTAACAAAAACATTTAAAAGTTTTGTGATACATAATTATACAGAATCGTGTGAAAAACGTGAAAATATGTGATGTTGATAGAAATAATTTGTAATTAGTTTTATAAATGCTTTGCCCAATCTGTCCAGCTGCCGGCATAACTTTGTGAACTGCAAATTGTAAATACATAAAATATTAGGATAGTAAATAATCTTTATATTAGAATAAAAACGACTTTAGGTTCTAGTTCTGTAATAATTTATTATTAAATCAACGTTTCGACGAACTGAATGTGCGTCTTCATCAGGAAAAAAAGATTGAAATGACATTTGTAGTAAATAAACAAAATGGAAACAAATTACTAACTAATAACTAGATCATGAAATTTATAAATTTTTGGTTAAAGAAAGCTAAATTTTATTTAAATCAGTGCTTTTTACACTGATTGATGTTATCTTTTTCTTTATAAATTTCTACTGAAATAGAAATTAACACGTTCGCTGCCGGTTTGAAATTATGTACTTCCGCTAGGGGCCGACTAAATACAACGCATATAAACACAGTCAAATACCGCGCTGGCGCGTAACCGGCACCCAACAAAGGTAACATTTCACGCGCCAGCGCGTTACCGGCAGCAAACGTGTTAAAGAAAAAAAAATATATATCAAATAGTAGATATCTTCATGATGTAAAATTTGAAGATATTGTAATAATTGCAAGACCAATCAATATTAACAGCAGATTGATAAGAGAAAGCAATAGAAATTTATAGGTAAAGAAAAAGATAACATTAATCAGTGTGAAAGGGCACTAATTTAAATAAAATTTGGCTTTCTTCAATCAAAAATTTATGAATATCATGATCTAGTTAGTTATTTGTTACTTAGTAACTTGTTTCCATGTTTTGTTTATTTACAATAAATATCATTTTTATCTTTTTTATATATAAAAAAAAACCGATTACAAGATATGACACGCTTATATTAATTTGTTTAATACAACTAATGACATCTGTCACATGAACTATTTTTTTGTCCAATTAACAATTATTGAATAATGTAAATGACAGATAATAAGATTAAAAAGCAGAAAATAAAATATATAAAAAAAACTTTTTTAAAAACCACGGTTATATTTAAATGCACTAAAAAGAGGAAAATAAATTTTTTCCTGGTTATCCAAAATTTTTAGAAAAAAATAAAAGTGTGGAGCGCCTAATCATCATTGCGAATTATATAGTTTTCTGGCGCTCCACACTTTTATTTTTTTCTAAAAATTTTGGATAACCAGGAAAAAATTTATTTTCCTCTTTTAAGTGCATTTAAATATAAGCGTGGTTTTTAAAAAAGTTTTTTTTTATATATTTTATTTTTATAATTTACATACCTCTGATAACCAAGTTCCATGGCAGTTAATGTAGCTTTTTCGGCACGTTTACCAGCCATACAGTGGAATATTATAACTGCATCTTTTTCCGGTTTGGAACGGCTGTATTTCTTCTTAAATTCATCATCTGAATAATTTTCCAAAATGTCTTTGACATCAGGCACTACAAAAGAAAATTTTAAAACGACACTGTTGTCTCAATAATTTGTAATCTAATTATTGGGTTGGTGAATAATTATCAGGTGTTTTTCTAGGCGGGTTATTTGTTAATAAAAATTGCTGTTTTGTTTACTTTTTTTAATAAAATGGGAAGCAGTTATTGAAGTAGATGGTGAATACGTTCCGGAATAATCATTTGTTGGTTATATGTTTCTTTTTTCTTAATAAATATTGTTTAAAAAACGCCTGATAATCACATTATATACTCACATGGAATGTTAATACTGTTTGGTATTATTCCAGTTTCTTCTAATTCATCTGGTCTACGAACATCTATAATATATGTCATTATTTTTCGTTGCTTCTAGTACATCTTCGTAATTTACAGTTTTTAAATTAGCCATTTTTTATCGTTTCTTCTGATAAGGCTGATACTAGAAATAGAAATGCAGATTATAACGTATATAAATAAAGAAAAACCTTGATTAAAACAAATTTGCAAAGTTTATATACTAGATACTCTACCGGCATACTTCGTCTAATCACGAATAAAATATACCTGAATGTAACTGTAATACAGTGGCGGCGTATAAAATTATTTTTATGGGAAAATTCTATTTATATTTTCATCGATTTTTGTGTATTAAAAAATATTAATTATAAAGTTACAGTTTTAATAATGTACCTAATAAACAAAATAATGACATTAAAATTTATAATTCATTTTAGCAAAACACTGAGATCAAATATAATTTGATAATTTTTACAGAAAAAAACTTATTTTTATTAAGAAAATAATTATAATTTTTATAAAATATATTTCTGAATTACTTAATATTTGAAATAAAATGACTTTAGGTTTAAATTCTGTATTCATATTTATTAATAATCGACGTTTCAACGAACTTAACATCCGTTTTCATCAAGAAAAACTGATACAAATGACATTTACAGTAAATAACAGAACATGGAAACAATTTACTAGGTATACTAGGTATAGATCATAAAGTAGGTCGATTATTAATACAGAACTTAAACCTAAAGCCATTTTATTTTATATAATGAATTCTGAAAGATTTTTTAAAGATTACTATATGTTAATTCTAAATTTTAATGTGAGAATTTTTTATTGTTTCACGAGTCTACACTGTTTTATACAAATGACAATATGAAATTGAATTAAAATAATACATATGTTCATTTTCTTAATAAAACATTAATGAATAAGTTTTTTTGTGGTTGCAAAATCAATATTGACATGTAAAAGCAAAAATGACATGTGTTTTGTTACGTTTGTATTATAAATATTGATTTTATTTTTAAATGTTAGTGTTTACTGTAAATTTAAAATATAATTAAAATGAAACGGCTTTAGGTTGTGGTTCTGTATTGATATTTATTAATAATCGACGTTTCGACGAACTCAACGACCGTCTTTATTATTAAGAGGGTATACCACCTTGGAGGCATGAAAATGAGACCTATATTCAATAAGGTTCTGCAAGAGAACTAAGAGACATAATAAGATTTGGTTTTGTGGGTTGAATTAAGCATAGTTTTGAGTTTTTATGACAGCTTTTTTTATTTAAAAATCTTTTGCGGTGCAACCGCCAGGTGGCGCTGAAGTAGCCTTTGCGCGCCGTGACTCGTAAATCGGCGTGCACGCTAGCCACTTGTTCAAAAGTTCCGGAACAAAAATGATTAGCGGGTTTTTTTCTGCGATAAATTTATTTTGGAAATTTTGATCTCAAATTTCAAAATATTGATTTTAACAGAAATGGCGGCAATTTGAACGGTTTTACCCCTAAAATTCGAGCATGAAAGCGGTTCCCAAGCAAAAGTAAGAAAGAAATTGAAAAATCGAGATCGATATTTCCAAGCATTGTTCTATTAAGCGTCAATCGCAACAAATTAAACGTTAATCCGACGATACCCTAGAGCAGGGGTGTCTAAACTTTTTGCCGCAAGGAGCAAATTGGGATTTAAATCCATTTGCTAAATTATACATAATTAGAAAATTATTTCATGCAACTTTTAATGGGAATGATGTAACTGTGTTTTTTGCTGAAGAATTTCTTTACACCAATTATAAGCAATGATCGCAAATGATTATCCGATAAATTTGTCCTGTACTTTGATTTCAGATACTTCATCCTGGAAAAAGTTTGTTCGCACATATAAGTAGTCCTAAACATAGAAATAAATTTATAAGCAAATTGCTTTAAATTTGGAAAAACTCTTTTGCATCGAAAAATTTGTAAAAATCGACCAAGTTTTCTTCCTTTGATTTGATCGTTAGCTTGAAATTCGATCATTTCCATTTGAAACTATCAAATATGATTTTTATATTTTTTTAAGTTTCGACATACATTTCGCGTAAAACAGTAACTTTCCGAAAAAAAAAATTAATAATTTTCTAGAAATTTGTTATGCCCGCATTATTTATCCGATTTAAATCAAATTTATAATATTATATATTAGCAAAATACAATGTTTTACATATGTGATAATGTCAAAGTGGTTTATATATGGGTTTACCCATATACTTCTAATTTTGTTTAATAATACTTCTTTTCATAATTAATACTAGTATTATTTAAAAAAATGCCTAATAATTATGCACCAACCTAATATGTCGTTCCGGTGATTGAATTAAGAATTTATAGAATATATAGAATCTAATAGAATTTTGTGGTCTTTGCATGTGACATTTTGAACGTATTTGTATCATAGCCATTAGACTGCTATATATAGCCTAAAAGTCACATACACTTCACATAACTCAGCATGTGTGTTTGTGTTCAACAGATAATATATGAACATCAGTCTCTCCCCGCTTTTAATATATTTAACGATCAAGCCATCACTGTTTATTACACATCATATTTAATACTCTATCGAACATTGTAAAACAACATTGTTTTCTAGAGTTTGCGCATGTGAGACTGACTTTACAGTATAAACTCACAGACTACAGGCGAATATTATTTGTTTATCAATTTCGAATTTTTTGCTGTTATTTATCGAAATTGTTTGTGTTTCTGTTTTTTGGCAAATCTACTACAAGTTTAATTAGTCTGGTATGTATATTAATTTCTGTCTGAAACTTGTTTGATCTTATGAATTTACTAATTAGCGATTTTCGGTAAAAAAGCTAATTTTTGTTTAGTCTGCAAATATTTTTTCACTTATAACAACGTGTATTTTTGGTGTATTTTTCCAAAATGCGTAAAATTGCAGGTAAAATTTTCATATAGTTTTATATCTAATGTATACTTAGTATAAATTATTTTTATTGTAAATTTAATTGTTAATTTTGTGTATAATTTGTTTAAAAGTAATTCAACATTGTAAAAAAATCTTTCAGAACTCAAAACGGCTTAAGGTTGTAGTTCGGAAATTTTTGCTAGGAATGTAAATGTTTCCAAAGAAGCCCGTTTGAGTATATACAATACAGTTTTGGTGCCTATGTTGATGTATAGGGTAGTTAATGTTGGGTTTGGTTGCAACAGCATAAACGGAAAATGACTGCTGTGGAAATGAGATTTTTACGTGGGGTAGCTGGGTGTAAATAGGAGAGATCGGGTACGAAATACGATTAGTGTATGATAAGTGTGAAATTGAAAAAAATGTTGTAGCAACAGTTGGTTTTAGTCAGTTAAGAAGATTTGGACATGTTGAGCGAATGTCTAATGAACGTTTGCTGTTCAAAAGATTTATTTGAATGATTCTGATGGTATACGTTTGCAGGTGGACGTCCGATGAGTAGTTGGAGTGGTATAATTGAGAGGGTGGCTTGCGTGAGCGAAAGTTTCCAAGTAGTAGGAATAAAAGAGCATGTATGAATTATGAATGTGGATGAAAGTGCGAAAGTTGCTTGTTTCGATAGGAATGTTTGGAGGCGACTGATTTCGGGATGATGAAATGAGTTTGTGCCACACCCTGTTGGGTACATGGCGTGATTGTGTATGTATGTATGTATTAATACAGAACTATAAGCTAAGGCCGTTTATTTTTAATATAATTCGTTACTGTATGTTGTGTTTATAAAACTTTTTAGCAAAATACAATTTTTTACAATTATTCAAATGTTTTGTAGTGTCTGGTTTTATTGTAACATGCAGTGGGAATTCTAAATGTTCATGCAATTAAATTTTACTTTTCAATAAAACTTAATTTGATTTTTTAAAATTAAACTAAACAAATTATCCATTATTTATTTATGTTGTGTTGAAATGTGATTTATTATTTTAATATATTAATAATTTAGTTTTGAAATAGTTTAATGTATGTGCAGGAAAAAAAAACCATAGAATAAGGTTGATAATAATCTAATTGCTTTGTTAATTGCATGGTTAACCATGTAATTATCGATTATCTTTGCAATCTTTGATTGATTGATTGGTCAGTTGACAACT
This sequence comes from Clivina fossor, assembly GCA_963966155.1. Taxonomy (NCBI): domain Eukaryota; kingdom Metazoa; phylum Arthropoda; class Insecta; order Coleoptera; family Carabidae; genus Clivina; species Clivina fossor. Next base: position 12,570,127 of record OZ014564.1, on the reverse strand, counting down.
TGATCATGTTGATAGCTGACATATGATTAACAACGTTTTATATCTAATCGACTCATAGAGTGTTATTGTGTTGATAAATTTAGGAATTTAACGACCTTTTCGTAGTAGTTTCATTAATTTTGTAGTTTTATGAATTAAAATTACTAGTCAACAAGATTAGAAGTATATGGGTAAACCCATATATAGACCACTTTGACATTTTTCGGAAAGTTAGCAACACTGTATTTTAATAATATTATAATTTATGTGGGCACTAGGAGAAACTTGCATGAAAATTTTATCAAAATCGAATAAATAATGTAGCCACAATAAATTTTTAAAAAATTTTGTGATTTTTTTTCTCAATAAGTTGGCAACATTGTATTTTGTTAAAATTGCTTATTTTATTTAGGCACTAGGAAAAACTTTTATGAAAATTTGATTAAAATCGGTTAAATAAAATGGTCATAATAAATTTTTAAAAATTTTACTAATTTTTTTCTCGGAAAATTGGCAACACTGTATTTTGTTAAAATTACATAAATTATATGAATACTAGGAGAATCTTTTGTGAAAATTTGAGTAAAATCGGTTGAATAACATGGCCATAATAAAATTTTTAAAACTTTAGTAATTTTTTTCTCGGAAAGTTGGCATCACGGAAAAAAACAAAATCACATGACCATCTTGGGCACTAGACAAATTTATCCTGAAAATTTCATTAAAATCGGTTGAACCGTCTAGGAGGAGTTGCGGCTACAAAATTTTGTCTGACGACCGAGCGAGCTGACGACGCACATCCATACACCCACTTATAAACTAAGTTCAGATTCGTCATCTACATGCTATATGAAGGATTTCTATACAATTTTTATTTTTTTTTGAAAATGTTACAGACACCGTACCAAACGCTATACTACTTTTTCCTTGCAGTCAAAGTAGTAATAAACTGATCTTTATGTCTAACAATTAAAATTTAATTGACGAATTTTGAGACAATTAAGAAAATATATACATTTCGTAAAGGAAATATTCAGTAGGTACATAAATAACAACTATTTTTTGAATTCTAAATTGCGTATTAAAATAAAACGGCTTTAGGTTATAGTTCTGTATTAATATTTCTTTATAATCGACGTTTCGATGAACTCAACGTCCGTTTTCATCAGTAAAAATGATACAAATGAAATTTAGCAGTTAACAAACAGAACTTAGAAACAAGTACTAGATGTTACAGGTACAGAGTTAAACATTTGGCTTTCATAATTAAAAAAATCTATAAAATTTGTCATTTGTATCAGTAAATATTAATACAGAACTTTAACCAAAAACCGTTTTATTTTAATATGAGTTCTGAAAAATTCTTTACTATATTAAATTGTATATATTTTTTCTAAATGACAGTTATTTAATTTGCGTGTTGTTTATTTTTTTAGATACTTACGGTTTATTTGTTATAAATTATATATAATTTATTAAAATTATACATAATTTTTCAAGTATGAGAATTATTATTACCACTTTGACTGCAAGGAAAAAGTGGTATAGCGTTTGATAAGGTGTCTGTAACATTTTCAAAAAAAAAATTGTGTATAGAAATTCTTCATATAGTCCCTAGATGACGAATCTGAACTTAGTTTATGTGGGTGTATGTGTGTGCGTCGTCAGCTCGCTCGCTCGGTCGTAAGTCAAAATTTTGTAGCTGCAACTCCTCCTAGACGGTTCAACCGATTTTAATGAAATTTTCAGGATAAATTTGTCTAGTACCCAAGATGGTCATGTGATTTTATTTTTTTCCAGTGATGCAAACTTTCCGAGAAAAAAATTACTAAAGTTTTTAAAAATTCATATTGGCTACATTATTTATTCGATTTTGATCAAATTTTCAGAAAAGATTTCCCTAATGCTCCCATTAATTATATAATTTTATTAATATCCAGTGTTGCCAATTTTTCGCCAAAAAAGTTACTAAAGTTTTAAAAATTTTATTATGACCATGTTATTTAACCGATTTTACTCAAATTTTCACAAAAGATTCTCCTAGTATTCATATAATTTATGTAATTTTAACAAAATACAGTGTTGCCAACTTTTCAAAAAAAAAATTAGTAAAATTTTAAAAAATTTATTATGACCATTTTATTTAACCGATTTTAATCAAATTTTCGCTCAAAGTTTCTCCTAGTGCCCACATAAATTATAATATTATTAAAATACAGTGTTGCCAACTTTCCGAGAAATGTCAAAGTTGTCTATATATGGGTTTACCCATATACTTCTAATCTTGTTTTTAGTAAATTGATGAAAATATTTAAATGACGTTTATATAAAATAATATCTAAACATAAACATTTACGTAAAGCATTTTTTAAATTGTTAAATATTTTTGTGATCTTTGTAATGACTCACAATCAATGATATAACTCTTTGCATATCAAAATAGTAAAAAGTATTTCTCTTACTATTAAATTTATTTGTGTAAGTTTTGAAATATATTTTAGTGTTAGTTGGCTTTTCAAGTTATCTTTAGGTGAAATTCTGATAAGGACTCTTTACCATAGTTTAGTACAAAGTTAAATAAACTACTGCGATAAATATCTTGTAAGTTATTTGATTGAATTTCAATATTATTGTTACTAATACGATAAGCAAAGTACTTAAGGTGTGAAATTTTCATTTTGATAACATATTGAACACATTTTTACAACTGTTATTTTTGTGCTTATATGTAAGTATTTTCAATATATTTATAATAAAAATTATGTTATTTATATTGATATAAGGTTTCGTTTTTCAGTCACATATTATTTAATAAATATATAAGTAATTAAAATTTTTGTTATTATTTTAAATTTTGATATTTATACAGTTTGTGTTAGGTGTTAGTCAGTTAAGATGGTTTGGACATGTTGAGCGAATGTCTAATGAACGACAAATAATTTGGGAAGCAGGAAATCGCACATGTCTGATTTTACATGCTAAATCCCTATGTACGACGGTCCAAGTCAACACACGGTATATATATATATATATATATATATATATATATATATATATATATATATATATATATATATATATATATATATATTATATTTGTGTTTGTTTTTTCGACTGAAATTATATTATATTTTTATTTGATTTATTTATTTCAGGTAAGCAGTCTTTTTTGACAGGACAAGGCAATTAATTTCTCATAATATTATTCTCATAAACTATTAAAGAGGATTATGAGAAATTAATTGCCTTGTCCTGTCAAAAAAGACTGCTTACCTGAAATAAATAAATCAAATAAAAATATATATATATATATATATATTTATAGATTGTTAATAAAAAGAAAAATTACAAATACAAATAATCGGCAAATATTCCCATTGCCCTTTTAGCTTAACTGGGTAATTAAAAAATCAAATAAATTAATTAACCCAGACAAGTGTTAGTGATTTATTGTGGTCACATAATATACATACATACATACACAATCACGCCATGTACCCAAAAGGGCGCGGCACAAACTCTTTTCATCATCCCGAAATCAGTCGCCTCCAAACACTCCTATCCAAACAAGTAACTTTTGCTTCATCCACATTCATAATTCCTCTCATACATGCTCTTCTATTCCTACTACTTGGAAACTTTCGCTCATGCAAGCCACTCTCAATCATATCACTCCAACTACTCATCGGACGTCCACCTGCAAACGTATACCATCACAATTATTCAAATAAATCTTTTTAACCAAACGTTCATTAGACATTCGCTCAACATGTCCGAACCATCTTAACTGACTAACACCAACTTTTGTTACAACATTTCTTTCAATTTCACACTCATCATACACTAATCTATTTATTAATAATAATAATAAGTGTCTGTATTGCTATAAAATTGTTGAATATAAAATAAATATATGAATATAAATATGAATATAAAATATAAAATAATTTGGTTGCAGAATTAAGAAAAATGAACTTCATGGGTATAAAATTTGCACCATTAAATATACCGTTTGGTCGGCGTATTCAAACAATGGCCGCCGGCTTAGGAATTCTTTTCCTAATTGGAGGAGGTTATCTAGGAATACTAGCAATGGCTTATATATTAATATTCACTAAATATTATTGGCTTGGTTTAATATATATTGCCTGGATTTATTATGACAGAAAAACATGTGAAACAGGCAGTCGCAGGTAATAGGATTTTCATATTTAATTTTATCGCTGTATTTTTTTATACTACAGATAATTGATGGGTTTGACTATTCCACTCTTCACTGTTAAAAAAATAATAATAGCGAAATTACAGAAAAATATTAGTATAATTTTACTATAAAAAATTTGTAATTTTATTTTACCATAAATATTCTGGGTGGCGGTCAAAATCCCGACAATCATAATCCCGACAAGTCAAAATCCCGACAGGTCAAAATCCCGACAATCAAAATCCCGACAGGTCAAAATTCCGACAATCAAAATCCCGACATAAATTACAAAATGCACAATTTAAATTGCGTTAATAAAATTAATATTTTTCAAGAATTAATTGGATTTTCGTTTTGTATTTTGTTTTTTTTTTCTCGTGTCTTAAAATAAAATGTGTAAATTTTGCGACAATTTATCAATAATTTACATTTAATTAAATAATAAAAATATTCATAAATTTTTGTAAATGTACAATTTTATAAATTATTCATAATTTATAATTTTTTTTAATATTAGGTAACTGTTTATTAAAAATTATATTATATTATTAATTTAAGATTATACACAACCTATTAAATGCAAAATTCTACCTAGAAAACCATGTTTTAACTTGTCGGGATTATGACCTGTCGGTATTTTTATTGTCGGGATTTTGACCTGTCGGGATTTTAACCTGTCGGGATTTTAGTTGTCGGGATTTTGATTGTCGGGATTTTGACCCTAACCCCAAATATTCTATATATCAATCTCAAAATTCCGTAATTTTTACATAATTTATATCAGTGGCGTAGCCAGAAACTTGTCATGGGGGAGGAGTTACTAAAGAAATAATACAATATTAATCAATAAATATAATACTATAATTTGTATTAAAAATAAGAAGCAATAAAAATTATTTTTATAAAAATCAAAGTAAAATAACATATTTCATATTTCACATACGTATGTTTTTGGTAGTTCAGGTTCTTGGGGGGGGGTTAACCCCCCCCCCCTCCTAACCCCCCCCCTGGCTACGCCACTGATTTATATAATCACATAAAGTGAAATCCTGATGAAGACGATTGTTCAGGTTCGTCAAAACGTCGTTTTTATGTAAATAATTTTATCTTAAAATAGTTTTTATGCTAATATAATAAATTTTGAAAAATATTTTACTCGTACTATGAATGAAATCATTTTTAGAAATTACCTATATTTTAAATTAAATTTCGATTTACATACAGAAAAAAAAAATACTGATTTTAATTTTTACTGAATGATCTCATTTTATTAGAAGAATGTTTTAAAACAATTCTAGATAAATAAAAAATATAGCAAATATTTGTTACTTAGTAACTGGTTTCTATGTTCTGTTATTCGTTGAGTACGTCGTTAATTAATACAGAACTTAAATCTAAAGCCGTTTTATTTTACTAAATACTTAAAAAAAAGTATTTTTACTATCGTGAGAAAAATATTATTGTTTGAAAAACCTATTTTTATTATACAATATTTCATTAATTTAGAAGTGTTTATAATAAAAATATCTATAAAAAAGCTAAACTATTTATTTGATTGATAAATGTATCCTAACAACAGTGGCGTAGCTAGAAATTTGTCAAGGGGAGGGGGGGGGTTAATAATATTAATCAATAAAGATAATCTTGTCAAAAACATATATAATCTTGTGAAAAACAGACATAATCTTGTGAAAAACAGACATAATCTTGTGAAAAATTTCATAATCTTGTAAAAAACAGTCATAACCTTGTAAAAAACAGACATAACCTTGTGAAAAACAGACATAATCTTGTGAAAAACAGACATAATCTTGTGAAAAACTTCATAATCTTGTAAAAAACAGTCATAACCTTGTAAAAAAACAAGTCATAACCTTGTGAAAAACAGACATAATCTTGTGAAAAACTTCATAATCTTGTAAAAAACAGTCATAATCTTGTAAAAAACAGTCATAACCTTGTGAAAAACAGACATAATCTTGTGAAAAACAGACATAATCTTGTGAAAAACTTCATAATCTTGTAAAAAACAGTCATAACCTTGTAAAAAACAGTCATAATCTTGTGGAAAACAGACATAATCTTGTAAAAAACAGACATAACCTTGTAAAAAACAGTCATAACCTTGTGAAAAACAGACATAATCTTGTTCGCAACTTCATAATCTTGTAAAAAACAGTCATAACCTTGTAAAAAACAGACATAATCTTGTGAAAAACAGACATAACCTTGTTCTTGGGGGGGGGGGTTCGACCCCCCCCCACACTCCCCTGGCTACGCCACTGCCTAACAGTAACAACAAAATGAATAACTAATTAATTTTCAGGAGTAAATGGGTACGAAACTGGACATGGTGGTACTTTTTTCGCGACTATTTTCCAATCAAATTGATTCGTACAGATGATTGTGCATTAGATCCGTCACGAAATTACTTACTTTGCTGTTTTCCACATGGTTTGTTGTGTACGGGACCATTTACTTGTTTCGCAACAGATGTATGCAACTTTGACAAAATCTTTCCCGGAATTAAGCCGTTTATGTTGACACTTGGTTTACATTTTAATCGGCCCTTTTTTCGGGAATTCGTTTTTGGTCTAGGTGAGTTATTTTCAACAATTTCTATGTTATCTTTTATTACCACTGCAAGAAAAAAGTGGTATAGCGTTTGGTACGGTGTTTGTAACATTTTCAAAAAAAAAAAAAAATGGATAGAAATCCTTCTATAGCCTTTAGATGACGAATCTGTTCTTAGTTTATAAGTGGGTGTATGGATGTGCGTCGTCAGCTCGCTCGGTCGTCAGACCAAATTTGGTGATCGCAACTCCTCCTAGACGGTTCAACCAATTTTAATGAAATTTTTAGGATAAATTTGTCTAGTGCCCAAGATGGTCATGTGGTTTTGGTTTTTTCCAGTGTTGCCAACTTTCCGAGAAAAAAATTACTAAACTTTTAAAAATTCATTGTGGCTACATTATTTATCCGATTTTGATCAAATTTTTAGAAAAGTTTCTCCTAGTGCTCACATAAATTATAATTTTATTAACATACGGTGTTGCAACTTTCCAAAAAAAAAATTAATTATTTTCTAAAAATTTGTTATGCCCGCATTATTTATCCGATTTTAATCAAATTTTTACAGTTGGCAACACTGTATTTTGTTAAAATTGCATAATTTATTTAGACACTAGGAGAAATTTTTATAGAAATTTGATTAAAATCGGTTAAATAAAATGGTTATAATGAATTTTCAAAAATTTTACTAATTTTTTTTTTCGGAAAGTTGGTAACACTGTATTTTTTAAAATTATATAAATTATATGAATACTAGAAGAATCTTTTGTGAAAATTTGAGTAAAATCGGTTAAATAACATGGCCATAATAAAATTTTTAAAACTTTAGTAATTTTTTTTTTCGGAAAGTTGGCAACACTGTATATTAATTAAATTATATAATTAATGAGAAATCTTAGGGAAATCTTTTCTGAAAATTTGATCAAAATCGGATAAATAACGTAGCCAATATAAATTTTTAAAAACTTTAGTAATTTTTTTCTCGGAAAGTTGGCATCACTGGAAAAAAATAAAACCACATGACTATCTTCGGTACTAGACAAATTTATCCTGAAAATTTCATTAAAATCGGTTGAACCGTCTAGGAGGAGTTGCGGCCACAAATTTTGACTTACGACCGAGCGAGCTGACGACGCACATCCATACACCCACATAAACTAAGTTCAGATTCGTCATCTACAGGCTATATGAAAAATTTCTATACAATTTGTGTTTTTTTTGAAAATGTTACAGACACCGTACCAAACTCTATACCACTTTTTTCCTTGCAGTCAAAGTGGTAATAAAATTGCATTTATAAAACGTATTATGAATGTGGATGGAGCGAAAGTTATTTGTTTAGATAGGAATGTTTGGTGGATACTAATTTCTTAGACACACTCAGTTTATTGTACAGCATGGTTTAAAATTATGCAGTTATTCCGTAGTTATGAAAATTAAAGTAACATTTAGTCCAAAATTTCGGATTGAGTATGGACTGAGTGAAATCAAATTTAAAAATTTAATTAAAAAATAAAAAATTAAAATCAAATTTAAATTAAAAATCAAAATCAAAATCATAATTGCGCAGTTGAAACGGAGCGCAACTATGACTGTTGCACAATGAAAAAGAAATTAGGTAATTTTATATAAAAACCTAGTGCAACTGATTTACACCAGTTTAATATGTAAATTTACAGACAACATAGGAAATTTTTTACATTATAATATAATGTGGTATGTGGTGTAAATAGGAGAGATTGGGTACGAAATAGATTAGTGTATGATGAGTGTGAAATTGAACAAAAATGTTGTAGCAAAAGTTGCCCCGTGTTAGTCAGTTAACACGTTCGCTGCCGGTTTGAAACCATGTACTTACGCCAGAGGCCGACAACATAAAATATTTTTAATAATGTTTTTTAACTTGTGTAAAGTCTATATTTTACTAACTTTTGACACAAATTTATTTTATTTTTTAATGTCACGAGCCACAACGTGGTCGGAACTGGTGTCAAATTTTATTGCCAACCGCCGCATCACGCGTGAGCTTCTGGTGAAATAAAATGAAAAAAGTCAAATAACGCGCTCGAGCGTAATCGGCACCTGACGAAAGTAACGAATCACGCTCCAGCGCGTTACCGGCAGCGAACGTGTTAAGATGGTTCGGACATGTTGAGCGAATGCGTCTAATGAACGTTTGCTGTTAAAAAGATTTATTTGAATGATTTTGATGGTATACGTTTGCAGGTGGACGGCCGATGAGTAGTTGGAGTGGTATGATTGAGAGAGTGGCTTGCGTGAGCGAAAGTTTCCAAGTAATAAGAATAAAAGAGCATGTATTAGAGGAATTATGAATGTGGATGAAGCGACAGTTACTTGTTTGGATAGGAATGTTTGGAGGCGACTGATTTTTGAATGATGAAAAGAGTTTGTGCCACACCCTGGCGTGATTGTGTATTTATGTATGTATGTATGTATGTATATTACACAATTTACTGATATTTTAAATATATACGTAGGTACTGCGTCTGCTTCTATGGATAGTTTAAACCATCTTCTTGGTGCTCCAGGAAGTGGTAGAGCAGCTATTTTGCCAGTTGGAGGTGCAGCTGAAGCCTTTTATTGCAAACCAGGCGAATATCGTATTGTTTTAAAACGTAGAAGAGGATTTGTTAAAGCAGCACTTAAAAATGGGTGATTTATTATTGAAAAAAATTGTGGACTAAACTTTACTTTACGATTATCAAATGTATTTACTTCAAACTTTTATTATATGAATATAAATCGCATATGATGGCGCTCATTGTAGGATAGGTGAGGTAAAGAGATTAATTTGTTAATGTTTAGTAAAATTAAAGCAACGTGAAGAATTTTTAGTTGTTTTTAACGTAATAAATTGAAAATAACAGTATCTGCTAGTAGTTATGTAAACAAAGACAACATATAGCAGCAGTTTTTCAACATTCAACATGTTGAAAACAGTGGCGTAACTTGGATTTGGTGCCCCCCCCCCCCGCAAAACAAAATGTAGGCCAAGATAAACTTTTAAAAATTCAATGATAAGATACAAGGAAAACAAGATTAGAAGTATATGGGTAAACCCATATATAGACTACTTTGACATTTCTCGCAAAGTTGGCAACACTGTATTTTAATAATATTATAATTTATGTGGGCACTAGGAGATACTTTTCTGAGAATTTGATCAAAATCGAATAAATAATGTAGCCACAATGAATTTTTAAAAAATTTTGTGATTTTTTTCTCGATAAGTTGGCAACACTGTATTTTGTTACAATTGCATAATTTATTTAGGCACTAAGAAAAACTTTTATGAAAATTTGATTAAAATCGGTTAAATAAAATGGTCATAATAAATTTTTAAAAATTTTATTATTTTTTTTTTTCGGAAAATTGGCAACACTGTATTTTGTTAAAATTACATAAATTATATGAATACTAGGAGAATCTTTTGTGAAAATTTGAGTGAAATCGGTTGAATAACATGGCCATAATAAATTTTTTAAAACTTTAGTAATTTTTTTCTCGAAAATTTGGCAACACCGAATATTAATAAAATTATGTAATTAATGGGAGTATTGGGGAAATCTTTTCTGAAAATTTGATTAAAATCGGATAAATAACGTAGCCAATATAAATTTTTAAAAACTTGTCATCACTTGGCATCACTGGAAAAAAACAAAACCACATGACCATCTTGGGCACTAGACAAATTTATCCTGAAAATTTCATTAAAATCGGTTGAACCGTCTAGGAGGAGTTGCGGCCACAAAATTTTGACTTACGACCGAGCGAGCGAGCTGACGAGTGACGACGCACACACATACACCCACATAAACTAAGTTCAGATTCGTCTGATCTAGAGGCTATATGAAGGATTTCTATACAATTTTTTTTTTTTTTGAAAATGTTACAGACACCGTACCAAACGCTATACTACTTTTTCCTTGCAGTCAAAGTATAGTAAAAAGTAATAAGCGCAATATTTTTTATAATTCTTAAAGGTAAAAAAATAACAAAATTATATAATAAATCATATACTTAATATAAAATTAAATTAAATATTAGTTCTTCGGGCTTTTTTATTAGCAAAATCCATTTTTAAGAGTTTTTAAATTTAAATTTTCTGCTGCATGATGTTCTATTGCCAAAAGAGCGAGATTACTTAATCTTGATTCATGCTGTTGCCAAAATATGATTTAATTAATTTTAATTTGCTGAAGGATCTTTCTGCTGTAGCCACAGTGGCAGGAATGCTTAAAAATAGTAAAAAGGCAGTGCAAACTTCACATAAATCACTTTCTATAAAGGAATAATTGATTAAAATAATATCTGTTATTTCCTGTATAGTTGTATTGGCATTAATGCCATTTTTAAGAAAATATACCGCATTAGTTAATTGCATCGGAAAATTTGCTGATAAATCATTGCGATAATGTTTTTGTAATTCTGTTGCTGACTTTAGAAGTTCTTTTTCTGATAATGTTAGCAATGTTTTTGGCCTTAAAAATCCAAAAAAGATTTGCAAATTGTGTTGTGTCCGCGCTAAAATTTTGCAATTCATATTCATAAAATATACTGAAATAATAGTTTGTAAATTATATTACAGTATTTTGTTTTTGCCTAAATTGTCATTAATTTATTTAATTTGTTTTTTATTTAAAAATTAATTAATGATTTAATTTGTTAATCAAAATAAATTAATGGCGATTTAAGCAAAAACCAAATACTGTAACCTAATATATAATACGCCATGTGTAATTAAGAATATAAAACAGTCTGTAAAGTTTGAAGTAAATACATTTGGTAACCGTAAATTAAAGTTTTATTAAATTGCGATATTAGTTTAACAATTGATGTTTGATATAGAGCACCATTGGTACCAGTTATATCGTTTGGTGAAACAGATCTTTTCAGTCAAGTTGAAAATCCGGAAGGATCTTTTATGAGGAAAGTACAGGAATTTTTGAAAAATACAACTGGTATTGCGCCCATTATGTTCTTTGGACGAGGATTTTTCCAGTATAATTTTGGTCTGGTACCCAGAAGAAGTCCAGTTTTTACAGTTGGTATGTAGAAACTTAAATATATTCATTTAGAACTCATTATGATTATTATTATGATTATTATAATTTTTGAAATAAGCAAAATATATTGTATTAGAGTTTAGTAAGTGCAGGGTTGGGCTGGATAAAAAATTAGGCCCGGTGAAAGCTGCAACCTTACATCCTAAAGTTGTTGTTGTTCAAATACGTTATATTTTTTTATTCAAATCAACATTACAGAGAAATACAGAGAAAAAAAGAAGAAAAAAATTATTTTTCTCTTTTTAGTGCATTTAAATATAAGCGTGCATGGTTTTTAAAAAGTTTTTTTATATATATTTTATTTAATATTTATGTTCAATTTTTTTATTAATTAAATTTATCATTAATATTACCACTATTGATTTTGGAAAAGTTATTAGAATCTAACCAATAAACGTTATTATATATACCGTCATTCAATACATATCGATGTGTTCTTAAATTTTTGTAAAATTCAGAGATTGGTTTTAATTTTTTTGACAATCACCAGTCACGGCTCATAATGATGACGGCCCACCGGGGAAAGCCCGGTGCCTCGGTGTGGCCAGTCCGACCCTGAGTGTACGGATCGCGGACAATTCACCGAAATCAATTCATCCAAAATAAATTCACCGAAGTACCAATTCACCGAAAAACAATTTAACGTAATTTCGCACAAATGATATATAATTCTTTCGTAAATATCAAAAGTTGAATTTTTAGTGCTTCTAACTGATGTTTTTAATTACCCCCTTGACAAATTTTTAAAAATTCAGATTTTTATTTTTTCTACTAAACGATGCATCGTAGAATAATGGTTTCTGCGCTCAATTATCGTACTTATTATTCCGCATTTTTCCATATCATGCTTATTTTCCTAGACCTCATAGTTTTTGAGAAAAAAAATAAAAACCAAAAAATCAAAAAAAAAATTCTAGCGCCCAAACGGCACATGCTACCAAATTAAAACTAAAACCAAATTATAGAACTTTAACTTAACTTAACTTAACTTAACTTAACTTATTCACCACCACTCCGTAAAGTGTTAAAGAAAAAAATAAAAAAAAATAATTACGCTTTTTTCAAAGACATTTTTAATATCCATAATATTAATTTTAATTTAATTTAATTCTATTATATTTGGTTATTCGATAAATTGTTTTTCGATGAATTGTTTTTCGGTGAATTGGTACTTCGGTGAATTTGTTTTCGATAAATTTGTTTTCGGTTAACGGTTTTCGGTGAATTGTCCGGATACCGAGTGTACATACATACATACATACATAAGTGTTTGAAACATCAATTTTTGATTTGTGTTTTAGTTGGTTCTCCACTCGATGTTGAGCACGTTGCGAATCCCACTGAAGAACAAATTGATGAATTACATAAGAAATTTACCGATCATTTGGTGCAACTATTTGAGCAAGAAAAGCATAAATATCTCGTTAATCCAGAAAAAACTGAATTGATTATAGTTTAGTTATATACATACGTTTTTATATTGTATTATTTTACATATACTTTGTTGATTTGTTGTAGCATTTTTATACATTATTATTATTATTATTATAGTTCCTGTTTTTTAAATATCATTCTTAATAAATATTATTTGCGTTTTTAAAAATTTATTTATTTGTAATAACATAGTAAACAAGACATTTCTCGGAAAGTTGGCAACACTGTATTTTAATAATATTATAATTTATGTGGGCACTAGGAGAAACTTTTCTGAAAATTTGATCAAAATCGAATAAATAATGTAGCCACAATGAATTTTTAAAAAATTTTGTGATTTTTATTTCGATAAGTTGGCAACATTGTATTTTGTTAAAATTGCATAATTTATTTAGGCACTAGGAAAAACTTTTATAAAAATTTGATTAAAATTGGTTAAATAAAATGGTCATAATAAATTTTTAAAAATTTTACTAATTTTTTTCTCGGAAAGTTGGCAACATTGTATTTTGTTAAAATTATTTAAATTATATGAATACTAGGAAAATCTTTTGTGAAAATTTGAGTAAAATCGGTTGAATAACATGGCCATAATAAAATTTTTAAAACTTTAGTAATTTTTTTCTCGGAAAGTTGGCAACACTGTATATTAATTAAATTATATAATTAATGAGAGTATTAGGAAAATCTTTTCTGAAAATTTGATCAAAATCGGATAAATAACGTAGCCAATATGAATTTTTAAAAACTTTAGTAATTTTTTTCTCGAAAAGTTGGCATCACTGGAAAAAAATGAAACCACATGACTATCTTGGGTACTAGAAAAATTTATCCTGAAAATTTCATTAAAATCGGTTGAACCGTCTATGAGGAGTTGAGGCCACAAAATTTTGCCTTACGACCGAGCGAGCGAGCTGACGACGCACATCCATACACCCACATAAACTAAGTTCAGATTCGTCTGATCTAGAGGCTATATGAAGGATTTCTATACAATTTTTTTTTTGTTTTTGAAAATGTTACAGACACCTTACCAAACGCTATAACACTTTTTCCTTGCAGTCAAAGTAGTAAAAAGCTTTCAGAACTAATTATATAACTCGATAAGAGAAGCAATAGAAATTTATAAGGAAAAGAATAAAATTGAGTTAAATAAAATTTGGCTTCCATTGATTAAAAATTTATAAAATTTTATGATCTAGTTACTTATATGTTAGCTAGTAACTTGTTTCTATGTTCTGTTATTTACTATAGTGTTTTTTGTATCAGTGTTTTCCTGATGACGATAAGCGTTAAGTTTCGTCGAAACATACACATGCAAATACACATACACAATCACGCCATGTACCCAACAGGGTGTGGCACAAACTCTTTTCATCATCTCGAAATCAGTCGCTTCCAAACATTCCTATCCAAACAAGCAACTTTCGCTTCATCCACATTCATAATTCCTCTCATACATGCTCTTTTATTCCTACTACATTCGCTCACGCAAGCCACTCTTACAATCATACCACTCCAACTACTCATCGGACGTCCACGCAATCGTATACCATCAAAATCATTCAAATAAATCTTTTTAATATTTTTTTCCATACACAATCTGGCAGACAAAATTATGCCGCGAAAGCTTGGATTAAATCTTAAATGAGATTTCTTTGTTCACTTTTTCCAATTTTTTACTTAATATACTTTAAAAATTAGTTTTTATACTCTTATTAATATTTTATATTATTTATTTTACTAATTTAAAATTCCTATAAATAATTATTTAACAAAAATGACCACTAAAAGTGGCCTTTTTATTTATTTCTTGTCACAATATATTATTCTGATTAATATAATTATTTATTTTAAATTAAATAATATATTATTAATTCTCAAATAGATTACATAATTGTCAAATATTATTTTACAAAATAAATTTTAATGTTGTAAGATGTTCTTTAAATTTGTGAGATAGCCAGCTAGCCTGTCCTCTGGTGGGAACAATAATAAGTACAGGTGCGTTCTTTCGTTTTCAAGGTCAACTTTATACAATTGAAATTTATGGTGATGAAATTTATGCTGATGAATATTATAACGATGTACCTGTTGATTGAAGAAATTTATAGTGATAAACTCTCTCACATTTTTATATAATTTTTTTTTTTATTTTGAAACACATAGCATACAGCTTAATACATTATATATTTATGGCTGGAGTAAGATATACAATCCCGAGATGTTGCTGTATTCACGAATATTAAAAAAACCAGATTTGCGCATGCGTGAACATCGGAACGCCCATATTTGGTGTATAAAAACCAGTGAACCTCAAAATGTTTCATTAGTAATTTTCCTTTTGTTATGTTATGTTAAGAAGTCCGGTAGGTTAGGGTAGGTTTGGTAGGTAGGTTTCAGGTAGGAGTTTGTTTTTTAAAGACCGTAAAGAAGTCCGGTAGGTTAGGGTAGGTTTGGTAGGTAGGTTTCAGGTTGGAGTTTGTTTTTTAAAGACCGTTAAGAAGTCCGGTAGGTTAGGGTAGGTTTGGTAGGTAGGTTTCAGGTAGGAGTTTGTTTTTTAAAGACCGTTAAGACACATTTAAAATTACATTTTGTCATAATACACATTTTGAGAGTCACTGGTTTTTCAACTAACGTGAACACAGCAACTCCTCGGGATTGTATAGCTTACTTATACCATATTTATATATAAAAAAACACATTCTATATAAAATTCTTTATCTGTGACTAATGTACCTAAATTCATGTTAATGTAATGTCAAAATTTGTAACCTCAATTTTCTTCATTTTATAACGTTTATAACATTTTTCTCTAATTTCTATATTTATATTATAACCACTGACTTAAACCTAAAGCCGTTTTATTTAATAATTTTTGTTTTCTTTATGTTCTATCTATATATTTGAACCGAGGTTATTGAATTAAATGTAACCTATATAAAGGACAAATTGCAGTGAATTCCATTAATCTTTTAGATATATACATCTCATTAACTTAATTTACTATTTACTTCTATATTATCAATATAATATATTTATATAATGTTTAGAAAAATATTACTTCTAAATAGATCAATTTTAAATAGCTACATATATGGAATTTCCAATAACGCGCAATCAAGTACGAAATTTTTGTTATTAAACTATAAATTTTGCATTTGTTTATTATTAATAAATATTTATGTCTTAGATTGTTTATGCAAATTAATGACTAATTAAGAAAACGACCTTGCAAAACATTTTCATTGTTACAATAGATTTCTACACATAGCAATTAAATATGTTGCATCTACAAACAACATTTATTTTTTTAGGTATTATTTGTACTTCTATTGCAAATATGTCCTCTTCCAATAATAAAATCGCAACATACGATGATGTAGTTGCTGCTACCAAAAATCAAACAATTTATATTATCGATGTACGTGAACCAGAAGAATTACAAGAAACTGGAACGATACCAAACAGCATAAACATTCCACGTAAGTAGATAATGTTTAGGGAGGAAAAACAAATAGAATAATGAACATATTTTTTGTATAGTTGGCGAAGTGGAAAGTACTTTAAAAACCTACTCGAATAAACAGTTTGAAAGTAAATTTGGTCGCGCCAAACCCGATGAAGATACTCCAATTATTTTCAGTTGTAAATTAGGAAAACGAGCAGGAATGGCTTTGGATACAGCAGCAAAACTTGGATATCATAAGTATTTATTTATTTTATGATTTTAAATAATCTGTATATAATTAATGAAATATAAAAATTACAGTCTTCAGAACTACCAAGGAAGTTGGCTCGACTGGGAAGAACATTTGAAGAATAAACAATAAAATTCATAAATAAAATACGCAGCTATATTTTAGCGGATAGTTTATTTTGTACATATTCTTTTAATATTTTTTTTGTACAATGTAATAAAACGAAAATGATATATAAATTTATCTTGATTAGCTGAAAACATTTGCCCTGTTTTAGAATTGGTTTTAAGAAAACGTAACTGTCCATAAGAGCTGGACTAAAAAAATGAAACTAAATCACAACCAAAAACAGAGCTTGTAAAATCAGCAGCCAATGAAGATTATTTATCTTTATTAGCGAGTTTCGAATTAACCATCTCTCGAAATTGTCCCAATATAAGATTTTCGCGTTTCTGTCGTTCTTCTTTGCTGAACATAGCCAATGCTCGTTTTTCGTCAGCCGAATAAATTTGATTTTCCTTTCGGATACGTACGGCTTCCATGCGACGATGTCTAAAATGTAAATATGAGAATAAATCAATCAATGTAAAATTATTAAAATTTAGAGAATAATGCTCTTAATATTTATATTAGTTTCATAATCTATATTACAGAATTACTGACATAAAATTTTGGAGTTAATATAACAATTACTTTTTATTATTCAATTTCAAAACTTAATAAGCCAATTATTAAAGCAAAAATAATTATACAACGTTTTAACTAAAAATTCAGTAAAAAATACAGAAATCATTTTATGTAGCAACAGGCGGTTTTGAAAATTTTAATAAAATAAAATGTTAGTTTTTTTTTATGTACTATACCATACTAAATTAAACTTTACTGCTGCATTTATTTTTAGCATGTTGCAGTACACAAAAAAAGAAAAATTTAAATTTTGACAAATGTTTTGACATTTAATATTTTCATTTTATCAAATGTTTCAGTCATCAAATGGAATCATTTCTCTGTATTTTATTGCTGAATATTTTACTAATGTTATAATATTTCTAAAACTAACAAATTTAGATTTTTAGATAAAAACAAAAATAGTTAAATTTAAAAGTTTAAGCGCTAGCAATCGAAAAACCAAAAACCTATTTTATAACATCGCGACGCTTAAATGCAAAAAGATCCCAATCAACTGACACATCTATCTTCTCCTCTTTTCAGTAAAATAATATTTAGATTTCGAGTTATAGAAAGTTTTAAGCGAAACACACATATTGGATAATAAATTAAATACCTGCTTCCACTCATAACATAACCAACCGATTCGAATGAGGCAATTTGATCGGACGTAAGACCAATTTCGCCACGACGTGGAATTCGTTTACCTTCAGCGACATAAGCAGCCATTGCTGCACCTTCTCCAGGCAGTAAAGCTTTGCCCAATTCTTTCTGTGTTAATTGAGCGTGAGCCTTCTGAATCGGACCCAAAACACCATTATTATCTTCCTCTTCATCATCATCATCGTCATCATCACTTGATGAATGCGAACGAACTCTTTTGTCCGTTGCTAAAATATCAAAAATAATATTAAATGAAAAATTCGTGTCACCCCAATCGAGATTCAAACCCGAAACATATTTATTACTAACTAAACTAAATATTCAAATTAAAAAAAAAACCTTTGGTTTTATTTACAAACATACACAATCTCACGCCACATACCCATTAGGGTGCGGCACAAACTCTTTCCATTATTCCGAAATCAGCCTCCTCCAAACATTCCTCTATCCAAAACAAGTAACTTTAGCTTCATCCACATTCATAATTCCTCTCATACTATTCCTACTAGAAAACTTCTGCTCACTGTTAAATATTCAAAATTAAACAGCACTATACATTATTTTATATTAACTTACCAATTTTTTCAATCCACTGTTCCTCTTCGTTGCTCGATGAATCATCATCTGAAGAACTTTGTTTTCTACGCTTTTTCTTCTTTCGCTCTTTCTTCTGTTTCTTACTTTTCTTTTTACTCTTTTTTTCTTTTTTCTTCTTCTTTTTCGATTTCTTATCAATTTCGGATTCTTGCTTTTTATCATCGTCCTCATCTTCTTCGGAAGAACTAAAACAATTTTTACAAGCTAATTTTGCAAATTTAATAATATATGTTTTTCATAATATATATATATATATAAACAACTAACCTTCCGGAATTGGCTGGCGACTTTCCCCAAATTTGCGGTACACCAAATAAACCAATACGCTCCCTTTCTTGTCTACGTGCATCCATAAATTCTTCTTCCTTATTCATATCATGACGAGTATGTGATGATGATGATCTATGTCCTAAATGTCTATCAATATGAGAATAATCTTTATGATTTGAACTTCTCTTCATCGATTCCCTATTATAGCGATCTCTTTCCGTCGAATTTTGTCGTTTCGATCTGTCCGATTCACGATGGTAGTTACTTTTAGATTTAAAATTATCGTCATATTTACTATTTCTGTGATTATGATCATCGAACGATCTGTGTCTAGATGAATTACTTCTGTATCTGGATGGACTTCGACTTCGACTTTTAGTGTATGCACTCATATTTTCATTATGCAGTAAATATATTTTTAGAATTTGCGTAAACAACAGTGAAATATTTCTCTTCGTGAAATGTCAAAAACAAGACGAATACATTTACAAAAGCAAATAACCAACTTAACCAACATACAATAAAAAAATTAAAATCAAGGAAGTTGTTTGAGTATATAAGAAAGTTTAAAATTTCATATACAAAAAAAAAAAAATAATTATACCGATTAATATTATATTATTTTGATTCAAATTATATACATTTTTATAATTCTAATAGTTATTTTATTTTCTCAATTTGTCGTTATGCTTGGTTATGTCAATCACAGCGCATTTCATTCCGAAGAAGAAGATCGAAATATTTTAAATTCCAATCTATTATTTCTTTTATCAATTAATTTAACATATAAAAATAGTATCGCATTGTTTAAAAAACTAAAATTATTTTTATACGTCATTCGCATCATCTTCATTGTTCAGAAACAAAATGCGCATAATACTAATATCCATATATATATTATCCATCCATCCATATGTATATATATATTACTTATTCTATGACTAATATGATACTAATTAAAATATTGTCACTAGATTCATAAGTCACGCATTTACAACATGTTTACAACCAATAAGTTTATAAACAAGTATGTATATTTGTTAAATTTATGAAGATTAAAAGTTATTTTTATTAATTAATTATGTATTATAAAAAGTTTTTCTATAATTCTGTTTTTTCTACCACTTTTACACGTTCTAACCCCAAAATAATTCCGGTAAATGTCAAACATACAAGTTCAGAACAATGGGTTTTCAACTATATTTTTGCAATGCAAAATACATTTACACCAAAAATGAATAAACTAACTGCGGCATTTAGATGTTTTTATAACAATGGTAATATATGTGAAGCTGTAGCCAAACATGTGTCGAAAACACCAAGTAAATCTTCAGTTCTACTTCGAACTTGGGCTCAACAATGCGAATATATAATGGCGCAAAGATTTCGTCGAACTCAGCAAATGTTTTGTTTATATACACGCTTATGGGAAGAGCATGCGTTGAAAGAACTTTTAAATCGTATGAAACAGCAAATGCTACGAAGAAGCAAAGAACTTATACTGGGTGCTGTAGGAATATCGCAATTCGATTGGAAATCACAGAAAATATCGGACAGTGAATTAGCTAAACATAATAACGAATTCAATTACGTACGTTTATTAACGGAAAAAACAATTTTGTGCCCGGAATGTAACCAGCAAAGCGTTGTCGATATAATGTTACCCGATAAAAATTATTGTAAATGTCCGAATTCGAATGTACGTAGCCATGACGAGTGGTTGCCATTTTTAGAACGAAGCAATCTTTTAGTGTGGCGTAGACAACGTAATGGTAGCGGCGGAACATACGAATATAAATTGTACGGTAAATATGACGATGTGACAGCCGAAGATTTTCTCGAAGTTCAAATCAATACAAGCTTTCGACAAACCTGGGACACGACAGCTGTCAATCTGTATGTTGTTGACTCGGATGAACAATCGCACAGCGATATCATCTATTGGGAAATGCAATGGCCACGTATGTTCTCTAACAGAGATTACGTTTATAATCGCCGATATGTAATCGATGAAACGAATAAACTTATCACAATAGTAAGTCGTAGCGTAGAACATCCCGATTGTCCGGCGAAAAATGACAAACATCGTGTACATGATTATGAATCTTGTTTCGTAATTCGTCCTTCCACGGATTTTAACAGTCCCGGCATCGAATTCTCACTGACCTATTACGATGATCCTGGTGTTAATATACCGGCGGCTGTCACTTCGTGGGTTGCAATCGCCGGTATGCCGGATTTTTTATATAAATTACGATTGGCTGCGAAAAAATATCACGACGAAAAAGGCGTTAGCATTCAGCAACCGCATTTGGATAAAGACAAAGAACCAATTATTACACCCGCAGCACCCACATCAAGCACTGATCAACCACCGAATCTGACCTCAAATATAACCATCGAACCGGAAAAAACAAAAAGTAAATGGAGTTATTTTCACCCGTATTATTATTTAGGATAGTGTTAAAATACATTCAGAAAACAAAAAACGTAACGGTGTTCAAGTTAATACTTTTTTTTAAATTATGAAACAAAATGTGATAAGTATGTCCCAGTTTATAAAACACAAAACAATATAGAAAATAAATAAAGCCTTGTTTAATATTTATTTTGTTACTTTGCATTTCATTTTAATCCTTTCTAGAATCTTTTTCTATTATTAAGGAAACAGGATTGTTATGTTAACAAATAAAATATTCTTCAAATTTTATTGCAAACTATGATTAACAATATATTATTCTAAAATTAGAATTCTATATCTAAAATACTTCATTATTATTTCTAATAGAAATTGGTGTTACTTTGGACTCCCTAATTTCGAAACAATAAAATATTAGTTAAAATAAAACTCTGTAGGAAAAATATGAAGGTAAGCATTTAATACAACAATCCTAAACATACTATATAAAAAATAAAAGTAAATAAACATATATTTCCGTTATTTTTTTTTTATAAAACACTGTACAAAATACATATGTATATTTAACATTGCAATAACTATTTTATAGTTATTAAACAAAATGACACCTCATTTTCTTTAAAAAAAATGGAAAAAATATTTGGTACAAAAATACAAAACAATATAAATAAAATATATTTATAAAAAAAATGATACATTTCAAAAAATTCCAACATTTGTTTCTTAAAAATATAAATATTGAAATTATTCCTGATTTCTTTCGATCGAAAAAAATAAAAAATGTACAAATACTGACAAATGACATTAGTGTAATAATATTTCTTTGGTTTATTAAATAAATATGTTGTTCATCTAGGATATTTGCAACATATATTTATATTTTCATTATCACATTAGAAAGTCATCTGTCTTATGTAATTAATAATTAAATGCCTGCAAAAATGAAAAAGGAGGTGTCGAACTATCATAGAAGATTTTTGTAAACAGCATTTTGGTCGCAAGATGGCCGCCTGCACTTCGAAAATTTCAACACAGCGAACTAAACTAATGCAATTGGGCAAGTGCACGCTCATTATTAGGGTAAAGACAGACACGGCGGTTTTAATCGAAGCGTTTACCGAGTCGCTCAATTTATAACAAAACATATTTAAACCGATTGTATTGCGATCGGTGCGGTTTGCAGTACGGACGATGCTATTTTATTTATATTGGAAAATTAATAAAAAAAAAATACAAAGTGAAGAATGTGGATACATCCAGTGGTGTCATTCAGCCGGTTTGCTCGAACCGGTTGTTAATAATGTAATGAACCGCAGAACCGGTTGATAAAAAAAATATTAAAAAAAAAAACATTCTAAAAATATTGGGTCATGTGGAAAAAACTTGCGTCACTGGACACAAACTTTTGTTATAATTTTAGAGGCTTTCAGAGACAATGCTTATTAATATGAAATTGGTTTTTTGATTGCTCTTATCGTTTTTGAGATCTATTTGTCAAAGGACAGACAGACGCACAAACAGAAAGATAGACAGAACAAATCTATAAGTATTCAGTTTTGATCGCGATTGAAGGGAATCGGTTGTTAATAAATTGGAATGACACCACTGGATACATCCAATCATCAAAAAAAAAAAGACAACAGAAAGGGCATTTCCATATGTTGTTTGCTGAAGTACAAAGAGACGAAGAATTTTTTTTTTAATTTCACTAGGATGTCACGATTATTTCGTCCCAACACTTTCTTTTTATAACTCTATCGCTAGATTCCTTTTTCCTCATATTCCAAAGTGCCAGTCGATTTTCTATTTCGCTTATAAACTTTTCTATATCAATTTTTTGTACATAAAATGCGCGTGTGTGAACGGAGTTACCTAAATACGTTGAAACATCCAAGGCTTCAAGTAAATGAAATCGACTCGATTCGTCACATCAGCGACTTACCGAAGCTGTTTTAAAATCGCCGCACAAAACGAAACGCGCAGTACCGCTTTGTGTGTGTGTTTTCCACTATTATTTTTTTTCCACTATCGACTCGGTAAACGCTTCGGTTAAAACTGCCGTGTTTGTCTTTACCCTTATTATTTATAAATATATTATGTGACACAATAAATCACTATCACTTGTCTGGGATAATTAATTTATTTGATTTTAATTACCCAGTTAAGCTAAAAGGGCAATGGGAATAATTCCCGATTATTTGTTTCTGTACTTTTCTCTTTATTAACAATCTATAAAAATGTGTGCACGCGCAACAATTGAATAAAAATGTTATAATCTATATATATATATAAGTATATAAATAAATAAAAAATAAAACGATCGCTATTATTATATAACGCATCCTTTTTAACAACTTGTAAAAATCTCACACGATCTTAATATTAAATATACAAGTAACAAATTTCTTTGATTTGTTTCAATATAGTTATTACGTTATTTACATGATGATACAAATTTATGAAATTTCAAATAAAATATGAATTACTTAATTCCAACATAGTAAAAAATCTTTCAGAACTTATTATAAAAAATAAAACGAATTTAGGTTAAATTCTGAATTAATATTTATTAATAATCGACGTACTCAACGTCCGTCTTCATCAATAAATATTAATACAGAACTTAAACCTAAAGCAGTTTTATTTTACTTAATTTCAAGTTCATAATTATTAAAAATTAATTGATATTAATGCCACTATAAACTAATCTATAATTATTGTGGTAGGATTCTGGACAATTCTGTAGCGTTACAAAGTGTTTTTCATTTTCATTTGATAGAAATAGACGAAACATTCTGTACTGCTACAGGTTAGTCCAGAATTCCAGTATTAATTCGAAAATATTTTACTTACAAATAGAAAAATTAATGTAATAAATCATTTTTGCTTGGTTTTTTTTTTTTAATATTTCTTATATAATGCAGCATTTATTTTCGAATTTTTCCCATAAATTTGAACGTATTAGCTGTATTCTTTTTATCAAAAATTGACTCATCTCAGTTGGAAAGTGAAGTGAGGTGAAATGAAGTGATGTGAGTTGAGTTGCTTTATAAAAGAACAAAATATTCAAATTCTAGCAAGAAAACACGAATAAATGACAAAGATCGAAATACTCTTTGACACCTTTTTTGATGTCCGTTTTTCTAATCAACCATAAATTTGTGAATCTAGAAATACATCTTTGATATAAATTTTACATTAAAATTAAAGGTCCGATATCATTCAATTTCGTATGACATTTTTCGTCGCTAACTTTAAAAACAGCAAGATTGACACAAACTTAACCTCTACTACTTAACTGAGTATCTCACTTCATTTTGAGATTATTTTGCGGGTGCAGCAGAATCGGTAAAGGGGGAAGGTATCCAACTCAGTTTGTCGTAGCTCAGTTAAGATAAAAATTATCTTAGTTTATCGGAAGTGAGGTGAGACCTCAGTAAATTTTAGGTAAAAAGAATACAGCTATTAGTTATAAAATTTACCTGAATTATGCTATTATTCTATATTCCACTAAAGAATCTTTTGTCTCTTTTTGATTAAATAGAAAATATATGTAAAAAGAAGACAAAGCTTCTGTAGTACTATAGACCTTATTATAGCAGCTACTTGTATATTTAGTAAATTCTCGTCTGAGAATCAAACGTCCTAATAATTTATTATGAAAAATATCGTGCATGCAATTAATATTTCTTCTTTTAATATTTATTAATTAGTTAATCAATTAATCGATCAATATATTGTATACAATTAATCTTCAACTATATCTTGAAGATCACATCATTCATTCTTATAACATACTAAGTTAAAGTAAAGTGAAAATAAAAATGTTAATCTGAGAGCACCTTTGGAATATAAGTACACAGGAGAATCGATACGTGTCTCCATGTCATACAACAAGAAAACTTCAATTAGCAGTAATATTAACAATCATCACTAAGTGATGTTGGTCCTGTAAATTACCACAATATATAACATGTAAACGCATAATTTACCCGTAATATTACCGATTCGTTACCAATTCAAATATCTCGTCAATTATTCAATAAAATTGCAACAAATAATGGCTAGTATTACAAGTTCGATTTTTACAAAATAATCGAAAACATGTTTGAAATGATTTCAATTTCGAATTTAGAAACACGATGAGTTAAGTAATATGAGATTTTCATTGAATTCTTATTATTTACTTCTATTGTTCACATTATATTGATTTTAATCCGTTGTAATCTTTGGAAAGTAAAGATAGAAAATGTTTTCATCCAATATATTACTATAAAAATTAGATATCACACTCTGAACAAAGTTAGTTACGTATAATAGAGCATAGGATATCCAGTTTTTTTTATTATTTCTTTGGTCTATGTCGATAGAAAAATGTTTCTTTCATGGTTTGGATAAAAATCGTATAAAGTAAACAATGTTAGACTAACCTTAAGGGGGTATTCCCGTTTGTAGCATCGATTTTTTAAGTGTTTTTCAACAAATTTTTTTTGGGAACTTTTCCAACAAATACAGTTAACAACAATTATATCGTTGGAAAGTGTATTTATTGAAATTTTTAGCAGTATTTTTTTTTTCAAAAAAGTCAAAATTTTACTTAAAAAAATGGCATCAAAGTGATCAAGTGAAAATTCAGATTTTCCAATGGTGGTCAGATAAAACGCGCGTTCTACATTTCTGAAACAAAAACAAATTAGATGTTAGTACTTGTAACTTTCGTTGGAATGTATAATTTTTACCCCTAAACCAAAAAAAAAGAAACCTAAACGAACGAAAGTTACATCTAATTTGTTTTTGTTTTAGAAATGTAGAACGCAAGTTTTATCTGGCCACCATTGGAAAATCTGAATTTTCACTTGATCACTTTGACGCCATTTTTATAATGAAAATTTGACTTTTTTGAGAAAAAAAAACTGCTCAAAACTTCAATAAATACACTTTCCAACGATATAATTAATGTTTACTGTATTTGTTGTAAAAGTACCCAAAAAAAAACATCTAAAAATCAACGCTACAAATGGGAATATCCCCTCTCAAGGATTTATATTTATTTTATAATAAATAACAATTATTATTCTTATATCACGTATTTGATATTCAAAAAATGATTGAATTCGATTTTGTAAGTTACGGTAACGATATGGATAATATTAGTTAGGATAAATTACAATAAATAAATGACCGGTAATTGAAACTAATCACTAATCATCACATTTTGGAAGCGGGCCGTTTTAATAGTGACGTCGTTTCCGGTTCTTGTTCTTCATTACGCTGCTGCTGATTGTGTTCGGTGGAATTATCGCCTGGTAGCGGAAAACTAACCACCCCATTCGGATCGTTGTTAGCCGTTGGCGGTGAACTAGCTGGCGCAATACTATCCTCGTCTGCATCGAGCGAATACAATAATTTCTCATCGTCATCGTCGAGATTCTCGGTGGTGGAGCGTTCCATAAGTGTGGCGCGTTTTGCTGCTAGATACAATGAACGCGTCACACGCAAATAGAGCACATCGGTCACGGCACGAACACTGTAATCGGGTGAGAACGTGAAACGATGCAGGGCGTCCATGTTGAGCGATTGAAGGCTGCCCATTTGTGTGGGTGATTCGACTGTAACAGATGTCTGTTGTAGACGCGATCCACCTACCATCACTACACCACTTCCCACTACACCGCCCGTACGTTCACCTTCGGGAGGTGAGAGCGTCGAGCGACGACTGAACGATACGCTCTTACCCAGGCCAGCCGCAGCCGATCCGGCAGCACTTGTTACCGCCACCGTCGATGCCGCCGCCGCCGTCGTCGTCGCGGTTGGATTTGAAGTGAGCGCTTGCAGCCCGAAATAGGTGAATGGACCTGCTTCGAACACTAGGTTTTCCTTACCGACTGTTACCTCAACACGGCCCTCCAGAATTAGCACGAAATAGTCGGCTGCTTTACCCTGATTGTAAATGTACGTTGACATATCTTCTTTGTCTTGTTTCTGAAATATATATTCGTTTATATTACAATTACCTGAACATGTACTTATACTATATAGAATTTAAAAAAAAATTAAACAAAATAATTGCCTGTTGCCCTTCGTTACCCGTGCGGTCCAGGATTCGACTTCCAGTTGCATATTGACCATGGTATTGTTCTTGTATTGTCTAAATCATACCGATAAATTGTAGCCATTTGTTATAACTACGGCCCATATTGTGTTAAATTCAAAACAAAAACAAAAACATAACTTAATAATTTCGAGATAACTCATTAATACTGATTAATAAATGCTGTAATAAAACATGTAAGTAATTATAATGTTCTTCAACTATTCAAAAATGCAATTAATAATATTTATATTAAAATAAAACTTGCCTTAGGATTAAGTTCTGTATTTATATTTATTAGCATCGATTTTCTAGCTGTTTCTCAGCAAACAGTAAATAATAATTATACCGTTGGAAAGTGTATTTATTAAAGTTTCCAGCAGTATTTTTTTTTTTAAAAAAAGTCAAATTTTCACTAAAAAAAATGGCGTTAAAGTGATCAAGTCAAAATTCAGATTTGAAAATGGTGGCTAATAAAAATAAATTAGATGTTAGTAATTGTAACATCTGCCACCATTGGCAAATCTAAATTTTGACCTGAACACTTTGACGCCATTATTTTAAGTGAAAATTTGACTTTTTTTTAATAGAAAAATACTGCTGAAAACTTCAATAAATACACTTTCCCACGGTATAATTAGCTTTGTTCGCGGAGCACATCCCGAACTAGTTCCGAACAAGTAAATTCGATCGTTCGCAGTAAGAAAATTACATGTTCTGAACAAAAAGTTCTGCGTTTGCGGAACACAATTATTTCATGCGGAATTAGTTTCGAACGTATTCGACACATCCCAGGATTTTATCAAGAATTTCTGATCCGCATATGCGCACTGAAATTTTACGATCGTAAAAGTTTACCAGCAATAGTTTACACGTCAGTTTCGAACGTTTTATGTTAAGATTTGTGTTTTAAAAGGACAAGTTAATGCACAAAATAAACAAGAACAGCTGATATTTAAAATGAAATTTGTCAAATAACGGGAACGGCAGAGCGCACTCTATGGTCGAACAATTCAATTAAAAGTAATGTTCATTTAACGTTCGCGGAAATATAAGCTGTATTCTTTTTACCTAAAATCACTTCTCACCTCACTTCAGATAAACTCAAATAACTCAGATAATACTTATTCTTTTTATCTTAACTGAGCTACGACAAACTGAGTTGGATACCTTCCCCCCTTTCCGATTCTGCTGCACCCGCAAAATAATCTCAAAATAAAGTGAGATACTCAGTTAAGTAGTAGAGGTTACGAAATTGAATGACTGAATAATATTGGACCTTTAAATTTAAAAATTAATGTAAAATTTATCAAAGATGTATTTCTTGATTCACAAATTTATGATTGATTAGAATAACAAACGTCAAAAAAGGTGTCAAAGTATTTCAATCTTTGTCAGTTATTCGTGTTCTCTTGCTAGAGTTTGAATATCTTGTTCTTTTATAAAGCAACTCAACTCACTTCACTTCGTTTCACCTCACTTCACTTGCCAACTGAGCTGAGTCAATTTTTTGATAAAAAGAATACAGCTATAAAATCCTGAATAAATTCAGAATCGGACATGCGCTATGGATTGATCCTAAAGACGTTCCGAACAGGTTCCGAATTAATTCGGAATTACTACCGCGAACAAAAGAGTTGAAAAACTCTATAAACGGGAATAACCCTTATTTATAAAAAAAATTTAATACAAAACTTAAACCTAAGGCCGTTTCATGTTTTATTATAATATAATGAGTTCTGAAAGATTTTTTACTACGTTTGATATTTATTTTAATTTTAGAAAAACTAAAAAAAAAAGGTCACTAGATTGAATTTAATATTATAGTAACTGTTAGGTTAGGTTGAGCAATGCAACAGCAAACTCACCTTATTTTTCTTAACAAGCCGAAATACATCCTGCTTGAATAATCTTCGTAGAGTCGTCTCGGAAATAGCGTCCGGTTTGAAAACATCTAACGATGTACTTAGATACTGATAGGTGGCTAGTGTCAGTTGCGGACTGATCTGTATACGTTGATTCTCTCTACGTTCGGCAAACATCGAGAAATCTTGCCGTTTCGCACGATCCTGCCGTTTGCGTTTGCTGCGATTATCCGTAAACACATCGGTTTCGTCCATTATTTCAGCTTGTATCAATTCTTCAATTACATCCTCTAGTGTGACAAGACCGATTGTTTCGTAGAACGGATCGCAATCGCCTTCGTTATTCACACGGGTTACAAATGCCATGTGGCCCTTATTACCTAGAAATCAATAAAGATATATATATATATATATATATATATATATATATATATATATATATATATATATATATATAGATATAGATATATATACAGGGTGATTTATGACGTCGGGGAAAAAACTACACCGGATGATTCCTATGAGTAATCTAAATAAATAAACATATGTCCAAAAATGCTTTCTAACGAAACTGTAGCCGTTAGAAGTTAATTACATGCAACATCAATCGCGTTAGCCTTATTTATTATATCAGGAAAAAAAAACAAGTTATAAACTTCTGAATAATTGTAAAATTACTGATTGATTTTCTAACATTTTGTTTAAACACTAGTAAACCAATTTACTAGTTTATAAATTTTTGTACACACATAAATAAATATATAATAAACAATTTACAATAATTAAAAATTGAAGACAAATTTTGTCGGGACGCAGTAAGTCATAATTAGTAAATTGGTTTACTAGTGCCTAAACAAAATGTTAGAAAATCAATCAGTAATTTTACAATTATACAGAAGTTTATAACTTGTTTTTTTTTTCTGATATAATAAATAAGGCTAACGCGATTGATGTTACATGTAATAAACTTCTAACGGCTACAGTTCCGTTAGAAACTGTTTTTAATTTTTTTAAATTTATTTATCTAATATCGGTGATAAATATCTACAGAACTGGGCGATGACAATTATATCTGGCTGTAATCGTTATTGCAATATCAAATTAATGGCCTCACAACATTGAAATAGATAAATATACGGAAATGAAAATAAAATTAGGTTTAATGCCACAATATTTGTCTAGTACATTAAAAAACCTTTCAGGAAACACGCATACGTATCAATCACGAGATACTGGAAATTTTATATTAGAATTCAGAAATTACAAACGAACACAAAACTCTATATTATTCAGAGCAGTGACAACACCTTATCAAACAATGTTAAGTTGTGCAATTATAAATTGTTTTGTAGAGGGTTAAAAGACTTATATTTAAATGATTTATTTTAGTTAAGATTATATTATATGTTTGCATATTATTTAATATCGGTTTATAGATAAGAATATCACTTTTTTATTTTCGTATTTTTTTAAGTTTTGTATTCTTATAATTGATCGTATTTAAATGTATTTTCTATTAGCGCAAAGCTATAATAAATATTATTATTATAGTTGTGTTTTTTTACATTCCACTCAGATCAGTAAATCTTTTAAATGAGCTGAGCTGAGCTGAGTTTTGCTGAGTGAGTTGTATTGATAAATAAAACAGTTTATTTGAAAGTGACGTTTAAAATAGTAAGTTCCACATATGATATAACCTAAAATATTAGATGTATTTGGATTGTTTGCGTTGATAAATTATTGCAACTCGTCGGATATCTATGGTTTGATTTCAAAATAAAATATTTAAATAAAAATGTCAACCAGTATCAAACACGTTATCAAATCTGAAACTAGAAAAATTAGAATTGCGCATGTGCGCTCACTTGAATCTCAGCTAAGCACTAGCTAAATATCAAACTCAGTATTGGTAAGAGGGAAGCAATTCACTCACTTCGAACTCAGTTACGAGACGATAAATAAAACAGCTATTATTTCAAGATTACTAATATTTGCTGATCTGAGCTGAGTTTTTCGGTAAAAAAAAACACAGCTTATATTTCATTTATGTTCGTAATAATGTATATTTCACTATTTTTGTAAATACATTTGCTAAATAAATTACATTATTAAAATAAAATAGCTTTAGATTATAATTTTGTATTAAAATCGACGAACTCAACGTACGTCTTCATCAGAAAGAAATGATACAAATGACATTTTCAGTAAATAAACAGAAACATAGAAACAAGTTACTACTTGTAACTTATTTTGTTGAAGACCTATGTTAAATACGTCGATTATTAATAAATATTAATACAGAACTACAACCCTAAAGCAGTTTTATTTTAATGAGTTCTGAAATTTTTTACTATATTAAAAACATTATTATTATTTGTCGGTATTATAAAAAAATCTAATATTTATATATCATTTAAAGATTTGTTCCAATAAGCAGTCTATGATTATTCCATAAATCTCTTTATCTGTTAATAATAATTTGCAAATGATAGAAAAATGTTTATAATAAATTGTCTTCTTGCAATTTATAACCTATTTACACAATGCCACAAACTATTACATATGATATTATATCATACATAATTTCACCAAATTTCAAATAATAAAAATAAAAAATAAATTAATATACGTTTATTAAAATAATTTACGAACGAATATAATAATAATAAAAGTCAAAATAAGAATGGCAATTATCTTAATTATTATTTCACTGTTACTAATTACAAGACCTCGCTTATCATTTATTCTTTAAGCGATTAATTATTTAAAAACAAAATATCTTCTTAACTGTCTTAATAAATACTAATTATTTTTTATGTATATCATTTTCGTTTTTATTTCTACATAATGTTCATTATTAATTTAGTTTAATTATATTGCATTTTCAAAATGAGTACATCTAAAAAAAAATCTATAAATATAACTTACAAGATTCTAAAAATACAATTTCGTATTGTCCGCATTTTTTTGAATATTCAACTAAAAAAATATGATTCCATTTATATATTTAACTTGTTAAATTTTAAATTAATTTAGCAAAACTTTTAAGAAACGTTTTTTTTTTTTTAAACGATAAATAATGAAAAATATGGGTCAGATAATTTATATTTATAATTAAAAACGGTGCCATTTCATACATAAATACACGTAAGTCTATTTTTATCGATTTAATTTTATCTAGTATATTTTCTAAATTAATCTTCAAACATTTAACAAGACTTTAGATTTTTTAAGGATGAGGCTATTTATACATACAGTATGTATACGCAATTGGCTATTTATACATACTAAAAAAAAAAAACCTAAACCAACTTACTAACCTAACCTACCCTACATAGCTAATTGCGTAAAAATACTGTATGTATAAATAGCCAATTGCGCATACATACCGTATGTATAAATAGCCACTTTCATTTTTTAAAGTAAAACTAAACAACAAACCGCGGTTTTTTTAACCAATTTCATACTCTGACTGTAATAATGGCAAAACAAATTTGTCATTTGACAATTAGGGAGATTAACTAAGAAACCCGTGACCCTTAAAGGGTCACGTTTGAAGTCCAAAATAATAATTAAACATATAAACATAATAAAAATAAATAAACAAATACTAATAATAAAATATCAATTGCACTATTATATATTACTCAAAAGCAACACTTCTATCAGTAGTGTACATAACTTCACACAGCTGTCATTTGACATTTTTTGTAGGTTAGTATTAAAAAATTTTTTTCAAATTTTTGAGAACCAAGATGAAACTTGCCTATTCTCAAATAGGGAATGAGCCAATTAAAATGACACCACTCCCATATCAAAATCGGTTCAGGGGTTTAGGAGGATATGCTGAAGAAACATATATACATACATACATAGAAACATTTGACAATTAGAGAGATTAATAATAAATTACCTTCTTTAAATTGTCGAAACATAACGTCCAGCTTGGTATCTTCGAAGATAAAATTGCAGGGATTCTGATAGAACTGACAGAGTGTCTTCAATGGTGTATTATCATCGGGATCGACAAAAGCCAAATCTTTTATATATAATACGGTAACAATATTGGTACGGTTACCTTCATAGACCGGTATACGCGAGAAACCCGATTTCATGATTTCCGATACGGTTTCGAAGTCGAGTACCGCTTCGTAGTCTAGCATAAAAACATCTTCGATCCGTGTCATTACATCCGAAACGGTTTTCTTACGCAATTCCAATGCACCCGAGATTATATTCACCTCGTCTTTGTCCAAATCGTTTATATCTGTTGTTACCTGGAAACACACACACATACATTCATACCTTTGTTATCATATATATTATTATATACAGGGTGTTCGTTCGCCAGGTTGATATTAGGGCATTAATGTGTGATATCGATAATATGCAGAATATTTCTTTCTGAAGTAAAATTCGGAGAAATACTTAGAATACTTTTCGATAGGGAATAAAAAGTTATATAATTTGGTTTTAGTTATTTGTTAGCATATGCCGTTTGGGCGCTAGAATTTTTTTTAAAAATGTTTTTTAGAATTTTCAATCATTTTTCCTGCTAAATCAGTATGAGTTAGAGAAAAAAGTTACTTAGCTATTATGTAGTAAATTCTTTTCTCTATTTTACTGAATTTTTTCAGATTTTTTTGAGCAAATTTTGAAAAAAGTCTTATTTTAAATTTTTTCAAAATTTGCCCAAAAAAATCTGAATAATTCAGTAAAATAGAGGGAAAAAAAAATAGCTACATAATAGCTAAGTAACTTTTTTCTCTAACTCATACTGATTTAGCAGGAAGAATTATTGAAAATTCTAAAAAACATTTAAAAAAAAATTCTAGCGCCCAAACGGCCCATGCTAGCAAATTGAAACTAAAACCAAATTATATAAATTTTTATTCCCTATCGAAAAGTATTCTAACATTCTAAGTATTTCTCGGAATTTTACTTCAGAAAGAAGTATTATGCATATTATCGATATTCCATGTTATTGCCTATATCAACCTGGCGAACGAACAGCCTGTATATATACATATAATATATACATATAATTGCACGACAGAATTGGTATTTCCAACGACAACTATTACACAACATGACAAAAATAATATGTTTGTATTTGTTTTAAAAAGATCAGTATTCCTGAAGATTTTAGTCAGACTCATTGCTAGCAGAACTGTGCAAGCTATTCAATAAATGTAGCTAAACTACAACTACAAGCTATTCTTTAAAAAATTATAAAGTTATAGCTACTTTTTTTCCAAACGTAGCTTAAGCTACAGCTACAAGCTACTATAAAAGTAGCTGTCAAATCCTAAGCCACTTCGAAAGCTACTTTGCAAATGAGAACCTTTACACTTTTCCCTTTTAGTCAAAATAATAATAAAAGCAACAATGTTAAGAAAAGTAATTATTAAATATAGAAAAGTGGCTGTAAACTAACTAAAAGTAGCTATAAACTACTAAAAGTAACTGTAAGCTACTAAAAGTAAAATAAACAGCTTTCGGTTCAAATTCCGTATTAAAATTAATTTTTTAATCGACGTTTCAACGACACTCAACGCTCGTCTTCATCAGGGCAAACTGATTCAAATGACATTTCAGTAAATAACAGATCATAGAACACAAGTTACTAGGTAACAAATAAGTGACTAGATCATAAAATTCTGTAGATTTTTTTAATTAATGGAAGCAAAATTTTTTTTTTATTTTTTATTTTATTTCGGGATGAAGAAAAGAGTTTGTGCCACACCCTTTTGGGTTCATGGCGTGATTGTGTATGTATGTATGTATGAAATTTTATTTAACTCAATGCCTTCATAATGATTGATGTCTTTTTTTCATAAATTTCAATTGCTTCTCTTACCAATCTGCTCTTAAAATTAATAGGTCTTACAATTATTAAAGTTCTGAAAGATTTTTTACTCAGCTTTATGTTTTAGCTACTATTTCTAAGCTACTTGCGACAAATTCTGTAGCTACAAGTTACAGCTACTTTTAGTTTTTATAGCGCAGCTACAGCTACCAACAAATGTAGCTAAGCTAATAGCTAAACCACTGCCCAGCTCTGATTGCTAGGTTAGGTTGGATTAAAAGATTATTTTTAATTTATTTAGAGAAGATTTTGATTACACTCATTGCTAGATAGATTAGAGTTAAAAAGATAATTTTTGATTATTTTGCTGTTAGAACAAATATTTTTTTGTCTACACTTACATTTTTTGGCGTGAGAAACATTACTTATCGTGCATTATATTTTCCTGTCATGAATCATACCAATCATGTCGTGCGAAAAAATAACATATTTTAAGGATATATAAATCAACTTCCGTTGTGTATCTCTTATTTATTTAAGAATAAATAATTCGCTTATAGTTTCCTAAGAAAATAAACAGTAAAATATTTTTACTATCATCTGAATAATAAAATATAATATTATTTTTTTTTCTATTTAGTTTCTATATTACACTGAGATCGAAGTACTTAAGGGGGTATTACCATGCCGAGGTTCAAAAAAATCGTTTTTTTGCATTTTTTGATACTTTCTTAAGAAGTTATTCGCATGCTGACATAGACAATGCCGCGCGCCGAAAGATTATGTCGAAACTGTAAAGCTTGAATTACATTATACTTTTTTCGTCTAGATTCATACTAGATTTCTAGTTCAATTTTCG
The DNA here is from genome assembly GCA_963966155.1 of Clivina fossor. NCBI lineage: Eukaryota > Metazoa > Arthropoda > Insecta > Coleoptera > Carabidae > Clivina > Clivina fossor. The sequence goes on along the minus strand of OZ014564.1, from coordinate 12,533,909 downwards.
TTCAAGTTTTGTTCAATTTTCATACTTTTTTCACAATCGGTCGTGTATTGTAGAGTTTCTTCGATTTTTTCCGATGTATTGCCAGTACGCCAACTTACAAATATAAAGTACTTAATTTGACAGATACGCATGCGTATAATGTATCTAGTATGAAACCTGAATAGGAAAATAGAGCATGTTGTATATTTCTATACTAGGAAACTTGAAAGAAACTTGGATGCAAAAATCTGATTTACATTATACTAGAACTGACTATCTGTACTTGAACGAAACTTCAAATAGAAACCTAATATGAATCTAGACGAAAAAAGTATAAATAATTAAAAGAGAGTGTGTAGTCGGTTCTTGATGGAATTTCATTTTAATAATAATAATAAAAGATTTCACTATACTTGATTTTCCACTTTATTTATTTAATTGTAACATATGTTTCGACTTTTCAGTCATCATCAGACGTGTACAGATTTTTAAAAATCTGTACACGTCTGATGATGACTGAAAAGTCGAAACATATGTTACAATTAAATAAATAAAGTGGAAAATCAAGTATAGTGAAATCTTTTATTATTATTATGAAAAAAGTATAATGTAATTCAAGCTTTAGACATTTTTCTCGAAACCAATTTTTTCCGCTGGCCGAAAAGATTTTTTTTTAACTATTAAACGGATCGACTTGAGCTTTTCGGTTTTTTGTTCTACACATATTTCTACGGAAATTCTCATTGAAATATAATATTTAAGATTTTTCTAAGCGCCTCAAAGTCAGAAAAAAGAAGGGAAAAAATCGACCATTTTTTTCAAATTACCGCCATTTTGTTATTTTTTGAGATTTTTTTATGAAAATAGGTTCAAACTCGAAATAAAGAACGCGACTTTATTTTATGTTTCGGTGAACAGAAACGGAGAAAAGTTTCCGACCGTGAACCAAAACCAGAGAAAGAAAATTTTAAGGTCAGGAAAAGGTCAAATATGATAAAAAAAATCAGCTTTTGTAGTCGACATATGAAATGATTAAATAAGATGCAATAAGATCCTCAAAAAAAAAAATCCCGAAATTCCTTTAAAAAAAAGGCCGTCCGCATGGTAATACCTCCTTAAATAAAATTTAAAAATTTATTAAATGTGTAACTTAAGACACTTGATAAACAGAATTTATTTATTAAAATTTTTTTATTTTTATTTTCCTTTTACGTTCAACGAAAAATAGATTAGACATAATTTTTGTACTATGTATTAAAAACATTTGTGATAAATTAAACGAAAAATATTAAAACAATTTGCTTACATATAATCATTGTGTAAGATAAGCATTCATACTTTTTAGTTTTATCATTTTACTAATATTTATCGTAGATTTTAAATTCTTATTCCTCATTAACGTAAAGATATGATTTTTATATTTTTAAAATAGATAATAAAAAATAATATTACGCGGATGTCACATTTTTTTTAATTACATACAAATTATTATCAATTCCTTTTTGATTACGTAAATAATTACAATATCAGATAAGATTTTTTTTAATTTACAAATTTTAAGAGATTAAAGATAATGAATTACAAGCTTTTGTGCTTTAAAAAGAATTCAATTAAAAATATTACGTATTTAATACATAACTTTAAGATAACGTAATCAAAATAATCCATTTTTTAGTTGATAATTTTTTCTTTAAAAAGAATATGTTACATAGTGAAAAATCTTTCAGAACTCATTATATAAAATAAAACGGCTTTAGGTTTAAGTTTGTATTAATAATCGACGTTTCGACGAACTCAATGTACGTCTTTATCAAAAAACTAATACAAATGACATTTACAGTAAATAAACAAAACATAGAAACAAGTTACTTATTTGTTAACTAGTAACATGTTTCTATGTTCTGTTATTTACGGTAAATGTCATTTGTATCAGTTTGAAAGGGTTAGAACTCGGAACAAAAGTAGTAAAAGAAGTTCAAAGTCTATTTTGTACCCTCAAAAAACCGCGGTTTGATATCTTTTATAGTTTCGCAGAAAAAAAATCATCAAATTAGTAGATTTTTTTAGACCCAGTACTAAAACCTAAAGCCGTTTTATTATATATGAGTTCTGTATGATTTTTTATTACGTTAATTTAATAAAAAAAATGAATATAAAAAGTGGGTCGTCACTTATGTCCTAATTTTAAAATGCAACTAAAATAAAAACTATACTCTGTTTTTAAACTATAGACAGTAACTAAAAATTCTAGTGAGAAAATCAAAGCCTGTGATTGGCTTCTGCTTTATTTCGTGAAGCCGCATTTAACCAGACGAAATTTCAAATTAACCTTCAAACGTAATTGAAACGTCAAACTCTCAGTAGTTGTCAAATCATTTGTTAAATTTGCACGTGTATTTAATAAATATTTATTAATTTATATGTGATGCAATGCATAAAACCAAGAGTTAACAGTATTTTTAAAAATATATATAAATTTTTCATCAAGGAATTACAAAAAAATAATGCAATTAATTAATTTATAATTAAAAGTTATGTATTTATGATTTTATATGAATAAATTAAATAGATTATCTATCATAGTTTTTGGTTAATGAAAATATAACCTGAAAAGTATAAATGCTGACGAGACCTTCATTTTAACATTTCAATTCGCCCGCCAAATAAATCTAGTGACTTTTTTTGGTAACTTCTAGCGGTGTAAAACAGTATTTTTAAAAATATATATAAATTTTTCATCAAGGAATTACAAAAAAATAATGCAATTAATTAATTTATAATTAAAAGTTATGTATTTATGATTTTATATGAATAAATTAAGTAGATTATCTATCATAGTTTATGGTTAATGAAAATATAACCTGAAAAGTATAAATGCTGACGAGACCTTCATTTTAACATTTCAATTCGCCCGCCAAATAAATCTAGTGACTTTTTTTGGTAACTTCTAGCGGTGTAAATGTGACTTCGTCTAGTGCTGTCTATAGTTTAATCTATAGAAACAAAAAAATTGAAAAAATTAAAAATCAAACCAACCTTAACAAGTTCTTTTAATCGTTCCCTGTTATATACGTTTCCAATCTCTTCACCCAGTATCACATCGAGTACTCTACTTATCGGATAGGATAATGGAAAGGTGAGTATCATAACCGCTTTCGTAATATAAATCGTGCGTGCCCCAACAGCCAAACCATGCCGTGAACAAACCGCTTGCGGTGAAATTTCCCCAAACATTACAATCGCTAACGTTGAAAATACAATAGCAATCAAACCCGACGTTAAATCATCTAGTAATATCGTAAACGTCGAATTTACCAATACATTACCAAGCAGAATACTACACAGAAGATAGTTCCCGTGATCGCGAACTGGCTGAATAATGCGCGCGTATTTTTTCTCGTTCTCATTACCCGTATTACAGAGGATTTTCAATTCGGTACGATCCAGTGACATGAGACCGAGATTAAGACCGGAAAATAGAGCAGAAAATGAAAGACAGAAGATGATAATGCAGATGGAAACGTAGAGGGGTAGGAGTTTTTTATAGGTACGTAGCTGTAGCCATGATTCGGAACCCTGATGCACGTAGGGTACGGCTACATCCGCTGTGTCTTCCGAAGTGGTGCGTTGTTTGGCGCACATGTAAAATGCACCGTCGTCCGAATGGATTGGTAGCGTTATATGGATAACGCCTGTTCTCTCATCCGCTGAACTATCTTTTACCTGTATTAGATTATATTTAATCATTATAATGTCAAATGGAATACTAAAAGTAAAATTATTTAAATAAAAAAATATATATATACCGGGTGTTCGTTCGTTAAGTTCGTATGGGCATTTAACATGAAATTTCGATAATTTGCGATATACTTCTTTCTCGAATTAAATTCGGAGAATCACTTAGAGTACTTTTCGATAGGGCATAAAAAGTTCTATAATTTGTTTTTAGTTTTAATTTGCTAGCATGTGCCGTTTGGGCGCTAGAATTTTTATTAGATTTTTTTGTTTTTATTTTTTTCTTAAAAACTATAAGGTGTAGGAAAATAAGCATGGTATAGAAAAATGCGGAATAATGAGTACTATAATATAGTAATGAAACCATTATTCTAGGATGCATCGTTTAGTAGAAAAAAATAAAAACTACATTTTTGAAAATTTCTCAACGGGGTGGTACCCTTAGGATTAGAATTTGCACAAAAAATCTGAAAAAATTAGTAAATAGAGAATAAAATTGGCTATATAATAGCTAAGTAATTTTTTTCTCTAACTCATTCTGGTTTGGCAGAAAAAATTATTGAAAATTAATATTTTTTGCATTTTAATTTATTTTTTCTTTCCTGCCAAACCAGAAAATAGAGAAAAAAGTTACTTAGCTATTACGTAGCTAATTTTTTTCTCTACTCCACTGAATTTTTTCATTTTTTTTAAAGCAAATTTTGAAAAAGTTTTATTTTGAAAAAAATTCCAAGGGTACCCCCTTGAGAAATTTTTAAAAATTTAGCTTTTTCACTCAATTATAGTACTCATTATTCCGCATTTTTCCATATCATGCTTATTTTCCTACACCTCATAGGTAGTTTTAAAGAAAGAAAAAAATAAAAACCAAAAAAATTAAAAAAAAATTCTAGCGCCCAAACGGCACATGCTAGCAAATTAAAACTAAAACCAAATTATAGAAAGTTTTATACTCAATCGAATAGTATTCTAAGTATTTCTCCGAATTTAACTCGAGAAAGAAGTATATCGCAAATTATCGAAATTGCATGTTAAACGCCCATACGAACTTAACGAACGAACACCCGGTATATACCACGTTTTTAACATAGACTAAAAAGTATAAAATAATTTTTTCTAGCCCTAAACAGATTTATAACCCCATACAGAATAAAAACGTGGGGCGCATGCAATAGATAATAATAATATATTAAAAAATTTTGTATTTAAATGATTATTTTCTGCTTTTCAGTCTTGTTTAACTTTAACTTTGATCTAACTAATTAAGTGAATTAATATTGCATTGTCATCCAGTTCTGAGCTATGTTTATAGTTTCAAGTCTCTAGCTCATCGGGAAGTTAGTTTCAAATCGATTGCAAAATTTGTAATCGAACAGACAGGAAAAAAAGCGAGTTTATAAAAACGTGTTAAAAATCAATACGATCAAATATTTGATCAAAGATTTGAGGTTGCCGTTATTTTGTTCTGTTCATTAATAATAAAACTATCAGAATAAAACGGCTTTAGGTTCTAGTTCTGTATTAATATTTATTAATAATCGACATTTCGAAATACTCAACGTGCGTCTTTACAGAACTAAAACCTAAAGCTGTTTTATTCTAATATAATGAGGACTGAAAGATAAAAACTGTTATGTAAAAGGTACGAACCTTCTATACTAACAATTAATTTGATATAATAAAAAAAATCTTTCAGAACTCATTGTATAAAATAAAACAGCCTTAGGTTTAAGTTCTGTATTAATTTAATTATAATCACGTCATGACATTTACAGTAAATAACAGAAATTTACTGTACTGTTATTTACTGTACACATTGTTATAAATTGTACATTATTAATAAATATTAATACAGAACTTAAACCTAAAGCCGTTTTATTTTATTAATTTGATATTTTTAATCGTATTTATTTAGTTCCATTTTTGACACAGTTTGTTTAGTTAATGATTTTGATTATTACGTCAGAACTATATTCTATTTTTACTGACCAACGAATAGTCGAAAATTATTCATGACATCATTAAATTAAAAAAATTAATTTTACCAAACTAAAATAAAATTTCAAAAATTCAAATTATTAAACTTGTTATACCAAATTAAAATTGAATCACCCGGTAATATATAACAGGGCTTCGAACCGGAACTGACCCGAAAACCAAAAACATATATTTTTTTTTCATTTTTTGTGGATGTTAATGAAATTGAAAATGAAACTAGCGATCACTTTGATTGAGAAAGGTGTATTTTTTGATAATAACTTTGCTTTTAATAATCTTTAAATAGTTTAAATGAAAATACATTGGAAAATATTTTAATAATGCGAGGTAATTTTTATTTTTTCTAATTATAAAAAAAATGACTGCTGTGGAACTGAGATTTTTACGTGGGGTATGTGGTGTAACTAGAAGAGATCGGATGCGAAATAGACTAGTGTATGATGAGTGTGAAATTGAAAAGAATGTTGTAGCCAAAGTTGGTGTTAGTCAGTTAAGATGGTTCGGCCATGTTGAGCAAATGTCTAATGAACGTTCGGTTAAAAAGATGTATTTGAATGATTTTGATGGTATTCGTTTGCGTGGACGTCCGATGAGTAGCTGGAGTGGTATGATTGAGAGTGTTTTGCGTGAGCGAAAGTTTCCAAGTATATATTTTTAATTGAACCGGAATGAAAAAATGTAACGGTTCGCAGCCCTGATATATAAACTATGCATTTGTTCTTACGGTTTCTAAAATATATATATGCCTGGATTATGGACAACAAATGAAATAAATCGAACGGTGCTGCAAGCAGCGATTAAAATTTCACCTGATACTCTTTGGATGCGGTGAGCTGACAGGGGCCACCGTATTGACCGCCATGCTGGGTAAATGTCACCCAGGTGTTGTTCGTAATGCCATCGCCGAAGATACGGACGACTGCATCGACGTCAGCGAGCAGTACGGGCACGCCATCACCTTCCTCCGATAGTAACGGCTCCTTATCGGCATGATCTACCCGTATACCAGTTATACGAAGCGCAGAAGGAGATGAAGCAATTTGTTGTTGACTTTGACGACGTTTCAATCTCCTAATTCAATTATTAGTTTTTATAATAATTCGTAGAATTTTATTTCAACATTTTATATAAAAGTTAATTCATTCAATAATTTTGTATTATTTTTAATTTCTGATATATCTAATTTATATCCTTTATTTATTACTAAATACAAACATTCGTATTTGCTGCCCCTTTTAAAAGTACTTTTAATTAAAAGCACTAGGTATTTGATACTTTTTGTCTCATTTCTAAAATTAAATCAAAGTACTTCAAAAAGATACCATGAAAACAGATCACTTCATATATCTAATTTATATCCTTTTTTTTTTAATAAACAAATGCTATTATTTATTACTAAATACAAACATTCGTATTTGCTGCCCCTTTTAAAAGTACTTTTAATTAAAAGCACTAGGTATTTGATACTTTTTATGTCTCATTTCTAAAATTAAATCAAAGTACTTCAAAAAGATACCATAAAAACAGATCACTTCATTTAAAAAAATAAAAAATAAATTGGCAACTATTGAGCTGATTTTGAGCAGATATTTAATAATTAAAAGTATAATCAATTATATAATATATAATTACTAATTATCGTATTTAAAATTAAATTACGAAAAAAAAATTAAAATAATTTAAATTATGTAATAGATCATTAATTACTTAGTATTTAATTGTAATTTGCGTCACGCAAAGATATCATAATGAGTAATTTATTATCCCGACAACTTTCAAAATTTATGAAACAATTCATATTTAAGCAAAAATTAAATTCATTATAAACTTTTTGTACAAAAGTGCTAAATTAAAGTTCGAGCAAAAAAAAAAAAACTAAAATAATGAACATTTTGCTAGAAAAAAGAGAGAAAATGTGTGAGACAAATTTAGTATTTACGGCAAAAGTTAACACGCAAGGTATGAACATGAATCCTTAGGCTCAAAGAGAAGTGAATAATAATTCTGGGGCACATTTTTCATACGATTTATAAATAGATCGATCGTTATGTAACATGCGTCACGCACATCTGCACGACCATTTGCTAATCTTCACAACAAACTTCGCGCCGGCAAATCAATTGACCAAGCAGCCAAACGCTTGTTAAACTAAATATTACTCGTCTATTAGCATTGTGCGGCGTCGCATTGTTTGCTTGCTCATCAAACATCAAATAAATATGTGCTGAATACAACGCAAACAAATAAACAAACGCTTTTTTATCAATGAGTTCCCATCGAAACTTAGATAATCACGGGGGGCATGTTGCGTCAACAGCGGCACACGCTGTCATATAGTAAATAGAGCAAAATAATCGATATTTTTAAAACAACACTTACTTTAAATTCGTATTTCGAAAATCACTATTTAAATACACAGTAGTATTACTTCTCGTCCTTGAACTCAATTTTATAAATACATCTTGTCCAGCAAAACGCCACTTTATCACTTCACCACCGAAATTCACAGAAAGTGGCGGTTTCTGTTGTACACAAAAATAAATACTTTTATTTTCAACTTCATTCGGTACTATAACAATAAAACGAGCAATGTTCGGTAAATGCACCCACGTTTCGCGTATTTTACACTTAATGTCATCTTCACATAAATTTTCTTTACTGGTTAATTTAATTTGCAAATCGCTATCGAAATTTTCACCCCGCAATTCCACTAATAGTTCGCGTAGAATACTTTCACCGCCGACAATTGTTATGTCATTTAACACAAATGCACTTTTCAATTGGGGAAAACTTAATGAATAAGCATCGCAATAACAAATGAAAGCGAAAACAAATAATAATCGCCAGCGTAACCATGCAGCCATGACAGAATACCAACTGTCCTTACTGACAGCATCAAACTAACACCATTTCCCATACTGTCATCCAGTCATATGACAGCCAGCACAAGCCAGCATTCCACAACACATATTTCACATTTTACCGATTGTAGTTAACTTCACATTGCAGTATAACCAACTGATCGATACCGCTATATTTTCTAAATGTCACCTATATAACAATAATATTTATTTTTCATTTGTGCTTCAGGTGTCATTTTCAAATGATAATTCCTTTACGAAATAAACATTGTAATAATTTTCTTATCATTTCGAAATATATAATTATTTTATACAATTGTTTTCAGTGAATTTGTCACACTGAGTGTCAAGTAGACTTCAAGTATATTTCAATCATACAAAAATAAAACATAATTTTTTTTAATGTAACATCATATTTATTTTTTATAATGAATAATATTTTAAAATTTTTAAATAATGCAATTTCAAAACAAACAGTTTTGTTTAATTTTAAAAATACTAAACTAAAATTGAATTACTGTACAAATATTGTTGCTCATGTAAGTAAATTTAAATATTTTCGATTATTTCTGATACGAAACATGTAATTATTATAGGAGAAAAAATTAATGATAGATAAGAATACAGTAAACTATGTACAAGTTGGAAATGGAGAGAAAACAATACTTTGTTTTCCGGGTGCTTTAGGAACAATATGGAGTGATTTTAAACCGCAAATAACTCAATTAGATAGAAATCAATTTACAATTGTTGCGTTTGATCCGCCAGGATATGGTCAAAGTAGACCACCAAATCGACATTTTTCTTCAAATTTCTACCACGATGACTCAACCATAGCATTTAAACTAATGAAAGTAAGTTAATAGAGTCCTAATAATTTCTAATTTTTACAAATATTGTTCGATATTTTTAAAAGTGTTAGTAAATGAAATTTGGGTATAAGTAAGAAATAGAATCCCGAGATGTTGCTGTGTTCACGTTAGTTGAAAAACCAGTGACTCTCAAAATGTGTATTATGACAAAATGTAATTTTAAATGTGTCTTAACGGTCTTTAAAAAACAAACTCCTACCTGAAACCTACCTACCAAACCTACCCTAACCTACCGGACTTCTTAACGGTCTTTAAAAAACAAACTCCTACCTGAAACCTACCTACCAAACCTACCCTAACCTACCGGACTTCTTAACGGTCTTTAAAAAACAAACTCCTACCTGAAACCTACCTACCCTAACCTACCGGACTTCTTAACATAACATAACAAAAGGAAAATTACTAATGAAACATTTTGAGGTTCACTGGTTTTTATACACCTAATATGGGCGTTCCGATGCTCACGCATGCGCAAATCTGGTTTTTTTAATATTCGTGAATACAGCAACTTCTCGGGATTCTATTTCTTACTCCAGCCGAAATTTGTTCAAGTTCAAACCGGGGCTACAAATATTGGTTAACCAGTAGCGAGTACTATATTTTAATATAGGGATCCCATCCGTCCCGTTTTGACCGGGACAGTCCTGTTTTTATGGATACTGTCCCAGTGTCCCCACATAATGCACCGGAACATAAAAATGTCCCGTTTTATATAAAATATTAATTATGAATCTAATATTTTAGTAAATTCATTTAAATTATGTCTTATCTATTATTTTCAATGCAACAATTAGTTTAAAACTTCATTAATGTAAATGAATTTTCAATGTTTAATTTATTTAAATGTTTTGTTTATAAATATTACTTTTTTTTTTTATTAGAATTCAATGTATAATTTTAATTTTTTCTTAGAATTAAAGTAGAAATACACACCTCAAGAAAAAAAAATTTTTTTTCAAATAAAATTTGAAGTGTCCCTTTTTTATATTTCATAATTATGGGATCCCTATTTTAATATCGGTTAATTTTATAAAATAAAAACTGTTTGAATAATTTATATATTTATGAAATAAATATGAAAATATTTCTACTAGAATTTAGGTTTTGATAAATTCAGTTTGCTTGGTTGGAGTGATGGGGGTATATCGAGTATAATCCTTGCCGCCAGCTATCCGGACGCGATAGATAAATTAGTAATTTGGGGTGCGAATTCCTATCTGCTACCGGAAGATATCGATTCGTTTGAGCGAATTCGCGACACGAAAAACTGGTCGGAAAAAGCTCGAGCTCCGTTACAGGAACTGTACGGGGTGGATGGCTTGCAAGATATGTGGGCGAGTTGGTGCGATACGCAAAAAGAAATACAAATTAAGAATAAAGGCAACGTATGTATGGAATGCGTGTCGAAAGTTCAATGTCCAACACTGATTTTACATGGTGGCAAAGATCCTGTTGTTCTGCCCGAACATCCAAATTATTTAAATGCAAATATTAGAGATTCAAGGTTAATATCATTTTATATAATATGCGACTTGCGTTCAAATATAGCGCACTAAATAAATAAATGTTCATAAGTGTATCTGTGAAATTATTATTATAATAATACTCAAATGTTGAGATATTTACACCAAAAATTTCACAAGTTACTCAATCATTGAATCGGCTTGTTAGCCTTAGGGTTAGTCTAGCGGGTTTTCTAAACAAATTTCCCGTACATTAAATTAAAGGAATAACCAGTTTTTTTACTCTAGAACGCCCAATGGCACATTTTTATGCCACATAAAATTACATGACATAATTATATTTGTAATCTTGTGTATTATTAATTAACTTTAATTGACAAATTAATCTCCCTAATTGTCAAACGTTTGTATGTATGTATGTATGTTTCTCCAGCATCTCCTCCTAAACTCCTGAACCGATTTTGATGGGAGTGGTGTCACTTTAATTGGTTCATTCCCTATTTGAGAATAGGCAAGTTTCATCTTTCTACGATTTCATCTTGGTTCTCAAAAATTTGAAAAATTTTGTTTATACTGCAAATGTCAAAAATGACAGCTGTGTGAAGTTATGTACACTACTGATGATAGAAGGGTTCAGTAATATATAATAGTGCAATTGATATTTTATTATTATTATTATTATTTGTTTATTTATTTATTTTTATTATGTTTATATGTTTACTATTTTCGACTTCAAACGTGACCCTTTAAGGGTCACGGGATTTCCTAGTTTTTATTAATAATCTATGTTTTGTAAATTAATTCGGTTAGTAATCATTATATAAATTTTGTATGAATATCCTAAAAAATGCTACTTTATCATCGGGCGTTTTACAGTTAAAACGAATGCTTTGAATGTAAAGAAACACTTCAAAATCCAAACTTGCCTGCTTTAAACATGAAGGAACAAGTTCTACTTGTTCGATATGATTCCGGAACTACGTTACTATATTCACACCGTGCTGGTTTTTGTTCTATGAATGTAAATGGCGACACGTACTTAAATCGAGGAATCCGAAAATCTAATTTTATTTGTCGATTTTTTTTTTCAATTTGGTTATAATTTCCCGTACATTTTTAAATTTCTACTTTTTCCGCCCGCTCCTAAAGAGCGAAACACGTGTCTATGGTTAACTGACTAATGATTGAGTAACTTGTAAAATTTTTAAACGAAAAAAATCTCAACATTTGAGTATTATTAAATAGCACAATAGGCAGATATTTATTTTGACATTTGATACAAGTCGCTTGTTGATAAAATTATGTTTTTATTAATTTCTAAACTTTAATTTCAGACTGCATGTATTTCCAAATGGAAAGCATAATATTCATTTACGTTATGCAGATGAATTCAATCAAATCGTTTCGAAATTTATTTTGGAGTAATTTGTAGAAATAATTTTATTGCCAAGGTTAGATATTGTTTTATTATAGTGTCATATATATATATGTATATAAAATAGAGAAGAAAATATATTTTCCATAGAAAATTTTTCCTTATATTAAAACTGGACGACCTACTAACATGTTTGTATTTGTTAATTTTTTAATAAACGTATGTGTTTCCTATTTTTTATTGTGTTTTAATTGTTATACCAATTGTAAAAAAGGAGAAAAAAAAAATACTGTTACATAAAAAATTTTATTAAATCAATTCACTCATTAAATAAATGTGGCATATCACAACAAAATATTTACATTTTTGTCTTCTACTAAAAAACATTCGAAATATTCTTGAAATTAGTTCATTATCGAATCATTTATTTATAAAGAAAATATTGGAAATAAGTCTTTTATCACAATTTTTATTATTCGAACATTTTAGTAATTTTGTCTTTCTTCGAACAATGAACTAATCGTAAACTAAAGAGTATTTTTTATAAATATAAAACAGGACACATTTGCAGATTTAAATCAATCAAAACATTAACAACTTATAGTTTCTATATTTATAAAATGAACACCCTGTGTTTGTAACCTAACAAATATAAGCCCAATTCACATTGCAAAATAAAATACACACAATCAACGAAGATATATATTATATAGTTTGTCACACTTAAACAAAGAATACTGTTGATTCAGTAATAAAAATATACCTTAGATTTTAAAATAGAATTTGTTGTCAAACGTAATAAAATGGATTTTATTTGTAAATTACAGAAATATTTACAATTCTATACACAAGTAATTTATACAAAATAATAGAATTATTTCGAGACTATAAAATAATCTTCAATACGTATTTTCATTTCTTAATCAACAATATCAAGTCTTATAAATAGTAACCCTGGATATATATTTAGCAATATTTGGATATTTTGAGCTTTTTATATAAATGTATATTTTGTCACTATAAAAATGATTATAAATCGAAGCTTTAATATAAAACAATAAAGACACATCAAACAATATACATATTTAAAAAAAAATGACTATTATGGAATATGTTGCGCACGCATTTATTGTAAATATATATTTTTATTCATACTGGCTGTTCCAAATTACACAACAATACTTCTTTAAGTTTAAGTTCTGTTTTATATGTTATTAAAAATCTGACGTTTTGGTTCATTACACAAGAATCTTCTTCAGGAAAATAATAAATAAACAAACGAAACTTAACACATTGAAGACGGCTGACGTGAATTCACGTTTTTTTATTTTTCAACCGTTAATTCACGTTATTTGGAATATATGCGTTACGCGCGTATTGAAAAATGCTCATATGTTTGTCAATTATAAATATATTGAGCTGAAACTTTACCAAAATCTTCCTTGTATATCAAGGAACAACTTTGTCGCTGGAAGTTTCTCGTAGGAGAACTTTCGTCGTACACTTTTTTCTATTGAAGTTGAAAAAACGACTTTTTTTACCTCTTTTCATTTACATTAAATTATTATAAACAAATTAACGCCGGGCATGCTTTTTTTCCATATTCGCAGGCAGCGCTAGGCTTTTCCAAATACAGAACACGAAAAATGAAGTAACTTCGTTAATATTTGCAGAAGTTATCGCGATTTATGTTTTAAAAACATCGAATTTTGGTCCGAGAAACGCCAGACAAATACTTTGTTTTTATTTATTTTCTCGTCATTGAAAGCTAGAAGTAGCATTATATATGCTCATAAATTTTTAATAATGTATTATAAGTATAATATAACATTTATTAAATAATAAATGTTACACTGTGTTTTCGAAATTAGCACTTTTTATTTATATAATTTCAACAAAATATGGGGGAATTCAGGCTATATGCTTTTTATCACATATCGTCTTCAATGTGTTAAAAAACAAGTACCTTTAAAACAAAACAAATATAAATTATTAATTATATTTTTTTGTTTCAATATTGTCATTACACAATACATAAATACATATGTAATTTTTAAAATGATATAAAAATATTTTATAGTTATTTTTCAATTTTATTTTGAAGCCCAAATTTTGCTACATTAACGTTAGTTCGCACGGTTCTAATTTCTATGTTCAGACACGTAGCTCAAATACAAAACATGTTGAAGTTAATATTGAATTAATTCGTTTAATACAACTTTTTTATTGTAACTGACTGTTCTGAAAATTACATAATCAATGTTGAATTAATAATTCAATAATTAATTTAATATTATTCATTGATTTATAGAAAATAAAAAATTGTATATTTTTTTAACTGGCTCTATTTTCTACAAAAACGATCATTATTGTACCGAAAAAATACCTGAGATATAATATCCTATGTAGAATAATATATTTTTTTGATTTTTTTTTTGTATTTTGGAAAATAGAGAAAAAAAATTTTAGTTTTTTTTGGCCAAATTACAAATACGAAAAAATTCAAAAAAACATAGGATATTATATCTCAGGTATTTTTTCGGTATCTTTAAGATCGTTTTTGTAGAAAATAGAGCCAGTTAAAAAAATATACAATTTTTTATTTTCTATAAATCAATTAATAATATTAAATTTATTATTGCATTATTAATTGAACATTCATTATGTAATTTTCAGAACAGTCAGTTACAATAAATAAGTTGTATTGAACAAATTAATTCAATATTAACTTCAACATGTTTTGCATTTGAGCTACGTGTCTGAACATAGCAATTAGAACCGTGTGAACTAACGTTAATTTGGAAACAGTCAATGCATTACTACTAACAATTTTTTTTTTAATAAATATATGTATCATTATAAAAATTTACAACACGCATTAATTTTCTCAAATTTTTGTCTTTAAATTATAATCCTTTTACCACAAAAAAAAAACTATATGCTATAAAATGTAACAAAATAAAATAAAAAATACGCCATCTTCAATTACAATGTACAAAAAAAAGTATCAAACACAGTAAAAAAATCTTTCAGAACTCATTATATTAAAATAAAACGGCTTTACTCAACGTCCATCTTTATCAGGAAAACTGATACTGATTTTGTATCAGTTTTTCCGACGAACATTGAGTTCGTCGAAACGTCGATTATTAATAAATATTAATACAGGAAGCCGTTTATATTTTATAAAAAAACAGTATCAAGTTTGATGCATTCTAGTCACTTTTATTCACAAATTATAACATTATTTATTCAATTCGTATATTAGCTGTATTCTTTTTATCTAAAATTTACTGAGGACTCACCTCACTTCAGATCAACTCAGATAATTTTTATTCTTTTTATCTTAACTGATCTACGACTAGGGCTGAAAAAAATCATGATTTTTTTAAAAAAAATCAAAAAAAATCGGATTTTTTTGATTTAAATCGGATTTTTTTGATTTAAATCAGATTTTTTTGATTTTTTCAATTTTATGTGCACTGTTCATTAAATAATTAATCGGATTTTTTTTATTTAAATCAGATTTTTTAGATTTTTTTCAATTTTATGTGCACTGTTCATTAAATAATTAATTGATTCTTTGTATTACAAGTAGAACTAAAAATTCATAAAACAATCCTATCTCAATACCCTGTATCACCGTAATTAACAGTATTAAATTTCGCGATGAGACGTTCGCACCTTCATCGCTACATCTTTACTGATTGTTAAATGAGAATATTTTATTTTGTTAGATTGCGTTATTATATTTTATCAAAATCAGATTATACTTTTTTCTTTCACTGTGTAAAGAATAAAATATTTGTTTCCTCTCAATAACATTTACTTTATTAAAACCTTACTCCTCAGCTATTTATTTGTGTTAATACATATAAAAAATGTGTCTATTAAACCACTTGATTAAATCAGAGCGAATGTTTTGCTGAAATATTTTTTTTGGTTGATTTAAATCATTGATTTTTTTAAAAAAATCATTTGATTTAAATCGCAATTTAAATCAATGATTTAAATCAATGATTTAAATCACTTGATTTAAATCATCGCAGCCTTATCTACGACAAACTGAGTTGGATACCTTCCCCCCTTACCGATTCTGCTGCACTCGCAAAAATAATCTCAAAATGAAGTGAGATACTCAGTTAAGTAGTAGAGGTTAAGTTTGTGTCAATCTTGCTGTTTTTAAGTTTAGCGACGAAAAATGTCATACGAAATTGAATGATTGAATTTAAATTTTATTTTTAATGTAAAATTTATATCAAAGATGTATTTCTGGATTCCCAAATTTATGGTTGATTAGAAAAACAGACATCAAAAAAGGTGTTAAAGAGTATTTCGATCTTTGTCACTTATTCGTGTTTTCTTACTAGAGTTTGAATATTTTGTTCTTTTATAAAGCAACTCAACTTACATCCACTTCGTTTCACCTCACTTCACTTTCCAACTGAGATGAGTCAATTTTTGATAAAAAGAATACAGCTATTGTGAACAAAAAAAAATGCATCAATTATTTTCACAAGCTCAATACGTTTTTATTATTGTTAATTATAGTGAAATTTTTATTCAAATGGGATTCCAAAGCCAAAATTTCACTATACGGATTAGCTCTACAATACATAGAGTCTTTAAATAAATTACATTAAAACAATTTATCAATGTTGATTTTTATTATACAAAAATTAACATTTAAAAAATTGTATACTATTAAAGAATATTTGAAAAATAAGAGAAATGGTAAAAGGAATTAAGCTAGTAGATAAACACCAGTGATCACAGATAATTTTAGCTATTTTTTTTTATTTTACAAATTTATTGCAATAAAAAATAATTTTTTTCCCCCCCTCCTAAAGATTGCATGACAAGACACATATTTGCTGAGTAAAAAGAACTAACATCAGATATTAGATTGAAACATATTTATATTAATTTATACAAAAAAGCACGAGATTTTTTCCGATTTATTTAATTAAAAATAATTAATTAGCACCGACCCGGTTTTAAATTCGTATTAATTAGATTTAATACCGAAAGAGAAAAGAAAAGAATTGTTTTCCTAGTTTTATTTTTCAGTCATTATTTTCATTTATTGTTAATGAATGATTTTTTTTCAAAGATTATGAAATATAGGTATATATTATATTTGATAGATTTTCATGTGTTTATATATATGTATATATAAAAAGAGATAAATTAAATAAGATATAGTAAATTAGGAATATGTATTTTCAAAGAGCTGTGAAGACACGAAGGCACAATTGGTTGACAAGTTTTTGTTTGACAATTTGTTGTCAGTAGCACCCATCCATCCAATTTGATTTTGACGGTTGCCGCTGCTGACTGGGACGGGTTAACTGCGGCCTTTTATATTTTCAAAACAATTAATTCAACATGTTTTATTGTAAAAAATCTTTCGCAACTAATTATAATTAAAATAAAACGGCTTCAGGTTTATAGTTCTGTATTAATATTTATTAATAATCCGACATATGTATGTCTTCATCAGGAATGATATTTACAGTAAATGAACAGAACATAGAAACAAGTTTACTGGACAACAAAATAATTAACTAGATCATAAAATTTATAAATTTTTAATTAATGGAAACCGAATTTTATTTAAATCAGTGCCTGCATTGCAGTGATCTTTTTCTTTATAAATTTCTATTGTATTTCTTATCAATACATACATACACAATCACGTCATGTACCCAAACGGGTGTGGCACAAACTCTTTTTATCATCCCGAAATCAGTCGCCTCCAAACATTCCTATCCAAACTAGCAACTTTCGCTTCATCCACATTCATAATTCCTCTCCTACATGCTCTTTTATTCCTACCACTTGGAAACTTTCGCTCACGCAAGCCACCCTCTCAATCATACCACTCCAATTACTCATCGGACGTTTACGCAAAGGTATACCATGAAAATCATTCAAATAAATCTTTTTAACCAAACGTTCATTAGACATTCGCTCAACATGTCCGAACCATCTTAACTGACTAACACCAACTTTTGCTACAACATTTTTTTTTCAATTTCACACTCATCGTATTTCGTACCCCCGATTCCTCCTATTTACACCCACATACTCCACGTAAAAATCTCATTTCCACAGCAGTCATTTTCCGTTTATGCTTTTGCAACCAAACCCAACATTCACTACAATACATCAACGTAGGCACCAAAACCGCATTATATATACTCAAACGAGCTTCTTTGGAAACATTTACATTTCTAGCAAAAGTTCCCAAAGCACCCAAAAACTTAATATTGATTGCTCTTGCAATTATTACAGTATCTTCGAATTTTACATCGTGAAGATATTCTAATGCATGTTGAGCAATAGCAGATTTATCTAGTTACTCAAGTTACCTAGTAACTTGTTTCTATGTTCTGTTATTTAATGTAAATAATACTTTTCCTCATGAAGTCGTACAGTAGTCGTGTTTTTTCAACAATGTTCTTATCTGAACTATACTTAAACTGATCTGATCTGTAAATTAACTGCGCTGTTTTCAAAAAAAAAAAAAAAAACTTTTCTCGTTCTAGCATAGCGATGGTCTGTCAAGGCCTGTAAATATGTCATCTCTCGATTGCTTGAACTTGAATTTTTAGTTAATAATTTCTAATTATTAATTTATTCTTGTTATACTCTTATCATTATTATTATTTTTACTATATAAGAATTATCAGTTTCGAATACCCCTATCGAATAGAAACGGCGACAAAAAATTATTGTAAGTAAATACTTGTCGAACCTACAAGTTAATTTTTAATTAAAAAAAAAATCATTAATATAACAGAATGACATCACTGTTCCACTGTTGCAAATTCATTTTCTTATATAATGTTTACAATTGAACAACACGATTGCAACAATCAACTTTAATGGTTATGTTCAACTGCACTTTATGTGACCCGAAATTTTCTTGGCGCTCGAGAGGCAAGGAGAAGGTAGCACAGATCAGTTGTGGTCTAGTTACAAATTTGTTTCAAAAAAACAGTTCTTACGTTGCCGGATCTGATCCGAGGAGCTTAAAGCTTGTCGGTCAGTTGAAAAAAAAAACACGACTATTGTGTACGTTGATTATTAATAAATATTAATACAGAACTTAAACCTAAAGCCGTTTTATTTCAACATTTTTCGTATATAATTCACTAATAAATTATAACGAATAGTTTTTTTTTAAATTATACGTATATTGGCCATAGCTACAGTCGAAACTTCTATTGAGTTCTTATCTAATTATATAATTAAGTAATTTTTAGGAAAATAAAAACAAATAAATGAAGTAAATAAAGAATCCATAGTTAGTAACAAAAATACAACAGGTTTTTTTCACACATACTGTATTTCAAAGAAACATGAATTTTTAGGTGAATTTATCGATTCAAGAGAAAAGTCATAAACTTAATTTGTTAGAATCGTTAACTATTAAGGGCATTTCAAGGCAAACAAAAAGCTATGTTCAGACATGTGGTGGGAATCCAAAAGTGAATAATTTTACATTCGATTTATTCGTTTAATACTTCATATTTATGGTAACTAATTATTAGAAAAATTAGCTAATTTATGCACAATTAATAATTTAATAACAATTTTTATATTCAGACAGAATTAGCATATAAAAAAATTAATCAAATATTTAATTGTCAATATTTTCATTGTTTATTATTATTTTGATTTCCAAAAAATATATATGTTGTTAATTGTTAATTGTTAAAGATTAATCATAATTTTTTTCAAATAAATTATATGTGTGAAATAAGAAAAAATCGCATTTTTCAGGAAAAATGATGAAAATTATTTTTTTTACAAATAAATCACACATACAAAAATCAAAATAATAATAAACAATGAAACTATTGACAATTAAATATTTGATTATTTTTTTTATATGCTAATTCTGTAAATATATAAAAATTGTTATTAAATTATTAATTCTACATAAATTAGCTAATTTCTTTAATAATTAGTTACCATAAATATGAAGTATTAAACGAATAAATCGAATGTAAAATTATTTATTTTTGGATTCCCACCACCTGTCTGAATATAGCCTTTTATTTGCCTTGAAATGGCCTTAACAAAGCATTTGCATTAAAGGAAAACATTGTTAATGAACATGCAGATTTATCTGACTCACCTCTTGTAAATATTGTATTATCTGAATAACATACTTTTAACAGTAAAAACTAATTTTTAAAATTTGTAAATTTATATTAGAATAATTTTAAGATTTTCATTTGTAACTCTTGATGATGGCCGAAAGTTTGAAACGATCGTTCGAGTAATTAAAATATATTTGTGAAACTAACCAGGTATGTTTTAATAAATCGTTTTTGTTTTTATTTCTTAATTGTTTTTTTGAAATAAAAAATTTACCTGGCAGCCGATTTAGGTGCTGGTATACGTGATGTGAGTCTAGGTATACCAGTTCCAATCATTGAAGTGGGTCTCGGTAAGCCGCTAGGGCGCATTTTCGGCCGAATTGGTACCGATGTACTTGTTTGTGTTTTTACTGTCTGCTGCTGTTGTAAATAGGGCTGTGAATGCGCTATCGAAGGAGGAACACGACGATTTACTACTTCCATTGGTTTCACGAATATCTAGAAAAATATCATTCATAATTATTATCGCTAAATATTTTTTTAAAAACATAAAAAAGTCTTTGTAAGAACAATTTGCATTGGTCACAAAGAATTAGCAATGAAGAACTTTGGTACCTAAATAATCAGCCTGAAATCTAAAAGCAAATAAGAAAAAGAAAATGGCGTTAAGGAAAGACAGCCAAGAAATTTCAAAAGTTGTATTAGATTGGAACGCACAAATTGGCGGAAGGCAGGTCGACCTCCAATAACTTGGAGGAGAACGGTTTTAAAAGAAGCTCAAGAAAGTGGAAAAACTTGGAATGAAATTAAAAATCTAACCAAGAACCGGACCCGTTAAAAATCTTTTATAGAAACCCTTTGCTTCTCCTAGGAGCTATATGAATATATTATTATTAATATAGTAAAAAATCTTTCCGAACTCATTATATTAAAATAAAACGGCTTTAGATTCAAGTTCTGTATTAATATTTATTAATAATCAACGTACGTCTTCATCAGAAAAACAGATAGAAATGACATTTACAGTAAATAAACAGAACATGAAAACAAGTTACTAGGTAACAAAATAAGTAACTAGATCATGAAATTTATAAATTTTTAATTAAAGGAAGCCAAATTTTATTTAAATTAATCCGAGATTTATTTTTTTACATATTCACATATTAATATAAATAAATATCTAATTTATTTAATATAATTTTTGTACTTGATATCATAAATCATAAACGATTTGAATTTACCTTGTTTGAAAATATAATTTATTTTTATAAATAATCGATATATGTATTAAAAATAAATCTCTTTCATCTCGATCTGACCATAAATCGATTTAAATAAAATTAAATTTGTATCGATTCGCCAGATCAATATTTGGAATAAAATGAATAAGTCACACACAAGTATTTCATTCAAGCAGAAATTAATGGATTGGTGCATAATTATCAGGCGTTTTTCTAGGCGGGTTATTTGTTAATAAAAATTGCTGTTTCGTTTACTTTTTTAATAAAAATAGGAACCGTGACTTCTATGCCCTTAGAATCGACCGTCTTTCAAGCAAATGGAAAGCAGTTATTGAAATAGATAGTGACTACGTTCCGGAATAATCATTTGAAAATGTTATTGTTGCATTTTTATGTTTCTCTTCTCATAATTGTAGGGAAATGTAGTTCCTGTGTCTGGGGACTTATGGGATCAAAAGGTTGACGGGGTGAGAAGTTGAAGGTTAATATTTTGACAGTTAATGAATGTATTACTGTACGTGCACGAATAAATAAATAATAATATAGTACAAAAATAGAGTTTAAATACAACACAATAATAAATATTGTTGAAAAAGCACCTGATAATTATGCACCAACCCTATATCCAGACAAGTAACTTTTATTTCAGCCGCATTTAACGATACCTCTCATACATGGGGCTCTTTTATTCTTACCTCATTTTCAGTCGGCCGGTGATTGTAGGTCGTATTAGCGATACTAGTCTTCTTCGTAATGGTATTATTAGCGTAATCACCTTGTCCCGTACTTCGAGCCAATAAAGGTAGCTTATCCAAGCTGCGATGCTGTTGAGGTATCGATCGGATGGGTGAGCTACGCTGCGAGAACCCGCTCCGCGCCGTCACACACCGTTCCGATTCATCCGAATCCGATAGCAAGTCTTCGTCTAGAAAACAATTTTGTATCGGCGATAATATTTCTTCGCTGTCCAGCATCAGTAAACGATTTTTAGATGGTTTTGGTGTTGAGATTGCCTGTTGTAAACCTTTACCCCCAAATCAAAAATAACATAAATCAAAATTAATAAGAAGGTTTCCAGGCAATAATAAATCATTAATGAAATTTTATAATTTCTTTTTATTTTGGACTTATCGACCGTTAATCACGAACCATCTTTATTTATAATATGCTGTTAAAATAACTAAACAAAATAATTTACAATTAAAAATGTGATTTTCGTCACGATTTGATTTACTTCGACGACATAGTTTTGAACAAAGTAACTTATGATTATATTTTAAAAACTTTACTTAACCTATCAAGATAACATATGACAAAGATATTAAAAATAAACATAATACTGAAGATGGTTAGTGATTAACGGCCAAAACGTTCAAAATAGAAATTATAAAATTTCATTAATGATCCATTATTGCCTACAAATCTTCTTATTAATAAATAAAATCGAGGATAAAAAATATTTTTCAAATCAAAATTAAATAAACAAAAGATATTATTTAAAGGGAACTCTTGGTTAAGAAAAAGTACGCACTTCTATATAATTTTCTATAAAATCAATAACAACAAAAATAATTTCAGATAATGAATAAAAATTGAAGTCAATTATACAAAAAAAATATATTATACAATTTTAGAATAAAAAATTATATATATTTGAAATATATAATTATACATAATTATTTGCAATATATAATTATTAAATTCTAACAATAAATTATATATAATTTACAAACGTAAACAGATATTTAGTACATACTGTAGGAAAATATAGTTCCGGTGTCTACGAACCTTTGAGATTAGAAGATTGAAGGTTGATGTGTGAGAAAGTAAGGTTAATGTATTGACAGTTAATGAATGTATTACTGTATGTGCATGAATAAATAAATAATATAGTACGAAAATAGAGTTTAAATACAAAACACATACTTACTTCGTTCCTGTACTTTAGCTAAATTATCTAAATCGGTAAAATGTAGTATTTTCGTTCCGGAATCTTTACTACAATTCGAAATACTGCTAGATCGTTCGTCTAGGCTATCAGCCGAGCCCGAAGCAGATCGTGCACTATGAAAGCCATCGTGCATCAGTTCCATACTCTGATTCAAAATCGTTCGTTTCAAATCCTCCGTTAGATTCGGTTGACTATCCGATAATTTCTCAAACGTCAGATCTAAATGATTGTAATCGTTTGGACAATTCTTCTCAAACGTACGATTTATATCCGGGCATGATGATTTTAAACTCGCTGTTAAGTTACCTACAAATATTTCATAATAATTATACACTGTAAACAAATTTTTTAGCGAAATTACGCGAAAATAGTAGTAAAATATACTAGATGTGAGCGTTCTTGTTTCTTTGTTTTTCATTGAAAATTTGTTTACAATTTGTGAGTTTTAATCATCCTGACGAAATACGCCTACATATAAAAAAATCTGTAATTTCATTTTAATATTGAATATTCCGTATTTCTACCTTAAAATTCTATAATTTTGTACATAATTCATAATAATCATATAAAGTAAGTAATAAGTATGTAAAATTGCTTACTTTCTGCAAATTGTATCACATACTTAATTAGATATTGTTGGTATAACTTCTTAAATTATGTAATCTTACAGCTTGTATATTAATATTTGTAATAATTCATCAAAAAAATTAAACTTAGTACATATTTTGTGTTATAATACTAATAAAATATTTTAAGTGTAATTCATTCATTTCAAAATACATCCTTTATGTAAATTTAGAATATGCCAACAATAATATTAGAGAACTAAACAAATTTTACCTATTTATGGAAAATAAGAAAATAAAAATTTACTGAAGTTCTGTAAATTTACGAAGACTTTACTAAAAAAAAAACTGTAATATTACATACATACTTTTCCATCTCGTTAGTAATATCATATTAGATAATGTTTGTAATAGTTCTGATATTATGTATTTGTAAACAATTATGTTAAAATTACAGCAGTTGAATAATTATATCTAAAAATACTAGGCATTATAGTGTCTGATGGTTTGTAGGTAACATTACATTTTTTTTTGTTAGAGTGTATATATCTTAATTGAATTAAGTAATAAGATTTACCTAATTTTGTTTTATCAAACGATTTTTTCGTAATCGTATTTGTCCCTGATAGATTATATTTCTTCTCAAATGTCGCGTTCAGATCATGTTCCGTTTGTTTACCGTAAGTGTTATTCAATTGTTCATTCGCGTCGTTTAATTTCATATCATAGGTCGTATTTGGATCCTGATTCTCATTCTCGCATACCACCGTCGATTCACTAGCTTCATTTGGCACAATTGCATCCTGATTTACGTATCCCGAATCCATTAACGTGGTGAACGTCGACGAACATAACGAATTGACAAGACTGGGCGGCGACATGTTCTGGAACGAGTCGATACTTTCGCTAGCATTCGCTAAAATACGTTCAAACGACGTATTAAACGCCGGCTCGGATAATTTAAAGTGTAGCGGACCGCTTAGATCGCCCGTTAAATTTAATCGGTTCTCGTTTAAGGCTTCCGATTGAAATGTGTCCGTTAATTGTTCTAAACTTGGTCGACTTATTCGTTTTTTAGGTCGCGTAAATGTACGTGTATCGATTATTTTTCTCGTATTTAACGGATCATTTTCTAGTAAATTGTTAACAATTCTATCAAAGTCTTGATGCAACCATTCATTTAAATCGCCTGTATACGGATTCGTTAATGAATGTTCCGATACGTATAACCTAAAAAAAAAAAATTAAACACTCACTACAAATCACTCGTTGCAAAAATTACTGTAATTATGTAATAAAAAATAAATTAATTAATTGAGAACAAACCATCGTTCTGAATCAGAAAAATCCATATCTTCTACATTTATGATATCATCTGGAGAAAAAAAAACTTCTCCAAAAGCGGTCATCGAAGGATCAAATATTTTGTGTGATGTGTTAAGATATGTATCTGTAGAAGTGCTAATATAACTTTCATTCTTTTGGGCTTGTTGCGATAATTTTTTAATACGATCCAATAAATTATGAACTTCCCTTGACAGTTCCATTATTTTAATCTGTAACTTTATGAGAACAGAATATAAAAAATACAGGAATTTGCTTAAAAACACCATGTTAACTATTGTAAAATAAATATGTAAACCAATTAGAAACATACCAATTATAAAAACAAATAATTTATAAAAAAAATCACTGTCAAAAAAATAAATACATCAATGCATTCAGTGCATTCAGCCATTTGTCATGCGTCAGACTTGTTTTTAGCTTGTTTTTAGATATGCGAGTGCGTTCAATCAACCACATTTTTCATACAACATCGTCACCAGCAATGTTTGTTGGTCAAATTTCACAACTGTGAAATATAATATATGTACATGTATATTTAATTTGAAACTTAATTAACTTTAATATAAAAAAAATACCTACCTAATATCTCTGTCACATAAAACTTTATTGTACGAAATGAATGGGCCCTAAAGTTTTATAGAAAAGCCGCTATTTCGGTCATTTAGTTTCACGAACAGTCTAATGCCCGATTTCTTCACATTCGGTTAAACCACGACTAAAGTTAAACGTAGTTTAAACCTTGAAATCGGTTTTCTTCACACTCACGAAACTCCGGCTAGATGTTATTCGTCGATTATAGTTAACCGACGAACATTGGCGGTTTAAACTTGGTTTATCTTCACCAGCGCCAATATTTAGCAGTATAACGAGTACAACTATAACTATTCATATCTTTCATAACCTGACGCATTTTTTGACATTTCGTGTTTTGCATTGATTTTAAATAAGATATTTAAATATATATTTTTTTTAATTTATATTAATTTTATTATTATAAAATATGTAAAATATATTAAATGTTATTTATAATAAAATTCAAATTAATAAATAAATGAATATTATTATATAATATGTGTTGACAAATTGTTTTAACTTTATTTATTAATATAGAATAAAATATTTTTTTGTTCAAGTGTATCATAGGACCTATAGTAGTTAATGATCCTTTATATTTAGTCAAATATTTATTATTTTTAAATTGTAAAAATTTATAAAAATCATACATTTTCATAAATACTACAGAAAAATAAATAAGGAACTTTTTTTTCTTTAATTATATTATAATAATTAATATACATATATGTCATAAGATAAAAATAATATTATATATAAAATATCTAAATAACAGTCAATGTAATAAATTGTTTGATATTTATAAAGTTAATAATATGCTTACAATCCGTATGACATTAGCTGAAATTTGATTTGCGACGATGCCAAATGTATTTTCTGGAGTTTCGAACCGTAGATTAGTTAACCCTACATGTGAGTGAAGAAATCCGACAAATGGTTATTGTCCGGTTAACTTTAATCGGAGTTTAGAAAATCGAAGTCTAAATAAATAGTGAAGAAATCGGGCATAAATAATAAAAAAATCTTTCAGAACTCATTATATGTATAAAATAAAACGACTTTATTTATTAATAATCTACGTTTCGACGAACCAATCGTCCGTCTTCATCAGGAAAACTGTATCAGTTTTCCTGATAAAGACGAACATTTACAATAAATAACAGAATCATATTTTCATTAATTAATCTATTTATTTGGAATATATACATCAAATTATAATAATATGTTTTTTAAACACACAAAATAAAATAAAATCTCTTCTAATAATAAAATAATATAAAAATATTAAAAAAATTAAAGTTGATTGGCGAAAATAAATTTGTGGAATCTTTTATCTTTCCAAGTCGGGACTTTTTGTAAATCTTGAAGTTTTTTAAAGGGACCATTTAACGTTCTAAAAAAAAGAAAAACATTGAAAATTATTGCTAGAACATATTCAATTTTAATACATTACCTAAACGTTAATATTTGTAAAGCGGTTTTAGGTCCAACGGTTGACAACATTTGCAGTTCTTTTTGTGTTCCTTTATTTAAAATCCTCATTACGTTATCACGATGTTTTTTCAATGGAGTATTTACAGTTTTCTTAGGAATCTTTGGCTTTTTTACTGATGACTTCTCAGTTTCGGTTTTTTCCAAAAATCTATCTATAGTACTTTGTCTTGTTTTTCTGAAAATTGATTGTCTTGGTGTTGGCACGGGAATCGAAACATCGCTACTCTTTACACTGAAAATAAATAATTGAACTAAATCCTTGAACTCTTATATAATCTTCTGTAATCACAAGTATCTATTTCTGATCAAATTTTTGTTTCAGGAATTGATGATGAATGAATAATGTTATCTTCTTCAGAATATAAAATTCAAAAATGTACAGCAAAGTATGATATACTAATATAAAACATAAATAAATATGAAATAACTAAAGTATCAATAACTGAAATCACAGTTTGAATGAAGCTTAATGATCATTAAATTTATGTCAAAGGTATTAGGTTTGTTTACACGCTCAAATAATGTGCAAGTACCCCATTGTTAGTTTATACAATCATCTTTTAAACTTTTTTTAGTACACGACTTATTCATTTATAAATAGTAAAATCCAAAAGTTTGTAAAAATGATAGATACGAGAAAAAAAAACAAGATTAGAAGTATATGGGTAAACCCATATACAGACCACTTTGACATTTCTCGGAAAGTTGGTAATACAATATTTTTATTAAAATTATAATTTATGTGGGCACTAGGAGAAACTTTTCTGAAAATTTGATCAAAATCGAATGAATAATCTAGCCACAATAAATTTTTTTAAAAAATTGTGAATTCTTTCCTCTCGATAACTTGGCAACACTGTATTTTGTTAAAATTGCATAATTTATTTAGGCACTAGAAGAATCTTTTATAAAAATTTGATTAAAATTGGTTAAATAAAGTGGTCATAATAAATTTTTAAAAATTTTAGTAATTTTTTCTCGGAAAGTTGGCATCACTGGAAAAAAATAAAACCACATGACCTTATCTTGGGTATTAGACAAATTTATCCTGAAAATTTCATTAAAATTGGTTGAACCGTCTAGGAGAAGTTGCGATCACAAAATTTTGACTGCCGACCGAGCGAGCGAGCTGACGACGCACATCCGTACACCCACATAAACTAAGTTCGGATTCGTCTGATCTAGAGGCTATA
This sequence comes from Clivina fossor, assembly GCA_963966155.1. Lineage (NCBI taxonomy): Eukaryota > Metazoa > Arthropoda > Insecta > Coleoptera > Carabidae > Clivina > Clivina fossor. The sequence continues at coordinate 12,505,147 of OZ014564.1, read as the reverse complement.
TGAAGAATTTCTATACAATTTTTTTTTTGAAAATGTTACAGACACCGTACGAAACACTATACTACTTTTCCTTGCAGTCAAAGTGGTAACAATTACATACCTTATTGTTTATTGTTGAGTACATGAAGTTTAAATCAATTAACATTTTTTAATTGATTTAAACTTCATGTACTCAACAATAAACAATAAGGTATGTAATCAAATCTTTTCTTCATATATTTATTTCTAAAAAAGAATGTACATGTCTTAGCTGAAGATGACCACAGGGCGGTCGAAATGTACATTCTTTTTTAGAAATAAATATATGAAGAAAAGATTTGTCTCAACATTTTTTAATTACATACCTATTAACAGTTTGATTTTCTTTAAGTATACTTCTCGGTAAAGGTACGGGTGTGGCTGGAACATTTGTTTGGTTAATCAATGGTTTTTTGGGTGATAGAAATTTCATCGATAATCGTAAACTGCGTCGTGTTGCGCGAAATGCTGGCGAACCGACGAAAGCGCTTTTCATTGGATTGATGCTGAAACGTGGTGCCGGCATTGGTCTCGGTAATGCGTCTTTTACTTTCATTTTTCTTAATCCGAAACTACCTGGCATTTTAAAAGTCGTACTATCATCCGGACATTGTTTATTTTCCAATGTCTCTGATTTTTGTCTTGCATCTGCAAGTTCAGATGCTAATGGACTTGATGTGTCAAAACACTAAAAAATTTTTTAAAATATCGTTTCATTTTTACTAAATATTAAATATTATACAAATTTATTATTTAAAATATTAAATAAAAAGAAAAAATTAACAAACCAGTTGTCGTTTTGAAATCGGTGATATTTTTCGACTATCATTCTTAACAGTCGTATTTGTCAAATGACCTAATTCGCTTTGAATGATTTCGGTAACTTTATTTTTAACTGTGGACCATTTTAACAATCTGTAATATAATTTTATTTTTATAAACCGCATATCTACCAAAATCAATCGATAATAGTAGTTATATACCAAAATTGAGAAGCCATTTTTTATATATATATTATAATAATTATGTATTATAATAATTAAATATTATAATAAGAATGCAAAACTAGAATAATTTTCTCAACTGTGATTTATATATTGTTTTTTTTTACTACTATCACATTTATTCCTATTTATTTAATCATTTTTATAGAAATAATAAAGAAAAAATTATACGGAAAATCCTGAGAGAATACTGAGAAGCAACAAAGAAATCTACACAAAAACAGAAAAAATAACAGTCACAATAAAGAGAAGAAGAGTGACTTCCTACGGACACATTAAAGGAATGAATGAAGAAAGAATGACGAAGAGAATATTTGGTATAGTTATAGAACAGCCTCCCGTTTTTGCGGTAGGTACGCGAGTTGAAAAACCAGTGACTGTCAAACTATTCGACAAGACAAAATATGATTTTAAATGTGTTTTAACGGTTTTTAAACAACAAACTCCTACCTGAAACCTACCTACCTAACCTACCCTAACCTACCGGATTTCTTAACATAACATAACATAAGGAACAATCACACTTCCTAACATGATATAAGTTTTAACGGACAAAATTGTCAAAATTACTAATGAAACTATTTGAGATTCACTGGTTTTTACACATGGGGCATGCGCATTCCGATGTTCACGCATGCGCAAATTTGGCTTTTTTAAAATTTGTGAAACGGGAGGCTATGGTAAAGTTCAGCCGAATATTTAACTAACTTCTACAGAAACCCCAAGACCCAGATGACATGGATGCAAAAAGGTCAGAAAAACCATGGAAGAAATAGATGGAGACAAGAGAAGAATTCAGAGGATTCAAGGCTCAAGGGTTTTCAAGAAAAGGCAAAAAAGGAGACAGGAGCAAAATGGACGGAAGAATGAAAGAGTACTGGAAGAGAAGAAAGAAGGAAGAAAAACAATCATGAGAACTTATTTCATAGTGGCCAAAATCGATGAAAGAAGAAGAAAGTAAAAATGATTAATCTTGATAAATAATTAATTTATAATTAATTAATAAAGATAAAAAAAATAAAGATTAATAAATTAACTAGGGAATCCCGTGACCCTTAAAGGGTCACGTTTGAAGTCGAAAATATTAATTAAACATGAACATAATAAAAATAAATACATAAACAAATAATAATAATAATAATAAAATATAAATTGAACTATTACATATAACTCAAAAGCAACACTTCTATCATTAGTGTACATAATTTCATCACACAGCTGTCATTTGACATTTGCATTGTAAACATAATTTTTTCAAATTTTTGAGAACCAAGATAAAATCGTAGAAAGATGAAACTTGCCTATTCTCAAATAGGGAATGAACCAATTAAAATGACACCACTCCCATCAAAATCGGTTCAGGGGTTTAGGAGGAGATGCTTGAGAAACATACATACAAACATTTGACAATTATTAATAATAAAAATGCGGCTTAGAACTGTCAGATGAGTGAAATTCCGAATTAAGTTGAAAAAGTGAAGACTTAAGTTTTTAAGCTAGTAGTGAAAAAAAGACAAAAAAATCTTTAAAATATACAAACATAGGCGGTGAATTTTCTTTATCGGTAACTCTTGTCGGCGTTGGTATGAAAGCTAATCGTTCTTTAAGCACTGAATTCACATGTCCGATAACCGTATTTTGTAATGCATCGGTACAGCGTTGTACTAGTGGGCTTAGCGCAAAAGACGACTGCCGTGTCTGACGATGCTGTGCCCCAATTGTTGTCGATGTAGAGACGGACATTGAATCAATATCCCCATAGGTTGGACTATCAATATCTTTACGAGGATTTTTCACTTGTGTCGATGTAACTAACTCCCGTTTCTTTCGCTTCTTTTTCACTGTTGTTGTAAATGTAAATGTTTCGGATGGAGGCAATACACCTAGGCAAACATTCATATGTGTTAATGTTCTAATTATTCAATGGTGGAAGTTTAGCATATTTTTTTTGTTTCTTTATTTGGTTGGACCTGGCTTAAAAAGTGATTGTTTAATTTATCATTTTTCTCGAAGATGCCCAGATTTCCTAAAAAATGCAAAAACATGTCGTGATGACGTCAGTAATGTCATCGCAAAACTTATGTCGACATCTGAATCAGACGCACATGTATTGCCATGGTTACCGATACAAGCTATTGGCTGGGCGTAACCGAATCAACAAAAATCAACATTTACTACGACATACGTTTTCAAAATTATATCTCACCAACTCTTCTGCGCTTGCGCACAATAGACTTGTGACGTCAGTAATGTCCTTACAAAAATTGTTAATAACAAATAAATGAAACAATTATCAAAAATTTTAATGACAGTTTCTCTTATTATTTTACATACATATTTGAGAAAAAATAATTTTACACGCAACTTCAATCACGCTAAACTTCCCCATTATGATTATAATGAAATGTAATTAATAAAAAAAAAAATAGAAATAAAAGCAAAATTATTTAGAATGACCGGAAGATTACTTAAACAATGTAGTTTTTAGCTATTATTTGTTTTAAAAAAACCTTTACACTTTTATTGGTAAGTAAATGCCAGTACATTGTATAAACCCATAAATAAACTGAACTAAATATTAACTGTTTTAGGATTAGATTCTGTTTAATTGAAGGGCCGGATGCAATAACCAGACATGCGCTCGAAACTTGACCCAGGTATAAGAAAAAATAAAATTTTTTTAAGTTATCCGAAATTTATTTTAAAAAATATCATCGTGTGCAGCATTGAAAAACACATTGATTTCTATAAGAAATTTTTTAATCCGACATTTTTATTCCAAGAAAAAAAATAAAAACGAATTTTTTTTGTTGCACTATTTCAAGCAAAATTCAATGTTTTTTAAAACTTAAATCGCGATAAATGATATTAAATATTAACGAAACTTTCAGATTTTTTCTGATTCGTACTCAGAATTATTTAGCGATTCTGATGGTTAAACTGAAATATATAAGTAACGATAATTTGTTACTAAAAATTTAATGTAAACAAAAAACCATAAAAAAGCACGTTTTTTTAGCTTCGGATTAATAAAGTGAGTGACGAAAGTTGCGCTACGAATATGTTTGAGTGAGAAAGTTGTTTGTTAATATAGAAGGAAGTTTTTGTGCAAAGTTGCAAGTCAATTGGTTGAATATTTTTTAAGATACAACGATTTCAATCTGAAATACATAAATGTCTCGCGAGTGGCGTTTACCGCGGCGACTGGCGGCAGCGCGTCCTTTCATATTAACAAACAACTTGCTGCCGCCGTAAACGCCGCTCGCGAGACATTTATGTATTTCAGATTCAAGTCGTTGTATCTTAAAAAATATTCAACCAATTGACTTGCAACTTTGCACAAAAACTTCCTTCTATATTAACAAACAACTTTCTCACTCAAACATATTCGTAGCGCAACTTTCGTCACTCACTTTATTAATCCGAAGCTAAAAAAACGTGCTTTTTTATGGTTTTTTGTTTACATTAAATTTTTAGTAACAAATTATCGTTACTTATATATGTCAGTGTAACCATCAGAATCGCTAAATAATTCTGAGTACGAATCAGAAAAAATCTGCCAGTTTCGTTAATATTTAATATCATTTATCGCGATTTAAGTTTTAAAAAACATTGAATTTTGCTTGAAATAGTGCAACAAAAAAAATTCGTTTTTATTTTTTTTCTTGGAATAAAAATGTCGGATTAAAAAATTTCTTATAGAAATCAATGTGTTTTTCAATGCTGCACACAACGATATTTTTTAAAGTGAATTTCGGACAACTTAATTTTTTTTCAGTTTTTTCTATACTTGGACTTTGGCCGGTCGAGTTTCGAGCGCATATCTGGTTATTGCATCCGGGCCTTCAATTATTGTATAAAAACGACGTTTCGACGAAACTGAACGCTCGTCTTCATCAGGTTAAAATTTATCAATGACATTAAAGTAAATAACAGTAATTAGCAACAAATTAAGGTGACCAGGTCTCAGGGTTTCAACATCTGTTCACAAGGCTCCGGGGTTTGTTATAAAATCTCCGGATTAGGAATTTTTTTAGTAAATTATTTAAAAAAAAATTCATATTGGTCCAGCTATTCTTTTTTTCTAAGTAAATGATTTAAAAAAAAAATTTAATGCTCAATTGTTAAGCTAGAAATAAAGTCCATTTTGTAATTAAAATTATTTCAGTACATAATCTTATTTTCGAGAAAATAGGCATTTTTCAGATAAGATATTTATATTAATTCAAAATGAAAAAAAATCATAAAATAAAGCTTGTAAGATATGAATAAGAATTGAATGGAAAATACAAAAATATAGTTTTTTTTCCCTAGAACATTCCAGAAAAAATGATTATTTTTATATTTTTGTTTGAATTCACTAATGTTGATTTTGATATTTTTTTCGTACTCCGGGTTTACCTAAACTGAAATCTGATCACCCTGGTTACTAGATATCAGAAGAATTATAGATTTTTAATTAATGGAAGCCAAATTTTATTTAACTCAGTGCCCCTTCAAAGTGGTTTATGTTTTTCTTTATAAATCTCTATTGCTTCTCTTATTAATCTGCTGCTAATATTGATTGGTCTAGCAACTATTACTGTATCTTCAAATTTTACATCATAAAGATATTCTAAAGCACATTCAGCAATAACAATCTAGAATATCTTCCTGATGTAAAATTTGAAGATACAGTAATAGTTGCTAGACCAATCAATATATACAGTAATAATTGCTAGATCAATCATTATTAGCAGCAGATTAATAAAAGAAGCAATAGAGATTTATAAAGAAAATAAAAATTTAGCTTCCAATAATTAAAAATCTATAATTCTTCTGATCTAGTTACTTATATGTCACCTAGTAACTTTAAATGTCATTAATAAAGACGAGCGTTCAATATCGTTGAAACGTCGTGTTTATAACAATAATTAAACAGAATCCAATCCTAAAACGGTTTATATTTAATACAATAAGTTCTGTAAAATATTTTACTATGTTAAACTGAACTAAAATACGAAAATCGATACCTGGATGATTTTTATCATATTTATTAATAATTTGCTCCAACTGTGGTGTGCTACGTAATGCCTTAGCCGCAACAGCAAATCGTAACGTTGCCAATGTCTCCATAACATCCGCATCACTAGGACTAACACACGCTAACAGCGAAACATAATTTTGCACGTTTAACGAATCGTGCAGGATTGTTGTAAGAATACTATCTCTGTATGGTACAACCATGGTACTACGTTTCTTTGACAATGCAATGATGACCCGCCCAACTGCCAGAAGACCTTTGTTTATCGTAACACCTTCCTGAAATGCAGGGCCTTGATTTCCCGTTCGGCGTACGCTTTCCGAACCAGCTAAATCAACCAAATGCAATTTGGAAACAACACTGCCACCATTTTGTATTCTCTCACAATAAACGGTAAAAATTGCGTGCGATCGGGAACTGTACGCGTTTAATGTTGTTGATCGCACATGACGACCCTTGCTACCTAATTATTTAAGAAAAAAAAATCTAATAAGAAATTCATCCTCTAGTTACAAGAAATCAACTATTTCTTCTTTAATTTAATTCGGAGATTGTAAGGAAATGTAATTGTAAAATGAAGCTAGATAGAAAAAAAGATTTGGATTCATGATAGAAACTATTTATTTTAAATATATCAGAAGCTAATACTTTAAGCTTTTTCAATACATAAAATAAATTGAAATTATAGAAAAATAAAACGGCTTTAGGTTAAAGTTCTGTATTAATATTTATTTATCATCAATGTTTCGACGAAATCAATGTCCATCTTCATCAGAAAAAATTATATATTTTATATCATTTTACCTGATGAAAACGGACGTTGAGTTCGACGAAACATCAATTATTAATACATATTAATACAGAACTAGAACCTAGAGCTGTTTTATTTTAACCCTTATACTGCGGATGGGCCGATCTATCGGCCCTTTTAACTCGTGCGAAAACTGCGGAGGGCCGATTTTTCGGCCGAGTTTTTCTACTCTTTTTCTACTTAATTTTTTTTTTTTCAATTATTAAACATTTTAATTATAAAGTATATTTCAAACAAGAAACACCCAATTTTGTTTGTATTTCATACCTACAAATATATATAAGCAAAACGCCGAAATTTCGGTCCGCAGTAAGGGTTAATATAATGAGTCCTGAAAGATTTTTTACTATGTTAAAATTATAGAATTACATATCGACTTAATTTACATAAAAAATGTTGAACAATGATACATTAAAGTTATAAATTAATTCCATTTTTGCTGATAGGATTTTAATTGTGAATTATATTGTATATTTTATAAGAATTGTGAATTAATTCCATTAGTAAGTAAAATTAATTTTTTTTGTTATTAAAAAATAATTAAAATTTAACAATTATAAAATGACAATTCGTAAATTTTAAACATATTTTGTTTTGTCGTTTTATTTTATGAATAATATTTCATTGCAACATTATCATCAGTACTCGAAAGAATTATAATAAATTTAATAAAATATTATCTAATTACCTACTAATAACCAGTGCCGTACTTCTTCGTTATTTTGTACACCAACACAAGTCATACCTTGTACTTGAAAACCTTTTACATTTAACGCGACTTTATTCGTGGGCATTAATAAATCGTAAACTTTTTCGTTATAAATTTCAACAAACGATATACTAATATTCATCGTAGAATCGTTTACAGAAGCTTCAAATAGTTCATCAAGTACACGAGGTATTAAACCGGCATCACTGTCATGATATCTTTGAGAATCACTACCCATTGTAAACGTTTTTCCCGTGCCCGTTTGGCCATACGCTAATATGGTGCAATTATAACCATTAATCATTTTGTCTACTAATGGTTTTACCATAATATGATACACTTCGCATTGATGCACTTCCTCCGAAAAAATGTGATCAAAAGCATATACATAACGTTTGTTATTTGATACCATTAATATCTGAAATTTAATCCAATTAATGCTTTGGAATTGCTACAAAAAAAATCAAACAAACCGGTGACTCTCCTTCTTCTTGAATATATTTTATAACATTTTCATCTTGATTTAAAATTAAAGGCCGAACTCGTACAGCAACTCGTATACTATTTTCCATATTCATGGTTATAATTATCAATATTTCTGTAATCAAATAAGATTTATAGTTTTAAACTAGGTATTAAATATAACTCACACTTTTTATAATTAATTTATATTTACGTCATACAGAAACGCAGAATTGAAATGTTTGAAGTTTGAATGATAAATAAACGGTTAAAAATCAGTCGAACTTGTATCAACTTGTCAGATAACGTAAAAAAAAAACAAAAAACAAAATTATTTCTTTTTTCAAAGAAATAAAATTACTTATTTATTGATATTTAAGAATAATATCATTACTAATAAAATATGAAACGATATTTATAAAATAACAGTTTGAAATTTTTAAACCTTCAAAACTCAGTCGATAATAACAGAAATTGAAAATTCAAAACATCATTTAATGACCGACTGAGCAAATTACAAATGTCACATATCAACAGGTGGTTGAACTTTGCCACGTGTTATAAGTTTATACAAACAAATCATGTAAAATTGGAAAACAAAATATGATTACTAGCATTTCAACGTTATCGGAAAATAATTTAAAAATGAATTTGGGTGAACCTGTATGTATTTTGAATATGTGTAGGGTGTGTATGATGACTAGCGAATATTTGAATCATGTTGTCAGCTACGAATTAACTTCAAAAATAATTAACATGCTTAATACTGTTGCTGAAATTAACGTAAGTTTTCCATTAAAACATTGTTATTTTAAATATAAATTATCAAATTTTCTTTTTATAGGCCGCATTACACGATTGTTTGCCTTCAGTAATTTGCGATTCATGTTATACACGACTAATCGATTCAGTCAACTTTCGAAATCTATGTATTGAATCAAATAATACACTACGAAGTTATTTATCGAAATTACAATGCGAATCGATTGATTTAACGAAAGAATCTAGCAATAATGCAACATCAGAATTGGAAGTTATATCAGTTGACAACGATATTAAAATCGAAACGAACAAAGACGACAATAAAAAATGCGAAGATAAAAATGTTAGTTTTGAGTTTATAAACATAAATCCTTTGGAAGAATATAAAGAACCAAGTGCGGAAGTATTGAATGCATTAGGATTAGTAAAAGTTAATTCTAATGACAGTGTTACTGCTAATGAAATTGTTAATTCCAATAATAATGTTAATACGAAAAATAATGTTAATGCGAAAAATAACAATAATGTTAATTCGACCAAAAGTGTTCGCGAAAAGAAAGAAAGTGGTGACAACAATAAACATAAACAAACTTTAAAAACGTCAAATAAGTTAAATAAACTGAAAGTGACTCATAATAATAAGGTATCGATAAAAAAATCAACAAAGAAAAATTGCAATGTATGTAATGTGGAATTAAGTGATTATGGCACATATCGGCGTCATTTAGCAACTCACGGTGAACGTCCGTATATGTGTAAATTATGCGGCAAACGTTTCGGTCGTATTCGTGCCCTTAAAGATCACATTTCAACCGCGCATTCCGGTTGTCAACCATATAGCTGTGCTCAATGCGGTGCTAAATTCGAATCGTTAACCGAATTAACCGTACACGTACGTCGACATGCGGGCAATAGTACGGCGCACGCGTGCCCAATATGCCCGTGTCGATTTGCAAACGCGCGTCAGCTGCGCGAACATTCCATAACGCACGAATCCGAATCGGAGGCGCAACAAATCAAAGAGCAGGAACGACCGAAAAAATACGCTAAGACTGCGACAGGATGTGGGGATCATGTATGCTCGCAATGCGACCGGAGATTTCGTAAACGATGCGATTTGGAACGTCACGAAAGGGTACATTCGGGCGAGAAACCGTACGAATGTAAAATTTGCGGTGGCCGATTTCAACAGGCGCATAATCTAACAAAACACATGGTGACGCATACCGGAATCCGATCGTATACTTGCGATATTTGTCGAAAAACTTTCGGACGGTCCGATGTTCTTGCACGGCATATGCATGTACATGAAGTCACTAAACCGTATACGTGCACTTATTGTACACGTACTTTTGCGCGACATTCGCAACTTATCAGTCATGTTAGTAAGAGACATCCGAATGTCAAATAACAACAAACGGTGTTACAATATAATTTTTAGATTTCGTTTAAGGGGTTACATATGTGTAAATCAACCAAAACTTTGACAATTGATTCAATGAAAATTGTCGTTAGATTGAAATACGGTTTTTTCCTTATTGAAAAGACCAAGTCTTGGAGAACAAATTGTGAGGTCGACAACTGCCGAAATCATCGTGGTTATTACAAAAACGGTCATATTGCATTCCGGAAAGTCCTTCGCGGTTGACAGCAGAACTCGCTTATTTGTTCTTCCATGTATTCTCTAACTTGTCTCGATCCAGATTTTTTTTAATTGATGTCTTTGTTGATTATTTAATTGTTAAAGCTCTAAAAACACAGGTAAAAAACGACTTTTTTGATAAAATTGCCACCATTTTGTTCCTAATTACTTTAAAGAAGAAATCTGGATCGAGACAGGTTAAAATGCATATGATCGTTTTTGTAATGATCACCAAGACACACAATTTATCCTCCGTATTTTAATCTAATGACAACTTTTCATTGAATCAATTGTCAAAGTTTTGGTTCATTTATACATGTGTAACCCTTTAATACCGTGCAATAAGTTGAACATTTTTTCTTCTTTTTTTTGTACTTAAAATATACATTACATATATTTTTTTATAGCAGATTATGAATAACTATAGTTTATTTTTTATTACGAAACTTATTTAGGAAATAAGAATAATAACTGAAAATACGTCAACTGAAAAGCTCTATCAAATTTTTAATTCTAGTGTAAGAAAATAAGACGTTTAATTAATATTATTTGCAATAATAACTAATAAATATTATTATTATTTTTTTTTAAGTAATAACGCAGTATTATCTTCTCAAACTTTTTATTATTGTTATTTGTATAAAAATTAAAATATTATTTTCATAATCGAAACACTTAGAATTTATATATACGTATTTTTTATAAGTCTTTGAATATTTTATATAAAAATTTAATGAATTTATATATTTATACATAACAATTGTTTGATCACGATGTCAAGCATAAATCATGTTTGAAATATTTTTAGAATAACTTGAATTTAAATTTCATCATGTTGATGAAATAATGTGGAAATTTTTGATTTGCGTGTGGTTTTATATCGCAATCAAAGATTTGTGTCCGTGCCTTACGAAATGATTGACTCAGATTTATAAAAAATATTTTTTTAAGTGAATTTATTCATATTTGTACATGTATAATTAGTAAGTAAAACTACAGATAATTATGAAATATGTATTTATTATAATTCTGGCACATTGAATAAAAATATACATCATAAAAATATATATATGTATATGAATATAATAAATATATGTATACCTAATAAAATTTCAAATATCTTTTTTGCTATCAAATAGACTTGTCTGTCTTTAGTGTCTAAAGAGAGCTGGAGGACCAGTACTTATAAATATTTAAATACTAATTACCTTTAAAAAAGTATTTAAAATACAACAGTAGGAGTAATACTTTATCTCATTCAAATAAAACGGCTTTAGGTTCAAGTTCTGTATAAATATTTATTAATAATCGACGTTTCGATGAACTCAACATGCGTCTTCATCAGGAAAAAAGATAGATAGTTACAGTACTAAATATAATCATGTATTTAGTATTATTTTTATTATAATGTAGTAAAAATTTAAGTTATTTATATAATTTAAGTTTAAAATTTATGTTATATTTTTTTTTAAATATAACATTTAATATTTTTTTCATGTACGTATATTCAATTAATTAGAAACATAGATAGTTTGGAGTATTCTAAATACTTTTTTAGTATTATAAGTAAAATTATTAATATTTTATACTTTTACTGTAAATACTACTCAGCTTTGTCTCTGTCAGTTATTATTTAATATTGATAATTTTTAATCGCAATCAAAATGAAATAACTTATGATGTTTGTTTATTAAAATTTAATTTCGACACGTTTTTGTAAGTTAGTTTAGCTTTTGAAATCTAACATTAAAATGTTTATTAAAATCAAAAACTCTATACACAAATTTTGTATTTACAATAATAATCAGTAAGGGTGTATTATTTGAATGAAATAATTACTAAGAAACTTTTTTTACTTAATCTAGTATCAAATTCTTCAAATATATCTTTAACATCCATTGTAGTATACAAAATTAAATGATATATGACTAACAAGATTATGAACTCAATGCGGCATATTCTTTAATAATTGTTCCAGCAATAACAAGCTGTTGAATTTCCGAAGTGCCTTCATAAATTTCAGTGATACGTGCATCGCGATAATGTCGTTCGGCTGGCATATCACTTACATAACCCATTCCACCCAAAACCTGAATCGCTTGATGCGAACAAAATGTGGCTGCTTCACTTGCGGCTAATTTCGCCATCGCCGCTTCCTTCGTATAGGGTTTATGTTGATCTTTCAACCAAGCAGCGCGCCATGTTAATAACCGAGCTGATTCTAAACGCAGTGCCATATCAGCGATCTTCTGTTGAATCAACTGTAATTTATTAATCGGTTTTCCGAAAGCGATTCGTTTGCTAGCATATTCAACAGCACAATCAAGCGATGCCTGAGCGATTCCTAAAGCTTGCGATGCAATTCCGATACGACCCGCGTCCAAAGTCATCATTGCGATCTTAAAACCAGCACCTGCTTCGCCTAACATATTTTCATTCGGAATTTGACAGTCTTCGAACATTAATAAAACAGTTGACGAGCCCCTAATACCCAATTTATCCTCCTTCTTGCCCAATTCCAAGCCGGAAATCGGTTTTGGAACAATGAACGCAGATATGCCTTTGTGTTTTTTCGCCTTATCTGTCGTCGCAAACACAACAGCTGCTTCGCTTTCAAAACCATTCGTAATCCACGATTTCGTACCGTATAACACATATCGATCGCCGTTTAATTTAGCGGTTGTTGAAGCAGCACCCGCGTCTGATCCATTACCCGGTTCAGATAAAGCAAAACATCCGATTTTCTCGCCCGTTGTAAACGGACGAACAAACTGATCTTTCTGTTTCGCATTGCCCCATTGCAGAACGGGGCCCAAATATAGGGAATTATTTACGGACATTATAACACCGGCACTTGCACATCCACGCGATATTTCTTCCATTGCGATTGCGTAAGCTAAATAATCCAAGCCAGTACCGTCTAATTCTTCCGGTACAGCAACAGCCATTAAACCGAGTTCACCCATTTTCTTAATTTGATCTTTAGGATATAAATGTTCTCGATCGATTTTTGCTGCAATTGGTTTCAATTCGCCTTCGGCAAAATCTCTACATGTTTTCTGTAACATTTGATGTGTTTCGGACAATGCAGATATACATGCAATTCCTCTATTTTGATACCGAGTTGTACCTGAAATTTTATTTAAGTGAAAATAATATCAATTAATTTTATACTATAAGAGATACTTACATCGTGGTAAACAACGAATAAGTTTTAACGGCAACATTTTGTTTATAATAATTTTTTGTACAACCTGTTAATTACTCAAAGTTTTATTTATATTATCATTTTTAGATCATAGACAGCAAAGATTTGGACTTTGATAAACTATTAAACTATTCACTATTATATAAATAGCTACATTAATTTCAGATTTTGGTTGGTTATAAATAAAAACCTATTTTACATATGATAAAATTTAAATTTTTATCTTATAATTTTTGTAGTATTACTATAAATTACTATTTATCTCAACAATATCTGAAAACCATGAAAAAAAACATATATGCCTTGACATAACCATAACCAGCCGTTCTCAATAAACAACTATGTCATACAAAAACTGTGTTTTAACATTTTTATATATTTTAATTATTTATAATTTATCGATAACATAATTATAAATTATAATTTGATAAATATCTTCAAATCTATCAAATACAATATTATATTGCAATTTGTTGAACACGTGAAAGATTTTGCTAATTTTGCTTTTGCATTTGTTGGTTCCTATCTTCATTTTAGTTACACTGAAAACTATAAATTACATAATAAACAAGATTAGAAGTATATGGATAAACCCATATATAGACTACTTTGACATTTCTCGGAAAGTTGGCAACACTGTATTTTAATAATATTATAATTTATGTGGGCATTAGGAGATACTTTTCTGAAAATTTGATCAAAATCAAATAAATAATGTAGCCACAATAAATTTTTAAAAAATTTGGTGATTTTTTTCTCGATAAGTTGGCAACACTGTATTTTGTTAAAATTGCATAATTTATTTAGGCACTAAAAGAAACTTTTATGAAAATTTGATTAAAATAGGTTAAATAAAATGATCATAATAAATTTTTAAAAATTTTACTAATTTTTTTCTCGGAAAGTTGGCAACACTGTATTTTGTTAAAATTACATAAATTATATGAATACTAGGAGAATCTTTTGTGAAAATTTGAGTAAAATCGGTTTAATAACATGGCCATAATAAAAATTTTAAAACTTTAGTAATTTTTTTCTCGGAAAGTTGGCAACACTGAATATTAATAAAATTATGTAATTAATGGGAGCATTAGGGAAATCTTTTCTGAAAATTTGATCAAAATCGGATAAATAATGTAGCCACAATGAATTTTTAAAAACTTTAGTAATTTTTTTCTCGGAAAGTTGGCATCACTGGAAAAAACCAAAACCACATGACCATCTCGGGCACTAGGCAAATTTATCCTGAAAATTTCATTATAATCGGTTGAACCGTCTAGGAGGAGTTGCGATCACAAAATTTTGTCTGACGACCGAGCGAGCGAGCGAGCGAGCGAGCGAGCTGACGACGCACATCCATACACCCACATAAACTAAGTTCAGATTCGTCATCTAGAGGCTATATGAAGGATTTCTATACAATTTTTTTTTTTTTTTTAAAATGTTACAGACACCGTACCAAACGCTATACTACTTTTTCCTTACAGTCAAAGTAGTAAAAAGTGATTAGATAAAATAAAAAATTGAACCAAAATGCATTATTTACTTCCAGTTAGCTTTGTTTATGGGCAATATGTGTGATAAACAGAGCGACAGAGCCGGCTGAAGTAAAATTATGAACAGACATGGGATGGCTACTATAAAAGTTATGCATAATAAAGACAAGTTTTTTTTATTATTTTATTAAAAAATGATTTTTTTTTATAAATTATTGTAGTATAACTTTAAATATAAATAAAATGTTATAAATACATATATAAAAATATTTTTAAACCGGTACTGACGGTGAAACGATATATACGCCATGCGCGCACATATATCTATATATATATAATTCAAAAATACAATGGATAAAGATAAATGTAAATAAAATTTAAACTTTGACCTCAATAATAATAATAATTTTCATAATTTTTTAACAGTTTTATGTCTTTACGTATTTAACCTCCAAACAAAAAGCAAGAACGTAGATATTAGAATCATTGTATATATATTTTTGTGAAGATGTTAAACAAAATTAACTTTATTAAATGTTTATCGCCTTGTAAGAAAATATCTGTTAATCATTTATTTCACAAAAATGTTATATATAATTTATTATCAATAATTTTTACAGCCGGTTTAACATGCCACCAAATACGAAAGATCGCCTGTTTGTCGGCGCTTTCAGAAACGCATCAAATGTTACAAAAGACATGTAGAGATTTTGCCGAAGGAGAATTGAAACCAATTGCTGCAAAAATTGATAAAGAACATTTACATCCAGCGGATCAAATTCGAAAAATGGGCGAACTTGGATTAATGGCTATGACTGCATCTGAAGAATTTGGTGGTACTGGATTGGACTCTTTAGCTTTTTCAATCGCAATGGAACAAATATCAAGAGCGTAAGTTCATGTTTTTGATAGTTTAATAAAAATTTAGTAATAAAATATTTGCTTTTTAAGATTTTGAGTTGAATACCAATTGTAAAAAAAATGAAATGGTCTAAAAAAAATTATGTAATTTTACCTATAAACCATGAGACACTATGATGCCCAGTATTTCTAGGTATAATCAACGATGTCAAAGTAAACTTATGACATCGTTGGGTATAATATAATTACTCAACTGCTGTAATTTTAACATAATTGTTTAAAAATACATAATATCAGAACTATAGCAAACATTATGTAATATGATATATTGTCAACGGAATGAAAAGGTACATATATATGTATAATAATACAGTTTTTTAGTAAAGTCTTTTTTAGTAAATTCACAGAACTTCAGTAAATTTGCTGTCAGTAATTTTCCGTAAATATCTATAATTTGTTTAGTTCTGTAATATTATTGTTGGTATAATTATATACATTTCTATCTAAATTTACCATAAAGGATATATTTTGAAATGAATGAATTACACTTAAAATATTTTATTAGTATTATTACACAAAATATGTACTAAGTCTCATTATTTTCATGAATTATTATAATATTTAAGAATTTATACCAACAATACGTAAATGCTACATTAAGTGTGTGATACAATTTGCAGAATTTAGCAATTTTACAAACTTATAGGTCATTTTTTACTTACTTTACGTGATTATTATGAATTATGTACAGAAATAACACAATTTTGAGGTAGAAATACAGAATATTTATAGTAAAATGAAATTACAGAATTTTTTATAGTAAAATTTTACTACTATTTTTTTAAAGTGTATGTTTTTTTTGAAATTTTATTTATTATTTATTTTCAGATGTGCAAGCACAGGGGTTATTATGGCTGTGCACAATTTATATATAAGTGCAATAGATAAATGGGGTACAAACAACCAAAAAGAACAATTCGTTCGACCTTTTACAAGCGGCGCTCAAATCGGAAGCTTTGCTTTATCAGAACCGGGTAATGGTTCAGACGCTGGAGCTGCTTCAACAACCGCTAAATTAATCGACAATAAATATCTAATAAACGGTACAAAATGTTGGATATCCAACGGCATACAAAGTAAAGCAGCCATTGTATTTGCAACCACAGACAAATCAAAGAAACACAAAGGCATTTCAGCCTTTCTCGTTCCGAAACCGATTTCCGGTCTTGAAATCGGAAAAAACGAGGATAAAATGGGTATTAAGGGTTCTTCGACTGTAACTCTAACGTTTGAAGATTGTGAAATTCCTTGTGAAAATCGACTGGGCGATGCAGGTGCTGGTTTTAAAATAGCTATGACCGCTTTGGATGGTGGTCGCATTGGAACAGCATCGCAAGCTTTAGGTATCGCTCAAGCATCGCTCGATTGTGCGGTAGAATATGCCGGCAAGCGTATAGCTTTTGGTCGATCGATTAATCAGCTGCAATTAATTCAGCAAAAATTAGCCGATATGGCGTTGCGAATCGAATCGGCCCGATTGCTAACATGGCGTGCGGCTTGGTATAAAGATCACGATAAACCGTTTACGAAAGAAGCAGCGATGGCGAAATTGGCCGCAAGTGAAACAGCCACATTTTGTTCGCATCAAGCGATTCAGATATTAGGTGGAATGGGTTATGTAAGTGATATGCCCGCTGAACGACATTATCGCGATGCACGTATCACTGAAATTTACGAAGGTACTTCCGAAATACAACGAATTGTTATCGCTCGAGAACTGATTAAAGAGTATGCTGAATTGACATTGTAATTTTCTGTCGTTTATTATTCAATAAAATATTAATGTAAATAGTTTCTAGATTTTATTTAATTCTGTTTGCCTATACATTCATTTATTTATTTGATGAAAAATAAGTATAATAGTAGATTAATTGCGATTAAATAATATGTATTAATAAAAAATCAAGAGTTATATATATTTTAAGATATCATCTTCTTCAAAATCATTAATTTTGTAAGTGTATATAATTTATTTCGTTTTCTTCTAATTATACCAAATTTTATGGCTTCCTTTAATAACTGTCTGACAAAAAATTAATTCTTTCGGCCGTTACTTTGTGAAATTTCATATTGAAGTAAATTAATAAGACACTATTTTATACTTTGATAATTTCACTCTTTAATATTGAATCGTGCGAAACTGCAGTCACGATTCAATATTAAAGAGTGAAATTATCAAAGTATAAAACTGTCTGACATTTCGTCTTGCATTTTCTAACGGAAAATGATGTTGCAATACGTAATTTATTTCTTTAATGCTGCAGCCATTGCGATTTAAATTTTGTATTGCGTCAATGATGAACGCACCTTTAACTGACATTTTATTTTTATTCAAAAAATTGTTGCCCCTTTGGATTGGCGCTCGTGTGCACACAATGCTGCATACAATGCCATTTCCGGTTTTTTCAGCTTGAAATTTATCCAGAAATTTCTGAAATGTTTTTTCCTTAGTTTCATGATCACTTATAGAACGAAGATGATTTTTTACGCCATAAACATTTTACAAATTTTCTCCATTGTAATTTATCTATTGTTTTTTGGTGGGATTCTGATAATGGTGGCTGTAACAACATATATAACATTTATTAATTATATTCATTTAATACAGGCCCTAATATTTTTGAGTGAAAAAAATATGTTTTTCGTTTTTAGTGAAACAAAACATTGTCTTACAGGTTTATTATTTACCATGAATATTTGATTGATTTTTTATTATATATGATATTACAAAATATAAATATATACTGTCTTTAATCTTTTATTTGTAAGTTTCGTGAATATTGTCATTATTAAATTCTTGATACATAGACTTTATTTTACAACGTATTTTTATATAATTGACAACTCAAAATATAAATTCATATATCAATGTTGCCAGTCTAGTTACCAAATATACCTACATCCCCTTTCTAAAGAATAGATTATATTATTTTTTTTTACTAAAATTTAAATAATAGTTTGGTAAACACATAAAAATATTAGCTTTTTTGAATAACAACAATATAATTTTTAATATAAATAAATATATATCGTTATTTTTTAAAATATTAGAAAAAGGCCCAAAAAACAAGCTATGTAAAATAAACAACCGTATTTAATTTTTCATGAATCCAGACTGCTTTGTACCAAAAAATAAATAAGTAACGTTTGTTTTCACCGTTTTGTTTGAAAATTTTTGGGGTATAACCCACAGATCATAAATAAGAGGTATAACCATAGATCAGCCATTTTTGGTAGTAAAATTTTTGGAATAAAAATTTTAAAATTATAAAATGTCTGTGAGTTTTTGTTATCAACGCATGAAATATGGGATTAAAATGAAGACTACGATTCTACAAAATGGTAAGTGCAAACATACAATACAAAACGATACAATACTATACAATTCAATGGCGAAATACGTTAACACAACAATTTGTTTTTGGTTGGGGATTTTCAGGTCAGATTCAACACATGTTTTGACATTTCGTTTGTAAATTTTTTTGAATTTTTTGACTAAAAATAAAATGTCAGTTAAAGGTGCGTTCATCATTGACGCAATTAAAAATTTAAATCATAATGGCTGCAACATTAAAAACAAATTACATAGTACAACAACCAGGGTCGGATCTAGAAAACTGTCTAGGAGGGCGCCATTTTGCCTTTTTTTTAGGATAAAGGTAAATAATTTTTAAGAAGTTGTAAGCCTACAAAAAAATTATTATCCCACCTTATATGCATAGCTGTATGCAAGGTGGGTTAATAATAATTGATGTGTGGAATATATATTTGGGTATAGTTACAGAACAGCCTCCCGTTTTTGCGGTAGGCACGCGAGTTGAAAAACCAGTGACTGTCAAACTATTCGACATGACAAAATATGATTTTAAATGTGTCTTAACGGTCTTTAAAAAACAAACTCCTACCTGAAACCTACCTACCAAACCTACCCTTACCTACCGGACTTCTTAACGGTCTTTAAAAAACAAACTCCTACCTGAAACCTACCTACCAAACCTACCCTAACCTACCGGACTTCTTAACGGTCTTTAAAAAACAAACTCCTACCTGAAACCTACCTACCAAACCTACCCTAACCTACCGGACTTCTTAACATAACATAACAAAAGGAAAATTACTAATGAAACACTTTGAGGTTCACTGGTTTTTATACACCAAATATGGGCGTTCCAATGCTCACGCATGCGCAAACATGACTTTTTTAAAATTTGTGAAACGGGAGGCTATGCTAAAGTTCAGCCTATATTTGTATGTATTTTGTATTATGTTCTTAGGCCTAAGAGGGGGGGGCATGGCCCCCATGGCGCCCCCCGTGGATCCGCCACTGACAGCGAAACGGAGTCACACATAATCACAGTAATGTGATAAGGCCTTAATAGAATCATTAAATCAAATGATTAGATCTTTACAAAACATTTCCAACCATATTTCAAACCATCCTAATTGGCAATTATTTTTCGAAAATATCATTAACATGATAGGAACCATTATTTTACTGACATTTGACAAAAATAGTGTTTGAATCTTAATAAAGAAATTACTGTGATACATATATGTTTTTAGTGTTTTATTTATAATTTTTTTTGTGACTCCTAGACGGTTCAACCATGGTTCAACCGATTTTGATAAAATTTTTAGGATAAATTTGTCTAGTATCCAAGATGGTCATGTGGTTTTATTTTTTTCCAGTGATGCCAACTTTCCGAGAAAAAAATTACTGAAGGCGAAATTATTTTATACTTTTTAGTCCGTATTAAAAACGTGATATGTATATTTTTTTATTTAAATAATTATTTATTTTTTAAAATTGAATTTGAAACATACACCAAAATAAATTTTTCTAAAAAATGTAGCTGTGTAATTTGGTCTAAACTTGACGTACCTAATTTCAAACCGTTGATACTTAACCTAGTTTTTAAATTTGAATAAATGAAAAGCTAAAATGCTTTTATTTTGAAACAATTAGTCATCTAACGATAAATATAATTTATTAATATATTAAAAGTAAATACAAAAATGAGATATGCACAATTGGTAATAGGTCCCGCGGGAAGTGGAAAAGTATTTATTATGATTTTTTATAATTTTATTGTACAATTTTAACCTAAAATACATACAAAATTTCAGTCAACATACTGTAGTGCATTTGCTCAGCATGCTGCAGATTCAAATCGAACCATAGAAGTCGTAAATTTAGATCCTGCAGCCGAACATTTCGAATACACGCCCGCAGTTGATATTCGTGACTTAATCAATCTCGATGACGCGATGGATGATGAAGAATTGAAATTTGGTCCGAATGGAGGATTAGTATTTTGTATCGAGTATGTTATTCTCTGTATTTATAATGTTATAGGTTAATTAACTAGTTATTTTACAGATATTTATTAGAGAATTCCGATTGGTTACGCGATCAACTTGGCGAAGGTGAAGACGATTATTTTTTATTCGATTGTCCCGGTCAAATCGAATTATATACACATTTAAAAGCGATGAAAAATCTCGTGAATTTGTTGCAAAATTGGGGTTTTAATATATGCTCGGTTTTCCTTGTTGACGTTCAATTTATGGTTGATGGAGCGAAATTTTTGTCCGGTACTATGGCAGCATTAAGCGTTATGGTTAATTTAGAATTACCGCACGTTAATATTTTAAGTAAAATGGATTTATTAAGCAAAGGAGCGCGGAAACAGTTGGAGCGTTTTTTGGAACCGGATCCGCATACATTACTTGCCGATTTAGAAAGTTCGGATTCGAAATGGTACACGAAATATAAACAGTTGTCCGAAGCGATTGGCCGGCTTATAGAAGATTATAGTCTCGTTCGATTTTATCCGTTAAATATTCGAGATCAAGAAAGTATTACCGATATATTACTAACTATTGATAATATCATACAATATGGTGAAGATGCTGATGTTAAAGTACAAGATTTTGATCCAGCTGAAGATGATGAAGATTAGATATTTTGTATTTGTTCTATATATTTTTTTTAAATATAAAATTTTATTTTTAAAAAATCTATTTAATTTTATCCGCTCTATTCCCAATATGTTACAAACTTCAAAGCAGATACCTAACCTATAAAAAGTTATTTATTTTATTTCACGATGGCAGTCTATAAGCAAGGAGTTTTTCTATTTAGACATATTTTATCAACAACTAATACTATATATCGAACAGGTAAATTAAGTAATTTTTACTTTTATTGAAGTTTGAATTTAAGAAATTATTTACGATTGACAGAAACACGTTCAATCAAACGATGGGTTTCACCAACACTTCGCGAATTAAAACGACGAAAAGATAAATTAGAAGCACAAGCTGAAATTCCGCGTTCTTCATTTCTGGAATGGAATAGAAACGCCGAATTGTACGCATTTCAAAGCAGACTGAATGAGAAATTTAAAAGGGTTTTATTGGAAAGAGCACTCACAAATCATTCGTACGTTTTAAAAGAAGCAACTAAACAACAGAATGCCGGATTTGAGAATGTCGATTTAAATATCGATGATAATAGAAGTCTTATTCGCGATGGTGAAGAATTTATAGTGAAATGTGTGAAAGAAAAACTAAGAAAATTATTGCCGAAATTTCCCGATGACGGTGTGAATGCTGTTTGTGAATATTTGGTGAAAAACGAATCATTGGCGCACGTTGCCTCGCATATTGGATTAAAAGATATTATATTATGTTCGGTAAGCGAATCTATTATTATATTTTTAACATAATAATGAAATAATTGTTGAAATTCTAGGAATATCCTCCTGATGAAAATACACTCAGTACTAGTTTACAAGCACTAATAAATGCTCTAATTCAATCTTCTGGTCCGGATAGAGCTGCGGAATTTGTTTATGATTTTATCGTATTACGGCAGATAGCTGACAAAGATGTAAATGAAATTTGGCATATTGAACAACCGATGGAGATGCTTTCGAAATTATTAAAATCAAAACCAGAAGCACGATTATGCAATCATTCTGGTGGTAATACTATATTAGCAGCATATCAAGTTGGTTTATATAATCAAGATAAAGTCTGTGTGGGACTGGGTATATATATTTTTCATTATCTATAATCATAAAGTTAGTGAATGCGTATGTCGACATTAAAAACAAAATTTTATTTTAATCAATTTATAAACAAAAGTCTAAAGTTTTAATAATACTTTTTTCATTTGATTTCCGTCCGAATTTTAAATATGCAGATAAATATTGAAAACATGCATAAACTCTTTTCCCCTATTACGAAATTAGTTTCTTCCAGACATTTCTATCTAGATAAGTAACTTTTGCTTTATCTATATATTCATGATTCCTCCTCTCATACATGAGATAAATATTTTGATATTAAAAATTGGGGAATATATAATTGCACGACAAAACAACTATGGAACGACAAAATTACTATATTAAACGACAAAAATGGGAAATTTTACAGAATTATTATATAAAACGACCAATACAGCATGACAAAATAAATGATTGTTTTTTTATTTGTTTAAAAGTTTAGTCAGACTTATTGCTAGATAGAAAGTTTAATTTTATTTTTATTTGTTTATAGAAGGTCAATGATTTGGTTGCGCTGATTGTTAATTTTTGTTTTTGCTGTTAGAATAAATATTTTTTAGTTCACTTATATTTTTGACGTGAGAAAAAAGATTTTGTCATTCACTTATGATTTTTTTTATTGTGAACAGTTCTTTGTCGTGCATTATACCAATTTCGTTGTGAACATTACTAATCATGTCGTACGAAAAAATACTATCCTTAAAATTTTATGACATACATTCACTGGCTATCAAAACTATATCTATATGGTTAATTGCCAGTTTCATAATGAACACTTTAACTAAAGTCGACTTTAAGCTGACCAAACAAATAATTTTACTATTAGAAGTTTGAAAAGTTGACAAAGAAGCATCGTTTTATTGATAACAATAATAATTATGCCGGTAGCATTTAAAAAAAACGTTGATTTTTTGCCGGCTTAAAGCGGACTTTAATTAAAGTGTTTATTATGAAACCGGCTGTAAGACATTAAAGCTCGATTTACATTATACTAGATTCGGCTAGAAACTTTTACTAGTTTACATACTAGATTGGAACTAGAATCGTCTTTAAAGTAGTTAAAACTTTTTATTTAAGGCGCATGCTCATACTTTTTAGTTGTACGCAGGCGCGGAATTGGATGTGAGTTAGGTTTGCCAACATCCAAAATGTACGTAGTGTTTATATACCAGTTTGTTATTGTGTGAAAGTAAGAGGTTAAGTACAAAATGAAGTTTCATAGACGTAAACATGAAAAACTAGTTAAAATTTCAAAGATTTTGAAGCTTTCTGAGTTACTTAGTTACGCATTTACACTTTGCACAGAGTTGGTAGCACTAAATTACCGCTAGTGCGCAGGTCTAGTATAGAAACTTGGATGAAAAATTGGTCCGGAGCTAGTTTGAAAATCAACTTCTAGACGATTCTAGTTTGAAAACTTGACTGGATTTTTCCTGATTTACATTATCCAAGTTTTGACAAGTAAACTAGTCAAAGTTTCTAGCCGAATCTAGTATAATGTAAATCAAGCTTAAGACATTAAAAAACTATTTTGATAAATATGGGATTTTTAGGTTGGGGTGAAAGTATCGAAATTGCGATAGAAATGGCAGCCCGTGATGGTTTAAAACGTTTATTTAATACAACCGATTCAATGCCAGCTTTAACCACAAACCATCCACAAAATGCTGACGCCATTATAAATCAACGGGCAACAGTGCACAATTAAATTATTATAAAAATATATTCTCTTTTTTTAATACAAATCACATACAAAATACGGTATTATAAAACATCTAAATAATATTGAAATTACAAAATTGTATAAATAAGGAACATTAGAAATTAAATTAATATATATATATAAATTAAAGTATTAAAAATAGTTTATTCAGCAGCTGAATCCATAATTAGATTTCCATCCTTGTCTTTGAGTCGAATACGTCCATTAGCGTAACGTGTTTCTTGTACACCGTCCGGATAAAGGAGTTTGATTGTTCCGTCCGGATATTCGCGACGCTGAAACATGCACAGAATTTATTAGGGCACATATAGTCGATTTTTTAACTAAAATGAGTAAATGTAAAAGTAAGTTTTACACTATAAAAGAACACCAGAATTTTTTTTTTTAAAGCAAGTTTAATTTGCAAAAATCTGTAATCTCCACATTTGGTTTATTTACTTAAAATCATAATTAATTATATTAATTAATTAGGTTAAAGTTAAACAAGAATAAAAAGCAGAAAATAATTATCTAAATAATAAAAAAAAAACAATATACCACGTTTTAAGGCCATTTCAAGGCAAACAAACGGCTATATTCGGACAGGTCGTGGGAATCCAAAAATGAATAATTTTACATTCGATTCATTCATTTAATACTACATATTTATTGTAACTAAATATTAGAAAAATTAGCTAATTTATGTACAATTAATAATTTAATAACAATTTTTATATATTTACAGAATTAACATATAAAAAAAATTAATCAAATATTAAATTGTCAATATTTTCTTTGTTTTGATTTCCTAAAAATATATATGTTGTTAATTGTAATAAAGATTAATCATAATTTTTTTCAAATAAATTGTATGTGTGAAATAGCCGTTTGTTTGCCTCGAAATGGCCTTAAAAACGGACTAATAAGTATAAAATAATTTCTGATAGCCCCCCCCCATACAGATTTATAGCCCCGCGTCTATTGCAATAGTAAGAAGTATAGGGAGTAGCTGTCGTTGCCCCATGTTTTTCTGTATGGGTTATAAATCTGTATTGTGCTAGGAGAAATTATTTTATACATTTTAGTTCGTTTTAAAAACGTGGTATATTAATTTTTTTTTTATTTAAATAATTATTTATTTTATACTGTAAATTAGATACGTAAATAAAAATAAGATTCTAAAAAATCCCAAAACCACACTTAAATTAAAATAAAGCTAAATACATATTTCGGAAGCTAAGCTTCCATCTTCAGTAGCTAACTAAAGTTTACAAAAAAATCTTACATGTGATCCGAAGTACATAAACACACTTAAGCACTTCAGATCACAGGTAAGATTTTTTTGTTAACTTTATTTAGCTACTAAAGATGGAAGCTTAGCTTCCGAAATATGTATTTAGCTTTATTTTAATTTAAGTGTGGTTTTGGGATTTTTTATAATCTTATTTTTATTTAAATTTCGCCACAGTAGATCATTTTCTAATCTCATACTTAGATAATAATAATATACATATTTCTACTTTTTTTTTAAAATAATTTAAATATAAAACAAATTAATATTTCTTTCTAATATGAGGGGGGTTTAGTCATATTTTCCGCCTAGGGGTACAAATAAAGCAAATTCATCTCTGCTTACAAGTATTTAGTTTTTAAACTAGAAAAACTAAATACTATAAACACACCTTATGATCCTTAGTATGAACCTCCTTTTGTCCATTAGGCAACGTAAGTACTTTTTGTCCATCACTCATAGTTATAACCGATGTACCATCAGGAAACGTAATTTCTTCCGTTCCATCAGCCGCTGTACACTTCCTACAACCATTCGGAAAGAGAATTTCACATGTACCATCCGCAAAACGTTTCTCAACCTGACCGGAAGGAAATTCCAAGATTTCAATTCCATCCGGATAGGTAATATGCGTTGTTTTCGCGTCCGAATATAAATATTTAACGACGCCATTCGTCCGATTCGTTTCTTTAACATCACCATTATGATATTGCATTATAATCAAATCGCTGTCAGCGCTTATTGTTTTTATATTTCCATTCGGATAGGTGATGTATGTGCTGCCATCGTCGAGTATTGTTTGTTGCTTTTGTGATGTTGAAGCGGTCGAGTCTAGGGTTTCATTGGCTGGCGTAAACGTATGGGTGGGAATTGTAGGTGATAGTTTGCCGAAGACGCGTTCGTATTCGCGTTCAATTCGATCGAAACTCGGTTCGTATTCGTGGTCTTCACTGTACGATGAATGAGATGTACGTGTAGTGTTTAGAGACGATTCGGGACTATTTTCTTTGTTTGATGTTTCGATTGGTTTGGGTGATGGTTGCGCTCGTTTACGAGTTACGCTTGATTTTTTATCTGCAAAATATATTAACAAATTTAATATGTTTCACTTTTTAACAGGGCTTCGAACAAGAAACCGATAGTTCTGCTGGAACGAAAACCGGAACTGAACCGAAAAAAATATTGGTTTATTTTGTTTCAATTTTTGTATTATATGGATGAATACGCAGTTATTGAAATTGAAATTAGGGACCACTTTGAGGAAGGTGTATTTTTTGATAATAACTAATTTAAATGAAAATACATTAGAAAATATTTTAAGGCCAGTTCAAGGCAAACAAAAAACTCTGTCTGAATATAAAAATTGTTATTAAATTATTAATTGTACATAAATTAGGTAATTCTTCTAATAATAATTAGTTACAATAAATATGTAGTATTAAACAAATAAATCGAATGTAAAATTATCGTTTTTTGTATTCCCACCATCTGAATATAGCCTTTTGTTTGCCTTGAAATGGCCTTAATAATTAGAGGTAATTTTCTTTTTTTTCTAATTATAAATAAATGAAAATCATCTATACAAGATTTTGTTACGTTAACAAATTACGTTAATAAATTATATTATTATCATACATTATATACTTCTAATTATTACATCTTTCATTAATTAATAATAATTATTATTTATATTATATTACTGTATCAATTTATGCAGTGAGCTTATTATAAAAGTAGGAATAAAATATTCTAAATTCTGGTAGAAAATAAGTTTTTAATACAAATAGAAATATTGAAAAAATTTAAAAATTGATCATTCGGAACTGAACCGAAAAAAAAAAGTTATTTTTGAACTGGAACGAAAAATATAACGGTCTGAAGCTCTAAAATAGAGAAAAGAAATTTATATTAAATACTTACTAATCTTTCGTTCTTTGCCTTCAGGCGAGACCGTATCTGAACTATCCGATTTACCATTCGTATTTTGCGTGAGTTTCGTAAGATTTTTATTGATTTCATGTAAAACTTTCGTATCGGTAGGTCGTCGCGTTAACAACTGTTTATTGGTTGCTTCTAATTTAGCATTCTTCATTCCCAAATCATTATTTTCCGTTCGCAGCGTGGCATTCTCTTTTTCCAAGTGTCGTAATTGATTCCGTAGCCGAGCTTGCGTCGCACCCCATTTCGATTCTTTCAATTTCATCTCTTCGCTTAACGAATTGACTTTCGAACGTAACACGTTTACCTCCTCCCTTTCTTTCTGTCGTAATGTTTTGCCATCTTTCGCTTCGCGTGCGTAACGATCGTAAACCGTTCGTTCACGTGCTAATTTCGAGCGTTCCTCATTCAATTGTCCCGCGATTTGTTTGCGTTGCTCTTCGATATCTTTCTCCAATTGACGTTTCCGCTTATCCAAGTTACGACTATCGGTTTCGAATTGCGATTTGAGTTGATTTAGTCGGGCGTTCTCCGAACGAAATGTTTCGATTTCGACTTCGAGTTGTTCTAAACGCGTCTTTAACAATTCGTTTGTGATCATTGCTTGATCGGTATTTGTTGCCGCATCGCAAACTTGTACTGTTTGAAAATGCCGTCCATCGGTTATATCATTCGAATCTAAACTTGAATCTGAATATTGACTTTCATCGTCGTTTTCTTCAGTGATTACTGTCATTTCTTGTTCATCAGCTTCGTCAGATTCAATGATACTTTCATGTGTAGCAAAAGAAACTGTTCGTTTCGGTATTGGTGATTCTAAAATTTCAGCGTCACTATTTTGATCGCTTATCATTTTTGCATAATGAAAATTTAACATTTTTCTAGGACTTGGTTTGCCTGATTGTTCAAATAAACGTGTCACTATCGAACTAGTTGAACAAAAACTACTGTTTAAAACTTTCTGTTCTAAAGTTTCGAATATTTTTAATTCATCAAACAGTTCGCGTTCCAAGTTTGTTTCACTATTTTTGGCTGCTGGACTATTATTATTACTGCTAAATATACTTGGATCACGGTTTCGCATTTCCAATAATTCCGCTAAAATTGTTTGATAATTTGAGGTAGTTTCTGGTAAACAATTTGAGGAACTTGATTGAAAAGCAGTTTCGTTAAATGATTTTATAGAATTTTCTTTTATCAGTTTTTCCTCGCTTGTTTTTGAATTTAAATTAGCATCTTTATTAGTTACTGTACTTTTACTATTTGTCGTTTTAGTAGAAGTTTTATTATTAGTTTTTTTCGTTGTAAGTTTCAAAGAATTTTTTGCTTGCGGTTTATTTGGAACAAAATCTTTCGCGGTCATGCGAAAGCGACTAAGACCCGTACCTTTTTTCAGAAAAGCTCTTTTGGGCTTTACATTCTGAGGCGTATCCACAATCACATTTTCTTCATTCAATTTTTCTTCTAATAACGCATTAAAATCTGTAACTGGTGTTGAAATTATTATCTCATCGTGAGATGTGTTACCTTTTTCCGTTTCGCTTTCATGATGTAAATCTTGTGAATTTTCATTATTTGATTTAGAAACAGACTTTATGCAACAGGAAATAGGTGATGCAAATGCTTCTTGCATTCGTTTCTGTTCGTTAGAGAGAAATTCATTTTGTTTCGCTTGTTGTTCATATAATCTTTGTTGTTGCTCTAACTGCCACTGTTTTAATAGTTCGATACGAGCGAACAAATTTTTTGGTGTAGATGGTGATGAATCAGACATTACACTTTAGTTATCTACCACTTACTTATTATTTAAACATTTTTAATAATAGGTTAGTTTGACTTATTTTTCAAACTTTCAAATAAATTATTTGTAATTAAGTTAGATACGTTTAAGTGCCAACATGGATAAAAATAAATCGTTAATAAATTTATTAAAAAAAAACTGACAATAGTCTATTGTTTAATAATTAAATTTATTTAAATAAATTATTTAAATAATTAATAATAATAATAAAATAAATTATTTATTTTAATTAAAAAAATATATATTACATATTCTCCAATTATTAGCACTAGATGTCACTACTGTGACAAAAAATATTGTCGATAAAACAGGAAACATAGTTCAAATTTTTTCAAATGAAACCTTTTTTTTATATTTTATATAAATTTAAATAATTACAATTAAATAATAATTTATAAAACAATGACATGTGTATACCGAAATTCTTCCTTAATTGTAAGATTAAGTGAGAAATGTGGTAAACTACTTAATCCATCCATTTTCTGTCTTTCAAGAGTTGAATGTAAAAGTTGATATCTATTTTCACTAAAAATATAATTAAATAACAATAAAACTAATTCGTTTTAATGATTATATCCAAATACCTAGGTTTCGCTTTTTTATGCTTTAACATCGTGTATTTACTAAATTGCGGTGCAAATCTATATGGTAAATAGTTGATTGCTTCTAAACGGCTGTTAAAAAATAAATAGAATATTAATTGTACTATTAATTGTTTGTTTTAATTAAGGAAACCTGTAAAAATCATCGTCTTCACCTCCCCATCCTTCAAATAAATTCGACATTCCATTAATGCGTTTAAAATAAAATGTTTGTATAGATATTACGCCACCAGATAATCCCTCGTACGGTAAATTAAAACTAAAATTATTTACATAAATCTATATTTATATATTTGATGGAAATGACAATAAATTGTTTCGTTACCGAAATGTATCGAGAGAACTGGACATGTGTCTCGGTTGTTTTGCGCAAACATACATATTGCCTGTAGTTAGCGGTATCAGATCTACATCGTGTAAAATTAAACAAGGAAAATCTGCATTAATTGCTTCTTGAGCGCCAATATTAAACAATTTTGCTCGGTTAAAAAGTAAATTATCTTGTTGATCGACTACATAAATTCTGTAGTGAATATATTGATTTTGTAAAAAGTGATGCATATAATTTAAAAATATTTCTAATTGTTCTGGTCTATTCCGATATGGTATTATAATAGCGACTTTAAATAATGATTCACAATGTCTTGGCATATATTCACCTCCTTAAAGATACATATATAGTAGTATTTTTGTGGTGGTAAAAATATAATAATTCCATTACCTGGTTGAGGAAGTTCATAGTTATACTTTTTAAATATATCATTTATACTTATTTCATAATTATTTTTAATTACATGCTCATATGAACATTGTTTTAGGTTAGAGTATTTATTTTCTTGAAATTGAACTAATTCATCTAAAATTTTATTAATTGGTATATAAAAATAATGTTTTGCATGTCTATCTGGATGATAGATAGAAAATAAACAAAATATAATTATTAATAGTACAAATAACCTATAATTACAATAAAATGTCATTTTTGACAGTTCATATTTGAAACTTTAATAATACTGTGAAGCTAGCAATAGATGTTAAAATTAATTTCTCATTTATAACGTATTTATATTATATAATAATATATTTTTATATATCATTTATGGTTTAGAATTTTGGTTTTTATTAAAAAAATCTAATTTATGCATTAGATACTTCATAAAATGATGAGAAAGTATTGTGTGCCTATTTTCATATTAGTTATTATTTCTTATTTGAACACCAATCGAAAGATTGACGTGGAGTTAGACCAAGCATGCGCTTGTTAGCCTTACGTGGCATAAGTTGTGGATGTTTAGAACAGTGATGCCTTATTTTCAATATTATATTAATTAAACGTTTAAATTTAATATTGTAAGTACAATATTTAATTCTACACAATCGTACAATATTATTGTTATATAAAACGTATTTATTAGTTGTTTCATTATCGAAATACGATAAACTTTTAATGAGGTCAATTGGAAAGTTGATTATGTTAGTTTGATTTAATATTATTTAAAAAAATTGTTTGTCTAACATAGTAGAAGAAATAGTGTACGTAGGTATTTGAAGGATAATATTTATATTTTTAGAAGAAAATGAATCCACAATATATGCCCCAGCCACAATTTGGGGGACAGTCACAGGGGTTTGTACCAGGCAAGCAAGTACCTGGCATGCCTCCACCAGGTCCTATTGATACAACATTTGAAACTAATAATGCTCCTTCACAACGTGAACATGGTACTGTACAAATATTTAATATTAATAGAAAAAAAAAAAAACTGTTGACATCATCATAAATAATTGTAGGCGGATTTATGCCACCGCAAGCAACATATGGTTTTAAAGGATCAGGTGGAATGGGAGGAGGATTTCCACCGCAGAATAATGCAATGTCTGGGCCACAAGCTCCACCTCTACAACAACAACAGAATAATCCATTGAGTGCACCACCGCCAAGAATACCTGGTCCAGGTGCAGGTCCGTTGCCACCAAGTCAAGTACCGAGAATGCCACCGGTTCCAATGCCTCAGCATCCAGCAGCACAAGGGCAAACAATGCCTCCGCCTCCGTCTGTTTCATCGCCTTTACAGCCGCCACCGATGCAAAATGGACCGTCTGCTGCTGCTGCTACTGGCCCCACAAACATGATGCCACCGCCACCTCAATCGCCACAAAGACAAATGCAAATGCCACCGCAACAGCAAGCAGCGCTACCTTTCCGGCCCCCACAACAACAAATGTGGCCGCCAACTAGTGTTTCCGCTTCCGCTTCCGATCCGATGGGTTATTCAACTGGTCAAACGGGCCCGCTTCCACCACCACCTACCGCACAAATGCCACCACCTCCGGCAGCACGGTCCAATATGCCGCCGCTCCCAGGACGAAACTATCCTCAACCACCATCCGCAAATAATCCCTACGGTGGTGCAAATCAACTTAGCGGCCAGATGGCCGATATGAATTTGACTGGTACTAGACCTCAATATCCGATCAAGCCTCCTCCGTCGGCGATAAATGGTGCGCCCGACGCTGGTATGCAAATGCCGCCACCACCTATCGCTAATCAAATGCCACCGCCTCCTGGTGGTCAGTATATGAATGGATCGCATATACAACAACAACAACCACAATCACCGTTGAATCGCATGGGTTATCCGGCACCGATGCAACAACCTCAGCCGCCGATAGCTGGACAGATGCCAGGACAAATGGCGGGACAGATCCCGGGACAAATGCCTGGTCAAATGCCGGGACAAATGCCGGGACAAATGCCGGGACAAATGCCAGGACAAATGCCGGGACAAATGCCAGGACAAATGCCAGGACAAATGCCCGGACAAATGCCCGGTCAAATGCCAGGAGGTCCTTATCCACCTCAACCTGGTTATCAATCGCAACAACCGCCAGCGAGAAGATTGGATCCGGATCAAATGCCCAGTCCAGTAAGTTCAATATTTTTTAATTTACTATACAATTAATTCGTTTTTCAATTAATTTATTATCTTATTAAAAGGTAAGACATTTAACATAATTTTTAAAATATATGGAAATTAAAATTTCTATTGTTTTTTTTTAATAAAACTGCTTCATGTTAAAGCTCTGTATTAATATTTATTAATAATCGACATTTCGACGAAGTCAACGCCCGTCTTCCTGATGAAGATTATAAATAAATATTAATACAGAACTTTAACCTAAACCAATTTTATTTTAATATAATAAGTTCTAAAAGATTTTTTTATTTTGTTTTTTGTATTTTTTTTACTTGTTCGGTTTTAATATAAATATCACTATATGTAAACTATTAAATTATTTGTATGATTATAAATTAAATTATAATTATAAATTAATACTTAATACTTTACTTAAAGATCGGTTAGATTAAAACGACAGTTTGTTTTATTATTATTAATAATAATCAATTAAATATTTGAATCGTAACAAAATTAATAATAGTTGTGGATATTATTCATAGTGACCGGCAAATATGGTAATGTTAATATATATTCATCATATTAACCAAAAGATATGCGATCGAGAAAAAAATAATTATGTAATTTTACCAACACAAACCATGAGACACTATGATGCCCAGTATTTCTAGGTATAATTAATCAACCGCTATAATTTAATACAAAATTGTTTAAAAATATATAATATCTATTAACTATTACAAACATTATGTAATATATTACCAACGGGATGGAAAAGTACGTATGTATGTAACATTATAGTTTTTTTTAGTTAAGTCTCTTTTAGTAAATTTACAGAAATTTGCTGTCAGAAATTTTTCATAAATAGATAAAATTTATTCAGTTCTGTAACATTATCGTTGGTATAATTACATACATTTCTAAATTTACATAAAGGATATATTTTGAAATGAATGAATTATTACACTTAAAATATTTTATTAGTTTTATTACACAAAATATGTACTAAGTCTCATTATTTTGATGAATTATTACAGATATTAATATGCAAGCTGTAATATTATATAATTTAAGAATAATTTGGATGGACACGGCTGTAGGCACTTGTTGAAACATAATTAAAATAAACATAAACACACAACTCTTGGTTTTTTGTTTCAAAATTATTATTTTATTAATACGATGTACATTTCGGCTTATTAGGCCATCATCAGGTGACGAAAATGTAATACATTTTCGTCACCTGATGATGGCCTAATAAGCCGAAATGTACATCGTATTAATAAAATAATAATTTTGAAACAAAAAACCAAGAGTTGTGTGTTTATTTTTATTTTAATTATAATTTAAGAAGTTATATCAACAATATGTAATTCTACATTAAGTATGTGATGCAATTTACAGAAAGTAAACAATTTTACATACTTATTAGGTTATTTTTCACTTACTTTATGTGATTATTATGAATTATGTATAAAATTACACAGTTTTGATGTAGAAGTACAGAATATTTATGATAAAATGAAATTACAGATTTTTTATAGTAAAATTTTATTGTCATTTTTCTGTAATTATATAGCTGTATTCTTTTTACCTAAAATTTACTGAGATCTCACCTCACTTCAGATAAACTCAGATAATTCTTATTCTTTTTATCTTAACTGAACTACGACAAACTGAGTTGGATACCTTCTCCCCTTTTCGATTCTGCTGCACCCGTAAAATAATCTCAAGTTGAAGTGAGATATTTATTAAATTTTATTTTTAATCTTTAATTTTAGGATGAGATTATTTATACATACGGTATGTATACGGAATTGGCTATTTATACATACTAAAAAAAAAAAAAAACCTAAACCAACCTACTAACCTAACCTACCCTAAATAGCCAATTACGTAAAAATACTGTATGTATAAATAGCCAATTGCGTATACATACCGTATGTATAAATAGCCACTTTCTTAATTCACAAATTTATGGTTGATTAGAAAAACCAACGTCAAAAAAGATGTCAAAGTGTTTCGATCTTTGTCACATATTTGTGTTCTCTTGCTAGAGTTTCATTATTTTGTTCTTTTATAAAGCAACTCAACTCACTTCACTTCGTTTCACCTCACTTCTCTTTCCAACTGAGATGAGTCAATTTTTTACAAAAAGAATACAATGTATGTCTACTAATCAATTCATTCAATTTATACGAATTTTTTTTATTAGATTCAAGTAACATTAGACGATCAACGTACACGTTCCGGTTTATTCTGTACGAATCAAAAGGGCCTCGTACCACCATTGGTCTCCACCAATTTCCTAACACAAGACCAAGGCAACGCCGGTCCACGTTACATTCGCACAACAATGTACAACGTACCAACCACCTCCGATATGATGAAACAAACCGCTGTACCATTCGGTCTAGTTATCAGTCCGTTGGCACGAACCCTCGATCAGGAATACGCGCCGCCGATTGTCGATTTCGGCGAATTGGGCCCGGTGCGTTGTATTCGTTGCAAGGCGTACATGTGCCCGTTTATGCAGTTTATCGATTCGGGACGGCGTTTTCAGTGTCTGTTCTGTAAGGCTACGACTGAAGTACCCGCTGAATATTTTCAACATTTAGATCACACCGGACAGAGAGTGGATCGATATGAACGACCCGAGTTGATGTTGGGCGCTTATGAATTTGTCGCGACGAAAGATTATTGTCGGAATAATACTGTGCCGACAGCGCCTGCGATTATTTTTATCATTGATGTGTCTTACAATAATGTCAAATCGGGGCTGGTGCATATAATTTGTGCTGAAATGAAAAGGATTTTGAAGCATTTGCCGATTGATCAGGGACAGGGACATGACAAGTCTATGATGCGTGTTGGATTTATCACCTATAATAGTACCGTGCATTTCTATAATATTAAGGTATGTATTCATTTTTTACTACTTTGACTGCAAGGAAAAAGTAGTAAAGCGTTTGGTACGGTGTCTGTAACATTTTCAAAAAAAAAAAAAAATTGTATAGAAATCCTTCATATAGCCTCTAGATGACGAATCTGAACTTAGTTTATGTGGGTGTATGGATGTGCGTCGTCAGCTCGCCGCTCGCTCGCTCGCTCGCTCGGTCCTCAGACAAAATTTTGTGATCGCAACTCCTCCTAGACGGTTCAACCGATTTTAATGAAATTTTCAGGATAAATTTGTCTAGTGCCCAAGATGGTCATGTGGTTTTGGTTTTTTCCAGTGATGCCAACTTTCCGAGAAAAAAATTACTAAAGTTTTTAAAAATTCATTGTGGCTACATTATTTATCCGATTTTGATCAAATTTTCAGGAAAGATTCCCCTAGTACCCACATACATTACGTAATTTTAATATAATACAGTGTTGCCAACTTTCCGAGAAAAAAATTACTAAAGTTTTTAAAAATTTATTACGGCCATGTTGTTCAACCGATTTTGTTCAAATTTTCACAAAAGATTCTTCTGGTATCCATATAAATTAGATAATTTCAACAAAGTACAGTGTTGCCAACTTTCTGAGAAAAAAATTACTAAAATTTTTAAAAATTTATTACGGCCATGTTGTTTAACCGATTTTGTTCAAATTTTCACAAAAGATTCTTTTGGTATCCATATAAATTAGATAATTTCAAAAAAGTACTGTGTTGCCAACTTTCTGAGAAAAAAATCACTAAAATTTTTAAAAATTTATTATGACCACTTTATTTAACCGATTTATGTGATAATATCAAAGTAGTCTATATATGGGTTTATCCATATACTTTTAATCTTGTTTTAACACGTTTTTATTCATTCTGTTTGTTTGGTACAAATTTTGCACTGAACGATGAGCTAGAGACTTGAAACTTAGAAACATAGCTCAGAATTGGATGACAATACAATATTAACTAAATTAATTAATAATATTAGAAATATTAAATTAAAGTTAATTAATTAACTAAATTAATTATTATATAATTATTAATAGACTTATTGCAGTCTTTTTAATGTTTTTAATATAAACTATAAGGCCAACGTTTCAGCAAATTCTATTGTCTTTATTAGGATTCTACAAATATACATATAACAGAATAACAAAAACACTAGTAGAATATTTTTTAGATGGTTTTACATATAATGTAAAAATACATTATTTGATGAAAAGTATGTCTATTAATAATAATATATTAAATATTAATTATAATTAATTATTTATAAAATTATAATTAATTAATTAGGTTAAAGCTAAAGTTAAACAAGACTGAAAACCAGAAAATAATTATTTAAATAATAAAAAAAAATTTAATATATCACTTTTTTTAACACGAACTAAAAAGTATAAAATAATTTCTCCTAGCCCCCATACAGATTTATAATTCCGTACAGAAAAAGTGGAGTGTAGGGAGTAGTTGTCGT
Organism: Clivina fossor; assembly: GCA_963966155.1. Lineage (NCBI taxonomy): Eukaryota > Metazoa > Arthropoda > Insecta > Coleoptera > Carabidae > Clivina > Clivina fossor. Next base: position 12,467,357 of record OZ014564.1, on the reverse strand, counting down.
TGCACTTTTATTTTTAAAAAAATCTGATTATATACAGAAATGAATAAAAATACTCTAACGATGTCATAATTTTTTTATATCTAAAGATACAGCTTCCATATGGTAATGTCATCAAAAAAATTTATTCATGTTGAGAACATATTTTTATTTTTATTGCAATGTAAAACTTGTTAAGATTATTAACATACTAACATAAATGCTTGAGAAACAAAATTAAAAAAAAAAATGCAAAGAAATATTGAAAATATTGGCTGTTTGTTTTTTTTTGATGTTTTAGTTCATTTGTTTAGTTCTGTTCTTATGGCTTAAAAATCGGTATTAAATCGAGTTTGTTATTAATATTTCAATAAAATGTATTAAGAGGGAGTTATGCCAGTTAAAATTGAGATTAAAAATAATTGTTTATATTTATTTCGTAACCATATAATTATAGCGTTATAATGTAAACAATTGCTTTCGTTTATTTCAAATAATAAATATTAATAAAAAGTTTATTTAGAACAATTTAGAAAAAAAAAAATAATAGAATTTTATAATGATTTTAATTTCTTATCTAAACGAAACTTATAATCAAAGAACGTTTAAGTTTATTACATCATAAATTTCATGTATTGTTTAATTTTTTTTTATATTATTTGAATATGTAAAAAATAAATCTTCTAGTTAGGGAATAATATAAAATACTTTACTTTGGAAGGATAAGCAGTATGGATCGTTAAAATAATTAAATTGTAATTTAATTAATGTTTTATTTGGACGTTTTGATCATCTTCAGCTAAGTTATTAAAAATGTTTATACATTAGAAGAATGGTTTAACGATTTATGTCACATGTTTTATTGTAGGTTAAGTCTTGAGTTGAAAAATTCCGAAATTTTTCAACTCAAGACTTCAACATGGTTTAAAATTACCACAAATCCGTTATAATCCGATTACTACAATGAATTGACAAATATTAAAAAAAAAAGTATTTAAAGAAAAAGTACGTTTCGAGAAAACGAGCTTTAAAGTGCACGCGTTTACGTTCTTGGCCATAATTTCGTATTTTTTTCGAATTCGGGAAAATTGTTTCGGCCACACAAGCTAAAAACGAAAAATAGATTTTTTCGATCCAGAGAACTGAGCTACCCCCTTAAATCCAATGAATGATTCTAAGAACACATTTTTGTTTTGTAATTTTATAGGGTACATTAGCTCAACCACAAATGATGGTAGTAGGTGATACCCAAGAAATGTTTATGCCTCTCTTGAACGGTTTCCTATGCGATATCGAAGAATCGGAAGCAGTCATTGATTCATTAATGTCACAAATACCGGCAATGTTTGCTACAACACGCGAAACTGAAACGGTTCTACTGCCGGCAATTCAAGCCGGCCTCGAAGCACTAAAAGCATCTGAATGCGCTGGCAAATTAGTGATATTCCATTCGACGCTGCCCACGGCTGAAGCACCAGGTCGTTTGAAGAATCGCGATGAACGAAAACTACTCGGTACTGATAAGGAACGAACGATTTTAACGCCACAAACGCAAGCTTATAATCAGTTGGGGCAGGAGTGTGTCGCGGCAGGATGTTCGGTTGATCTGTTTGTTACGAATAATTCCTATGTGGATCTGGCGACTATTGGACAAGTTTGCCGATTGACCGGTGGTGAGATTTTCAAATACACTTACTTCCAGGTAAGTTCGATTTATTATCGACCGAAAAATATCGACAAACTTCTTTGCGATCTTTTTTCTGTGAAACTATAAAATATATCAAACCCCCGATTTTCTGGGATGAAAGAATTGACTTTGAACTTGTTTCGGGAATTTTTATTTTTACTTTTGTTGGAAATCGTCCCCGAGTTCTAATGCCCGTGTCCCACTGTAAAAATTTTTATAATTTTTTTTATAAAAACGGTATGACGTCACCCACCATAAAAATTATTTTAAGGTATGTCCCACTGTCAATTTTTTTTATAAAAACTTGATCAGCTGTTTGATGCAATACTGAAAAGTGAGGTTGATGTTGTGAGATTGGTGTTTAAAAGATTAGTGCTTAAAACTTTAAAAACTTTTGAAAAAGTGTGCTATTTTGTTATTTTTTATCATGGAAAGTTTAAATACAAACCAGCATTTACTAGTGAGTGCGGTTATCATAGGTTTAATTGGATATGTTTTGGTTAGAAGTTTCGCGCGGCAATTCAAATCTCTAGAAGTTTGACGGGCCGTGCAACATCCAATCAAATGCTTATTTTCGTCAAAATTATAGAAACGGTTCTATTTCAAAAGTTTTTATAAAAACATTTTACGTGACGTCATTAAAATAGAGATACCATAAAAATATTTTACCGTGACGTTATTTTTATAAAACTACGCGCTGTCACACTGTAAAAATTATTTTTATAAAAATTTTTATAAAATTTTTATAAAAATTTTTACAGTGGGACACGGGTTTAACCCTTTTTTCGAAGCTCAGCCAAAACCGGACGGCACTGCAGTAACAATGATAACTCGTTCCCTGTTCATCTGAAACAAAAATCTAAAGGCATCCTTGAAATATGATACAGGATGGTCCAGAATTATGTACCGTAATTGCTAGAGCTGATAGTACGTTCAAAAATAAGGGTACGTTTTTATATACACTTTTTCAAAACTCAATAATAAGGGAGATACAACCCTGTAAAGGGGTGAAATAAAAACCATTTTTCAACACTTATCACTTTAATCAAACTTAATGAAAATTTACAACTGTCAAAAGAATCATACAATACTAATATTAATTAGTCACCAAAATAATGTTTTACAACAGATGTTGAAAATGTCCTCCATTTTGTTGTATACACAATCTAATTCTTTTATTTAGTGAACGCATTATTTCATTTAATGTTACTGCATAGTTTTGTAAGATATTAGAAAAAAAATGGTTTTTATTTCACCCCTTTACAGGGTTGTATCTCCCTTATTATTGAGTTTTGGAAAAAAGTGTATATGAAAAGGTACCCTTATTTTTGAACGTACTATCAGCTCTAGCAATTACGGTACATAATTCTGGACCATCCTGTATATTATCTGGTATTTGCCCCTAATGAATATTTGTGGAAAAAAATGGATCAAAAACCAGATAATATATTATACTTCAAGGATGCATTTTTATTTTTATTTCAGATGAACAGGGAAGTAGTTATTGTTACTGCACAGCCGTTCGGTTTTTCAGAGCTTTGAAGAAAGGGTTTGAACTCGGACGATTTCCAACAAAAGTAAAAATAAAAATTCCCGAAAGAAGTTCAAAGTCTATTCTTTTACCCCCAGAAAACCGCGTTTTGATATCTTTTATAGTTTCGTAGAAAAAAATTCATAAAGTTTGTCGTTTTTTTTTAGGTCGAGATATATTTTATTCGATGATTTTTGAGAGTTAGTTTGAGAGAATTGTATTATTTGTTGTGTGTTTTTTTTCTTCCCAGGGTGATATTGATGGCGAGCGTTTAGTGAATGATGTAATAACAGATATAAGTCGACCGATTGCGTTCGATTCGATAATGCGTGTGCGTACATCGACTGGTGTTCGACCCACGGATTTCTATGGGCATTTCTTCATGTCAAATACGACCGATATGGAAATCGCTGCTATTGGTATGATTTTTATTTTGAAAAGTTTTAGAATAACATTTTATAGATCCCTATACAAATTTTCGTTTCCATTAGCCGACTTAAATAAAAATAAATAAATACGCAGTCATGCTATGTACTCAAAAGGGTATGGTACAAACTCTTTCCACTATCCCGAAATCAGTTTCCTCCAAACATTCCTATTCAAACAAGTAATTTTAGCTTCATCCACATTCATACTGACCAGGGATTCGGTTTCGGATTTTGTTCCGGCAAAAATAACGGTTTTTTTCGGTTTTCGGTTTAGTTCCGAGTGATTACTTTTTAAATTTTTTAAATGTTTCTGTTTGTATTAAAAACTTATTTTCTACCATAATTTAATCCTACTTTTATAATAAGCATATTACATAAGTAATTGAGACGTTAATAATAATAAATAATAATTATTATTAATTAATTAAAGGTATAATAATTAGAAGTATATAATATATGATAATAATGTAATTTATTATTCAAAACTTATATAATTTGTATGTATGTTTTAATTATATAATAATAAGATAACATATTATGTTAATGTAACAAATTCTTGAATACAGGATTTTTATTTATTTATAATTAGAAAAAGTGAAAATTACCTCTAATTAATAAAATATTTTCCAATGTATTTTTATTTAAACTATTTGAAGATTATTAAAATCAAAGTTATCAAAAAGTACACCTTCCTCAAAGTGATCCCTAGTTTCATTTTCAAATTTCAATAACTAAGTATTCATCCACAAAAAAACAAAATCTGTTTCAACATGCATTGAATCGAAATAAATCGATGGTTCAGTTCCGGTTTTTGTTCCACCAAAAATAACGGTTTTTTCCGGTTTTCGATTCAGTTCCAGTTCGCAGCCCTGATACTGACACTCTGTCATACATGTTCTTTTATTTCTACTACTTGAAAACTATCGCTCAAGCAAGCCACTCTCTCAATCATACCACTCCACTTATTTAATCTGACCTTATATCGGAAGTGATATTAAAAATAATCTCCCTAATTGTCAAATGTATATATGTTTCTCCAGCATCTCCTCCTAAACCCCTGAACCGATTTTGATGGGAGTGGTGTCATTTTAATCGGTTCATTCCCTATTTGAGAATTTATAATGCAAATGTCAAATGACAGCTGTGTGAAGTATGTACACTACTGATGATAGAAGTGTTGCTTTATTATTATTATTATTATTTGTTTATTTTATTATTTTTATTATGTTTATATGTTTAATTATTATTTTCGACTTCAAACGTGACTCTTTAAGGGTCACGGGTTTCCTAGGAAATATATTTAGTTATACTTTTAGTTTTTAGATAAACACCAAAATGTCCCGTAGTAATTATTTTCGAAAAGTAATAATTTAGTTTTTTTGGCGCATACTGCATAACAATAATTTATTGTTTAGAAACTTATTTTATAAACGTTTAACAAATTGTAATTTGTAATTTTGACTTTTATAGCAGCGACATAAATTATAAAATAATTATATATAAATCATACTTGAATTCTAATAAATGATTTTTGTTTGTAGATTGCGATAAAGCGGTAGCAATTGAAATCAAACACGACGATAAGCTAACTGAAGAAGATGGCGTCTATATTCAAGTCGCTTTACTCTATACATCATGCGCGGGCCAGCGGCGTTTACGCATTCTCAATCTCTCGCTGAAAACCTGTTCGCAAATGGCCGACTTGTATCGCAGCTGCGAACTCGACACGATTGTCAATTTCTTTGCGAAACAATGCGTCTATCGTCTACTCGAACACAATCCGAAACAGGTGAAAGACTCGTTGGTAAATCGTTGCGCACAAATGCTGGCTTGCTATCGAAAGAATTGCGCTAGTCCATCGTCAGCGGGACAGTTAATTCTGCCCGAATGTATGAAGTTGTTACCGTTGTATGTGAATTGTTTGTTGAAATCGGATGCGATAAGCGGCGGATCGGATATGACACTAGATGAACGTTCGTTTGTTATGCAATGTGTCACGATCATGGATATTCCGACATCGGTGATCTATTTCTATCCGAAATTGATTCCATTACATGAGATACAGACAAATGGCGCTGAATCAACCGAAATACCTAATCCGATACGGTATGTACTTCATTTATCAATAATTGTAGATTAAAATAAAAACTGTTTTAGGATTAGATTCTGTATAATTATTATTATGAATGTCATTGATAAATTTTGACCGTCGTTTTTACCACTTTGACTGCAAGGAAAAGTGGTACAGCCTTCGGTACAGTGTCTGTAACATTTTCAAAAAAAAAAAATGTATAGAAATTCATCATATAGCCTCTAGATCAGACGAATCTGAACTTAGTTTATGTGGGTGTATGGATGTACGTCGTCAGTCAAAATTTTGTGATCGCAACTTCTTCTAGACGGGGTTCAACCGATTTTAATGAAATTTTCAGGATAAATTTGTCTAGTAAAAAATTACAAAAGTTTTTAAAAATTTATTATAGCCATGTTATATTTAACCGATTTTATTCAAATTTTCACAAAAGATTCTTCTAGTATTCATATAACTTATGTAATTTTAAAATGTTGAATTTAGGTTGATCCTGGTACTAAATTTAGTTTTTAAATATGTTTTGGCATCTGGGATCTTAAATAATATTATTTATCACCATTTGATATATAATTTATTGAGACGTTTCGGTCATAATTTGACCATCATCAGTCAATCGACGTATATAATAATAAAAACATAATATTTATATAATTTAAAATTGATAAAATTTAACATCGTAAAGTTTAAAATCTGAAAACAAAAATTATTGCTAAATCTCTTATCCTAACTGATGATGGTCAAATTATGACCGAAACGTCCCAATAAATTATATATCAAATGGTGATAAATAATATTATTTAAGATCCCAGATGCCAAAACATATTTAAAAACTAAATTATGTAATTTTAACAAAATCCTGTGTTGCCAACTTTCCGGGAAAAAAATTACTAAAATATTTAAAAATTCATTATGACCACTTTATTTAACCGATTTTAATCAAAATTTTTTATAAAAGATTCTCCTAGTGCCTAAATAAATTATGCAATTTTAACAAAATACAGTGTTGCCAACTTATCGAGAAAAAATTACAAATTTTTTTAAAAATTTATTCTGGCTACATTATTTATTCGACTTTGATCAAATTTTCCGAAAAGTTTCTCCTAGTGCCCACATAAATTATAATCTAATCCTAAAACAGTTTTTATCTTAATTGTAGATTATTTGAATTCCATCAATTATTAATTATTTATTTTATGGAGTAATATTGTTTGTTTGCCAGGTGTACGTTGGAGAAGATGGCCGATCATGGCGTCTATCTATTGGAGAATGGTATCCATATGTTGATGTGGATTGGTCTGAATGCATCGCAGGAATGGATCGAGAAAGTGTTTGGTGTTGCGAATGCGGCTCAAGTCGACATAGAACGTTTACACTTACCCGAATTCGATAATAGTTTATCGCTAGCTGTACGAAATCTAGTTGAACAAATTCGTACACAACGACATAGATACATGCGAGTAAGTCAGGATTTTTTTGCGCATGTGCGTTCACTTGAATCTCAGCGAAGCACTAGCTAAATATCAAATTCAGTATCGGTAACGGGGGGAAACAATTCACTCACTTCGAATTCAATTAGAAGACAATAAATAAAACAGCTATTATTTCAAGGTTACTGATATTTGCTGATCTGAGCTGAGTTTTTCGGTAAAAAAAAACACAGTTATTGTCTCACTTAACCGGCTGTAACTTCTGACATACTTTAGATATCGATAAATCTTTCAACCAAATATTCTAGACACTATAGAAATTATTATTATTTTTTTCGAGTAGTACAGCAAAACCTCCCTGTAATTGTTTGACCGTGTTCATCGCTAGGCCACTCAGATGCGTATAGGCTTCTTTATATTGTATTTGGATTTGTTACAAACAATGAATGATTAAAATTGTTACTGTTTTTTTTTGTTCTAGTTAACATTAGTGCGACAACGCGACAAATTAGAAACAGTATTTAGACATTTCCTAATGGAAGACCGTGGTCAAGATGGCAGTTCGTCGTATGTTGATTTCCTGTGTCATATGCATAAAGAAATTCGTCAATTACTCAGCTAGCAATCGGCAAGAACACGATGAGTAACAACATCAGCTAGGAATGCATTTCTTAACAAAACATTGCGAGGTTTATAACAACAAACAAACGAAACAGCATTATTGAAATCAATCCAATCAATCAATAAATAAATACTATTATTCATTATATTATTATATTCATTCGACATTTTTTTTGTGTCAATTTCGGAATAAAAATGAGGAAAATCCATAGCAGATTCATATTTAGTTTTTGGAATGAAGAAACAATAATGAGTGCATGAGTTAGATTGTGATTTTAAAAGAGATTAAATTAAACAAAACTGCAACAAAGAATGCTTTATTTTTATTGAACATATTTGGTCGTTTGTAAATTTTTTAAATAGGTATTAAAAAGTTTTTATTCAATGCCCGTTTATAGTTTTTAATTCTATATACAAGTTGGAGAAAATTTGGAAAATATTTAAAATCAATTTCCATATTTTTGGTCTAACAATGTAACAGGATTTTGAAAAATTTCTTGTCTACATTTTTATGAATAGCCCCTTTTAGAGTACTTTTAGATAAAAGTGCGTATATTTGAAAGTATTTATTAGAACCGTTTTTAGCATTATTTATATTTTAAAATGTTAAATATAATAAAAAGTATTTAATTTATAAAACTAGTTTATATTTTACATATAAGTAATAAAAGCAAAAATTAATTTTAATATCTTGACTGCTTTTAAATAAAAGTTATCTAAAAGGGGCTATCAATACGAGCCTATGTTTTTAATATAATTTCTTCTCTAAAATAATTTAATTATTTAATTTTAAAATCAGAAATGTATGACTAGATCACAAAAATAATGCTATTTTAAAACTAATATTAATTTAAACAAATCTAAACCTTTTTTATCATTATTTATTAAATAAATGTTTTAAATTTCAGTTTCAAAACTGTATAAATAAAATTTACAAATAATATAATTATTAACTTTTAAGGTTAGTTGGACACAAATTTGTGTTTGTCATTCATAGAAATACGGACATCGAATTTTTCAACAGCCTGGCGCATCAATTATATATATATATATATATATATATATATATATATATATATATATATATATATATATATATATATATATATATATAAATAAATAATATATAAAATGATAATATTTAGGTTGTAATGGGTCACACATTTACAATCGCATTATATATATTTTTTTTAAATCAGTTAATTAAATAATATTGGACTCTTTTATTTTTTGTGTAAATATGAAACTACAGTCAAATTTATTGTATAAAATCATTTATGGTTTTTCTTTATTTGTTCGTTTGTGACTTATTACATTAGAAATGAAATCTGCTTATATTTGAATTTACCGATCCAGAAAAATATCGTCAAACGTTTTTCAAAACAATTTCTAATTCGATTGGCTGTAGTTTTAGGTATAGGTTTGTAAACTATGTAATCTTATATAATTAAATGGATAAAAACAATATGCTTCTCTTTATTTTCCCCATAATCCAAGCTGTCAAGTCCTATTTACACACAAACGATCCTGTAAAGCAGCGTTTCCCAACCTTTTTGACTTGCGGAACCCTTTTTAGAATCAATTTCTGTGGCGGAGTCCCTTATACCTTATAGTCTTATAAGTAAATTTTTTACTAGTTACTGGAAATTGGGGTATATAAAATGACATAACGAAACATAAAATAATTTTAAGCGTTTAATGAGACTTCTGTGGTTCTACTTTTTTACACAGTTTACTTATATCAGGTTTAATCGATGATAATTGCAGGCGAATATCTGGTTCTGCATTTAAGCGGTTTCTGTATGCGGAGCCCCTGAAAAGTGCACGCGGAGCCCTAAGGGCTCTGCGGAGCACTGGTTGGGAAACGCTGCTGTAAAGAATGCTGTGCACATGCTGTAAACATTTAACTCAAAATCCCATAACGCTATAACAGGGTTGGGCTGTTTGTCATTTTTTACGATTTTCGAAAATAAGAGTTTTTTAATTTTTTTTAATTTTAGATTTTTTTAGATTTTAGTCAAAATTTCTACGTAAATACATTCTACAGTTTATCTACCCACCTAGTGCACAAATCTCTTTGAAGGTAATGTCTATTATATTCATGAAAATTCATGATAGTAGATAAAATGTAAAATAAATTTACGTAGAAAATTTGTCAAAAATTTACAGGACCTGGAGTAGTAAGCATAGACAAGAAAGGTAAAATTTGCTGTTCCCCTTTTATAAAACCTTTATAAACCAAGTATGTATTACAACATATTCAAAAATCAATCCCCCAGGACACCCTCTTATTTAAAATAAATAATTAAAAATATAACTAAATCATAAAATTGACAAAATTAGTGACAAATTTTATTGTATAATCAAAGTAAAATTTTATTTAAATATAAATATCAATTAATATATTAATATTATAAATAATATTATTAATATTATAAATAATTTGTATTTCACATTTACTATAAACAGAACTTGCGCATTGTAAAATTGCTATCTGGCACGCTAGATGGCGCTGGCAGTTTAAATTATTTCTCCTGTGTATTTTGTAAATTTTGCTCAATAACAGCTCACGTAGCAAATTGACACGTGTCGGGAACTAGGGTGACCTAGGTTTTCTAGACCCACTGCACTTGCCTCTGCGCCTGTAGAGGGAGTGTAGTGTATCTAACCTAACCACCTGGCCGAAAGGCTTACTCAAGTAGTTTTTTTTTCCTTCGGGAATTTTCTCTACTAAAAAGAAAAAAATTAAATCCAAACATAGTGATAAAATTGTATTAAACTTTCATTATCTGCAATAAAGTTGACGGGAAATTGAGAATTAGGAATATCCTTTTGATTTTCCTGCAAAAAATCGATTTTTTCATTCCATTTTTTGAAAGTTTTACATGTCTAAAAATGTGTGCAAAAGAATTTTTAATTGCAAATATCTCGGAAACGGCTAGAAATTTCGCGAAAATAAGAAAATTTGCCGTCGTTCTATAAAATCTATAATAAACTAGGTATGTACTACAACATATCCAAAAATCAATTACTAAGAACTCGGAAACGGCCGGAAATTTCGCAAAAATAAGAAAATTTGCAGTGTTCTCCCTTTATTAAATTTTTAATAAACTAAGTAAAACAAGTTAATAAACAAGTAGCACACACACTTATTAATTAAGCGCAAAACTGTAATAAAAATATAAAAATTGAGATTTTTTCGTGTTTAAAAATAGGTAGATTATGTTTGCTTCTAAAATATAGGCAATTTCAACTAGCATAAGTTTCATTGGTTGCATTAGTTTCAATTATTTTGTAAAAATTGTATAAATAAAAACCACTTTATTACAAAATTTTAATTAGTATAATTTAATAAAAAAATAAATACAATAAAAACTACTTATTTTTATCATTTTTGTTCGTAAATTAATTTTTTATTATTCAGTATTAAAATTGCTTCAATATATTGAAGATTGACAATATTTAGAACGAGAAATATTTTGGCCCGTATTCTCACCTCACTTTTTCGTGAAATAATGCTTTTATCATTAATTTCAAAATAATTTTTTGTTTCTGTTTTTGATCAAATATAAATAGTTTTTCTATTTTTGATCATATTTTAAAATTTAAATAAATTATTATAAAGGCCTTAATAAATAATTTTAAGTAAACGTCAAAAGCACTTTTGGCAAAAAACACTTTTATAAATGAGGTGAGAATACGGGCCTTTATTTTTTACTTTTTCGTGAAAAAGTGCTTTTATCATTTATTTCAAAATAAGTTTTTGCTTATGTTTTTCATCAAATATAAATAATTTGACTATTTTTGATCATTTTTATTATATTTGATATTATAAAATTTAAATAAACTATTATAAAGTGCTTAATAAATAATTTTAAGCAAACGTTAAAAGTACTTTTAGTAAAAATCACTTTTATAAATGAGGTGAAAATACGGACCATAAATTTTTTTAGTTATGTGGAGTAAATACAACTTTCATTACTATTATGACCTGTGATTGCCTAACATTTAGACGCAAATTATTATTTTTGGAAAACAAATAAAAATAAATCACTTGTATTGTATTTATTAAAGTTTATTTTTATATATACACTTTTTTATATTTTAAAATTAAAATTTTCTGAACAGTCTGAAGATGGCATTAGTCGAAACGCGTCACAATTTTTACTGAACATAAATGCGAGATGGAAAAATAAAAAAACGAAAAAGTTCACATTAAAATTTTCCTTATTCCAAACTATGAACGTGTGACTTTTTCTTCATCACACTTTTTTTAATGGACAGGGTGTGCCCAAGCGTCAAAATGTAAGTATGATGTCACACAAGTCAGTGAGAAAATTTCGAGGTAAAAAAGTACGATTTTTAACAATTAATATCGAATAAAGTATATTTTATCAATTTTTTTTATATCTATTTGTTCGTTTTATATAATGAAAACGGGTACATAAAAAACAACGAACAACCCCCATTGGCAAAGTGGTGTAACAGTCATGGATATTTGATATTTAAGAATTTAGGAAGTTATTACGTTGACATATCCATGACTGTCGAGTGCATCGAACTTTGTCATGTTGTCAGCATTTTTAGTCGTCGTTCAAAGTTCGATTGCATTCGATTTTTGTTTAAGCTGCATTTTTATGAATCCACTTTAGTCGAAAATTAAATGAGTTTAATTTAGTTACGGATAGATATCCAAGAAAAGCACATTAAACAATTAAGTTACGGATAGATATAGATATCGAAAAGAAGAACATCTAATTATTGAGTTACGGATAGATATCCAAGAAAAGAACATCAAATTATTTTAGTTACAGATACTGTCCATATATTGTTATAATTTTTAGTTATTTTGTAAAATCATTTGTTAATTAATTTTATTTATTATTTAATAAAATTACATTTTTAAATTGTTTTCGTTAATTTTTATTAAAAACTTCAAGAAATCAATCAAGTATGTGCAATCTATATTTCCGCTCGGCCTGGCCGAAATCATTTTAGTAAAACTTATAGGTTGTTACAGTGGTATAAATCTAACAGTATTTAAATAAAAACAAAATTAGAAGTATATGGGTAAACCCATATATAGACTAGTTTGACATTTCTTGGAAAGTTGGCAACACTGTATTTAAATAATTTTATAATTTATGTGGGCACTAGGAGAAACTTTGAGGAAAATTTGATCAAAATCGAAAAAATAATGTAGCCACAATAAATTTTTAAAAAATTTTGTGATTTTTTTCTCGATAAGTTGGCAACACTGTATTTTGTTAAAATTACATAAATTATATGAATACTAGAAAAATCTTTTGTGAAAATTTGAGTAAAATAGGTTAAATAACATGGCCATAACAAATTTTTTAAAACTTTAGTAATTTTTTTCTCGGAAAGTTGGAAACACTGGATATTAATACAATTATATAATTAATGGGAGCATTAGGGAAATCTTTTCTGAAAATTTGATCAAAATCGATAAATAACATAGCCAATATGAATTTTTAAAAACTTTAGTAATTTTTTTCTCGGAAAGTTGGCATTACTGGAAAAAAATAAAACCACATGACCATCTTGGGTACTAGACAAATTTATCCTGAAAATTTCATTAAAATTGGTTAAACCGTCTAGAAAGAGTTGCGGCCACAAAATTTTGACTTACGACCGAGCGAGCGAGCGAGCTGACGACGCACATAAACTAAATTCAGATTCGTCATCTAGAGCAACGGTGGGCAATCCCCGGCCCGCGGGACAACTACGGCCCGCGAAAAGTTTCTATCCGGCCCGCGAGATTTTCAGAAAAAATTATAAATAAATATATTTTTGATGTAATTTGTCTAGTTTATGCTAACAAAATCTTTGCAGCACCAGTTGTCACATTAAATAAATACTTTTTTCATTTATACATGTATATTTATTGTTTTATGATTAATAAGTTATTTTTTTCTAATTCTTTGTAATTTTTCGAAGGCGATAAGAGAAATAAATGTAGTAATTAATTTTTTTTCATTTATTTAATATTTGCAGACTAAAAAATTACAGGTCACAGGAAGGTGTCAATTAATTACTACGGCCCGCGGAAAAAACGTAAAATTTATTCTGGCCGTGTTATAAAAAAGGTTGCCCACCCTTGGGCTACATTATACATAAATTATAATTTTAATAAAAATATTGTGTTACCAACGAATATTTAATTATTACAAATTATACATACTACAATTATTTATGTAATATTGTTTGTGTTAAAAACAGTGTTTTTTTTTATTGATTTCTATGTATTTTAAAATATATTTCCATTCATTTATTCAATATTTGTTTTATTAATTTAATCACTTTTAATTTATTTAATTGAATAATAAAACTAATCGATTTCTAGATAGTAGTAATGAAAAAAATATTATCGACCTTTATAGCTGTATGTAGTGATGTAAACTTATCACTTCTGGTTTAGTATTTTGTTCTTATATCATCTGAATTACATATAAAAATTATAAAATATTATTACTGGCAAAAAAAAATATTCAAAAAAAATATATTACATATCGTGTAAAATGAAAATTAAAAATTTCCTTTCTGCTATAAAACCTGTACTAATGTTTTGCAAACTACTTGGCATTCTAACCTATAATATAGTGCTTTCAAGCAATAATAAAATTATAATAAAACACAAAATATATCTTTGTGTATGGCAAATATTTATAATATTATTTGACTGGTATATTCATGGACAATACATAGATCAATATATAAGTAAACATGGAATACCGTCAGACAAATTAGAAACAGTAGATAAAGTATTGTATTTCATTCAAAGTATGACTAGTTTTTTTATATTTTCATCAAACTTTATTATATTTTCTATTTATAAAAAGAAAATTGTAACAATTGTAAAAAATATATACAAATATGACAAGATATTGTCAAAATTAAATTTATTTGTTGATTACAATTTAACAATGAAATTTGGAGTGATATTATTACTACTTGACATAAGTATTTTTATAATTCGAACTAGCATCGATTTTATTACAAAATCTATTGAAATAATTCTACTGTTTGTATTTCTATCGTTTGTGTTTGCCAGAATTAGTTTGCAATCTTTTATATACAGTTTATTTTATGACACAAAACAAAGATTTATTTTAGTTAAAAATAAATTAAAAATTATTGTAGTTCTACTGAATACAGAGAATGTATTTCTACTAACAGAAGCGCAACAAGTGAATGATGTTGGAGTAATTTTACAAATAATTGTCGAGCTTTGTGAAAAATTAAATTATCATTGTCAAAACATAAATAGTATCATACAAATAACATTTTGTTTGTGTACTCTGTTTTGTTTTACAACGGTGCAAATAACGCTTTTTTTCCTAATAACAACTGAAAAAAATAATTATAAAATGATTTCTAATATCATATTTTGGAACAGTCCAAATTTCTTACTATTGAGTTTAATTTTGTGGTTTGTTAATGAAATTAAAAATGTTGTAAGTATTTATTTATATTTTGTTTAAAAAAAAAATTGGAAGACTTTGTTTTCTGGTTGTACTTTTAAATTAATAATTTTACATATTTATATTATATATATATATATATATATATATATATATATATATATATATATATATATATATTATATCAATAACCAAAGTTTGCAGAGCTAGATATTAAATATTTTTGTGAATAATTGAACAAATTTCTGCTAATAAATTGAACTCATTTCAGAGTAATAAATGCAGTAATCTTATGAACGATATAAAATATAGTAAGCACTGTACAAAAGAAATTGCCGAATGTATTTCTGTTCATTTGTTGCGATTAAAATCGCAAAAAATCAATTTCAATTTGTGTCAAATTGTTAACATTGATAACACATTATTATATTCTGTAAGTAAATTATACAATAATTTTATTTTTATTTATTATATTATTATACAATTTTTTCAGATGATTGCGAATACTACCACTTATATTATAATATTATATCAATTTAAAGTAGCTAAATAAATATTAACAAATGCATAAACTCTTTTATTTTACCTATTTTTACCAGTTTGACTGCAAGGAAAAAGTGGTATAGGTTTGATACGGTGTCTGTAACATTTTCAACAAAAAAATTGTATATAAATCTTTCATATAGCCTCTAGAATCTATTTATTGGGGCTACATTGTAGCCCCAATAAATTTTAAAAAATTTTGCGATTTTTTTCTCGATAAGTTTGCAACTCTGTATTTTTTTAAATTGCATAATTCATTTAAGCACTAAGAGAATCTTTTATAAAATTTGACTAAAATCGATTAAATAAAGTGGTCATAATAAATTTCTAAAAACTTTAGTAATTTTTTTCTCGGAAAGTTGGCAAAACTGTATTTTGTTAAAATTACATAAACTATATGAACACTAAAAGAATCTTTTGTGAAAATTTGAGTAAAATCAGTTAAATAACATAGCCATAATATTTTTTTTTTAATTTAGTAATTTTTTTTTCGTAAAACACCGGATATTAGTAAAATTATATAATTAATGGAAACATTAGGGAAATATTTTCTGAAAATTTAATCAAAATCGGATAAATAACATGGCCATAATAAATTTTTTAAAACTTTAATAATTTTTTTCTCAGAAAGTTGGCAACACTGGATATTAATAAAATTATATAATTAATGGAAGCATTAGGGAAATCTTTTCCGAACACCCACATAAACTAAGTTCAGATTCGTCATCTAGGGACTATATGAAAAATTTCTATACATAATTTTTTTTTGAAAATGTTACAGACACCGTACCAAACGCTATATCACTTTTCCTTGCAGTCAAAGTGGTAATAAAAATAAATACATATATTAAATACTGCAGTTTGCAAAGTGAATTTTATTTATTTAATCTATACATTAATTAAATAGTTGTTTTGCATTACAAAATTGTGATACCGTATATATAATATATATTAACATTAACATTTTGTAATTATAATACTATTAGTAGTTTTTAATTTTTAAATATTAAGAATACATACTTATTATTCATGAATAATGATTTAAATGTTTACATATAATAATGTGTATTAAAAAGATGTAGTTTTAATAAATTTGCAATAAATATAAATATAATGCAATTTATTATTTGTTCTACTATTTTATTGATATTGAAATTTTGTATAACACTATACAAAACACAATATATTTTTATTTCAAATAGAAATATATTTAATTTTTGATATACACGATTATTGGAATTATTTTTGAAAATAAAAGTTTAAAATAATCGTAACTTTATTTATTTTATTTTTCTTTATAATTATTTTTTTTTCTATCTTGTATAATTTATTTAAACAAAATTTTTTTATCTATTTAACTTAAAAGTAATGTACTAGTATTGTGTTTTTTTTGTAATATTACAAAAAAAAATTACAAAATATTTTACAAAAAAATACTATTACCTGCTTTTTTGTTAAGGCCATTTCAAGGCAAACAAAAGGCTATATTCAGACAGGTGGTGGGAATACAAAAATGAATAATTTTACATTCGATTTATTCGTTTAATACTACATATTTATGGTAACTAATTATTAGAAAAATTAGCTAATTTATGTACAATTAATAATTTAATAACAATTTTAATATTCAGACAGAATTAGCATATAACAAAATTAATCAAATATATAAATGTCAATATTTTCTTTGTTTATTATTATTTTGATTGCAAAAAAAAATATGTTGTTAATTGTTATTATAGTACTTATGTATTAACTTCAGAATT
The DNA here is from genome assembly GCA_963966155.1 of Clivina fossor. NCBI lineage: Eukaryota > Metazoa > Arthropoda > Insecta > Coleoptera > Carabidae > Clivina > Clivina fossor. Next base: position 12,449,844 of record OZ014564.1, on the reverse strand, counting down.
TATTTATGTGCAGTTTATTTGTAAAAAAATAATTTTCATCATTTTCCTTGAAAAATGCGATTTTCTCTTATCTCACACATGTTTTTTATTTGAAAAAAAATATGATTAATCTTTATTATAATTAACAACACATATATTTTTTGGAAATCAAAATAATAATAAACAAAGAAAATATTGACAATTAAATATTTGATTAATTTTTTTTATATGCTAATTCTGTCTGAATATAAAAATTGTTATTAAATTATTAATTGTACATAAATTAGCTAATTTTTCTAATAATTAGTTACCATAAATATGTAGTATTAAACGAATAAATCGAATGTAAAATTATCCTTTTTTGTATTCCCACCACCTGTCTGAATATAGCCTTTTGTTTGCCTTGAAATGCCCTTAAATTAATAAAAATCTTTTGTTTTTGTTTTAATATACAACAAATTTGATGTTTTTTCTATAAATTTTTTATTTATTTCATTGTTTTTTATAAAATTATTTTTTTCTATCTTAACGCTCCATGTATAATTTGTATAATTTATATAAATTATCATTTTTAAATCTCATGCAACCTTGTTTTATTTTCTTTTTGCTCACACAAAATTTATTGCCTCTAATCAATCGTGAAAATCAAAAATTTCAATTTAACTATTTTTCAAATTATATTTTAAGTGCATTTCAAGGCAAACAAAAGGCTGTATTCAGACAGGTGGTGGAAATACAAAAAATGATAATTTTATATTCGATTTATTCGTTTAATACTACATAGTTATGGTAACTAATTATTAGAAAAATTAGCTAATTTATCTACAATTCATAATTTAATAACAATTTTTATATATTTACAGAAGTAGCATATAAAAAATTAATCAAATATTTAATTGTCAATATTTTCTTTGTTTATTATTATTTTGATTTCCAAAAAATATATGTGTTGTTAATTATAATAAAGATTAATCACATTTTTTTTTCAAATAAAAAACATCGCATTTTTCAAGGAAAATGATGAAAATTATTTTTTTACAAATAAACTGCACATAAATAAATTCTGAAATTAATACATAAATTCTATAATTACAATTAACAACATATATATTTTTTGGCAATCAAAATAATAATAAACAAAGAAAATATTGACAATTATATATTTGATTAATTTTTTTTATATGTTAATTCTATAAATATATAAAAATTGTTATTAAATTATTATTTGTATATAAATTAGCTAATTTTTCTAATAATTAGTTACAATAAATATTAAACGAATAAATCGAATGTAAAATTATTCATTTTTGTATTCCCACCACCTGTCTGAATATAGCCGTGTTTGTTTGCCTTGAAATAGCCTTAATAAAAAAACAAATGACAAATTAGTATCGCCAAGGTGGCCGATTCAATATGCTTAAAGAAATTCTAGTTTTGCTTCGTTTTCGACCAACATTACTGCAAGCGGACATCGGCCTATGATAGTCGACAGATCTTGCGCGTGGCATTTCTTCACTCAGCGATCTGGGTCCTTCGAGATCCGAATAACGCACACGTCGACGAGCTGAAGCTGGAGCTACATTCAGACTGGTTGGCGGTCGCACATGATTGGTGCGTTTCCCTGTAAACTCGTTGTTGCTGTATTCATACTAAAGAAAAATATCAGATATTTCGACTTTTTTTTTCCAGGTAATATACAATGTTATAGTTTTTACTATTCATATACTCACAATGGTTGGGGTGATTGTCAAAATTCTACTTACTGTGCTTCGGAAATTAGCAGACAGCACTTCTATTTAATTGTGCGACTGTAAACTAATTTTACGAAAATTATGTGTAGTACAGTGTTCGCTAAAAAGTCGCTAAAAAGAACCATTAATTTTTTTTATTATTAAATTTAACAATTATAAAAATGTCGCAAACTTCAATGACATTTCGTAAATTTTCTGCTTAAAAATTATGCAAAATATAAATTTTATTATATTACTAAAACATATAAATAATTACTACGATTTTAAGATACTGTGCTAGTGCCAAAACAGCTTTACAAATACAATTTTATGTAAATATTAACTGAAATTAATAATCTAAGATATAAAGTAAGTTTTTGTTCTAATAATACAAAAATATATTTTAATTCTAATTTCTTCAAAAATATTTTGCATAAATTCGTTTAAAATACTGTTAATAAATTCTTGAATTTTACATTGCATTACATAACAATAAAAATGACGAAATCTACACAGAATATGTAAAAAAATAAATCAAAAAACACCAAATTTTTTGGTTAGTATTCATATATTTCTTTCCATAATTTTCTATTTTTTTTTTATAAACATATACACCAAAATAAATTACATAATTTATCCATTTTTTTTCCTTATTATTTGTGAACAATTATTATTATGTAGCAACATTTGAGTGATATTTTAATTATATAAGAAAATAATATTTACCAGTTTATTTTGAATATAGCAGTTTTAGGTAAAAGAAAATTAGGTAATGTTATATTTAACTATCTTAACTATTTTTAAAAGCAGAAATGTAATAATATTTAAAATGTATACATTTTCCATTATTTTATTATTAAATTGAAACATTTACATGACTACATATTTTTGTCTAAATATTCGGACAAATATGTAAGTACGTAAATTTATAATCTTTTAGTTCTTGATAAACATTACATTCTTCAAAATTAAAATATTTTTATATTATTATAATATATGCATTCTTAAAATTATTAGGAATACATTTATATTATCAAGCAAAATAATTTTCGCATTATTTTCGCATTTACAAAGTTAATTAAATGTGGCGCCCATCTATTATATAATATATAAAACAACTTAATATCACAATGTGTGCTACAGTACTGCCAACGTTAAAAGTGTAAATTAACTAAATGTGACAAACATAAGTGATTTTTTTCACTAAAAATACAATTTTTAACTTTATATTATACTTAAAAGTGCAACTGTTATTTAAAAAATATGTATGTTATGTATTATTGTGTTTTTTATTAAAATAAAATTAATTAAAAATTTGCAAAATTAAATTAACATTTATATAATGTGTGATTATGTTAATTTACAGTTATGATTTGTGTATAGTATTTTCAAATAACCAATTATTGCAATTGATTTCTTGTCTTACTATACAATAATAGTTTTTTTTTATTTTCATTTAGCAAATATATAGCGTATTAAAATAATGTTTTGGTATGCAAATTTATTATATTATTAATTAAAAAAGTTTGTTATATTAGCTAATTTATCAATTACGTAGCAAGAGCAACATAGTATATAAATATCTATAAAGTGCAACGCACACTACGGCACGGCAAAGCAGATACCAACAATTTTCATTTCAAATATTTCAAAATACACAACGTACAGCGTTTAATTTTCCAAATTTTTATTTAAAAACCGTTTTTTTTTTTTTAAATATTATTAGTGTTTCTATCAGAACAAACATAATATAAATACACAACTATACATAGATGTAAAATATTTAGAAATTTTAAAATATATAATTCGTAAAACAGACAAATGGAAATAGAAATTCATAAGTTTTTCAAATTATTCACATTACATATTATTGTTACCAGATAGTAAATATAAAACAAGATTAGAAGTATATGGGTAAACCCATATATAGACTACTTTGACATTTTTCGGAAAGTTGGCAACACTGTATTTTAATAATATTATAATTTATGTGGGCACTAGGAGAAACTTTTCTGAAAATTTGATCAAAATCGAATAAATAATGTAGCCACAATGAATTTTTTTTAAATTTTGTGATTTTTTTCTAGATAAGTTGGCAACACTGTATATTGTTAAAATTGCATAATTTATTTAAGCACTAGGAAAAGCTTTTATGAAAATTTGATTAAAATCGGTTAAATAAAATGGTCATAATAAATTTTTAAAAATTTTACTATTTTTTTTCTCGGAAAGTTGGCAACACTGTATTTTGTTAAAATTACATAAATTATATGAATACTAGGAAAATCTTTTGTGAAAATTTGAGTGAAATCGGTTGAATAACATGGCCATAATAAAATTTTTAAAACTTTAGTAATTTTTTTCTCGGAAAGTTGGCAACACTGAATATTAATAAAATTATGTAATTAATGGGAGCATTAGGGAAATCTTTTCTGAAAATTTGATCAAAATCGGATAAATCATGTAGCCAATATGAATTTTTAAAAACTTTAGTAATTTTTTTCTCGGAAAGTTGGCATCACTGGAAAAAACCGAAACCACATGACCATCTAGGGCACTAGACAAATTTATCCTGAAAATTTCATTAAAATCGGTTGAACCGTCTAGGAGGAGTTGCGGCCACAAAATTTTGACTTACGACCGAGCGAGCGAGCAAGCGAGTGAGCGAGCGAGCTGACGACGCACATCCATACACCCACATAAACTAAGTTCAGATTCGTCATCTACAAGCTATATGAAGGATTTCTATACAATTTTTTTTTTTTTTTGAAAATGTTACAGACACCGTACCAAACGCTATACTACTTTTTCCTTGCAGTCAAAGTAGTAATAAGCAAAAAGAAATATTTTTCTGATTTTGAGAGTAAAAATTCAAATTTTTAAATCTGTTTAAGGGCATTTCAAGGCAAACAAAAGGCTATATTATTCAGACAGGTGGTGGGAATACAAAAATAAATAATTTTACATTCAATTTATTCGTTTAATACTTCATATTTATGGTAACTAATTATTAGAAAAATTAGCTAATTTATGTACAATTAATAATTTAATAACAATTTTTATATTCAGACAAAATTATCATATAAAAAAATTAATCAAATATTTAATTGTCAATATTTTTTTTGTTTATTATTATTTTGATTTCCAAAAAATATATGTGTTGTTAATTATAATAAAGATTAATCATATTTTTTTCAAATAAAAAACGTGTGTGAGATAAGAGAAAATCGCATTTTTCAAGGAAAATGATAAAAATTATTTTTTTTTACAAATAAACTGCACATAAATAAATTCTGAAATTAATACATAAGTACTATAATAACAATTAACAACATATATATTTTTTGGCAATCAAAATAATAATAAACAAAGAAAATATTGACAATTAAATATTTGATTAATTTTTTTTATATGCTAATTCTGTCTGAATATAAAAATTGTTATTAAATTATTAATTGCACATAAATTAGCTAATTTTTCTAACAATTAGTTACCATAAATATGAAGTATTAAACGAATAAATCGAATGTAAAATTATAAATTTTTGGATTCCCACCACCTGTCTGAATATAGCCGTTTGTTTGCCTTGAAATGGCCTTAAATGACAAATTCACTAAAATAATTCAGTTGGTAAAATGTGATATTCTGAGAATGGTGTCATCAGGAGCGGACTGGTTAAATTAGCTATGAAGCTAAAGTTGCTTGTCTGGATATAGGAATGTATGGAAGAAACTGATTTCGAGATAGTGGATAGAGTTTGTGCCACACCCTTTTGGATACATGGTGATGATTATGTATCTATATTTGTGGTTGCTCTGATACATTTGAATTTTACGGTTATAGTTCTTGTAATAATTGAAAGAAATAAAAAATTGGTATTATTAGGTGCTGTACTTTAATGTGCGTTGTACCCTGAATCTAATTTACATATTAATTAATTAATTAGGATATATTTCACAACATTATAATTAATATAAATAGTATATCTAAAACAATGGTCTTTTAAAACCTATACAATATATATGTTAATTTTTTTTCTGTATAAAAATTTTTCCATATTATTTTGCATATATGCATTTTATTTTGCGTAAAAATTTGATAACGTGTTTTTTTGCGCAAGAATAAAATGTTTGAAACATATTTAGGTACTTCACTTTCGCAAATAATCAGTGCATTTTGTTTTTGCTACACTGAAAATATATTACTTTATACCCAACGTTTTTACTATAAAAAAATACATCAGAAATAGAAATACTATATTCATATTTGATAAGAAATAAAAGTAAAACTTTATTTTAAAGCAAAAAATAAAAGTACTTTTTCATAAACAAAAGAAGTGGAAATACGAGCCATCTTGTTCAGTATTCCAGTATACAGTGTGCTATATTTTTATCTCTGAACATATGAACTGAACTACATATAAATTTCCTATGTTCAATTTTAAAAATAACACATCAATCGCATGGAGACATCCTTGATAGTTATGCAACCAATTTTACATAATGTGCCAGTTATTTAAAAAAATTGAACTACTTTCAACAAAATATTTAGAAAGCATTAAACTATTCGCATTATTTCAAGAAATTTGTTTAAAAATGTATACAATAGAAGAAAGATTAGAAATTTTGCATTGGTATTTCGACAAGAATAGTTTGAGAAATGTGAAAGATTCATTTGCTGCTAAATATCCTGACATTTCAAACATCTTTTATAAATTAATAAATTTATTAATTAAAAATTATATTTTTCTCTATAAAATATAGAATGTCTTATTTTTATTTTTATAGTATTATTTATTAATTATTATTTATAAATTTAAGTACTCAGCAATTTACAATAAATGATCATATTCTGTTAAATATTTCATTTTTTATTCAAATAAACATCATATTACGTAAGATTGGTTGCATAACTGTCAGGGATGTATCCATGCAATTGATGTGTTATTTTTAAAATTGAACATAGGAAATTTATATGAAGTTCAATTCATATGTTCAGAAATAAAAATATCGCATTGCATATTTATTAAAATATTTCTATTACATAAATCCGATGTTGTTACAGATTAAAAGTATCTTTACATGTGAATTAGTAGTACGATTATAAATGTTGGTTTTAAAGCGATATTTTTTCAGTGTAGTTTTAAATATGGCGGAGTCTGATTTTAATATTTGTTTCATTGTGTTCTTTTCTACTCATGTTTGGTTTCAAATTCAATGAAATAATTAGAATTTAGTATATTAGAAGAGATGGTAATTTCAATTAACGCTCTTGGTTCAAATTTTCATCAGATACCGGTTCAGATGGTTCCAGCTGTGATTGCTGTGAACGGAGGGAACTCTGTCGAAAAATTAATTAATTTTTTTTAAAATTATTTCATTTATAAATCTTTACATAGACAAAATATAGTAGAAACTATGTCAGTTATATTATATTCATTGTCAAACAAATTTTGTTATTAATCTCGTTTTTTCAAGTATTTTTCAAAATTTTTTTGGGAACTTTTACAACAAATACAGTAAACAACAATTCATTGGAAAATGTATTTATAAAGTTTCCGGCAGTATTTTTTTTTCAAAAAAATCAAATCACTTTGACGCCCTTTTTTTAAAGTGAAAATTTGACTTATTTGAAAAAAATACTGTTCAAAACTTCAATAAATATACTTTCCAACAATATAACTATTGTTACTGCATTTGTTGTAAAATTTTCCAATAAAAATGTTGAAAAACATCTAGAAAATTGATGCTACAAACGGAAATAGCCCCTTAATAACAAAATTAATTAATTAACGAATTAAAAAATAAATGTTTCCAATTGATAAGGGATATTACTTAATTTTAATATTAAGTTAGTGAAACGTTAGTATTGCTACCAATTTAAAAATAATAATAAAACAACTGAATATTTGTACAAAAATTTTTGTATTTATTTTGTTAATAAAATATTGTGTTTATGTTATTTATCCAAACTTTATTTGAAATATGAATTTGATTTCAACTTATTCGTATAATGAATGAATGAATGAATAAAAAAAATATTATATATATATATATATATATATATATATCTATTCATAAACAAAATATAGTGGAATAAAACGGCTTTAGTTATTTATTTTGTTACCTAGTAACTTGTTTTTTTGTTCTGTTTATTTACTATAAATGCCATCTGTATCATTTTTCGTGATGAAGATGTACGTTGAGTATGTCAAAACGTTGGTTATTAATAAATATTAATACAGAACTGTAACTTAAAGCCGTTTTATTTTTTACTACGTTAAAATATAATAGAATTTATGTCATTGTAAAACAAATTTTGTTATTAGCGAATTAAAAAAAAACATATGTTTCCAATTGATGTGGGACATTATTTAATTCTAGTATAAAGTTAGTAAAAGGTTAGTGAATGTATGAACACGAATTTCTTGTATTTATTTAATTGGAAAATAAATAAAATATTCTTTTTATGTTATTTATCTAAACTATATTTGAAATAAAAATTTAATTTCAACTGATTAAATAGTAGATTACTAGAGTTTAAAACAAATTAAACGTTTAATGTAAAAACTAAACGAATTATTATCTATCGCTTATGAGACGACTTTTATTAAGGTGTGTTTTAAGGTTTATCGGCTCTTTTTGAGGTACATTATCTCCCCCTAAAAGGATACAGAGAATACCTTATAATAACCACACTTTAACAGTAATAACAATAAAATAAAAATATTGACCAGAAGATCTTATAAAATTCTAATGTAAACTATATGAAAATTTAAATGCAAATGACTGCAAGTGACTAAAGCTTGATTTACATTATACTAGATTCGGCTAGAAACTTTGACTAGTTTACATACTAGATTGGAAACTAGAATCGTCTTTATAGTAGTTAAAACTTTTTATTTAAGGCGCATGTTCTAACTTTTTAGTTGTACGCAGGCGCGGAATTGGATGTGAGTAGGTTTGCCAACATCCAAAATGTACGTAGTGTTTATATACCAGTTTGTTATTGTGTGAAAGTAAGAGGTTAAGTACAAAATGAATTTTCATAGACGTAAACAAGAAAAACTAGTTAAAATTTCTAAGATTTTGAAGCTTTCTGAGTTACTTAGTTACGCATTTACACTTTGCACAGGGTTGGTAGCACTGAAATTACCGCTAGTGCGCAGGTCTAGTATAGAAACTTGGATGAAAAATTGGTCCGAACCTAGTTTGAAAATCAACTTCTAGACGATTCTAGTTTGAAAACTTGACTGGATTTTTCCTGATTAACATTATCCAAGTTTTGACAAGTGCGTCTAGTATGTAATCTAGTCAAAGTTTCTAGCTGAATCTAGTATAATGTAAATCAAGCTTAAGTATACATTTCAAATATAGAAAAATAAACTTAGTAATAATAATATAACGTCCCACATCGGTTGTTAAGTAAAGTTAAATAAATATGTGTCTGTAAAAAAAGTTAGTATTTTGTTAGATATAGGTGATCGATCACAATGTTAATATGGTTTCAAAATGCATTTTGTAATTACAGCCGTGCAAGGAAGCAATTACCTTTTTTTCTTTTTTGTTTTTTTTTTGGATTTTTAATGACCCTAATAGAAAGTGTAAAGGTAATCTTCTTCGAACTAAAATAATATGAAAGCAGCCGTGATTTAATGTGCGTGAAAATGATATAATGAAAGCCTCATTTTTAATTACGTTTCATTATTAATTTAATACTAATTATATCACTAATTTGTGCGTTGATATATTTACGGCGAAATATATATATTTTTTTAAAAAATTTGTACATTTTTTTGTTGATATAATACAGTAAAAGCTGTTTTATTCGGTATGTGCAGGACTGGATAAAGAATTTTGTTGGACAAAATGGTACATGTCCAATAAAAAACAGTTTAAATATTTGATATTTAAAAAATCGATTAACTTTATGATTTTTTTCTACGAAACTATAAAAGATTTTATTTGAAACATATGACAATTAAATTTTGTAAAAAACAAAATTTGAAGTATATGGGTAAACCCATATATATATATATATATATAGGTATATATATATAGACCACTTTGACATCTCTCGGAAAGTTGGTAACACAATATTTTTATTAAAATTATAATTTATGTGGGCACTAGGAAAAACTTTTAGGAAAATTTTATCAAAATCAAATAAATAATGTAGCCACAATAAATTTTTAAAAAATTTTGTGATTTTATTTTTCGTAAAGTTGGCAACATTGTATTTTGTTAAAATTAATTAATTAATTTATTTAGGCACTAGGAGAATCTTTTATAAAAATTTGATTAAAATAGGTTAAATAAAGTGGTCATAATGAATTTTTAAAAATTTTAGTAATTTTTTTCTCGGAAAATTGGCAACATTGTATTTTGTTAAAATTACATAAATTACATGAATACTAGGAAAATTTTTTGTAAAAATTTGAGTAAAATCGGTTAAATAACATGGCCATAATAAATTTTTTAAAATTTTAGTAATTTTTTCTCGGAAAGTTGGCAACACTGGATATTAATAAAATTATACAATTAATAGGAGCATTAGGGAAATCTTTTCTGAAAATCTGATCAAAATCGAATAAATAATATAACCAATATGAATTTTTAAAAACTTTAGTAATTTTTTTCTCGGAAAATTTATCCTGAAAATTTCATTAAAATCGGTTGAATCGTCTAGGAGGAGTTCCGATCACAAAATTTTGTCTGATGACCGAGCGAGCGAGCTGACGACGCACATCCATACACCCACATAAACTAAGTTCGGATTCGTCATCTATATAGAGGCTATATGAAGGATTTCTATATAATTTTTTTTTTGAAAATGTTACAGACACCGTACCAAACGCTATACCACTTTTCCTTGCAGTCAAAGCGGTAAAAAGGTGAATTTTTTAAAATACAGTAGATTCTAAATTACAAATAAAAAAAATATTAGTGAACAGTCTCATTACAATCATTTTTAGATTTTATTTATATACGATGGTATTTTTGGTATAGAACCTTTAGAAATGTGCCGATTTATAAAGCGTGCCGAGTCCTATAATTCCGAATAAAACAGCTTTTATTATACACTGTAAAAAAAAGTTGCTGTTTTACATAAAAATTATATTATTTCAGCAAAATCGTTGGTTTACATAAATTTGCTGTAAAAATAATATAATTATGTAATATTAAGTAAAATAATTAATTTACCATATTATATATGTTTTTTTATCGAAAAAGTAAGTAAAATTACATAAAATATACATATTTTATATTCATATTATGTAAAAATTTTACTGAGACATCCGTAAATTTATATATTAAACTAGTGTAAATCAGTTATCGAATTCTTTTTACAGTGTAGTTATAACTATATAACATTTAGAAAAAAATATTGTATGAATGTAAGAATAATATTAGAAATTTTCAATTATTTAAAACTTTATAAAATAAAACTGCTTGAGGTTCAAGTTCTGTATCAAAATTTATTTATAATCAACGTTTCGACGAAACTCAACGTACGTCTTCATCAGGAAAAACTGATACAAAATTTTGTATCAGTTTTGATCAGTGTTGAGTTCCGTTGAAACGTTGATTATAGATAAATTTTGATACAGAACTTGAACCTAAAGCAGTTTTATTTTATACAGTGTGTAAAGTGATGAGGTTTCCTATAGGGAAAAAAATTTAATATGAGTTTTATGGGAAAAACTTATTCTTTATAAAAAATTTTGCTTCTATCAAAACCCCTTATAGTCAAAGAAAAATCCAGTAATCACTTAAGATAAGAACAAAAACTTGATATTATGTTGAGTTGTTGATTTTAAATATGACTAAGTCCGAATGTTACATCAGTATCGTGTTACCTATGAAAAAAAAATATAAATATATATTTTTTTTTAATTATATTTTGGCAAATTAATAATAATAATAATAATAATTAAAAAGTAAGTCTCCTGTATGACAAATATTTTTAACATTTTTCACACGATACAGATGTAACATTCGGACTTATTGTTAGTCATATTTAAAATCAACAACTCGACATAATATCAAGTTTCTGATCTTATTTTAAGTGATTACTGGATTTTTCTTTGACTATAAGGACTTTTAATAGAAGCAAATTTTTTTATAAAGAATAAGTTTTTTTTTCCTAAAACTCATATTAAATTTTTTTCCCTAATGAAACCTCATCACTGTATAATGAGTTCTGATAGATTTTTACTATGTTAAAATCTTTAAATTTTTGCTAAATGTTATTAGTATACTTTCTAACGAGAACATATAGAATTATTTTGAAAATAAAAATGTAATAATATTTCGAGTAATTATTCGAATCTTACCTGAGAACCAGACAGGACGCTGTTTTGATCGCTCGCTCTCTTTAAATAGTCTTTATCGTCGAAAATTTTAATATCCCCACCACCTGGTTTATGTTTAACATTATCAAGTGAGCCGATTTTACTTTGTGCACTTAGTTCAATTTTTCGATTCTCAATCTGCACCAGAAAAGAATTGCAAATACACAAAAGATAGATTAGTTCATTATCGTGAATTAGTAAAAAAAATTTTCAAAAAACAAAAAAAATGTTTGTTCGCTAAAATAGCACGTAAATTTGTGCTAATTCAGTGTTGGGACAGATAGAGCAAAAATTAATCTAGATAAAAATATAATAGGTCCGTATTTTCATCTCTTTTGTTTATGAAATGGTACTTTTATTTTTTGATTTAAATTAAATTTTTACTTCTACTTCTTATCAAATATGAATAGTATTTCTATTTTTGATATATTTTTTTGGTATCCGGACAATTCACCGAAAACAATTCACCGAAAACCGTTCACCGAAAACAATTCATCGGAAACAAATTCACCGAAGTACCAATTCACCGAAAAACAATTCATCGAAAAACAATTTATCGAATAACCAACTGAAATAGAATTAAATTAAATTAAAATTAATATTAGAAAGTGGTTAGATTATGAAAGGTTAGGTTAGTAGGTTGGTTTAGGTTTTTTTATTCAGAATGTATAAATAGCCAATTAATATTATGAATATTAGGAATGTCTTTAAAAAAAGCGTATTTATTTTTTTCTTTTTTTCTTTAACACTTTACGGAGGGGATGATGGGTAGGTTAGGTTAGGTTAGGTTAGGTTAGGTTAGGTTGTTTAATTCTGTTTCATTTGGTTATTCGATAAATTGTTTTTCGATGAATTGTTTTTCGGTGAATTGGTACTTCGGTGAATTTGTTTTCGATGAATAGTTTTCGGTGAATTGTCCGCGACCTATTTTTTTATATATAAATATACAATTTTTATAGCATAATTATCTAGATGATTTTATAAAAGATTATAAAAAAATTAATCTAGTTTTGATAAAAAATATTGAATTTTCAAATTATCTAAATTACAAATAGATCAAAGATAATTTTTTATCTAGAAGAATTATCTAATCCCAACACTGTTTGCTGTAAATAATCTCACTATATTTGTGAAAGAGTTCTAATAGTAAGAAAGTTATTTTTCATACTTATTTATAAAGTTCTTGTGCAATTTGATTGTTTTTGTATATTTTTTTAAATATAGTTTAAATAATTTTGCTTAGTGTGTAATCTTAATCTGTTGTGACAGAAGACAAAGTAGAATGATTGTGCTATAGTTGCAAAATTAAAGCTAAAATAAAAAAGCTTCAGGTTGCAGTTCTGTTTTATTTTAAAATTAATAGTCGACTTTTCAATGTAGGTATACGTATATCATCATTAGAAAAAAATATATAGTTAATCAAAAAGAAAACATAACATTAATAAACAATAACTTTATATAAAATTGAAATAAATTTCTTTCATTTAACTTTTTTTTTTGTAAATTAACACTTTATGTAATGGAAACACGAAATAAAAATTTCAAATTGCAAAAGAACTTTACTATGGCACTTGCTACACATAAAAAACTGTCAAATTATTTTTACGAATAAAATACAGGGTGATTTATGACGTCGGGGAAAAACTACACCGGATGATTCCTACTAGTAATCTAAATAAAAAACTTCAAATAAACATATGTCCGAAAATGCTTTCTAGCGGAACTGTAGCCGTTAGAAGTTTATTACATGTAACATCAATCGCGTTAGCCTTATTTATTATATCAGAAAATAAAAAACAAGTCATAAACTTCTGAATAATTGTAAAATTACTGATTTTCTAACATTTTGTTCAAATACTAGTAAACCAATTTACTAGTTATGACTAACTGGTTCCCGACAAAAATTGTCTTCGATTTTTAATTATTGTAAATTGTTTATTAAATATTTATTTATGTGTGTACAAAAATTTATAAACTAGTAAATTGGTTTACTAGTGTTTGAACAAAATGTTAAAAAATCAATCAGTAATTTTACAATTATTCAGAAGTTTATGACTTGTTTTTTTTTATGATGTTACATGAAATAAACTTCTAACGGCTACAGTTCCGCTAGAAAGCATTTTCGGACATATGTTTATTTAAAGTTTTTTATTTAGATTACTCATAGGAATCATCCGGTGTAGTTTTTCTCCGACGTCATAAATCACCCTGTATATATTTAAACTTAATAAAAATTTACTCCAATTAAATATATTTGAAGATTACCCACCTTTGACAAAACAATAAACTTAAAATAAAAATAAATTTATTGAAATTAATGTGAATTCTTTTATCATGCCATGCTCTATTATTTGATATAAACTACAATTGTTTTTTTTTCCTACATATTACCTGTTCCTAAATTGTAAATAGATAGCAGAAAGATAGATTTAAGAGACACATTTATAACAGAAGACACAAAATACAAAAAGAGGAAAAACTGCTTGTGATATTCATAAAAATATTTTTTTAAAAAAAGTTGTATAATTATTGCAAAAACGAAGCTTTATTTTTAATATTTTATAAAACCACTGACTGTGCAGATAAAAAATCAATCTTTTATCAAAAATAAATAAATAAATAATTGTGTTATGATAATTTACAGTTTGTTTACTGAAAAATTGAAATAGGTGTTTTAAAAATAACAAAAAAAAACTTTAATATAATACTTACTTCTTCTGTAACTTCCTCTACCGACTAAAATGCATTTTTAATAAATTATTAATCGAAATAATCATGCTAATTTACATAAAATGCATTCAACATGCTTGTTTTCATGATAACATATTTATAACAAATACAGGGTAATCATAAAATAATAATACGGTTTTGAATTAATGGAAAAATTATATCATTTTATATATGGTAACATAGTAAAAAAACTCATTATATTAAAATAAAACTGGTTTAGGTTAAAGTTCTGTATAATACAGAACTTTAACCTAAAGCAGTTTTATTTTATTTATATGGTATTTACGGTCTTCTTAGTAAAAGTCGTCTCATTATTATTCATTTTATAAATGACATACAAAATATATGAGTCGTATAGATACAAAACTCACTATTTGCAAATTTTAAGTTCTGAGATATTTGCAAAAAACTGTTATAGCTAAGTGTAATTGTATTTTGATGATAAAATCTTGTTACTAGATGGCAATACTTATTTAAAATCGTGAATCATTGGTTTTATACATCATTAATTCATACAAAGTAACTGTTTGCTTTCCACCAATAACATTTTTATTGGTGGAAAGCAAACAGTTACTTTTGCATCTAAACTATCAACGAAAGTAGTGAGTTTTGCATCCAACACTAAACTTTAAAGAGTGTTTCTCATATTAAATACTGAGTTTTTTTTCTAACTAACCTAAATATCGTATTCCTTGTAAAATTCTACGTCCAAATCGCGCAAAATCTCATTTTTCACTTTTTGTCGAATAGTGAGTTTTGCATCTATACGCCTCATATGTTCAAAGTTAGCTTTGTACATAAAATTGAGCATTAAAAAATAGAAAAATAAAATAAAACGGCTCTAAGTTTAAGTGTTGTATTAATATTTATTAATACAGAACTTAAACCTAAAGCCATTTTATTTTATATAATAAATTCTGAAAGATTTTTTTACTATATTAATACAAAAATAGTTTAAATACTAAATTGATCAACATTCAAAACAAATATCATTATTTTATTAAAAAAAAAAACATGACCAACAAATATAAACAGAACATGTTTGATCGTAATTAAATATTGAATATGTATAAAATATTGAACAGATATTGAAAAGATAATTGGAGAAATAAACAAATAAATAAGTTTCTAGACTTACTTTAATGTCGCCTCCGCCTGGCGAATGCTTAATATTATCTTTGGAGCCAACTTTGGGCTTAGCTTTATCTTTAAAATCCAATTTAACAGATTCAATTTTTTTATCACCACCACCTGGCTTGTAAGTGGTATTGTCTAACGATCCAATTTTCGATTTAGCGCTCCATTGTAATTTCTGTTGTTGTATCTAAAAATTGAGTTTTGTTTATTAAAAATTTCCATACATAGGGTGTCTCACTATATCTTGACTGATTTTACAAGCTTATTGATAGAATTAATGTTGTTGGTAAAGATATAAATCTTGTGTTGAATGTTGATAAGTGCAAAGTTTTAGTATTTGAAAAGGGTGACTTGATGACTGAATGTAATGTATATATTGACGGTGCACGTTTAGAGCAGGTAGATGAATTTGTGTATTTGGGTAGTTTGTTATCTAGAGATATGGCCGTTTTGATTGTGAAATTGAAAGGAGAGTAAATGCTGGTTGTACTTTGGGTGCTTTGGGAACTTTTGCTAGGAATGTAAATGTTTCAAAAGAAGCCCGTTTGAGTATATATAATGCAGTTTTGGTGCCTACATTGATGTATGGTAGTGAATATTGGGTTTGGTTGCAAATGCATAAACGGAAAATGACTGCTGTGGAAATGAGATGAGTACATGGGGTATATGGTGTAAATAGGAAAGATAGGGTACGAAATAGATTAGTGTATGATGAGAGTGAAATTGAAACAAATGTTGTAGCAAAAGTTGGTGTTAGTCAGTTAATATGGTTCGGACATGTTGAGCGAATGTCTAATGAACGTTTGGTTAAAAAGATTTATTTGAATGATTTTGATGGTATACGATTGCGTGGACGTCCGATGAGTAGTTGGAGTGGTATGATTGAGAGGGTGGCTTGCGTGAGCGAAAGTTTCCAAGTAGTAAAAATAAAAGAACATGTATGAGAGGAGGAATTATGAATGTGGATGAAGCGAAAGTTGCTTGTTTGGATAGGAATGTTTAGAGGCGACTGATTTCGGGATGATGAAAAAAAAGTTTGTCCCACACCCTGTTGGGTACATGGCGTAATTGTGTATGTATGTATGTGTGTATGTTTATTCTTTTGTCAGTCATGGCATGCTAAATGTTTTGCTGTTTACATTTTTGATTTTACAGTAGTATCTTCATAAGCCTTTATCTCGGTCACTTCTCATCCGATTTTAATTTTTAAAATATCGTTTGAACGCTAAAATATGCGCCTTTTTTTATTTCTACAAATAAGTATAGGGTTGCATTTAAAAAAATAAAGTATCTGGTCTGCCAAATAATGCCATTTTTATTTCGGTTTTTAAA
Source organism: Clivina fossor (assembly GCA_963966155.1). NCBI lineage: Eukaryota > Metazoa > Arthropoda > Insecta > Coleoptera > Carabidae > Clivina > Clivina fossor. The sequence goes on along the minus strand of OZ014564.1, from coordinate 12,432,582 downwards.
GATGGAATAGCATATTCGTAAAAACCATAAAAAAACTTGGGCTCATGTAAAACTCATTGGTTGAAAAGCGCAATTTAATACTTCATCCCATTTAGAAAATATAAGCTTGTAAAATCAGTCAACATTTAGTTTTTTTGCGTCTAATGATAGTATTCTGTATTATTTTATAAGTTCTATATTGTTATAGAATCTCTTGTCTTTTTTTCAATTTATTAAAAAAGAATCAAAAGATTGAATTGCAAATTTGAGCATAATGTATTTGTATTAGATGTACGTTTAGAGCAGGTAAATGTTTGTATATTTAGATAGTATATTATTGAAAAATGATAAGATTGAATTGAAAATTGTATACTCGTATTAATAGTGTTCATATTAAAAAAATTAATTTAAATAAACTATAGGGTTTTTCAATAAGGGCGGGTAGATGTTGGCAGCCTGTGGCAGCCATGTTGTTTTGATGGTGTCTGTCGAATATGTTCTATATTATTCAGTTACTAATGCCAAATAACCATGGCAAGATACACGATTGAGCAGCATGTTCAAATGATAAAACTTTATTATCAAACTTTATTATCAAAATTACCCAAATTTTGGCCAAAAAATTATCTTTAGCGACGAGGCGCATTTTTAGATGAATGGCTATGTGAACAAGCACAATTGCCGTATATGAGGCGACGCCAACCCACACGAGGTTCACCAGGTGGCAATGCATCCAGAAAAAGTTACTGTTTGGTGCGGATTTTGGGTCGGCGGCGTCATTGGTCCGAACTTTTTTGAAAACGACCTTGGTGAGGCCATCACCGTCAACGGCGAGCGCTACAGAACGATGATAACCGATTTTTTTTGGTCTAAATTGAATGATATGGAAGTAGACGACATGTGGTTCCAGCAGGACGGCGCAACGTGCCACACAGCGGACATTTTGCATGAACGATTTGAGGATATGGTTATCTCTCGCAGTTGACGTAAATTGGCCAGCAAGATTTTGCGATTTGACTCCGCTAAACTTTTTTTTGTGGGGTTTTCTGAAGTCGCAGGTCTTTGCCAATAAACCGCAATCGACCAATGCCCTTAAAGTCAACATAACCAATGCCCTTAAAGTCAACATAACCAATGCCATCGCTCAAATTCAGCCGGATCTATGCAACAGAGTCCTTGAAAATTGGACCACTCGAATCCGAGCCACAGTGAGAAGCCGCGGCGGACATATGAACGATGTTATATTTCATAAATAATGGCATATATGGGCCTTTCAAATAGAAAAAGAATTTTGTTAATACCTCACACACAGCTTGTTTTATTCCATTTCAACATCTACCCGCCCTTATTGAAAAACCCTATATTTTAATAAATAAAATTTTACAAATATGTTTTAGACGTTAATGTATTTTTAAAGTAGTTATGTGCTGACAACATCATATTTTTATGCATCTAAATTACACTACTAAATTAAAATTGCCTAATGTGAATAATTTAATATTGTAACATATTGAAGATTTTTGACATACTAAAAATAAAAAAACTATAGTTCATTTTCAAATTGTGCAAATATACGTTTTATATATAATATATTCTAGACAAAAAAATCTATATTTTATTTATATACAGGGTGATTTTGTGATTTAATTATTGTGTCATTATATTGGTCTAAACTCTATTCAATACATACATACACAATCTCGCCATGTACCCAAAAGGGTGTGGCACAAACTCTTTTCATCATTCCGAAATCAGTCGCCTCCAAACATTCCTATCCAAACAAGCAACTTTCGCTTCATCCACATTCATAATTCCACTCTCATACATGCTCTTTTATTTCTACTACTTGGATACTTTCGCTCACGCAAAACACTCTCAATCATACCACTCCAACTACTCATCGGACGTCCACGCAAACGTATACCATCAAAATCATTCAAATAAATCTTTTTAACCAGACGTTCATTAGATATTTGCTCAACTTGTCCGAACCATCTTAACTGACTAGCACGGCAACTTTTGCTACAACATTTTTTCAATTTCACACTCATCATATACTAATATATTTCGTACCCGATCTCTCCTATTTATTTATTTATTTTGTGAAAAAACAAAACATAATTCAATTCTTAGATATTCCTAGAATTTTAATTTTAATTTGTCGATCATTTGTATTGAGAGAATAGACCATATAATTCACTAATTATGTAGATTAAATATAATTGCATAAATATAATTGAATTAAAAATACAAGAAACATCAGCTACTGATTGTAAAATTAGGCACAAACCTCAACTTTTTTAGTACCACGTACGTCGGCACTTACAGGCCTCCGTGCTGAAGTGACAGTACGGCTCTAATAAATTTACCAAATTTAAAACACAACATTGCATTTCCAAAAAAAAATATAATTCGATATAATCAGGGCTTAGAAACTAGTTTATTGAAAATTTCACTAATCAAAACCGAAAAATATAATTATAATAAGCTGTTTACCGAGCGTTATATCATAATAAGAGAGGTATTGTAATCATACCAAATTTGACATATCGAGATTTTTACAGATAAGCACGAAGTGGTAACTAATTATTAGAAAAATTAGCTAATTTATGTACAATTAATAATTTAATAACAATTTTTATATATTTACAGAAGTAGCATATAAAAAATATTAATCAAATATATAATTGTCAATATTTTCATTGTTTATTATTATTTTGATTTCCAAAAAATATATATGCTGTTAATTGTAATAAAGATTAATCATATTTTTTTTCAAATAAAATGTATGTGTGAAATAAGAGAAAATCGCATTTTTCAAGGAAAATGATGAAAATTATTTTTTTACAAATAAACTACACATAAATAAATTCTGAAATTAATACATAAGTATTATAATAACAATTAACAATATATATATTTTTTGGAAATCAAAATAATAATAAACAATGAAAATATTGATAATTAAATATTTGATTAATTTTTTTTATATGCTACTTCTGTAAATATATAAAAATTGTTATTAAATTATTAATTGTACATAAATTAGGTAATTTTTTTAATAATTAGTTACCATAAATATGTAGTATTAAACGAATAAATCGAATGTAAAATTATCCTTTTTGTATTCCCACCATCTGTCTGAATATAGCCTTTTGTTTGCTTAGAAATGCCCTTAAGTTTCGGAGGTAAATATCTCAATTTGAGACACTTTTGATAAAGATTTACTAATCGGAAATAATAATTTACTGATGTCACTTTTATGTGTTTTACTAATATTTCGCAACAGAGATATATTTGGAAAAAAAATTAACAAAAGTTGCTAAACAAGTTATACCTAACAACTTTTAATTGGAATATTTTTCGATACGGATAAATAATGTTTTCATAATTTTTCATATTTTTATGATATATATATAATTCTGTAAATAGATGGCATATTTATGTATATCAAGACAGTTTTGTTTTTAGTTCAATTTATTATACAGGATGGTCCTGAATTATGTACCGTAATTGCTAGAGCTAATAGTATGTTCAAAAATAAGGGTACCTTTTTATATACACTTTTTTCCAAAATTCAATAATAAGTGAGATACAACCTTGTAAAAAGATGAAATAAAAACCATTTTTTTTTTAATATCTTCCAGACGCTTTTGAATAACGGGTTTATATTTTAGGGGTGAGTATATGACATTAGAACAATTAAATTTATGTTACCACTTATTCCATCCCTTATGATTAAGGGGTAGTTTTGGGGGATACGTGTGAGTTATTACGTCATATGTTTTTTAATTTGCAATTATTTAAACAAAATTCTTAAAAATATGATTCTCCAGACTATTCTACGCAAAAAAGATACACTTGTTACATTTCGATAAATATTACCGTTTTCGAGTAATTTAAAGTTAAAATAATCGTAACAAAGTCATTTAATAAGTAAAGTAGGCTTTGGTAGTATCTCCCTTATTATTGAGTTTTGGAAAAAAGTGTATATAAAAAAATACCCTTATTTTTGAACGTACTCTCAGCTCTAGCAATTACGGTACATAATTCTGGACCACCTGTATAAAACAAAGAAATACAGTGGCGTAGCCAGGGGAGTGTTAAAGGGGGTTGAAACCCCCCCCCCCCCAAGAACAAGGTTATGTCTGTTTTTCACAAGATTATGTCTGTTTTTCACAAGGTTATGACTGTTTTTTACAAGGTTATGACTGTTTTTTACAAGGTTATGAAGTTTCGAACAAGATTATGTCTGTTTTTCACAAGATTATGTATGTTTTTCACAAAGTTATGACTGTTTTTTACAAGGTTATGACTGTTTTTTTACAAGATTATGAAGTTTTTTACAAGATTATGTCTGTTTTTCACAAGATTATGTCTGTTTTTCACAAGATTATGTCTGTTTTTCACAAGGTTATGACTTTCACAAAATTATGTCTGTTTTTCACAAGGTTATGTCTGTTTTTCACAAGATTATGTCTGTTTTTCACAAGGTTATGACAGTTTTTTACAAGGTTATGACTGTTTTTTTACAAGATTATGAAGTTTTTCACAAGTTTATGTCTGTTTTTTTACAAGATTATGTCTGTTTTTCACAAGATTATGTCTGTTTCACAAGGTTATGACTGTTTTTTTACAAGATTATGAAGTTTTTCACAAGTTTATGTCTGTTTTTCACAAGATTATGTCTGTTTTTCTCAAGGTTATGACTGTTTTTTTACAAGGTTATGACTGTTTTTTATACAAGATTATGAAGTTTTTCACAAGTTTATGTCTGTTTTTTACAAGATTATGTCCGTTTTTCACAAGGTTATGTCTGTTTTTCACAAGATTATGTGTGTTTTCACAAGGTTATGTCTGTTTTTCACAAGATTATGTATGTTTTTCACAAGATTATGACTGTTTTTTACAAGGTTATGTATGTTTTTCACAAGATTATGTCTGTTTTTTACAAGATTATCTTTATTGATTAATATTATTAACCCCCCCCCCCCCCTTAACAAGTTTCTAGCTACGCCACTGAAGAAATAGATATAAAAAAATTGATAAAATATACTTTATTCGATATTAATTGTTAAAAATCGTACCTTTTTACCTGTATAAAGTTCTAGTTCATATAAAGAAAGGCCAATTTCGATTTTTTAATAACCCTATTCAAAACAAGTTTTTACCGTTAGATTTTAACCGTAATATTAATAATGAACCTTGAACAAATAAATGTTCATATTGTCATTGTGAAATTTAATATAATAATACTCAAAAATATTGAGATTTTATATTTTTCCCAAAATTTCACAAGTTACTCAGTCATTGAATCGGCTTATTAGGCTATGCATCAATGACTGGCCAGTTTAACCGTAGACACGTGTTTTGATTTATAGGGTCTCATCAGTACGGTGCTTTGATCAGTGGCGGTATTTATTACCTCTCTTTGCTATCAATTCAAAGTACTTGGCATAAAATCCAGCCAGAACTAACATCTGCATCAGTGTCTTCCCAACACTGATCAAAGCACCATACTGATGAGAACCTATAAGTCGAAACACGTGTCTACGGTTATAAAATCTCGATATTTTTGAATATTATCGTAATATTAATATCGGTTTCCAGCCCTGGTTATAATAATTTTACCTTCTTATCACCGCCACCGGGAGAGTAAGTATCATTCTTGGCTGCAATTCTCGATTGAACCTTGGTGAAGTCGATTTTGCGATTTTCAAGCTTCACTTTACCACCGCCAGGTTTGTAACTAGTATTCTCGAGCGAACCAATTTTTGATTTGATTGTTTTTATATTGGGTGATGGCGCTGCTCCCACTTGCACCTTATTCATTGGAAGTTCTAAATAAATAGAAAAAAACAAACATAGAACTATGAAAAATATGCACTATTTAATGTTCTACGAGTAAATTGATTTTATTAATCTGATGCCCGTATGCATAAACGTTAATTAAATGTATAACGCTCAGTTAAACTGAAAATTTTTGGATTTCGTAAGAAATTTCGTTGCAATATACATAGAAAGATTTCTAATGCCCGTTTTACACGACGCAACTTTCTGTGGAATTTTCTTGCGCAACTAAATTGCACAAGAAAATTGCTCGTGTAATACAGAAATTGCACACGCAATTTTGTCGCGGCGACAAGTTGCACGCTGTAATTTAATTGCATGGCCTTGCAATTTCTAGTTACTTTCTAGTAACTTTCAGTCTTACCAACTTTTATTATGAAAGGCACAATACCATTATTTTTTTATTTATATTTGATTTTTCTATGAGGTGTGTCATACATTAAAAAAATAAATTACAATAAAAATTATTTATTTATTTTATATATTTCGTGTGTTTATTTTGAAAGTTATACAGTTATGATATACTTTGACGTTTAGTTATTTTTTTAATTAGTTGGTATCTTGGAATGAAATAACCAAAATCGCAGTGCAATTTTTTTGCATACATATATTTTTGCAATTTCATTGCGCAACTTTCTTGTACAATTTTGATGCGCAAGAAAATCCCACAGAAAGTTGCGTCCTGTAAAACGCGCATTACGGAATCCAAGAATAACGGACCGTTATTTTTAACGAATGTTTATGTATACGGAGGTAAGTGTTATGTTATATCTAACACTTTGAAAATTATAATAATGTTAATGTTGGTGCATAATTATCAGGCGTTTTTTTAAACAATATTTATTATGAAAAAGAAATATAAAAATTCAAACAATAACATTTTTAAATGATTATTCCAGAGCAAAGCCACTATCTATTTTAATAACTAATGAACCTTGAACAAATAAATGTTCATATTGTCATTGTGAAATTTAATATAATAATACTCAAAAATATTGAAATTTTATATTTTTTTCCCAAAATTTCACAGGTGACTCAGTCATTGATGCATAGCCTAACAAGCCGATTCAATGACTGAGTAACTTGTGAAATTTTGGGAAAAAAATATAAAATCTCAATATTTTTTAGTATTATTATAATTTAATAACTGCTTCCCATTTGCTTGGAAGATGGTCGATTATACGAGCAAAAAAGTCACTGTTCTTTTTTTATTAAAAAAAGTAAACAAAACAGCAATTGTTATTAACAAATAACCCGACTACAAAAACACCTGATAATTATGCAACCAACCCAATTATTGTACGTATTAAAAAGTTAAATTTATTGCGTATTTTTGAAAAGAATCTTTTTCTAAAATCTCGATATGCAAAAATCATTATTTATAAAACTAATAAATGTACAATTAAACAAAATTAATGATATAAAATAAAACTAATGTAACTAAAATTGTATGGATTCACTCTAAAAAAATAATTATGTAATTTTTATTTTTTGTGAATGTAATTTTTCATAAAAAGTGTAATATTACGTAAATTATCACAATAAAATTACAAAATGTTGATATTTTTACTGTTAAAAGCAATATAAAATTATATAAAATTAAGTTATATTAAAATAATAAAACGGCTTTAAATTCTAGTTCTGTATTAATATTTAATAATAATTAACGTTAAAGGATGTCAAATTTTATTTAAATCAGTAAGAGCCTCTTGCATAATAAACACTTTAACTAAAGTCGATTTTAAGCTTTCAAAAACGCTTCATTTTATTGACAACAACAAATAATTCTTTCAAAATAAAACTGCTTTAGGTTAAATTTCTACATTAATATTTATTTATAATCGACGTTTCGACGAACTCAACGTCCATCTTCAACAAAATAAATGATACAAATGACATTTACAGTAAATAACAATACACAATCACGCCGTGTAGCCAAAAGGGTGTGGTACAAACTCTTTTCATCATCCCGAAATCAGTCGCCTCCAAACATTCCTATCCAAACAAGCAACTTTCGCTTCATCCACATTTATAATTCCTCTCATACATGCTCTTTTATTCCTACTACTTGGAAACTTTCGCTCACACAAAACACTCTCAATCATACCATCTTCAACTACTCATCGGACGTCCACGCAAACGTATACCATCAAAATCATTCAAATAAATCTTTTTAATAGCAAACGTTCATTAGACATTCGCTCAACATGTCCGAACCATCTTAACACCATCTTAACACCTATTTACACCACATACCCCACGTAAAAATCTCATTTCCACAGCAGTCATTTTCCGTTTATGGTTTTGGAACCAAACCCAACATTCACTACCCTATACATCAACGTAGGCACCAAAACTGCATTGTATATACTTAAACGGGCTTCTTTGGAAACATGTACGAAAAACAACAGAATACAGAAACAAGTTTTCATGTTCTATTATTTACTGTAATGCCATTTGTATCATTTATCCTGATGAAGAAAGACGTTATTTTTTCAGGTTGAGAAACGTATACAGGGTGTAACAGAATAACTATTCCTAATTTTCAGAAATGATAGAGTGCATTTAAAGAAACATTTTTTATTAATAAACTAGTGTCCGGAAATTTCTCGGTGCCAAGATACACTAGATATCGTTAAAAACAATCTTAATCAAAACATCAAAGAGTAGTTAAGTTAAGGAACATTTTATTAGAAATAATAGCGCATTAAACTTTATAAAAATTGTTCAAAGTTACGTCCACCATTTTCGATACACAAGTTGTAACGATGTACAATCGACTGCCGAAAAAAAAAAAAAAAATTCCGGACACTAGTTTATTAATAAAAATGTTTCTTTATGTGCCCTCTATCATTTCTAAAAATTAGGAATAGTTATTCTGTTACATCCTGTATAACCGCCTTAATAAATAGTATTTTAATTAAAAATTAAGAAAAATTACTTACTCTTTTTGTCAGACAGAGAATTCGATGGATCGGGACTTTTTGGGCTTTGTAATGCTTTTGTAGGAGTTTTACATTTACTAGAAGGTAGTTTTGGTACTTTACTTGGTGTTTTCTTCGGTGATGCTTGTTCGCCATTGATGGAACGTTCCTACATCAAAAATTATAATCAACATTTTCCTATAAATTTAACAAGATTGGAAATATATGGGTAAACCCATATATAGACCACTTTGACATTTCTCGGAAAGTTGGCGTCACTGTATTTTAATAATATTATAATTTATGTGGGCACTAGGAGACACTTTTCTGAAAATTTGATCAAAATCGAATAAATAATGTAGCCACAATGAATTTTTAAAAAATTTTGTGATTTTTTTCTCGATAAGTTGGCAACACTGTAATTTGTAATAATATTTAAGCACTAAGAAAAACTTTTATGAAAATTTGATTCAAATCGGTTAAATAAAATGGTCATAATGAATTTTTAAAATTTTTAATAATTTTTTTTCGGAAAGTTGGCAACACTATAATTTGTTAAAATTACATAAATTATATGAATATTAGGAAAATTTTTTCTGAAAATTTGATCAAAATCGGATAAATAACGTAGCCAATATAAATTTTTAAAAAATTTAGTAATTTTTTTCTGGGAAAGTTGGCATCACTGGAAAAAAATAAAACCACATGACCAACTTGGGCACTAGACAAATTTATCCTAAAAATTTCATTAAAATCGGTTAAACCGTCTAGGAGGAATTGTGGCCACAAAATTTTAACTTACGACCGAGCGAGCTGACGACGCACATCCATACACCCACATAAACTAAGTTCAGATTCGTCTGATCTAGAGGCTATATGAAGGATTTCTATACAATTATTTTTTTTTTGAAAATGTTACAGACACCGTACCAAACGCTATACCACTTTTTCCTTGCAGTCAAAGTGGTAACAAATGTTATTTTATAAAACAACTTACGTTGCCCTGCGTGGACTCATCTACTCCGCTATCATTGTCACCTTCTGTAAAAAGAAAGAAAAAATCTAAGTGTTAAAAATCATCGAAAAATATGTCAATAGATCATTTGCACAAAGAGAGAGATTGACATATACAGCGACTATTAGTAAAGACAACACAATTAGATTTCAGTATAGAGGTCTGTATATTTTATATATTGTAAATCGTCCCTGTTCAAATAGCATGCTGTAAAATAATCAACGAAGTCAATTCCAAATAATTTGAACAGTACTATACCTAGTACTATGTCCATTTTACACTTTTTTTTTATTTAAATCTGTATTGTAATATCTTCAAAACAGAATTATGCACTATACTGTAAAAATGTAATAATACGTTAATTATCACAGTAAAATTACAAAATGCTAGTATTTTACCGTTGATATTTATGTAAAAGTACATAAATATACAGTACATTTTTTACAGTATATAATTAATTATACAAAATAAGTATTTTAACTATTTCGCAATGTTTGTAAGACGTGCCATAAAAAGTATACAAGTCTATATATTGAAATCTAATTATGTTGACCAGAAAAAATTTGTGGCAATATTTTTTTTAAATGATCTATACTAATAATTACAGTGACACTAATTTAATTTAATTTTAATTACAAATGAGCATCACAGTAATTAAAAATTTACCAATATAAATTAAATTCAAGTATCTATACATTAATACAATATTGTAATATTATATAAATTACAATAGTAAAACTTATAAAATATAATAAAGTAAAAAATATTTTAGAATTCATTATATTAAAATAAAACGGCTTTAGGTTAGGGTTCTGTATTAATATTTATTAATAATCGACGTTTCGACGAGCTTAACATACGTCTTTATGATATTTAAAACAAAACATAGAAACAAGTTACTAGGTAATAAAATACGTAACTAGATTATAAAATTTTATAAATTTTTAAATTAAAGAAAGCCAGATTTTATGTAAAGCCGTTCTATTTTTTTTTACGTTTGCGTGGACGTCCGATGAGTAGTTGGATTGAAAGTGTTTTGCGTGAGCGAAAGTTTCCAAGTAGTAGGAATAGAAGAGCATGTATGAGAGGAATTATGAATGTGGATGAAGCGAAAGTTGCTTGTTTGGATAGGAGTGTTTGGAGGCGACTGATTTCGGGATGATGAAAAGAGTTTGTGCCACACCCTTTTGGGTACATGGCGTGATTGTGTATGTATGTATGTATGTATGTATATAATAAAAATTATGGTGCATAATATGAGAAAAACTCTTTTTACGTGATTTAGCAGATGCTGGCCGTCTGCTAATAAAATTCCTAGTTTCTCCTCTAGGACTTGGCGTTTTCCTAAAGCTTCTATTTCCCAATAATTCTCTATTGGAAGTAATTGTTGTTGATAGTTCTTGAGGTCGTTCCTGTATGATAGTTTTTCGATCATCCGTTAAATTTGGCTGTTCAAATCTAGGTGATACAGGTGGTTTTGGAGATGGAGTTCTTGAAATATCCTTTTGCGGGGCAAGATTTGGTGATTGCAGTTTTACTTCTGTATCAGAAGGCATTTTCAATGATTCTGTACTAGTTTTTGGTGGAGTCGGTGATTTTTTAGCATCAAATTTCTGTGGAATATTATCCGTTGAATTTGATATTGGCGTTGAAATGCCAGATCGAATTTGCGGTCCTCGCGATGGTGTGACAACAGCATCATCATCATCTTCATCGATTTTCAGCATACTAGAATGTGCTGAATGTTCTCGACTTAGAAAATCAGTTCTAGATTCCGGTCTTTCTAGAATTTCTTCCCTACTACTTTTGCCATTTATTGCAGTGTCAATATCTTTCTCTGAATCATGCGTAAAACCCAATGAACTCGATGAACGAGAATCTTCATATTTATGTAATTTTTCGTTTGAGCTGTTTAACTCTGACTTCATCTGGGTCTTTTGATAAGATAGATCTTTATTTTGGTCGTAATTTGAGTCATTCTGCTCGGCAGAATGACTGATTACTTCTGAACTATCCAGATTGATGCTTTTTCTTACACTTAAGCCAGTGTCAGATGTGACAGGAGCAATATTAGTTGGTAAGGATTTCTGCAAAGGACGTGGTCCTATTTGTTGTTGTTGTGATGGTAGTCTTTGTGCAAATCCTGGATTTATACGAGGACGAAATCCCTCTGGATAATTAGAAACATCGTGAGGAAATCGTATAGGTGGTTGAGAAGGCGATCCAGGTGGTTGAAATCGTGGAGCGAGATTCACTGCCGGTCTAGGTCCAAAATAGTTTGGATTTCCTTGAGGCGGTGGTGGTCTTTGCTGAAGAACAGGTCGTATTCCTCCAGGTTGACCTGGAAATTGTGGCGGAGGACTTGGAGGAATTTGACCTTGTGGCGGACGAAAAGAACTATCAGAACGGCGTAGAACTGGTCTTGGTCCAACAAAATTTTGTTGCTGTTGCGGTTGCGAATAATGAATTGGTTGGCTGGATGATATATTAGAAGACACTTTCACCTATTGTACAATGAAAATTATGAAATACAATTTTTCGTTACTAGTTTTAAACTGCAAGAAGTCACGGAATGGTTTTTGTTTAACTGTCAGCTTATTGTTAGCGAGTACAAACAAAATATTTATAGTTTGCCGAAAGAAGTTTTCAGAAATTTACTTTTACTTTTAAGAATCTGTGAAAACTTAATAACTAAGAGTATTTTCTAGAAATATCAGTTTATTATGCAAACAATAAATCATTCAATATTAACAAAGAAATTATAGAACTTTTCTAAACATATTTCATAGTGCGTAATGCATAGTTTAATATGTATCATAACTTCTTTTGTACATGTGATAAATTCAATTTGAAGAATGACATTAATAGGTAATATAATTTAGAGAAGTTTAGTATCATGTTTTGTAAATTTAGTTATTATATTACTTTTATTTTAATACAATTTTTCTTGTGGTAGATGGAAAAAAATAATTATGTGGCTGTTTAAATGGATGTCTAACCGCAATACATAAAAGTTGTAGAATTTAATACAGTAAAAAAACTTTCGGATAAAATAAAACAACTTTAGGTTTAAGTTCTGTATTAATATTCACCGACTCAACAAATTCAACGTCTGTCTTCATCAGTAAAAACTGATACAAATGACAGTTACAGTAAATAAACAGAACATAATAATAATATAAGTGGCTAGATTGTAAAATTTTTATAAATCAATCACTGTGAAGGCACTGGATTAAATCAAATTTGATTTCCATTAATTATAAATTTATAGTTACTTATTTTGTTACCTAGTAACTTGTTGTTATGTTCTGTTTATTTACTGTAAATGTCATTTCTATTAATTTTTCTTGTTGAAAACGGACTTGAGTTTCGTCGAAACGATTACATATAAATATTAATCGAAAACTTTAATCTAAAGCAGTTTTATTTTAATATTTTAATTTATTAGTGGTTAGGATTGCCGCAAAAGCAGAAGTTCTGGGTTCAAATACCGGCAAGATCAACACATTTTTGCTAATTATATTAAATTTTCTAATTATATATTATTGGGTTGGTTGCATAATTATCAGGCGTTTTTGTAGGCGGGATATTTGTTAATAAAAATTTTGTTTAATTTTTTTAATAAAAATATTATTTTATTTTCATAAGTTATAAAAATGCGTGTCAATAATCATTGAAGTAGATGGTGACTATGATCCGGAATAATCATTTAAAAATTATATTGTTAAATCAAATTAAATCAAACTTTATTTAGCTTTAGTCTAGTTAATTACATTGTACTACATTTTAACATTTAAGAATTACACGAAAATTTATTATTACTTTAGTATTTTACTTAATTATTATCAACATATTAACATAATTATTAATTTGCCTCAACCTTATCATGGTAAATTTTTTAAATTTCATATTTAAATGTTTTTAAATTCTTTAACTTTTTAAAGCTTGAATTACATTATACTTTTTTCGTCTAGATTCATACTACATTTCTAGTTCAATTTTCGTTCAAGTTTTGTTCAATTTTCATACTTTTTTCACAATCGGTCGTGTATTGTCGAGTTTCTTCGATTTTTGCCGATGTATTGCCAGTACGCCAACTTAAAAATATAAAGTACTTAATTTGTCAGATATTGAAAAACACATTTAAACAAAAATGGATACATATAGGGTTGGTACAATTGGGTGCGCATGCGTACAATGTATCTAGTATGAAACTTGAATAGGAAAATAAAGCATGTTGTACATTTCTATACTAAGAAACTTGAAAGAAACTTGGATGCAAAAATCTGATTTACATTATACTAGAACTGACTATCTGCACTTGAACGAAACTTGAACTAGAAACCTAGTATTAATCTAGACGAAAAAAGTATAATGTAATTCAAGCTTAATACATGTAGTGAAATATATTATTGGCGTTTAAAAAAAGTCTGATAATTATGCACTAACACCATAGTTTACTGCGATTAAGTGGAAATTAAAATATTTACATAACCAAGTATTGTTTTAATTTTTATATTTGTCAAAATGTTTCATTCGGAAATTTTGGCTACTTCCATTTTGAGTTAGTGATTTGATTTAGTAATTCAGAAGCTTAACTTTATATATATATATATATATATATATATATATATGTATATCAATTTCGATTTTTGTTGTATGTGTGCTTCTTCGCAATTATTTTTAAAGTATATAAGAATTTCATTCGGAAATAGGGGGCGCCATCTGGTGCCTGGTGCGACAAAATCGACCTAGCCACATTTTCACAAAATCTAGCCACCCCATCTCCACACTGCCCCCCCTCCCCCACCCACTACCCCTCTGGCCTATATTGTAATTTTAGCATTTATGTAGAGATATGTTGTGTGTTTGCCCCGTTTTATAAGACGTAGATAAACATATTAAAATTGGAAAAGAAATGTTCTGTCATGTTATAAATGTTTTGTACCACGAAAAAGAATGCTTAAACATTGACAAATTGTCGTGCAAGACTTATTTTGGATTTTTTGTTTTGTTTTTATCGTTTAGTATTTTAGCGAAAATAAACTTATATTTGTATAGATGCAATATGGTTATATTTGCATACTGACAGAGTAATGAGTAATAAAGAATGTTTATTTATTTTTATTATACAGTAAGACTCCGCTTAACGCTGATCCGCTTAGCGCTGTTTCGGTTTAACGCGGTCTAAAAGTGTATGCAGTTGAATTTAGCCACTGTAACGGAAATTATGGACCAATTTATTGAAAATGACACTGATTGACAACTAGATACCTTCTTGATAAAAAGGCAGAAAATTGGAAATGCAGAAGAATCTGAATGATCTCAAACATAAATGGTGACTTAAAATTTTATTTACTTATTTTTATATACCTATCCATTTGTTATAAAAAATATATTTAATGAACTTAAGTGACAAAATATCTGAACAATTTTATAATTTTCTACCCGTTTTCCCCTACCCCATTATTTACATGATAAGATAAACTCGTTTAACGCTGTTTCGTATAACGCTCTTCTTTGATGGAAAGTATCTTCCGCGTTAAGCGGATTCTTACTGTAATTTACATTGAATAAAAATGAATGTTTGATAAATGATCTTGGAAATAAAATTCTTCTTGTAAGAAATACAGTCAAATCTGTTTTTGTGCGATAGATAGAGACTGCATAAAACAAAACCGCACAGAAAAAAATAATTGAAAAATTTCATAAGTATTTATAACAAATAATTTTTTACAACATATTATAGAAAAATATGCTAACAGCGCCTTACATTGTACATATGTACACTGATAGATAACATTACAACATTATAATGCCAACACCGTTGGAATATATATATATATATATATATATATATATATATATATATATATATATATCAGAGTATATCAAATATAAGCATGAAATAATTATTAAACTGAAAATGAAAAAACACATATCACCTCGACCTGGGATCGAACCAGGGACTTTTCACTTGCCGGGTGAACGCTTTACCACTGAGCTACCGAGTTGACAACAGATCTTAGTGACAGAATTTAATCATTTTAATTTCAGTTATCAATACAATGCTTTTTTCATAATTTTTTATAATCCGTACGTAAAGTCACTAAGATCTGTTGTCAACTCGGTAGCTCAGTGCTCAGCGTTCACCCGGCAAGTGAAGAGTCCCTGGTTCGATCCCAGGTCGAGGTAATATGTGTTTTTTCATTTCCAGTTTAATATTTTAATTACTTCATGCTTATATTTGATATACTCTGATATATATATATATATATATATATATATATATATATATATATATATATATATGGAATATACCGAATAAAAAAAATCGCACAAAGTTAATCGCACAAAAAAAATCGTATAAGTACCGCATAAAAACAGGTTTGACAGTATTCAATGTTCTTTCTATTGCAATTCGAAAGCAATTTTAAAAAAAGTAAATAATCTTTCAGAACTCGTTATATAAAATAAAATTGCTTTAGGTTTAAGTTCTGTATTAATATTTATTAATAATCGACGTACGTCTTTATCAGGAAAACTGATACAAATGACATTTATAGTAAATAAACAGAAGATAGAAACAAGAACAAACGTAATAAATAAATAACAAACATCATAAAATTTTTAATTAATGGAAACTAAATTTTCTTTAAATCAGTGCCCTTTCACACTATGATTGATATTATCTTTTTCTTTATAAATATTATGAAATTATAAAATAAAAGATAGCATCAATCATTGTGAAGGCACTGATTTAAATAAAATTTGGCTTCCATTAAATACAAATTTATAAAAATTTTATGTTCTAGTTACTTATTTGTTACCTAGTAACTTTTGTCTATGGTCAGTTGATCTACTGTAAAATTTACAGTAGATCAACTGACCATAGACAAAAGTTACTAGGTTAGGTTATACAGTGTAAATATCATTTGTATCAGTTTTCCTGATGAAGACAAACGTTGAGTACATCAATTATTAATAAATATTAATACAGAACTTAAATCTAAATTCTTAAATTCTTTAAACTATCATTAAGAAGTTTATTAAGTTTATATCTGCTGAATATAAACGATATTCAACAAGTAATAAAAATATTTATACATATTTTATTTAATTTGAAAACGAATTCCAGAAATAAATAAAAAGCAGTTTTATTTTATACAAATAACATTTCTTTGTTTTTTTAATTGTATAAAAAAACCAAAATATACTATAATGGAATATCTATTAGTGCACGGATACGTCTACATAATGTAAATAATATCTAATATCGATTTTGGTGTCCAGCTAGAGCTACACTGTAAAAAATCGGTGTAAATTTACAATGATAATCATGGTAATTTTACAATGAATTTCACTGTAATTTTAATTTTTTTTTTACAAATTTACTAAAATCTGTAAGTAAATATTACAGAAATTTTATAATATTATTTGAATTTTACAATTTTTATGTATTTTTACATTTGAATATTTATTTTATGTAATTATACAAATATTTTTATAGAAAAATGTAAAAAATTATAAATGTAATAATGACATTAATAAATGTAATAATTACATTAATAAATGTAATATTTATATTAATAAATGTAATATTTACAACAGTAAATGTAATTAATGTAAATATGTACGCATAAATGTAATATTTACATTCACAAATGTAATAATTACTTTAAAAAGTGGAAATATTACAAGTATTTACTTAGCAAATGTAATATTAAAATGTGTTACATATTTTAATTGTAATTTTACATATAAAAATAATTTTTGTAAAAATAAATTTTTTTGTAAATTTACATTGATTATCGTTAGCAACAAAGTGTCCAATAATTTTTATTGTAATTTTTTTTTACAGTGTAGGTGAATATCAATTATTATCGGTTTATTTTCTTACCCCTTGTTGCGAGGGTTGCGGTTCCGTTCTGGTCATAGGGGCAACGTCCGCACTCGGCCCATTTATTTGTTCTGCCAACCCACTCTCAATCGGATGTGACATTGCTTTATTTTTTTTCAAATTTTCAAAAAACAACAAAATAAATTCCACACTGAAATTTTTCTTTCGTTTTTACTCATTTCTAAATGCATTAAATTTATTAATTAAAATAGAACTCTATTTTGATTAATAAATCCCTATTAATCAAAATAGAGTTCTACTAGCTTTTGTGCTTTTGGCAAATTAGAATACTTCTAGAATACATGTTACTTCTACAGCATAATTAGTGTTTCATAATCCTAATTAATTATGTTTATTAAAAAAAAAATAACTACATACATAAAAGCTAATGATGTTTGTGAATACTAAAGAAAGACTAATTTATCTACAAAATGTTTTAAACTTATGCTAGTATTCTGTATAGTACTATAGAATCTTTTGTTTAATTTTTTAAATATATTTTGTTTAATTTTTTTTTTATTTATATTATTGTTGCTATTATAAACTTATCAGCCTAACAATTGTTTTACATATTTCATATTGCGAAATTTTTTTAGGGCCCTTGTTTTTTAAACAGCCTAAAAGCGGGCTTAATAATATACTTTTTATTACATTTTTGACTTAAGGGGAAAAAATACATGTAAACGCCAAAAAAAAAAGTGATTTTCAACAATTTTTTATATCGTAATGAAATCGTACAAAATAAAACTGTTTTTCCATGTAATTATATATATATATATATATATATATATATATATATATATATATATATATATATATATATACCGGGTGTCCGGTCGTTTGTTCGTATGGGCGTTTAACATGTAATTTCGATAAATTGCGATATACTACTGAAGAAATTCTTAGAATACTTTTTGATAGACAATAAAAAGTTCTATAATTTATTTTTAGTTTTAATTCGCTAGCATGTGCCGTTTGGGCGCTAAAATTTTTTTTTTGATTTATTGGTTTTTATTTTTTTTCTCAGAAACTATGAGGTGTAGGCAAATAAGCATAATATTTAAAAATGCGGAATAATGAGTACAATAATTGAGTGAAACCATTATTCTACGATGCATCGTTTAATAGAAAAAAATTAAAAACTGAATTTTTAAAAATTTGACAAGGGGAGGACCCTTGGGATTTTTTCAAAATAAAACTTTTTTCAAAATTTGCTCAAAGAAAATCTGAAAAATTTAGTAAAATAGAAAAAATTAACAACTTGAAATTTCTATTTAAAAAATCCACACACATTGAATGAAATATTTATTTAAAAAAAAATTAATTAATTTGACCTAAATACTACGCACGAAACATGATTCAATGATTTTAATAAAATAGAAGTGAAATATGAAGACAAAGAGAGACCTAACCTAACCTAGAATCATTCCTGTTAAATATATATCATGAGGTGAATGCGCACTATATGGTAATAATTAACATGAAACTATGTGTGTGTTTGTGTGTTAGATAGATATTATAATATTCGCTCGTGTCAGTTGTAACAAAATCTGGTCCCAACACATTTTAACACTATTAGCATTAATCACGTGATGGTTAAATGGGTAAGTGTAAACAACAGATCAACCATAAACATAGATACGTGATGCCTATATCTAATGCATGTTTTACATTGAGCAAGATTGACTGATTTTGATGGTATACGTTACAATTACTTTATTTGCAATTATTTTTTTACGTTGTTGATTTTTCTCAAGTTCTTCTATTACGTTATCTTCTATTATTTTTGATGTCATTTGTATGAATATAAATTTTAATTCTCCTGATATTTCATAAAATGTCTGTTAGGTCACGTCAAATCCGTTTTCATAATTAATG
The DNA here is from genome assembly GCA_963966155.1 of Clivina fossor. Classification (NCBI taxonomy): domain Eukaryota; kingdom Metazoa; phylum Arthropoda; class Insecta; order Coleoptera; family Carabidae; genus Clivina; species Clivina fossor. The sequence continues at coordinate 12,413,036 of OZ014564.1, read as the reverse complement.
TAACTATCAAATACATGTTGTTTATTTGTCGAGCTGTGCAAGTTTATACTTGTTTCGCGCTATTCGAGAGATTGCAGATTTATTTGAGCAAAACAATTATTATTATATTTCGTTTTGTAAAAATATGTTTATATTACAGATATATTGTGAATATTTATCTAGAAAATAAAAAAATAATTTTTTGTTTGCTTTTTTCTTATTTGTATCAATATAAATAAAAAAAAAATCAATAATTCATGCTACTAATTTATTCAAATTAATCACAAAAGCAAAAAAAAATATGTAAAAAAATTTTCTAGATTGTATAGGTCACGGTAGACCCGTTTTAGGAAACGTACTCCGAGGGTTAAAAAAGGATGAACATAGTGTTTGTTTACATTTTGTAACCACAAACGTGTTTCTAAACAAAACTTCTCTCTCTTATTAATATAACAAAACATTGTATTGTATATCTATATTTATGGTTGATCTAATGTGTAAACGCACCTTTATTTGGCGCCAACTGCCTAGATAGTCAGTTGTTCACTTGTGGTTTTATTGATCCGTACAACTACCTAGCTATACAACTATATATTCTACACACCCTGTGTCTGTCTGCATTACATGTTTAACTAACAGGAACACACCCCAATGTGTGTTACCTATTTCTTTTTAAAAAATATTTATTTTGTATAATATATAAATCTATTGAAAATTTTTCATAGAAAAATATTTGAAAATCTCCGTTAACCAATATTTTTGTAAATATTTTGCAAAAGTCCTTAATCGATATTTTAAACTAATAAAAATTTGAAATTATTATTACATGACGTATATTTTTTTAGCGAAATTTCCGTATTGAAAAATGTTCCATATAAAAGATGTAGTTGTTTAGCAACTTTTGTTAAATAATTTTTTTTCAAAATATGCCTCGGTTGTTGCGAAATATTTGTAAAACATAAAAAAAGTTGATCAAATTGAGATATTCACCTACAAAGCTTAAGATGATTCGGACATGTTGAGCGAATGTCTAATGAACGTTTGGTTAAAAAGATTTATTTGAATGATTTTGATGGTATACGTTTGCCAGTGGACGTCCGATGAGTAGTTGGAGTGGTATGATTGAGAAAGTGTTTTGCGTGAGCGAAAGTTTCCAAGTAGTAGGAATAGAGGAGCATGTATGAGAGGAATTATGAATGTTGATGAAGTAAAAGTTGCTTGTTTGGATAGGAGTGTTTGGAGGCGACTGATTTCGGAATGATAAAAAGAGTTTGTGCCACACCCTTTTGGGTACATGGCGTGATTGTGTATGTATGTATATATATATATATATATTTAGATGGAAACCCATATTTTAGTTACACGTCACTGTGGTTACATGTTCAAAAGTGATTCGCAAAAAAGGGAAAAATTTAATTCACTTTCTCCATAAATTTACTAAAAATAAACGTCCATATATTAATATTGTAAATATAGTAACTGGACATTAATTTTAGGTTTGCTAAAAATTTGAGGAATTTTCCAATCGATTTAAATTATGTGTGAAGAAAATATGAAAATAACCTGTTTGTTTTGCTAATAATAGAAAAACGTCCATGATATAATCTCAGTGATATATATATATATATATATATATATATATATATATATATATATATATATATATATATATATATATATATATATATATATATATACTGTCAACAACCTTACAGAGGAAAAAATCAATATGCCAGTTTAACCTACTAATTTATATAACATATATGCAAATTATAGGTAATAAACTCATTTTTGCATAGATGAAAAAAATGAATGATGACACAGAAGTTCTACTTTAGTAGTTTAGCTACTAGCTAAGCTATATTTGTTGGTAGCTGTAGCTGAAGTTAAGCTATAAAACAATAAAAGTAGCTGTTGCTTGTAGCCTTAGAATTGGTTACAATTAGCTTATAAATAGTAGCTAAAAAAACATACAGCTACTATTCGTAACTACTATACATACATACATACACAATCACGCTATGTACCCAACAGGGTGTGGCACAAACTTTTTTTATCATTTCGTAATCAGTCTCCTCCAAACATTTCTATCCAAACAAGCAATTTTCGCTTTCCACATTCATAATTCCTCTCATACATGCTCTTTTATTCTTACTACTTGGAAACTTTCGCTCAGGCAAGCCACTCTCTCAATCATACCACTCCAACTACTCATCGGACGTCCACTAGCAAACGTATACAATCAAAATCATTTAAATAAATCTTCTTAACAGCAAACGTTCATTAGACATTCGCTCAACATTTCCGAACCATCTTAACTGACTAACACCAACTTTTGCCACAACATTTTTTTCAATTTCACACTCATCATACACTAATCTATTTCGTACCCGATCTCTCCTATTTACACCCAGCTACCCCACGTAAAAATCTCATTTCCACAGCAGTCATTTTCCGTTTATGATTATTTAAGATTATTTATGATTATTAAGATTCAAATTTTTTTAAACTAAAGTTAATGCAAGTTAATAATAATTAAATTGATAATATGATAAATTATAAATGTCATCAATTATGTAGTAGATTTCCTGTAATTTTCTATGTATATTGCAACGAAATTTCTTACAAAATCCAAGAATTTTCAGTTTAACGAACCGTTATATTTAACGAAAATGTTTATGTATACGGGCATTAGTATATAAAATTAATATAATTTCGTAATACATAGCTGTATTAGAATGATGTGGTTGCCTAAATTAAATTTTTCTTTTTACGATTAGTACAAATGTATTTAAACTTAAAACATTATACAAAAATTGGTAATAAATCAAAATTGACAGGTAATACGTGAGAAATAATCAAGATATATGATTCAGTATAGTCTACCTATTTTTAAAATTTTAATTAAATTACTAAAGCTACTATCACGAAACATTTTTTAATATCGCTAATGTATCTCTCTTATCTCAATCCAATTTGTCTAAAGCAGAACTTCTCAAACTTTTATAAGTCGAGAGTCAAGACTCACTGTAAAAAATGTTAATTTTTTTTCGACCTACTAGTTTCTAACATATATTTTTTAAAAAAAATATAATAGTATATTATGTTACGCGGAGTACCATAATTATTGTTTTTGTTATTTTTTCCTGATTTAATAAATAAGGCTAACGCGATTGATGTTACATGTAATAATAAACTTCTAACGGCTACAGTTCCGTTAGAAAGCATTTTCGGACATATGTTTATTTGTAGTTTTTTTTTATTTAGATTACTCATAGGAATCATCTGGTGTAGTTTTCCCCCGACGTCATAAATCACCCTGTATAGTGACTAACTGTTGTATAAGCAAGAAGTCCCGGGTTTGAATCCCAACGATGCCAATACATTTTTCCAAATTTATTAAATTTAGAAATTGTAATATTTGTCAAACTGATAATATATCGATTTAAAAACCTAAACTTATTAAATAACAAGATTAGAAGTATATGGATAAACCCATATATAGACTACTTTGACATTTCTCGGAAAGTTGGCAACACTGTATTTTAATAATATTATAATTTATGTGGGCACTAGCAGATACTTTTCTGAAAATTTGATCAAAATCTGATAAATAACGTACCCAATATGAATTTTTAAAAACTTTAGTAATTTTTTTCTCGGAAAGTTGGCATCATTGGAAAAAAACAAAATCACATGACCATCTTGGGCACTAGGCAAATTTATCCTGAAAATTTCATTAAAATCGGTTGAACCGTCTAGGAGGAGTTGCGGCCACAAAATTTTGACTTACAACCGAGCGAGCGAGCTGACGACGCACATCCATACACCCACATAAACTAAGTTCAGATTCGTCATCTAGAGGCTATATGAAGGATTTCTATACAATTTTTTTGTTTTTTGAAAATGTTACAGACACCGTACCAAACGCTATACTACTTTTTCCTTGCAGTCAAAGTAGTAAAAATAAAACTTTACGAATAAACAAAGTATTCCAATTATTTTGATATGACTTATTAATTAATTTGTACGAAGTACAAGTGTACTAATTATTCTCGTCGTATTTAAACAGGAGAATTTAATTATTAAAATGCTGTTGCGGTGAAATATCGTGCAATTTTCAGACGAACTGCGTAGTTTAACAAAATAACACTTGACATGCTTTCGTGTTTCAGCAAAACTTTTCAGTTTCGGTTTCAGTAAATTATCAAATCTTCATAACTAATAAAGTAAATTATATTCTCAATTATATAACTTTATATTTGAAAATAGTTTTACGTTATAGTGGTTCTAGAAAAGATTTTGTAATTGTAATATAGGTAACCACATACATTTTATATTCTTTGTAGGCTCGGAGATGAGACTGACGTCACAATCGATCGTATGAAAAATCACAAACTTATTTAATACGTTCTCTTTCTTTCCTACAGCTGCTCTTATAGCGATTGCTTTGTAGGTAATGTCTGCAAAATTCTGTCCTTTATCATTCAGTAAGTAGGAAAAAGATAACAACAGACAATGTATCTATTTCTGTTCTACTAATTGATATTCTCAATAATGTTTTTCTTGTTGCTTGTAATACGGAAAGAAAATGTAAGAAATAGAATACGCATATAGCTGTATGTGCTATCTCTGTTATAGGCATGCTCAACATATATTGTATTTCATTTGAAAGTGTCGTAACATAATCCAACAAAATTTTGGCTCCGCCTAAGTGACTGAGTGAGGGAGGCATATATAGTAACCCCCACAAGGTCACACATAAGCGCATCCAAAAATTTCTATATTTCATTACTATTTTACATAGATTACTATACGGTTACGCTATTTTAATATTTGTAAAGTTCATTTTGTATTTATAATACAGTTTTACGTTGTTTTATTATTATTATTATTATTTTCTACGATTCTAATATTTGTAAAGTTCATTTTGTATTTATAATACAGTTTTATGTTGTTTTATTATTATTATTATTTTCTACGATTTTAATATTTGTAAAGTTCAATTTGTATTTATAATACAGTTTTACGTTGTTTTATTATTATTATTATTATTTTCTACGATGCCGGGTGATATTTTAAAAAGCCAAGCACGACAAATAATTTTAAATGTCTACAAATTTTTTTGTAAAGAAAAAGAAGATAAGAATTTGTCAGTTCCATTGGACGCTGTTTTCGATGTAAGTATCTGTTAATATTTTCAAAAATTAATAATAGAAATAAATAATATAAATTTATTAAGCGAAAATATATTATGGTGTTGCTCTTGTTTTTGATTTTCCTTTTGGAGTTTCGTTTTGCGATATTTTCAAAATCGAAACGCGTCGTAAAATAAATAAAAAACGAAACTGCAAAAGGAAAATCAAAAACAAGAACAATACCATAAATATTTAAGTTCAAGAAAATAAAAACAAAATAAATTATGAAAATATATTACATTTTTTAGAGGACTGAAGCAGCAACAAAAGTATCTAGGGCAACAATTTGCCGTATTGTTAAAACGGATTCCGAAGGCAATGTTCAACTCAGTCCGAGGAAACGGAAAGTGGAAAAAGTGCGTACTATTCAAATAACAGATTTTCAAAAAGAGTGCATAAAAAGAATAATTTATGAAATGTATTGTGATAGTAAGTAACAATTAATATAATTATATTACGGTAAAACTATAAGAGTAGCTAATTAATATTTTATTTTATTATTTCGAATTTAATAATTTAAATGATGATGTATTGATAGTGATAGTGACGACGAATAAAAATGATTTTTCATTATAATATTGATTTTTATTTTACATACTACCTCTACTTTTATTATGATTATTATAATTTAATATCTATATCAATGTAATATTATAAGTATTTATATATATGACAATAAATTAATAATATTAGTAACTAGATTTTTTTATACATTTTATTATTATTTTATAAATATTTATTTATTAAATTACCAAATATTGTGAATTAAAACTTAAAACTAATATACATTCAGAAATTTATTACATGAATTTTATTTTATTATTTGGAATTTATCTGATATGATATTAATTTTGGCAAAAAATAATTCACTTTTTCAAAATACATTATTGTAGAAAATCACAAAAAAATTTATTGAAAATAAATATAATTTTATATACAAGTTATTACAGTAAAGTATATATATGAAAATATATAGGTACCGCCGCTGTATTTTTCTGCGCTTAAATATTTTACAATGCGAGAGGTATGACCATAGATATAGTATATAGTATATATTCTTTGGGTATGGCTAAGCTCAGTGATGGGCGTAATTTACCCCCGGAAAATTGCATTTGATTCATACAGTCTTGTTTGTGACGTAAGTCTCATCTAAAATAATACAGGGTATACGTATGTGTGTGCAGTAGCGTAGCCAGGGGGGTGTTAGGGGAAGGTTGAACCCCCCCCCCCTCCCAAGAACAAGTTTATGTCTGTTTTTCACAAGATTATGTCTGTTTTTCACAAAGTTATGACTGTTTTTTACAAGGTTATGCCTGTTTTTTACAAGATTATGAAGTTTCGAACAAGATTATGTCTGTTTTGTACAAGATTATGTCTGTTTTTCACAAGGTAATGTCTGTTTTTCACAAGATTATGAAGTTTTTCACAAGATTATGTCTGTTTTTTACAAGGTTATGTCTGTTTTTTACAAGATTATGAAGTTTTTACAAATTATGTCTGTTTTTCACAAGATTATGTCTGTTTTTGACAAGATTATCTTTATTGATTAATATTATTAACCCCCCCCCCCTTGACAAGTTTCTAGCTACGCCACTGCATACAGCCATACAAGCAACTTTAGTTTCATCTTTGCAATCACAAAATTTTCACAGATAACCGAGCGATCAAGCGAGCTGACAAAACACTCACATACACCCTCATAAACTAAGTTCAGATTCGTCATCTAGCTACATGAAGGATTTGTATACCTATAATTGTTATTTAATTTTGAAAAATGTTTACAAACAACGTACCGTGCGCTATAATACTTTTTCTTGCAGTTAAAGTTGTAAAAATCAAATAAAAATGATAGACAATTACATCTAGAAGCGTAGCTTAATTATTTTTACATGAGATTTTTACGTGGGGTATGTGGTGTAAATAGGAAAGATCGGGTACGAAATACGATTAGTGTATGATGAGTGTGAAATTTGAAAAAAATGTAGCAAAAGTTGCCGTGTTAGTCAGTTAAGATGGTTCGGACATGTTGAGCGAATGTCTAATGAACGTTTGGTTAAAAAGATTTATTTGAATGATTTTGATGGTATACGTTTGCGTGGACGTCCGATAAGTAGTTAGAGTGGTATGATTGAGAGAGTGGCTTGCGTGAACGAAAGTTTCCAAGTAGTAGAAATAAAAGAGCATGTATGAGAGGAATTATGAATGTAGATAAAGCAAAAGTTGTTTGTTTGGATAGGAATGTTTGGAGGCGACTGATTTCGAAATGATAAAAAGAGTTTGTGCCACACCCTTTTGGGTACATGGCGTGATTGTGTATGTATGTATGTATGTATGTATTATTTTTTTATCGCATTGAGAATGCGTGTCAGCCATTGAAAACATGACACTATATTATAGTACTAATTTTGAACACGTATTTGAAATACATGATACATATATGAACTAAAAATAAAATGTTTTTAGTTCTTTGACTTCTAAACAAGATAATTGTTATTCATAAAAAAACTTGCGTGCGATATTGTATTTATTATCATTCAACTAATATAAAGTAATTAACAAAACATCATTTAAATATATTAATTTCATGAGAGGAATCATGAATGTGGACGAAGCTAGTGTTGCTTATCTGGATAAATATGTTTGAATTAAATTAATTTCAGAATAGTGGAAAAAGTTTTTGCCACATTTGTTTGGGTACATGGCGTGGTTGTGTATGTATGTAAAAATTGAATAAAATCGGTTAAGTAAAATTAGGTGAAAAATTAGTTACATACATACGTACATACACAATCACGCCATGTACCCAAATTAGGGTGTGGCACAAACTCTTTTCATCATTCCGAAATCAGTCGCCTCCAAACATTTCTATCCAAACAAGCAACTTTCGCTTCATCCACATTCATAATTTCTCTCATACATGCTCTTCTATTCCTACTACTTGGAAACTTTCGCTCACGCAAGCCACTCTCTCAATCATACCACTCTAGCTACTCATCGGACGTCCACCTGCAAACGTATACCATCAAAAACATTCAAATAAATCTTTTTAACAGCAAACGTTCATTAGACATTCGCTCAACATGTCCGAACCATCTTAACTGACTAACACCAACTTTTGCTACAACATTTTTTTCAACTTCACATTCATCATACACTGATCGTATTTCGTACCCGATCTCTCCTATAGTTACACCACATACCCCACTTAAAAATCTCATTTCCACAGCAGTCATTTTCCGTTTATGCTTTTGCAACCAAACCCAACATTTACTACCTTTTTTTTACATAGGCACCAAAACTGCATTGTATATACTTAAACGGGCTTCATTGGAAACATTTACATTCCTAGCAAAAGTTCCCAAAGCACATAAAACCTTACAACCAGCATTTACTCTCCTTTCAATTTCACGATCAAAACGGCCATCTCTAGACAATAAAGTACCATAATACATAATACATAATTTGACAAATAAACAGACTTATAAAATGTTTTATAAATAAAATATAAATTTTATTTTAAAAAATACACTGTTTGCAATAAAAAGATGTATAAAATCAATATGGTTGCCTATACTACAATAACAAAATAATCAGCTAGCAATTCTAACCAATAGAAACAAATATAACAGTTCTTATTTTAATTTTTTATTTAGTATCGGCTGATATTATTGGCTAATGTTGTTAGCAACGTTGCTAAAACTTAACAACTTTGTTAGAGAATCAGTCCGATTATAAAATAACAGAATGCATAAATTTAATGCGTTTTTTAGTATTTGTTTAGTGAAAGAAAATCGTATTTGTGTTAACATAGTTTGTTTTTTTTATTGATTATTTTCAATTGATAATTATGTACGAATTCCATTAAAAAACTTTTACCATTAATTAAAATAGGTTTTTCAAACTTTTACAAAATTGATCGATGTAATTTAAATGTAATTCTATTTTGCACGAGATTTTGATTTTGATTTTGCGCGATAAAGTCCTTAATATGTATTTAAATGTAATTTATTCTAACACATAAAGAGTTAATTATTTAAAATATTAGTTACTGATGCAGATTTTCGAAAACATATCTTTAAAAACTAGTGCATAATTAATTATTATAATATATATTAATATATTAAAAAAATTAAGGACAAATTATTGAATAATTATGACTACCTGTAATATATATATATATATATATATATATATATATATATATATATATTTATACCTATATATACATATACATATATACATATACATATATATATATATATATATATATATATATATAAGTAATTGGATAATGGGTATTTGCAGTCAATTTTGGAAAACGATGGTTAAATAAAACTCATTTAAGCTTTAATTTAGCAAGCTTTCGGATATATTTTTATCCTTCATCAGGCTTCTGGAAAATATGAAACAATATATTGTACACTGTATGTAATCTAATTTTTGTTAGTAAAATAATATTAATTGTCAAACTTTTTTTCAAAATATGAACCATTAGAATTTGTAACAAAGTAATTAAAAAAAACACATAACAAAAAATAAATTTAAATATATAACACAAATATACTTACAAAACTAACACAGTAATTGTTACAATTTATTTTTATTTTTTTTTTTTTGTAACAATTACTGTGTTAGTTTTGTAAGTATATTTGTGTTATATATTTAAATTTATTTTTTGTTATGTGTTTTTTATAATTACTTTGTTACAAATTCTAATGGTTCATATTTTGAAAAAAAGTTTGACAATTAATATTATTTTACTAACAAAAATTAGATTACATACAGTGTACAATATATTGTTTCATATTTTCCAGAAGCCTGATGAAGGATAAAAATATATCCGAAAGCTTGCTAAATTAAAGCTTAAATGAGTTTTATTTAACCATCGTTTTCCAAAATTGACTGCAAATACCCATTATCCAATTACTTAAAAATTATTACCAGTCATTACCTATACCTTCGTATATATATATATATATATATATATATATATATATATATATATATATATATATATATATATATTTATACCTATATATACATATACATATATATATATATATATATATATATATAATTAATGAATTATATACATAATTAAAGATTATAGTTATTAATTTATTATACTATTATTAGAATAAAACGGCTTTAGGTTTTAGTTCTGAAATATTTCATTAATAAATCAACGTTTCGACGAACTGTGTGTCTTTATAGGGAAACAAAATAGAAATGACATTTATAGTAAATAAACAGAACATGGAAACAAGTTACTAGGTAACAAAATAAGTAACTAGATTATGAAATTTATAAATTTTGGATTCAAGGAAACCTCTTTATAAAGAAATAGATAACATTAATCAGTGAGAAAGCATTGATTTAAATAAAACTTGATTTCCATTAATCTAAAATTTATAAATTTCATTATATAGTTATTTATTTGTTACCTAGGAACTAGTTTCCGTTTTCTATAAATGCCATTTCTATCTATCTCGATAAAGACGCGCGTTCAGTTCGTCGAAACGTTGTTTTATTGATAAAATATTAACTAGAACTTAAAACCGTTTAATTTTAATATAATGAGTTCTGAAAGATTTTTTTATTACATACATTCATACATACATACATACACAATCACGCCATGTACCCAAATCAGGGTGTGGCACAAACTCTTTTCATCATTCCAAAATCAGTCGCCTCCAAACATTCCTATCCAAACAAGCAACTTTCGCTTCATCCATACATTCATAATTCCTCTCATGCATGCTCTTCTATTTCTACTACTCGCTGCACGCAAGCCACTCTCTCAATCATACCACTCCAGCTACTCATCGGACGTTCACTATTATTATTTATTAGTAAAAGAATAATATAAGATAATTAAAATAAAAAAACTCGATTACATATAAAAAATATTTAATAATAAGTATTAATGATAAATAATGATAATAGTTGAAGATACTAAAAACTAAGAATAAAAAACCGAAAAAAATTTATAATAAAATCGATAATTTTTATAGGTTTCGTGTGGCAGACGATTTGGTTGTAAATTTAGCAAATATACGTAAAATATAACAAAATAAATTTCAATATTTCTTGTGCTTCTATAAAAAAAAAAGCTTATTTTCCGTTTTCCTCTGAGTGAGTCAGTTTTGGATCGATTTTGGCAAAAACAAATGAACTGACAGTTTTATAAAATTTGTGTCATCCCATGAGAAATATTATATTGTACGAAAATAAGAAAATATATTACAAAATATACCCAATTACAAATTTTATTGATTGTGTTTCTATTACACTGTTTTGTATAGTATTTGCAAATTTCTAAAATAAAATAGGGTAAAAATGTTATTGAATATAACATAAATTTAGTGTATGATGAGTGTGAAATTGAAAAAAATGTTTTAGCAAAAGTTGGTGTTAGTCAGTTAAGATGGTTTGGCCATGTTGAGCGAATGTCTAATAAAAGTTTGGTTAAAAAGATATATTTCAATGATTTTGATGGTATTCGTTTGCGTGGACGTCCGATGAGTAGTTGGAGTGGTATGATTGAGAGAGTGGCTTGTGTGAGTGAAAGTTTCCAAGTAGTGGGAATAGAAGAGCATGTATGAGAGGAATTATGAATGTGGATGAAGCGAAAGTTGCTTGTTTGGACAGGGATGTTTGAAGAAAACTGATTTTGGGATAGTGGAAAGATTTTATGCCACAGCCTGTTGGGTACATGGCGTGATTGTATATGTATGTAAAAATAATCTGCTGTGGCCACCGCAGAACCGACATACATCGTTTTAAATAAATTTATGTAATAGAAAAATTTGTATAACAACTACTTTTATAGGTATATACAGGGTGAAAAACTACACCGGATGATTCCTATGAGTAATCTAAATAAATAACTTCAAATAAACATATGTCCGAAAATGCTTTCTAACGGAACTGTAGCCGTTAGAAGTTTATTACATGTAACATCAATCGCGTTAGCCTTATTTATTATATCAGGAAAAAAAAACAAGTCATAAACTTGTGAATAATTGTAAAATTACTGATTGATTTTCTAACATTTTGTTTAAGCACTAGTTAACCAATTTACTAGTTTATAAATTTTTGAAGACACATAAATAAATATTTAATAAACAATTTACAATAATTAAAAATCGAAGACAATTTTTGTCGGGACGCAGTAAGTCATAACTAGTAAATTGGTTTACTAGTGTTTAAACAAAATGTTAGAAAATCAATGAATAATTTTACAATTATTCAGACTTTATGACTTGTTTTTTTTTCCTGATATAATAAATAAGACTAACGACTAACTACAAAATCAAATTTAGTTTGATGATATAATATCTTATTTATCATATGTGATATGATATTCGGTAAAAGTGTTCATTTTTTTTGCATATATGGAAAATTTAAATAATTTGTGTAAAAAGTGTAAAAATAAATAATAACTAACAAAAATATGCAAATATCCCATTTACAAATTTTCTAAGTGTGTAATTTTTAACAGTAATAAAATCTTTCAGAACTCATATTAAAATAAAAAGGCTTTAGGTTCTAATTAATACCAGCCTGTTTTGCTTCCTTTAATTAAAAATTTATAAATTTAATAACCGTTAAATATTTTGTAACCTAGTAACTAAACATAGTAATAAAATATATAAAAAAAACTTTTCAAAAACCACGCTTATATGTAAATGCACTAAAAAGAGGAAAATAATTTTTTTCAAAAGCGTGGAGCGCTTAATCATATAGCGAAATATATAGTTTCCTGGCGCTCCACGCTTTAAAAAAATTATTTTCCTCCTTTTAGTGCATTTAAATATAAGCGTGGTTTTTAAAGTTTTTTTTTTTGTATATATTTTATTCCTGATAAAGACGTACGTTGAGTTCGTCGAAATGTCGATTATTAATAAATATTAATGTAGAACTATAATCTAAAGCCGTTTTATTTTGACCTAGTAACTAGTTTTCATGTTCTGTTTATTTACTCTAAATGTCATTTGTATCTTTTTTTCCAATGAAGACAAACTTTGAGTTCGTTGATTAATAAATATTAATACAGAATTAGAACCTAAAGCCGTTTTATTTTGTAATTTTTATTTACTTTATTTGAAATATTACGTATCATGAGAAACTAAAAATATATTTTTACATTATCTATATGTAGTAGTAATATATTTCAGAAATCAAAGCAAATATATATATATATATATATATATATATATATATATATATATATATATATATATATATATACAGGGTGTAACAGAATAACTATTCCTAATTTTAACTGGAGTATCCTGGGCTCAGAATATGAAGATTTAATGCAAATCACTGAGATAAAATGTGGCTCCTTACTGAGCTACAGGGTGTTTTATATAAAAATTTAAAACAGATTTTTGCCCTGTACTTTAAAACTATTTGACGTATCCTTATCATACTTGGCAGGAAATGTAGGTACCGTACACCATACTAAATTATGTTAAATAAAAGTTTCTGGCTACTGCCAGTGGCGTACAACAGGGGCAAGTGAGAGGTTGATCCTTCCTAAATTCTACGCCACTGGCGGAATTGTCATTTTAGCACAATTTTTCGATTCTCCAATACTTGCTGTGTAAAAAACATACTCTTCCTTCCTAACGATAAAGTCACTGTTTTTCGAGATATTTAAAGTTAAACATAAGCTGCACCCTTGGGATTCTTTCAAAATTTGCTCAAAAAAATCTGAAAAAATTCAGTAAAATAGAGAAAAAAATTAGCTACATAATAACTAAGAAACTTTTTTCTCTAACTCATTCTGATTTGGCTGTAAAAATTATTGAAAATAAAAAAAAAAAAATAAAAAAATATTAATTTTCAATAATTTTTCCATCCAAACCAGAATGAGTTAGAGAAAAAGTTACTTAGATATTATGTAGCTAATTTTTTTCTCTATTTTACTGAATTTTTTGAGATTTTTTTGAGCAAATTTTGAAAAAATCCCAAGGGTGCAGCTTATGTTTAACTTTAAATATCTCGAAAAACAGTGACTTTATCGTTACAAAGGAAGAGTATGTTTTTTACACAGCAAGTATTGGAGAATCGAAAAATTGTGCTAAAATGACAATTCCGCCAGTGGCGTAGAATTTAGGAAGGATCAACCTCTCACTTGCCCCTGTTGTACGCCACTGGCAGTAGCCAGAAACTTTTATTTAACATAATTTAGTATGGTGTACGGTACCTACATTTCCTGCCAAGTATGATAAGGATACGTCAAATAGTTTTAAAGTACTGGGCAAAAATCGTTTTTAAATTTTTATATAAAACACCCTGTAGCTCAATAAGGAGCCATATTTTATCTAAGTGATTTGCATTAAATCTTCATATTCTGAGCCCAGGATACTCCAGTTAAAATTAGGAATAGTTATTCTGTTACACCCTGTATATATATATGTAAGTTTATTTTATGTTTCTTATTTCTACTGGTACAATAATATTTCACCCACATGATAATATGTAGTACGTATGCGATTCCGTGACGCTAGTTATAAAATTGTAATATCTTTTTCTCGTTTCTGATCAACTTTTCTAAAGTGGATTTTGTATTTTATTGTATGTACTTATGGAAAACTTTTTCCAATTGCTCGCAATATTTTTTTATTTGCAATTTATTGCTTTAACCCAAAATTTGTATAGAGACCTAAAATATCCAAAATGTTAATAAACAAGATTAGAAGTATATGGGTAAACCCATATATAGACTACTTTGACATTTCTCGGAAAGTTGGCAACACTGTATTTTAATAATATTATAATTTATGTGGGCACTAGGAGATACTTTTCTGAAAATTTGATCAAAATCGAATAAATAATGTAGCCACAATAAATTTTTAAAAAAATTTATGATTTTTTTTCTAAATAAGTTGGCAACACTGTATTTTGTTAAAATTGCATAATTTATTTAGGCACTAGGAAAAGCTTTTATAAAAATTTGATTAAAATCGGTTAAATAAAATGGTCATAATACATTTTTAAAAACTTTAGTAATTTTTTTCTCGGAAAGTTGGCATTACTGGAAAAAAATAAAACCACATGACCATCTTGGGTACTAGACAAATTTATCCTGACAATTTCATTAAAATCGGTTGAACCGTCTAGGAGGAGTTGCGGCCACAAAATTTTGACTTACGACCGAGCGAGCGAGCTGACGACGCACACACATACACCCACATAAACTAAGTTCAGATTCGTCTGATCTAGAGGCTATATGAAGGATTTCTATACAATTTTTTTTTTTTTGAAAATGTTACAGACACCGTACCAAACGCTATACTACTTTTTTTTTGCAGTCAAAGTAGTAATAAAGTAAGTTAACCTAATTTTTTAAAATTATTCGTTAATTTCACCTATATTATGTTTCTATATTCTGTTTATTTACTATAAATGTCATTTGTATCTATTTTCCTGATGAAAAAGGACATTGAGTTCGTCGAAACATTAATTAAAGTCTTTTTATTTTAATAAATGATTTAGTTTTATGAAATATAATTTTTGATTGTTCATATTTTCATTTTTTTATTGCATGTTAATTTACCATTTAAATGGTTAGATCAATATGATTTTATAACCTCCTTTATGTCGAGATTAATGTACGATTTATAGAGTTATTATGCTTAGAGGTATATATATAGTCTGTCCATAAATTTGTCATGCAAATATTAACGATATATTTATTGTATTGAAAGTTATTTTCGAATGAGAGCATATTAAAATTAAATTTGTAATTTGCTTAGAAAGCTTATTTCTATAAATTATTATTTCTGAATATTTTGCTCAAATAAACTAATAAGATAATTTTATTTATTTAACATATTCTAAAAAAATATAGATATATTTTTATAAAATTTATCTATAAGCTTGAATTACATTAAGCTTATCTAATCTTAAGCTTGAATTACATTATACTTTTTTCGTCTAGATTCATACTAGATTTCTAGTTCAATTTTCGTTCAAGTTTTGTTCAATTTTCATACTTTTTTCACAATCGGTCGTGTATCTGTCGAGTTTCTTCGATTTTTTCCGATGTATTGCCAGTACGCCAACTTAAAAATATAAAGTACTTAATTTGACAGATACTGAAAAACACATTTAAACAAAAATGGATACATATAAGGTTGGTAGAATTGCGTGCGCATGCGTATAATGTATCTAGTATGAAACTTGAATAGGAAAATAGAGCATCTTGTATATTTCTATACTAGAAAACTTGAAAGAAACTTGGATGCAAAAATCTGATTTACATTATACTAGAACTGACTATCTGTACTTGAACGAAACTTGAACTAGAAACCTAGTATGAATCTAGACGAAAAAAGTATAAAGTAATTCAAGCTTTATAAGCTAAGTTCAGATTCGTCATCTAGACGCTATATTTCAATATAATTTTTGAAAATGTTACAAAACCGTACCGAGTACTATACCACTTTTTCCTTGCAGTCAAAGTGATAAAAAATATAAATAATAATACCATAAATAAATATTTATCATATAATTAAAAAAATAAATTGCTATACCAAAGCATTCTATGTTATATAATGAAGTTGGAAAATATTTCGGAAGTGCGATGTCTTATTATATAATAATACTCAAGAATATTGAGATTTTATATTTTTTCCAAAATTTCACAAGATACTCAGTCATTAAATCGGCTTATTAGGCTATGCATCAATGACTGGCCAGTTTAACCGTAGACACGTGTTTCGGTCTTTAGGACCTCATTAGTACGGTGCGGTCCTAAAGACCAAAACACGTGTCTACGGTTAAACTGGCCAGTCATTGATGCATAGCCTAATAAGCCGATTCAATGACTGAGTATCTTGTAAAATTTTGGAAAAAATATAAAATCTCAATATTCTTGAGTATTATTATATTAAATTTCACAATGACAATACGAACATTTATTTGTTCAAGGTCTATGACTTATTATATAATATAAAGTAAAATGTATAATTTAGCGTATGTGGGCAAATGACCGACTAGCAGCTACCTTAAAGAGTTAAATAGTGACATACCCGTTATCACAAGGGTACCCGCAGTGTTAAAAATATCTATAATATACTTATCTAGAGAATATAAGTGCTAAACATGCTATTATATTTACCTGTACTATATGTATTATCAACTGTTTTTGATATTTTTTACATCAACACATAACTAATACATAACTTAATACATAATATGTATTAAGTTTTTTTTTTTAAAGTACTAGTTTTATAATAATAAAATAATAATTCAGTTTTTTATATATTTTTAGACCCGAGTTCGAATCCCAGCCAAGGCAATACATTTTTTTCAATTTGTAACTAATTTATAATTAGTTTATTGTGACGATTAAATCATTTAGAAATGTTAGATTGTTAATTGGAATTATTTTTTTTTAACTACTAAGCCAACGTTTTGGCAATCACTATTACGTTTTTCAGGGTTCTACCATTAAATAAATATGTATATAAAATTTACTGATAATATTCTTAGGTCTTGTTACATATATATATATATATATATATATATATATATATATATATATATATATATACATAGAAGGCAATAGTGATTGCCAAAACGTTGGTTTAATAGAAAATAAAAACATAAAAAAAACTGAATTCCGTCAATTTCTAATTATTTAATAAATATTAACAACAACTATTTTTCCACTTAAATCTAAATTTAGTATTTATGTATATTATATCTTTAATTTATTTTAGTAAAAATAAAATTTGTATTTAATAAACAATATTCTAACATTGAACAAATATAAAATATAACGGCATTAGGTTTAAATTTGTATTAATATTCATAAATAATCGACATTTCGACAAACTCAATTAATAAATTTTTTTGGTTTCCATTAATTAAAATTTTTATTAATTAAAATTTATAAAAATATTATGATCTAGTTACTTATTTGTTACCTAGTAACTTGTTTCAATGTTCTGTTTATTTACTGTAAATGTCATATGTATCAGTATTTCCTAATGAAGACAGACGTTGAGTTCGTCGAAACGTCGATTATTAATAAATATTAATACAGAACTTAAGTCGTTTTCTTTTCATAGAAACAAGTTGAAGTTCTGCTTTATTTTATATTAAAATTCGACGTTATAGTATATCGAAACGTCGGACATGTTGAGCGAATGTCTAATGAACGTTTGGTTAAAAAGATTTATTTGAATGATTTTGATGATATACGTTTGCAGGTGTACGTCCGATGAGTAGTTGGAGTGGTATGATTGAGAGTGTTTTGCGTGAACAAAAGTTTCCAAGTAGTAGGAATAAAAGAGCATGTATGAGAGAAATTATGAATGTGGATGAAGCGAAAGTTGTTTGTTTGGATAAAAATGTTTGGAGGAGACTGATTTCGGGATGACGAAAAGAGTTTGTGCCACACCCTGTTGGGTACATGGCGAGATTGTGTATGTATGTATGTATGTATATATAAATTTTAATATATAAAATAAAACAGAACTTCAATCTAATAGCCTTTTTATTCTAATAGAATGAATTCTGAAAGATTTTTATTAATTTGTTATTTTGAAAACTATTGATTTCAAATTATTTTGATGTAAAGTTAATAAAAACAAGTAAATAATACCTCATAATATATTACTAAAATGATAGGTTCATCATAAAATTGATTTTTTTATTACAAATAGCCTACGAATTAGAAGATAATAGAAAAAATATATACAAGCGCAGTTTCTCATCGTGTTTAGTTCCAAAATTTAATTTAGATAAACGTCGGTAATATTTAGATTAAATAATTAGTATTTAAATGTATATTTATAAATTCAATTTAAATCTTTCATAAAATTTCAAAGGTCAAATAAAATTAAACGCAATTTATTTTATTTTTAAATGGCGTTAAGAAATTTGTACTAATATCTCATGTTTTTTATTTGTTATAAAAAATTAATTAAATTTTGACAGTTACAAACATGTACAGAAGAAAAATTTGTTCTATTATAAATAGTTATTAATTTATCAAAACAAACGCAAAAAAATATTAATAATTTGACATGATTTAAATTTATTATTTGTGTAAAATTTAAATCAAATTAATGATAGATTACTTTTTTGTTCTTATTACGTTTAAATTAACAATAAATCTAACAGCAAATAATTTTATAATTTTGTTTAATTAACTGAAATTTAAATTATATTTATAAAACTATGTAGTAATGTAAAAAAGTAATATTATATCAATATGAGATAAATCTTCAAAGCATCGTTTTCAAATGAAATGATTGACACAGAAAAATAATTAATATAGAAATTATTATAATATAAAGTAAAATTTAGAACCAAACTAAAATAATCTAAAAATTATCACAAAGAGTACAAATTTATTATACTAACAATTAGTAAAAAATCTTTCAGAACTCATTATATAAAATAAAACTGCTTTAGGTTTAAGTTCTGTATTAATATTTATTTGATAATCGATGTTTCGACGAACTCAACAAAATTTGTATCAGTTTTCCTGATGAAGACGAACGTTGAATTCATCGAAACGTTGGTTATCAATCAATTTTAATACCGAACTTAAATCTAAAGCCGTTTTGTTTTATTTTTTAATAAAAAAAAAACATTTCAGAACTAATTATATTAAAATAAAAAGCTCCAAGTTGAAATTCAGTTAATTTTAATTTAAAATTTAACTTTTTCATTTACTATATATTTATTAAAAGTTATGCAAAACTTATTTCTATAGCCTTTGAATTTTAATGTAAAGAGTTCTGAAAGATTTTTTTACTATTTTAAAAATTTATGTACTTTAGAAAAAAAAAACATATATTGTTATAGGTATATATTATATATATATATATATATATATATATATATATATATATATATATATATATTACTTGTACTAATAAAAGTTTTTAATGAACAAGCGATCAAGTGTTTTATTAATATTATTATTATTAATATTTTTATTTAATTATATATTTCATAACCAATTTTAAAATACAACCACGTTAAATTATTCAAATATTGACTATTAATACCATTCATAAAATTAAAAAAAAAATATATTCGTAACAAACTAAGAGATTAGTTAATTTCTCAATAAAAATTATTAATTTTATTTCACTTGATATAATATCATTACTACACTGGAGAAAATATTACTTTAAAACCAAACTTTTTATTGTTAATTCGAAAGTAAACATACATTGTTAAAAAATATGTAATTTTACATGTTTTATGAAAGCAATTTTTTCGTAATAAATGTAATATTACATAAATTATTACAGTATAATTACAAAAATGTTTTCATTTTACTGTTAGAAGCTTTATAAAATTATTTTTAATCTGTAAAATTGACTTTTTATAATAGAAATAAATATTTTAATATAAATAAATAATAATAAGTTATAGTATTATTATATCGAAATCATTTTATAAATTCTTTTAGTATTCAATATATATATATATATATATATATATATATAATATATATTTTAAATAAAAAAATATTAATAATTTGTTTTTAAACTAATTAGCAAATAATTTAAAATAAAACGGTTTTAGGTTATAGTTCTGTTTTAATATTTATTAAAAATTGACGTTAACAAATTCAACGTCCATCTTCATCAGGAAAAATGATACAAATGACATTTACAATAAATAACATCAATTATCAATAAATATTAAAACAGAACTATAACCTAAATCTGTTTATTTTAATATAACGAGTTTTGAAAGATTTTTTACTATAGTAAATAATTTCATACAAAACTTTTAAAATAGCTGTACTATTATTTATTTTTATTTAAATATTTATTTCTATTATAAAAACTCAATTTTATAGATTAAAAGTATGTTTACTTTTGAATAGTAAAAAATTTGGTTTTAAACTAATATTATTATTATTATTATTATTATAACAAAATACAAAATAATATAGTAAAAAATCTTTCAGAACTCATTATATTAAAATAAAAAGCTTTAAGATTAAGTTCTGTATATGTATCGACGTTTCGATATACTTTATGTATATCTTCATCAAGAAAAAATAATAATACAAATGACGTAGATAATGAATAAGCAAAACATAGAAACAACTAGATTTAAATAATAATAATAATATATACAGAACTTCATCCAAAAAATTTTCAGTTTGAAATGCTAAATGTTAAAATTTATATATTTATAACGTTTCTTTGATATTAATAAATAAATTTCAATAACATATATTTTTTCATTTTAAATAAATTTATTTAGAGTAAATATACAAGCTCTTTATTGTAAAATAATTATTTGTTAGTAATAAATAAATACCTATCAAATAGATATTTATTTGCCACTATTGAAAAAAATATTTATTGGAATGAAAATGATTTTCTTTACTCCAAAGAATGCCTTTATTACAGTAACAGTTTTATATATATG
This sequence comes from Clivina fossor, assembly GCA_963966155.1. Classification (NCBI taxonomy): domain Eukaryota; kingdom Metazoa; phylum Arthropoda; class Insecta; order Coleoptera; family Carabidae; genus Clivina; species Clivina fossor. The sequence goes on along the minus strand of OZ014564.1, from coordinate 12,391,425 downwards.
TTCTATAATTTTTAAAATCCATATTTCTTAATTTAATTAAAAATGAACTGAAGATTCTTTACAATAATTAAAAGCTACAAAAAAAAAACTAGAAATCTATGAAAATATTATATCATTTACAAATTAAAAATATATTTTAGTAATATTTATTTATTGCATTTCACAAAATGATTCAACTTTGTCATGTGTTTTTATTTATTAATAATTAATTAATCTTGATATATGAAAGGTATCAATGTTGATTTATTAATAAAAAATATCGAAAACAATTGCGAAATACTGTATACGATGCGTAATTGTTTAAAAACAGTGCGGAAAACAAAAGAGAAGCGCTTACCTTGGTGTATATTATCAACCGTTTCGTTACAAACTAAATGTCAGAATACAATCCGAGCTTAGGGAAAACGTTGCACCGGTTAGAACTAACGGTACCGGTATTCTTATCGGTTTTTTTACCCCCCTCACTCCCCCAACCCCCCCACTCCCCCAACCCCCCCACTTTAACCGCACGCCAATGGGCACGACCATAGACAAGGCATAAAGGGGAGACAGACCCTCTAAGAGTTTAAATATTGTCGAAATATGTGTCAAAAATATATCTTAAATTTATTTAATTTTACATAAGTTTTAACAGTTAAAATAAATAATATTTAGTAATTTTACGAAATAGATAAGTGTATGATGAGTGTGAAATTGAAAAAAAATGTTGTAGCAAAAGTTGGTGTTAGTCAGTTAAGATGGTTCGGACGCATGTTGAGCGAATGTCTAATGAACGTTTGCTGTTAAAAAGAACATGTATGAGAGGAATTATGAATGTGGATAGAGCAAAAGTTGCTTGTTTGGATAAGAATGTTTGGAGGCGACTGATTTCGGGATGATGAAAAAAGTTTGTGCCACATCCTTTTGGGTACATGGAGTGATTATGTATGTATGTTTGTATGTATGTATGTCATTTGTATCAGTTTTTGTCCTGATGTAAGCGAGCGTTGAGTTTCGTCGAAATGTTGATTACAAATAAATTTTAATACAGAACTTGAACGATAAACAGTTTTATTTTATTATTAAACATTTTGTTTGGTAGATTTTCGCAAATGTTATATTGGCGCAGACTAAACTGTAGATAAATGTTTCCCTAATCGCTGAATAAGTAGATTTTACTGGGGAAATGCTGTATAAGAGATATTTCCATCACTTTTTTCAGAAGACAAAAAAATCCAATATTTCGGCGAAAAAAAATTATTAATTTTTTTCAAAGCTATCTCCTAACTCCTACTATTTATATTTTTGTATTGCGATATTTATTCTTAGGTTATTATAGTATACAAGTAATTATTATTTCACGGAGATGCAGTATACGACGCAATTATAAACGATGTGTCTAAGAAAATTATATACAATGTGCTTTTGTATATACAGTGCGTTGACTTGGACCGTCGTACATAGGGATTTAGCGTGTAAAATCAGACATGTGCGATTTCCTGCCTCCCAAATTATTTTACAAAAAAAACCTTATAATAAATGTTTTAGGGCATACTTTTCTGCATGTAAATCAATTACTAAAATTTTTTTTGGAACTTTCCTAACGTCAAGAATTAGGTCTAAAGTTGTTAAGAAATTGACTGGAAAATGGCAGTAGCCGTGAAATAGCATATAGCATTTAGCATTTGTTTTATTTTTTTTCCAATTTCACGGCTAATGCCATTTTCAGTCAATTTCTTGACAAATTTAGAACTAATTCCTGACGTTGGGATGGTTCCAAAAAAAATTTTGTTGATTGATTTACATGTAAAAAAGTGTTTCCTAAAACATTTATCCCAATTTTTTTTTGTAAAATAATTTGGGAAGCAGGAAATCGCACATGTCTGATTTTACATGCTAAATCCCTATGTACGACGGTCCAAGTCAACACACGGTATGTATATGGATATGCAATGTATCTCAGGAATAAATGTACTTAGGCAATATGGAATGTGTTTAAAGAATTTTTTATATAATATTAAAGTTTCTAATGAACAAAAAAATTTTTTTTTTTCTATTTTACAGGCAACTGGCAATAACAATAACGCCGCTCTGGTGCCAAGTAGCGCAACTCGTAGAAATGTACAAGATAATAAGCCTATAATATTTTATTTTTATACATTTAAAATTTAAAATCTTTATAGCCTTACATTTATTCTAAATGCATATTAAAAAAAATAAGTTTAAACGAATATTTAGCGATGTATGATTGCTAAGTTTGTCTAAATTTAAAATAGTGATTCAGTTTTCTTATATTAATATCTTTTTTTTTATCTGTTTTTGTAAATAATTTATGTTAATAAGTATAATTTGTAATTTGTAGTTGCAATTACAAATTACAATTAGAAATATGATTATAATTTTCACATATTATTAATTGCGATTACTTAAGTAGTCTAAAATCTTAATAGCTGTTTGCAGAAATACTTATAAACAAATAAAAATTACAATTTATATAGTAATAAATCTTTCAGAAGTCATTATATTAAAATAAAACAGCTTTAGGTTAAAGTTCTGTATTAATATTTATTTAAAAATCGACGATTCGAAAAAACTAAACGTCCGTCTACTTAATGGAAACCATTAATTAAAAATTTATAAATTGTATGATTTAGTTACTTATTTTGTTATCTAGTAACTTGTTTCTATGTTCTGTTATTTACTGTAAATGTCATTAATGGAAAAACCTTTATTTAAAAATCTATAAATTGTATGATCTAGATACTTATTTTGTTACCTAGTAACTTATTTCTATATTTTGTTTATTTACTGTAAATGTCATTTATATCATTTTTCCTGATGAAGAAGAATATTGAGTGTCGTCGAAACGTCGATTTTACATACATACATACATACATACACAATCACGCCATGTATCCAAAAGGGTGTGGCACAAACTCTTTTCATCATTCCGAAATCAGTCGCCTCCAAACATTCCTATTGAAACAAGCAACTTTCGCTTCATCCACATTCATAATTCCTCTCATACATGCTCTTTTATTCCTACTACTTGGAAACTTTTGCTCACGCAAAACACTCTTTCAATCATACCACTCCAACTACTCATCGGACGTCCACGCAAACGTATACCATCAAAATCATTCAAATAAATCTTTTTAATCAAACATTCATTAGACATTCGCTCAATATGTCTTAACTGACTCTAACACGGGGCAACTTTTGCTACAACATTTTGTTCAATTTTACACTCATCATACACTAATCTATTTCGTACCCGATCTGTCCTATTTACACCTCATACCCCACGTAAAAATCTCATTTCCACAGCAGTCATTTTTCGTTTATGCTTTTGCCACCAAACCCAGAACATTCACTACCTTATACATCAACGTAGGCACCAAAACTGCATTGTATATACTCAAACGGGCTTCTTTGGAAACATTTACATTCCTAGTAAAAGTTCCCAAAGCACCCAAAACCTTACCTTTAAAAAAATATTAATACAGAACTTTAACCTAAAGCAGTTTTATTTTAAAATTTATATATTTTATGGTGTATATGTTGTTAGAGATATTTATGTTTTGTTATTTTATAAATAATATATTTAAATTAAAAAAAAATACAATTTTCTTATTTGTTTTTCTGTAATATATAGAGAGTCAGTGGCGTAGCCAGAAACTTGTCATAGAGGGGGGGGGGTTACTAATATTAATCAATAAAGATAATACTATAATTTGTATAAAAAATAAAGAGCAATAAAATTTATTTTTATAAAAATAAAAGTAAAATAACATATTTCATATTTCACATACGTATTTTTTTTGTCGTTCAGGTTCTTGGGGTGAGTTTCAACCCCCCCCCCCCCTAACACCGACCCTGGCTACGCCACTGTATATAGACTTATACAATAACAACAACAAAAAAACGTTGTAAACTTAAAAAATGCATGTTTTTTCATTTATTTTGCAAATTACATTACATAAACAGTAAATAAAAGAACATAATTGACCTGGTCGATGCCCTAAAATCAGCTGATAGAAACATGCGATTTTAAACTTAAACTACTATAGATTTTTCGACAATTTCTTGAAAATCCTTTAGCATAAGCATAACATCACCCTAATTCTCTAACGAAGTTGCTAAGTTTTAACAACGTAGCTAAGAAAATTAGCCAATAATATTAGCTGACACTAAATAAAAAATCAAAATTACAGCTGTTCTATTTGTTCCTATTGGGTAGAGTTATTAGCAACGTTGCTAAAACTTAGCAACTTTGTTAGAGAATCAGACCGAATATCTCCCCTCTATAGTTAGTATAGGGTAATTCAAAATCGACCCGCGTCATTGAATCACACGTGGCTTTTACCGTGGTGAAATGCATTGTGCGCATGCGTACAAGTCCAATAACTTTTTGTTTAGTCCCGGGTGCGAATACTGAGTGTCCTCAATGCATATTTTATAAGTTTTTTTTTTCAATTTATTTTACAGAACTTAGGACGTATTGGTGGAATTTGAAGATAAATGGAGAATTTATTATTGATGAATTTTTCTGAGTTTTCGAAACATAATATGTAATATTGCTATAACTTTATAAACTATGTATGTTATTTGACAGAGAAAATATTATTGTTGTTTGAGATTTTTGTATTATTCATAAAGTATTATTACAAATATTTTGCAATTTTATTGGTACAATAATATGAAAACTGTTTTAGGATAAAATTCTGTTAATTGTTTATATAAAAACGATGTTTTGACGAAACTAAACGGTTGTCTTCATCATGTCAAAATTTATCAATGGCATTAAATTGAATAACAAGTACATAGCAACAAGTTACTAGGTAACATATAAGTAAATAACTAAATTAGAAGAATTATAGATACATACATACACAATCACGCTATGTACCCAAAAGGGTTTGGCACAAACTCTTTTCATCATCCCGAAATCAGTCGCCTCCAAACACTCCTATCCAAACAAGCAACTATCGCTTCATCCACATTTACAATTCCTCTCATTATTATAAATAGAGCAATATATTAATATAGTAAAATATTTTTCTGAACTCATTGTATTATAATAAAATCTGTTTTAGGATAAGATTCTGTTTAATTATTTTATAAAAACGACGATATTTTTTACTGCAATATTGAAATAATGTTTGTTATATTTACATTCTGTTTGTAATAGAATAGAATAAAATGTAATAAATTTATAGCTGTGTATTTTTATTTTATTCTGTAGCTGTTAAAAATATTAAAATATATTCATAAATAATATTCTTTTTTTTTACTTTCTTCATATATTATGTATAATATTTATAATAAATTGACTTTAAAAAATGTCAAATATTTTTAATGTTTCAATAAAAATTAATTTCAATAGTTTTTACAAACAAAAGAGTCTTAAAACAGTATTCAGTTAACATGTTTTCGTCAGCATAGTAAGAAATCTTTCAGAGCTCATTATATTATGTATAGGAAATTTGGTAATAATTCGTTCAGCCGAATTTGCTCTACACGTGTCGGACATCACACTACAAACAGTCGATTTGTGTTAACACTAAACCTATTTCGTACTTAATCTGTAAAAAATATCAATATGTCGAATTTGGTATAATTACAATACCTTCCTTATCATACGTGATATAACGATCGATAAAATTAAATAATAAATGTACCATATAACATTAACTACGTCGGAAAATAAAACATAATTTCGTAATAAAAAAAAATACAAATATTAGATATTAAAAAGTTAACTTATAATATTTTTTTGGTAACTACAAATAGCGGTGCTTTATAACTGTCAGTAGCCAAGGTCAAATATATAATAAAATATGTTCCCAAAAGACCTATTAAAACTATATCTATGACGCCACTTGAAAATTGCGAAACATAATAATTATTTGTTCGAAAATATCATTTCCTTTCTCATAATTATTTACTTTCAGTGATAGCCTCTATTCAACAATGTCTAACAAAATCAGTGGTAAATTCGATAAAATATCAAAAGTAGAAAACCAAGAAAAAATGGATTTAAATTTCGAGAATAATTTAAATGATTTGGACGTACACTATATTTTAAAACCATTTTATTATTTTAGTAAAATCTTTGGTCTGCAATTAATACCGTCCAAAGAAGAATATAGGAGTCTAATACAAATATTTCTGGATATTTTCTGGATGATTCCATTCCTATGTGCATATTATTACGGTCTATATATTTCATTTAAAAATATGAAAGCTCTAGTACTACAAAGGAACATAGCTTCGATTGTAAATTTCACAGTAACGATGTATTATATGTACCAATGTATTGTATCGATGATAACTGGGTTTCGAAATCGAACAAGATTGAAAAATGTTTTAAACGAATTGAATAAGATAAGATTGCCGAATTCTGATTATGTTTTACGGAGAAAAAATGTATTAACTTACATGATTTTATTTTTATCGATAATATCCGTTTGGGAAATTTTCGATTACTTATCTTTAACAGGAACTATGACTAGTCCATTATTAATGAGTTTAAGATTTAATTTGGGAAGATTATATAAGGGCAGTATTGTTATAATTATTTCTTTATACGCAGTATTATTGAAAAGATATTATGTTAATATTAACAAATTTATGCCTGAAGTGAGTTCAACAAATTTCGTCGAACAGATTTTGAATTTAAGTAGGATACATCTGGAATTGAATCAGATATGTAGAGTAATTTGGAAAGCAGTAAAAATACAAGTATTTCTGCAGATTTCATTGAATTTTTTAACAATTTTGGATATTTCTAATTTTATTATTGTGGCTTTAAAGCAGGTTTTTGCTGGTGGTAAACTAAACTGGTTTAGAAATGTTACTTATCTGGAATGGTTAATTTCTCCAGTATTTTGCATAACTACAGTTACTTTGGCATTTAATTCATTGGAGAAAGAAGTTAGTATATTTCATCACAGTAAAAAATCTTTCATTTGATTAATATTTGTATTAATATTTATTAATAATCGATTTACAGTAAATAAACAAAACATAGAAACAAGTTTTATAAATTTTTAATTAAAGGAAGCCAAATTAATTAAAAATTAATAAAAAATTTATGATCTAATTACTTATTCGTTACCTAGTAACTTGTTTTTATGTTCTGTTTACTTACTGTACATTTTATTTGCATTACTTTTCCTGATAAAGACGGATGTTGAGTTCGTCGAAACGTCGATTATTAATAAATATTAATACAGAACTTAAACTTAAAGTCGTTTAATTTTAGTATATTTCATTTAATTTGAGAAAATATTAAAAGTCGGGTTTAGGCAACTTTGGCTTAGTTTTAGTCCTAGTATTATAATCGTAGTCAAGTTGAAATCATTAAAATGCATTAGATTCAAGGCGTGTAACCAAAAAAAAAATATTGGTTTTATATTTATATATATATACAGGGTTCTATATATATTCTCAAAAACTATGAGGTGTAGGAAAATAAAGCATAATATGGAAAAATGCAGAATAATGAGTACTATAATTGAGTGCAAAACCCATTATTCTAGGATGCATAGTTTAGTAGAAAAAAATTTTAAAAACTGATTTTTTGAAAATATCTCATGGGGGTACCCTTTCAATTTTTTCAAAACAAAGCTTTCTTCAAAATTTGCTCAAAAAACTCTAAAAAAATTCAGTAAAATGGAGAAAAAAATTAGCTATATAATAGCTAAGTAACTTTTTTCTCTAACGATGCATCCTAGAATAAAGGTTTATTCAATTATAGTACTCGTTCCTCATTTTTCCATATCAAGCTTAATTTCTTACATCTCATAGTTTTTGAGAAAAAATATAAAAATCAAAAAAATTAAAAAAAAAATTCTAGCGCCCAAACGGCACATGCTAGCAAATTAAAACTAAAACCAAATTATGGAACTTTTTATGCCGTATCGAAAAGCATTCTAAGTATTTCTCCGAATTTAACTCGAGAAAGAAGTATATCGCAATTTATCGAAATTGCATGTTAAACGCCCATACGAACTTGACGAACAAACACCCGGTATATTTATATATATATATATATATATATATATATATATATATATATATATATATATATATATATATATATATTATCGGTTTTCATTCTTTAACGTCTTTTTTTAATATTTTAAACAAGTTTTGACCGGTTAAGTTTGTAAAATAAAACTGTAAATAATATATAAAATTGAATTTATCGTGACTAGATAACGATAGTTAAAGAAAAAATTTTCTTGAGTTGCATAAACCCAGCCTACACTGTAAAAAATATATCTTAAATTTATATAATTTTACATAGCATTTAACAGTGAAAATAATAACATTCTATAATTTCACTGTGAAAATTTACGTAATATTAAATTTTTTATGAAAAATTACATTCACAAAACGTAAAATTACATAAATTTTTTACAGTGTAACTAATATTTATTTGCAAATTTACAAACTTTTTTTGCAGGCAAATAAAACAGCTGTATTCGTACACGAAATTTGGAATAATTTTTCCTATATGTCAAAAATGAATTTGTGTGCTAGAAATGTAAATATTTTACAATGGAAATAATATAAATAAATTATTTATTTAATATTATATGAAATTTATTGTTTTAGATGAAAATAATTTCACTACAGATGAAACATGATCGTCTTCAACTAAGAGTTTGTGGATTATTTCTCTTAAATAATACTTTTCTTTTTACGGTAATTTTTCTCATATGATGCGTCAGTCCGATATGATTTTTAATAAATAAAACTCAATTGAAATACTTTCCTAGATTTATATATATATATATATATATATATATATATACATATATATATATATATATATATATATATATATACATATATATATATATATATATATATATATATATAATAGCTGGTAGAAATATTTTTGTAAGTAAATAATGGGTGTATTAGTTAAATTTGAGAAGATGTTAAATCGTACTCATTTAAGTTTAATAGGCAAGCTTTCGATTTATTTTAAATCTTCTTCAAAGACCTCTAAAACATATGGAAAACAAAAGAAAATTGTTTATATCATAGTGTCAATGTAATATAAATAATTGTAAGTGCAGTCAAATTTGGATAAAAAGGAACAAAGTCATAATAAATTAAAAATATATGTTTTAGAGGGCTTTGAAGGAAATTTAAAATAAATCGAAAGCTTGCTTATTAAACTTAAATGAGTTTGATTTAACATCTTTTCCAATTTGACTTTTTACACCCATACGGCTATAAGGCCATAAGGCTATATAGAGTAGTTTTTTTAAAGTGCATAAACATCAATTATTAATTGAAAATTAAATTAAAAATTTGTCAACTACATCGTCTGGGAATCGAACCTAGGACCTTTCCTATATATATATATATATATATATATATATATATATAGAGAGAGAGAGAGAGAGAGAGAGAGAGAGAGAAAAAGAGAGCTACAATAGCGAATTGTAAGTTTAACATATGATAAAAAAAATGTTACATTAAAATGTTTTAGGTTAAAGTTTTGTATTAATATTTATTTATAATCGACGTTTCGACGAACTCAACGTTTGTCTTTACTAAAGAAAAAGATACAAAATGAACGTTCTGTAATCCCATAAGTTTATTTAAATAAGTTTATTTTTAATATTTATATAACTTGTGTTTAATTCGTGAATCATGTTGAGTTCTTCAATATCATTTTCTTTTGTATCATTTTTCCTGATGAAGACGTACGTTGTGTTCGTCGAAACGTCGATTATAAATACATATTAATACAAAACTTTAACCTAAAGCACTTTATTTTAATGTAACAAGATCTGAAAGATTTTTTTACAATGTTAATGTTATATTAATTACATGTATGCTGTTGTAGCATCCTGATAATAATATAATAGACATCGAATGCTTGGATAGTATTTCAATTGAGTTTTTATTTATTAAAAGCCCTAATAGAGCGCTTTTAACCCACAAAATTTTTTTTATCTTTATATATATATATATATATATATATACTGGCTGTCCGAAAAGTTTGGACTGGGTCAAATATCTCGAGAACGAAAGGTTGGATTAACACGATTGCAAAGGAACGTTGTTTCTGACACAATTATCTACCGAATTCTGTTGTAAAAAACCACCCCCACCCCTCCTAAGGGGGTGAGCGTAAGGGTAGTTTTAAAATTTTAAATGGAAACCCCCAATTTTTTTTTCATTTTTGGATTCCTTGACAAATTCTGTGTATGGCCCCAAAATTTCACACCCAATTTAAATGCTCAACTAAATCCACAACGAAAATAAACATGTCAAAAAAAACATGTAACCCCACCCAAAATTTCACCCCCAACCCCCTCCACCTCTACACAGGGGAGGAAAAAAATGAAGAAAATGATTGAAATAAAAATGAAGAGGTGGCGGGGGTTGGGGGTGAAATTTTGGGCCATACACAGAATTTGTCAAGGAATCCAAAAATGAAAAAAAATTGGGGGTTTCCATTTAAAATTTTAAAACTACCCTTACGCTCACCCCCTTAGGAGGGGTGGGGGTGGTTTTTTACAACAGAATTCGGTAGATAATTGTGTCAAAAACAATGTTCCTTTGCAATTGTGTTAATCCAACCTTTCGTTCTCGAGATATTTGACCCAGTCCAAACTTTTCGGACACCCAGTATATATATATACCCACGTATATAAATTGTAATTCAATTTTTTGTTACAGATGGTTGGAGCAATAACAACCTATTTCATAATATTAATGCAATTCGATGGAATGCAAAATTAATCTTTTAATGATCACATTACTTGTACCTTATATAATATTAATTAATATATAAAAATAATGGCCCGTATTCATAACCCCTTTTTGAGCACTTTTAGTTTCAAGCAATCATAATTTCAATATTAATTTTTGCTTTTATTATATATAAAATATAAGTATAGAAATATATTATATACAGGATGGTTCAGAATTATGTACCGTAATTGCTAGAGCTGATAGTACGTTCAAAAATAAGGGTTCCTTTTTATGTACACTTTTTTCCAAAACTCAGTAATAAGGGAGATACAACCCTGTACTAGAATTTGTAGAAGGTGGTTGAATGACCACTTACCTAATAAATGGATTGGTCGAAGTGCAGATGCACCAATTAAATGGCCTCCTCGAACTTGTGATCTGAATCCAATGGATTTTACTGTATGGAGTTATTTGAAATCAAACGTGTATAACACTCCAATTAATACAGTAAATAAGTTGAGAGACAAAATCGAGCAAGAATTTACAAACTTACAAAACAATGGAATAATGCGTTTACTAAATAAAATAATTAGATTGTGTATACAACAAAATAGAGGACATTTTGAACATCTGCTGTAAAACATTATTTTGGTGACTAATTAATATTAGTATTGTATGATTCTTTTGAAAGTTGTAAGTTTTCATTAAGTTTGATTAAAGTGTTAAGTGTTGAAAAATGATTTTTATTTCACCTCTTTACAGGGTTGCATCTCCCTTATTATTGCGTTTTAGAAAAAAGTCTATATAAAAAGGTACCCTTATTTTTGAACGTACTATCAGCTCTAGCAATTACGGTACATAATTATGGACCACCCTGTATAAATATAAGACAAACAGAAACGCCTTCCAGCGAATTCAAACCATTGAATCTAGTATTATATTCGGTAGTACCTAGCGCTTAAGGGGTATATACTTTTTTCGACCTAAAAAAATCGAATATATTTTTTTCTGCGAAACTGTGAAAGATATCAAACTGCGGTTTTTTGGTAATGAAAGAATAAACTTTGAATTTCTTTCAGAAATTTTTATTTTTACTTTTATTAAATATCGTTCGAGTTCTAACCTTTTCTTCGAAGCTTTGCTCTCTGTTTTTGATCCATTTTCTCCCCACAAATATTCATTCGAAACAAAATCAATCAAAAACCAGATATTATATCATACTTCAAGGCTGCATTTTGATGTTTGTTTCAGATGAAGAAGGCAGGAGTTATCATTGTTACCGCACAGCCGTCCGGTTTTTCAAAGTTTTGAAGAAAAAATAAAAATTCCTGAAAGAAACTCAAAGTTTATTCTTTCATCCCCAGAAAACCGCAGTTTGATATCTTTTATAGTTTCGCAGAAAAATTCATAAATTGAGTCGATTTTTTTAAGTCGCTCAGCTACTGCGCTAAAATAAATAATTAAATAATTACTTATGCACTTTAATAATTACTTTATTTTGAAATTTAATAAAAAAAACTGTTTGTGAAGATGTTTTCTGTACAAGAGTACAAAACCAATATTGTTAATTTTATTTGTTTAAGCAAATTATGTTCATTAAATATTTATAAATACTCTATTCCTTTAAATAATTGTAATTAATATAAATACATTCATTCTATTACTATAAGAACAATAAATTATATTAAAGAACTCAACATGATTCACAATATAAACACGAGCTATATGAATATTAAAAATGCATTAAAAATTGCAACAATTTTAAATAAACTTATCGGCTTACAGAACGTTTATTTTGAAACAAATAATTCGCAAATAAAAACTATATTTTGGGCTGTACCATTTTGGATATCATACGTTTTAATATTAATAAATACAATTCATAATATTATTTTTGATTTCGAAGAATATTTTGGTGTTGAATATTCAATATGTATTATAGTGCTTAATATTATAATATTAACAATGGTTTTAAATTCATGGAATATCCGAAAAAATATTGTAAATATTTTGGATTTCTTTGTGTCACGACGAATTTCTGATAAAAATTTAAAACAAGTTAAAAATCACAATAATCATAGTTTTACTTTTATAATTACAGTTCGATTAGTTCTGAATTTTGTTAATTATACAATATTTTATTATTACAATAGAGAATTTTTGTGGTGGTTTTCAAGGAGTTATATGTTAGCCGAAACGTTTGCTGTACTGTCTATAACTTCTGTTTTATCATATGTAGTAATGAATCTAACATTACTAGAACATTTAAATGCAAACATGTTAATAATTATTTTGCAACAGAGTTATGACGAAGATAGAATGATCAATTTATTTCGATTACATTTCGATTTATTGAATATTGCAAGAAAAATAAATAGTGTTTTTTCTGTACAACTAATAATGTACCTGTGTTTTAATATTACATTTCTAGCTAATTGTGTGAATTTTTTAAATGATAATATTATATTGCAAGAAACACATGCTGTTAAAATTGAGACTGTAGAATTTATAGTTATTGTGTTATTATCCATTGCAATTGTTATACGGCCATTTGTCAAAACTGAAAATGAGGTTAGTATTTTTTTTACACAAATCAGTAAAAACTACTAAAAATAAATAAATAATAATTATAAAATAAATTAAATTAAAAGTATATACAGTGTCTGCCAAATGTATTATAAGAGACAAATTTTGATTATTTGTTTTTAAAAAATTATTATTACAAAACTTTTTGGATGCTTTGGGAACTTCTGCTAAGAATGTAAATGTTCCCAAAGAAGCTCGTTTGAGTATATACAATGCTGTTTTGGTATCTACGTTGATGTATAGTAGTAAATGTTAGGTTTGGGTGCAAAAGCATAAAACATAAAATGACTGCTGTGGAAATGAGATTTTTACATGGGGAAGTATGTGGTGCAATAGATTGATGTATGATGAGTGTGAAATTGAAAAAAAAATGTTGTTGCAAAAGTTAGTGTTAGTCAGTTAAGATTTTTAGGTCATTTTAAGCGAATGTATAATAAACGTTTGGTTAAAAGAATTTATATGAATGATTTTGAAGGGTATACGTTTGCTAATAGACGTCCGATGAGTAGTTGAAGTGGTATGTTTAAAAGAGTGGTTTGCGTGAGCAAAAGTTTCCAAGTAGTAGGAATAGAAAAGCTTGTATGATTGTCAATATGAATGTGAATGAAGCTAAAGTTGCTGGTTTGTTTGGAGGAAATTGATTTCGGGATAGTGAATGTATGAATGTCGTTGCAACTTTGCCAGAAGTTCGAATTTTTGAGAACCGTTTTAACACATTAATTCTACAAACTACAAGCTCTCAGCAAACACAACCAAAAAATCGATTTTTTGAAAGTGTTAGAGTGATGTTTTCTCTCAAACTACAATTTAATTACAATAAAATAAAGTAATTAAACCAATAGAACAATGTACTTCTAATAAATTAAAGTTTTTTATGCGTTGAATGTTTAATGTAATTAGTACAACTTCATAAATATACTAGGTACAAGCTCATTTCAATTTTATGTTCAATAAATTCAAACATTATCAACAATGTACCGAAATAACCAAAACTTACATAAAATTAATATATTTTACGCATTGAAGATAATTCATCTCATTAATAAGTTCATTGGTGTGCAGATAATTCCAGTGGAAGCCAATGATAATAATATTTTGAAAAATTTATTCTATGCAATACCATTCTGGTGTTTATATGTCTATGTTGTCAAAATTGCAATTGAATATATAATATTATGGAAATTTTTCGAATTCAGTTCAGGTCGTCTATTTATCATTTGTGTTATAGCATGTAATTTAATAATATTTTCAATTATTCTAAATACATATTTAATTAAAAAGGATGTTAAAATTATTTTGGATAATTTAAATACAATTGAAGTGCCTAAAAGTATTTATACTAAAGAAATGAAAATTAATTTCTTAAAATGCATTTCTATGACCTTGATTTATGTGATTATGACAACCATAGAATATTTTATATTAAACACTCCAGAATTGCATGCAATTTGGATGTTTTCCAGATCATATGGAATGTTTGAATATGCGTCTAGTGTAATTACATTAACGTTCACAGCATATATAATTATAATTAGACGAATATTATTAAATTTAAATCAACATATTGGCAATGATTTTCAAGAAATGTGTCATCAAAATAAATTAAAAGAATATTTTGAAATTCATTTCAAGTTAATGCTGAATACGAAACGATTTAATTGTGTATTTGCGCAACAAATATTTTGGATTATATTTTTTAAATGTATGTTTATTATTAATTGTGTTAATTACGTGAATAATGCAGTAATTTCTGCGAATATGGAATATCTAGTTGTTGTTGCCTCTCTAGAATGGGCAGTTGCTAATGTAATATGCGTAATATATATTATTTATATATTTGTTTCTACAGAATTTGAGGTTAGTATAAATTATTTTACTTCAAAATTAAACGGCTTTAGGTTGTAGTTCTGTATTAATATGTATTATTAATCGATGTTTCGACAAGTTCAATGTCAAGTCTTCATCAGGAAAAAATGATAGAAAATTTATACACTAGCGAAATTATAGAAAAATACTAGTAAAATTTTACTATAAAAAATCTGTAATTTCATTTTACTATAAGTATTTTGTATTTCTACCTCAAAATTCTGTGATTTTGTACATAATTCATAATAATCACATAAAGTAAGTAAAAATGACCTAATAAGTATGTAAAATTGCTTAATTTCTGCAAATTGCATCGCATACTTAATGTAGAATTACATATTGTTGGTATAACTTATTAAATTATGTAAAATTACAGCTTGCATATTAATATCTATAATAATTGTAAAATATATCCATTATATAAATTTCCAAATATATGTTATTACACCAACAACAATATTACAGAACTAAACAAATTATACCTATTTAGGGAAAATTCCTGACAGCAAATTTACTAAAGTTCTGTAAATTTACTAAAAGAGTCTATATTAAAAAATTGTAATATTACATTTGTATGTACTTTCCCATACCGTTGGTAATATCATATTACATAATATGTTTGTAATAGTTCTGATATTATGTATTTTTAAACAATTATGTAAAATTATAGCAGTTGAATAATTATATCTAATTGTTTTAGACTGTAGTAAATTAACAGAACATAGATACAAGTTACTAGGTAACAAAATAAGTAACTAGAAGATACTGTAATAATTGCAAGACCCATCAATATTAACATTTAAATAAAATTTAGCTTCTTTTCATTAAAAATTTATAAATTTTATGACTTAGTTACTTATTTTGTTACGTCTAGTAACTTGTTTCTATGTTTTGTTTATTTATTGTGAATGTCATTTGCATCAGTTTTCTGATGAACGGATGCTTTTGGATGCTTTGGGTACTTTTGCTAAAAATGTAAATGTTTCCAAAGAAGCCCGTTTGAGTATATTCAATGCTATTTTAGTGTCTACGTTGATGTGTGGTAATGAATGTTTGGTTTGGCTGCAATAGTTTAAAACGAAAAATAACTGCTGTGGAAATGAGATTTTTACGTAAAATTGAAAAAAAACTTGTTGCAAAAGTTAAGATTGTTCGATATCATCTTGAGCGAATGTCTAATAAACGTTTGGTTAAAAGAATTTATATGAATGATTTTAAAGGTATAAGTTTGCTAGTGGACGTTCGATGAGTAATTGGTGTGTGGTATGATTGAGAGAGTGGCTTGCGTGAGAGAAAATAGCAATAGTAGAAATAGCAGAGCATGTATAATAAAGTGTCAATATAAATGTGAATGAAGCTAAAGTTGCTTGTCTGTTTGGAGAAAATTGATTTCGGAATAGTGAAAAAAGTTTGTGCGTCACTCTTTTAGGTCTGTATGCTTGTAAGTTTGATCTGTACGTTTTATCTTCTCCGACATAATTCGGAATGGTCGTTGTAAGTCCGTTAAAAACTCGAATTTTATAAAACCATTTTAATACATTATTCTACACACTATAAGCTCTCAGCAAATACAAAAAAAAGTTCGATTTTTTTGAAAGTGCTGTCTCCTCTTAACCTACAATTTAATTACAATTAAATAAAATTATTAAACCATTAAAACAAAGTACTTATAATAAATTAAAAGTAATAAATTTATTATGTGTAGAATATTTAATGTACAGTTATTTGTATAATTTCATAAATATACTGACTATAAGCTCATTTCTAATTTATGTTCAATAAATTCAAACATTATCAACAATGTATCGCAATAACCAAAACTTACACAAAATTAATATATTTTACGCATTGAAGATAATTCATTTCATTAATAAAATAATTGGTGTGCAATTAATTCCAGTGGAAGCCAATAATAATAATAATATTAAAAATTTATTCTATGCAATGCCATTCTGGTGTTTATATGTCTACCTTGGTAAACTTGCAATTGAATATGTAATACATTGGAAATTTTACGAATATAGTGCAGGTCGTCTATTTATCATATGTGTTACAGCATGTAATTTAATAATATTTTATATTATTCTAAATACATATTTAATTAAAAACGATGTTAAAACTATTTTGCATAATTTAAATACAATTGAAGTGCCTAAAAGTATTTATACTAAAGAAATGAAAATTAATTTCTTAAAATGCATTTGTGTGACTTTGAGTTATGTAATTATGACAGCTATAGATTATTTTTCATTAATCACTCAAGAAATGTATGGAATTTATATGTTTTCCAGAATATATGTAATGTGTGAATATGCGTCGATTGTAATTACATTAACATTCACAGCATATATAATTATAATTAGACGAATATTATTAAATTTAAATCAACATATAGGCAATGATTTTCAAGAAACGTGTCATCAAAATAAATTAAAGGAATATTTCGAAACTCATTACAAGTTAATTCTGATTACGAAAAGATATAATTGTGTATTTTCGCAACAGATTTTTTGGATTATATTTTTTAAGTGTATGTTTCTTATTAATTGTGTTAATTATGTAAACGATGAAATAATTTCCGAGAAAAATATAGAATATCCAGTTATTTTTATCTCACTAGAATGGGGAGTTGTTACTATAATATGCTTAATATATATTATTTATATATTTGTTTCTACAGAATTTGAGGTTAGTATAAATTATGTTTTTATTTCGAGATAGTGGAAAGAGTTTGTGCCACAACCTTTTGGGTACATGGCATGATTGTGTATGTATGTATGTATAATGAATTTTAGCTACTTAATACAATACTGACCACATGAAATTATTTTAATATACAAAAAGCATTATAAATAAAACTACATATAAACACATAATTTAATTAATTAACAAAGATAAAGTAAATACGATATAAAAAAATACTTAAAAAAAATTAGTATTGAATTATCTTTCTCAACAAAAATATACATTAGAAAATTGGTAAAATGTTGGTGAACAGACAAAAATTACCTAAAATTAATATATTTCACGCATTAAAAATAATTCGCTATGTTAATAAAATAATCGGTGTACAGTTTGTGCCAACCAAAACTGACAATAGTGTTTGGAAAACTGTACTTTGGACACTACCATTTTGGACTCTATATTTATATGTTTGCAAAATATCTTTAACATTTGTATTTACTTTGCAATTTGTAAATGATAGTTTCGGATATTTATTTATGATTTCTGTTGGAATTTGCAATTCAATAATACTGATAAGCGTAATTAACACATACATAATTAAGAAGAATATAAGTAATATATTATGTAGTCTAGATACAGTGACAGTTCCAAGATATATTTATATTAACGAAATGACAAATAATTTATTGCGAATGATTTTTATAACTTCAGTCTATATTATTTTTTCTTTAATTGATTATTGCCAATTTTCAATTAATAAATCGGACAATATTTGGCTGTTTTTTAGAAGTTATTATTTATGCGATTATATATCTAGCGTTATAATTTTCTCATTCACAGCTTATGTAATTTTAGTTAGAAAAATATTATTAAATTTAAATCAAAGTATAGATTATAATTTCGAAGATACATTTAATGACGCTCAAATGATATTTTTTTTTAATGTTCATTACACATTAATAGAAAATGCGAGAAATATGAATACAGCGTTCTCGAAACAAATTTTGTATCTTATGTTTTTGAAATGCATGTTTATTGTTTGTTTTATAAATTATTTAAACGGAACAATTGAATTATTTATAACTTTTGAAAATCCAGCTTTACTCGCATTAACAGTTATAGAATGGATGACTGTCAATCTAAGTTTTATAATATATATTATAAATATATTCGTTAAAGCAGAAACTGAGGTTTGTAAAACAATATATTTTATTAACACGTTTTTATTAATTCGCTTTCTTATCTGTCTGTTTGTTTGTTTGTTTTCCTGTTCGGTACAAATTTTGCTATCAATTTTAAACTAACTTCCTGATGAGCCAGAGAAATAATATTAGAAATAATAATTTTTATTTTGTGCCATATTGACGAATTAAGTATATTCGTGTATTTGCAAATATTTTTTTTAAAATACAGAAACTATAGAAAACAACTACAGAAAATACAGAACACATACAAGACTAAAAAGCAAAAAATAATTATTTAAATAATTTTTTTTTAATATACCACGTTTTTAAAACGGACTGAAAAGTATAAAAATAATTTCTCCTAGCCCCATACAGATTTATAACCCCATACAGATTCCTGACCCCATACAAATTGTCCTGAAAATTTGTGATTGTAAATTTAAAACGAAAAACGTGGGGCGCAACGACAGCTACTCCCTACACTACTTATTATTATCTATTGCATTATCTATTGTATAATAAGATATGTTAACATAACAAATTCTTGTATACAGGATTTTTATTTATTTATAATTAGAAAAAATAAAAATTACGTCTGATTATTAAAATATTTTCCAATCTATTTTCATTTAAACTATTTAAAGATTATTAAAAGCAAAATTGTTATAAAAAAATATACCTTTCTCACAGTGATTCCTATAGTTTTATTTTCAATTTCAATAATTAAATATTCATCCAGAAAAAAAAAACCGCGTAAGAATAGTTGCGAATTTTTAAAAACCACGCTTATATTTAAATGCACTAAAAAGAGAAAAATAAATTTTTTCCTGGTTATCCAAATTTTTTAGAAAGAAATGAAAGCGTGGACCGCCAGGATAACCAGGAAAAAATTTATTTTTCTCTTTTTAGTGCATATAAATATAAGCGTGGTTTTTAAAAATTTTTTTTTTTATATATTTTATTTTCTGCTTTTTACCACGCTTATATTAACTCACTCTGTTGTTGTCTCGGTCAAATTTTGTAAGCAATTTTTAGACCACTTTCTATCATTTGATCTCACTGAAATTTTGCTTGTAGTTTCATTCCAGGAGACAACACAATATTATATAAAAAAAAAACCGATTACAAAATATGACACGCTTATATTTATTTTTTTAATACAACTAATGACATCTGTCACTATTTTTTTGTTCAATTAACAATTGAATACTGTAAATGACAGATAAGCGTGGTTTTTAAAAAAGTTTTTTTAAATTGAATCTTTTAGTCTTGTCGTCTTGTCATATCTTGTAATCGGTTTTAAATTCCACTCAAGTTTTTTTTTTTGTTAAAATATTATGTTGTCTCCTGGAATAAAACTATATGCAAAATTCCAGTGAGATCAGATGATAGAAAGTGGTCTAAAAATTGGTTACAAGATTTGACCGTGACAACAGTGACAACTCAGTGGGCTAATATAAGCAAAAATAACTTATTTTAATTTTTACTAGATAACCCCAAACGTAAAAAAAAACATCCTGTATAATAATCAACTTTAATGTAATATAAAGACAAAAGCGTAATTACATTAAATATACATGAAAATTATAAGTAATTATCTATTACTAAAAATATTAATATGCAATACAATTGTATAATTTGATAAAAATACACTTATTACATATTTCAGCGTTGCATATGTACAAAAATGTTATCAAATACGCAAAATCAAGACAAAATAAATATTTTTCATGCATTAAAAATAATTTATTTTATTAATAAAATAATTGGTATACAATTATTGCCAGTCGAAAATAAAAATAATATTTTAAAAAATTTACTATGGGCATTACCATTTTTGTGCCTATATATCTATATATGCAAAGTAACAATTAAATATATTATATTATATAAATTATCTGATTACAATTTGGGCAATTTATTTATAATCTTTACTGTAATGTATAATGCAGTATTTATTATAATAATTATTAATACGTATTTAATTAAAAATGATATAAAACTAATTTTATTTGATCTAAACAGTATTAAATTACAGAAGATTATTTATGTTAAACAAATGAAAACAAATTTAGTCAAAGTAATATATATAATTTTATCGCTTTGCGTTTGTTCAATTTTTGATTATTTTATATTTTCCATGGACAATATGATGTATGGGTTGTGGTTATTGTCAAGAACTTTTATCTTACTTCAATATGTATGTAATATTGTTGCTATAACAATCACAACATACACTATTATCACTGAAAAACTATTTATAGTTTTAAATCAAATATAGAAGATAGTTTTCAAGAAACATTTGATATGGAAAAACTAATCTATAGATTTAAAGTACATTTCAAATTGACAGACATTGCAAGAGATATAAATCGTTCATTTTCGAAATTAATTTTATTGACACTCATACGTTGTTACTTGTTAATTGTATTAATTATTTAAATCAGACAATTGATTTGTCTAAACCTATAGCAAAATCAGTGCTTATAACATATGCGGAATGGATATTTGGTAATATAACAATTGTTATATATATATTATTAGCAGTTTTAATGTAACAGAAACTAAAGTTGGTATTTAAAATAATTATTCAAATAAAAAAAATTGATATAACACGTTTTTAAAACAGACTAAAAAGTATAAGATAATTTCTCCTAACCCCCCATTCAGTTTTATAACCCCATACAGAAAAACGTATGGGGTTATAAATCTATACGGGGCTAGGAGAAATTATTTCGGTGTCGTGCCACTTGCGTACAAACATTATTTAGTGTCACTTGCGTACAAATAAGGGTCGGGTCAAACCCAGGTAGTGAAGCTAGTTAGGCCGAGTGTCAGATGGGTACAGATACGAACATTAATAAGAATTATTTACGTAAAATATTGAAAGAAATACTTTGGATTGCAGTATTTTATTGTGTTCACATAATATGTTTCATCTACACTGTAACAACAAATTATATATATAGAAAATTGCAACTGTAGAATTTTCATTTTACATCTTTTTCGCTTTTTAGAAATATGCTTAATTATATTTGGTTTTGTAGAGCGTAAAAACTTGAAAACAATTTTACATTTTTTTTTTGTTTTTTTTCCTGATATAATAAATAAGGCTAACGCGATTGATGTTACATGTAATAAACTTCTAACGGCTACAGTTCCGTTAGAATGCATTTTCGGACATATGTTTATTTGAAGTTTTTTTATTTGGATTACTCATAGGAATCATCCGATGTAGTTTTTCCCCTACGTTATAAATCACCCTCTATAAACCAGATTGCGGAGTAGAAACTATCATTCATTCACCAACCATGATATCGACCACGGTAAATCAGTCCAAAAAATTCTATAAATTCATTGGATAACATTAAATTTTATGAAAAACAGGATATCACAAAACTTGCGGAAATATTTTTTGAAAAGAAATTTTATGGGCAGGAAAATATTTTATTTGTATTTAAGACTATGTATGTATGTCATGATAAAACTGTCAAAATAACATATGTTATCAATGTCATCTCTTGAAAAGAAAAATGTTAGTATAATAATTGCACTCTAATAAATTTCGATAAGTTAGTAATATTTTTACATTACATAAATATTTAATAATATCAATTGTTAAATTTTCATAACGTGTTACAATTGGGTCAGTAATAAAATACAGTGCGCGCTTAAATTATTATTTAAATTTGGTAAAAGTGTAAAAAAATTGTTTGGGAAAGAATCCTTAAACAAATCGATTTTGTTTGATGAAAATACACATTTTTGCATGAAAATTAATTTGCAATCATCGGTGTTGAGACAGATATAGTGTTAAATATTTGTTTTTTTTCAATTTCCGCGTTAACACAATGAAGAAAAACGTAGATTATTATATGAAAGCTATACAGTCCGTTTATTTTGCAAGTGAAATATTGGGACTGCAATTAATAATTGTGCCTAAAAAAAAACCTAAAAATTTAAGAAATAAATTATATAGATTTTTAACAGAAATATGTGGCACGCTAATATTTTATGCAATATTTTTGACAGCATATATCTATACTTTTTGCGAAACAATGAAAAAAATAAAACAAGAAAATATAGTTACTGCAACAATACAAATATATAATTTATACTTTTTTAAATCAGTCGAAATTATATTTATCATAATGGGTTTTATAAACCGAAAAAAAATAAAAAATATTTTGAAATCTATAAAGGCAATAAATTTGCCAAATGTTGTATATTATAACGAAGCGCTAAAAAATAGAAAAACAATATTTTTATTGATAATTTTATATACATATACTTTTATTATTGACTGTATTATATCTTTAAATTGGAAAGATAATATTCTTTATTATTATATTATAACATTTGTAATTACTTCATTAATTTGTACAGTAACCGCGACTTGTATAACATTTTACGTTTCAATGACAGAGAAAATATTTCAACATTATAATCAAGAATTGTCGTTACTAATTAAGAAAAATTTCAATATCAAAAAATTACTGAAAATTGCCGAAATTATTTACAGCGCAACTGATATAGCGCGTAAAATAAATGAAATATTTTCTAAGCATATAATTTGTATATTATTTATATATTTCTCTAATGCAGTTTCGTCTACACAATATATTGCTGATTTTTCTTCAAATGTTAATAATCAGTTATTTAATTTATTTAGCTACATCCACTCGATATTTTTTTCTATATTTTGTATAAATAATTTGATTGGATCGTTTTCGAAGTTAAATACAGAGGTAATACGAGTATATCGTTTCTTAACTATTAACACATACATACACTTTAAAAAATTATGTAATTTTACCTACAAACAATGAGACACTATAATACCTACATATAAACTATTTCAAATATTATGTAATATGATATGGATAAAAATATTTGACGTATGAAAAAAACATATGATCTACCGAATAGTACCTATGAAAATAATTAATCTATGGTTTTAATTTTTGACCTATAGAATTAATTATTGATCTATAGAAATATTTATCGACCTATAAAAATAATTATCGACCTATGGAAATAATCAAATACCTACTGATATAATTATCGATCTATAAAATTTGATCTAAAAAATTAAGAAAGTGGCTATTTATATATACGGTATGTATACGCAATTGGCTATTTATACATACAGTATTTTTACGTAATTGGCTATTTAGGGTAGGTTAGGTTAGTAAATTGGTTTAGGTTTTTTTTTTACTATAGATCATTTTTTAATTATTAATAGGTAAATGATTGATTTTTCTATAGGTAAAAATATAAAATTTCATAGATTAATTATTAATAGATCATAAAATTAGCATCCATATAATATTACTAACGGGATGAAAAAGTACATATGTATGTAATATTACAGTTTTTTTTAGTAAATTTACAGAACTTCAGTAAATTTGCTGTGGGTAATTTATCCATAAATAGGTAAAATTTGTTTAGTTCTGTAATATTATTGTTGGCATAATTACATACATTTTTAAATTTATATAAAGGATGCATTTTGAAATGAATGGATTACACTGAAAATATTTTATTAGTATTATTACACAAAATATGTACTAAGTCTCATTATTTCGATGAATTATTACAGATATTAATATACAAGCTGTAATTTTATATAATATAAAAAATATACCAACAATATGTAATTCTAGATTAAGTATGTGATGCAATTTGCAAAAAAGTAAACAATTTTACATACTTATTAATTCATTTTTACTCATTTTATGTGATTATTATGAATTAAGTAAAAATTAGAGAATTTTGAGATAAAAATACAGAATATTTATGGTAAAATAAAATTACAGATTTTTTTATAGTAATCGCTATTTATAGTAGCTTATAGCTGTAGCTTAAGCTACTTTGGAAAAAAAAGTAACTGTAGTTTTATAAATTTTTAAAGAATAGCTTGTAGCTGTAGCCTAGCTACATTAATTGAATAGCTTGCCCAGCCCAGGTTATTTCCAGAAAACAATATTTCAATAAAACACTTGCACTTACTCATAACTATGATATCAATAAATTCAATAAGTAATTAATAATACAAGGACGGGTATACCAATATTTTATTAGTTAAATGTAGTTTTTTAATCAAACGAAGTATTTATTATTGTTGATTATAAGCATACAAATAGGACAAATAAGCGAAAAATTTCATATATTTAAAAAAAAAACTGGTAAAGATGTTTAACAGACAAGTGACTAAGTTTTATTTTTCTACAAAACCAATATACTACACTAGTAAAATTTTTATGTTAAATTTAATTCCACGAGAAATTAAAAGCAAAAATGAATATTTTGATTATTTTCTGGATATAATTTGGACATTACCAGCTAACATAATATTAATATACTTTACATATTTCAGCATTATGAACAGACATTTGCTTGAACTTTTAAATATTACCGTGACAATTTTAGATTCACTTTTAATAATTTTATATATTATTTTAAAATTAATTGTATTTTTTATCAACATGTTCAATTCGAAAAATTTAAACTATTTCGTCAATTATCTAATAAGCTTAAATATTCCGAGTGAGATTTATATTCAAGAGCGTACAGCGAATATAAAACATAAAAGTGGCTGTATTATACACTTGGTTATGGATTTATGATATCCTGGCGCATAGAAGCATTGATGATATGAAATCCTTATTATTTCTAAATTGTTACAAAATACTTGAAGTAATGAATGGATTTACAATAATTAGTTTTGTATCATATATGATGTTGATTATAAGGATTTTTGATTATTTTGGTCGATTTTTTGATACGGTTACAATGAATAATCGTTTGAGGGACGTACTTTTGTTGAATATCTGTAAAACTCATTTGAAATTAGTGGAAATTTGTATAACGTATAATAAAATTTGTTCAATACAATTATTATTTCAATTTACTGTGTCGTTTGCTAGTATTGTATCTACTACAAATATATTTATAACTCTATCAGAAAATTGGGATTTTAAAAATGTTTTTATCGTGTTATGTTTTGTGCAATGGACTTTCGTTGATGTGGCAGTACTAGTCATTATTGTACATTCGTTTTCTGTTGTGGAAAAACAGGTATATATAAAAATACAAACGTTTGCAAGTTTTATTTTCTGAAATGTATAATGAATAATACAACAAATTTTTCATATATATATATATATATACAGGGTGATTTGTAATTAATTGGAAATATTTTAACTGGCGTATCCTGGGCTCAGAATATGAAGATTTGACCCAAAACACTTAGATAAAATGTGGCTCCTTACTGAGCTACAGGGTGTTTTATTTAAAAATTTAAAAACGATTTTTGCCCAGTACTTTAAAACTATTTGACGTATCCTTATCATACTTGGCAGAAAGTGTAGGTACCGTACACCATACTAAATTATGTTAAATAAAAGTTTCTGGCTACTGCCAGTGGCGTACAACAGGGGCAAGTGCGAGGTTGATTCTTCCTAAATTCTACGCCACTGGCGGAATTGTCATTTTAGCACAATTTTTAGATTCTACAATACTTTTTGTGTAAAAAACATACTCTTCCTTCGTAACGATAAAGTCACTATTTTTAGAGATATTTAAAGTTAAACGTAAGCTCCCCGCTTTGATATTTTTTAAAATTTGCTCAAAAAAATCTGAAAAAATTCAGTAAAATAGAGAAAAAAATTAGCTACATAATAACTAAGTAACTTTTTTCTCTAACTCATTCTGGTTTATCAGAAAAAATTATTGAAAATTTATATTTTTTGCATTTTAATTTTTTATTTTCAATAATTTTTCCTGCCAAACCAGAATGAGTTAGAGAAAAAAGTTACTTATTTATTATGTAGCTAATTTTTTCTCTATTTTACTGAATTTTGTCAAATTTTTTGGAGCAAATTTTGAAAAAATCCCAAAGGTGCAGCTTATGTTTAACTTTAAATATCTCGAAAAATAGTGACTTTATCGTTACGAAGGAATAGTATGTTTTTTGCACAGAAAATATTGAAGAATCGAAAAATAGTGCTAAAATGACAATTCCGCCAGTGGCGTAGAATTTAGGAAGGATCAATCTCTTACTTGCCCCTGTTGTACGCTACTGGCAGTAGCCAGAAACTTTTATTTAACATAATTTAGTATGATGTATAGTACCTACACTTTTTGCCAAGTATGATAAAGATACGTCAAATAGTTTTAAAGTACTGGGCAAAAATCGTTTTTAAATTTTTAAATAAAACACCCTGTAGCTCAGTAAGGAGCCACATTTTATCTAAGTGATTTGCGTTAAATCTTCATATTCTGAGCCCAGGATACTCCAGTTAAAATATTTCCAATTACTAATAAATCACCCTGTATATATATATATATATATATATATATATATATATATATATATATATATATATATATATATATTAGGGTGAGTCCGAAATAATTGATTTCGTCCGCTGGGCAAAAAAATGAAAATTTTTGGTGAAAGAAAAGCCCCGTTTACCTGGAAACACTTTCTGGTCATTCCACAGGGAGCACCGATCGCTCAAAAACGCGTTTTTTTGCACTTTTTTTAGTTTTTTAAGTAAAACTGCCTCGTATATTAATCAAAACTGGTTCAATTTTTAATATTTTATTCCCAGATAACCCCCGATAAGGTCATTGTAATAACATGATATGTCATTCACTCCCTAAAATAAAAAAAATTCCTCAAAGTGCCCAAAAATCATTATTTTTACATTAATTTTGTTTCTTTTTTCCCCGTAACGTTGTATTTACTACCGTAACATATTCAGAAAGGTATATTTATCATTTTTGTAATTGTAAAAACTCATTTCAACAAAATAATAATATTGTGTTTAAGACGGTGCTGCCACCTGTAAGTATTAGTATTTCGAACATCTTTTGTAGTGAACAATACTGATTAAGTAGTAACTAAAGTTTAAAACAAATTAATCATTTTCAGTAAAAACTAAACAAATTATTATCTTGTTTATGAGACGAATTTTACTAAGGCGTTTTAAGGTTTATCGATCTCCTTTTGAGGTGTATTATCGCCCCCTAAAAAATACAGAGAAAATCGTAAACACCATTTATATAGTGTGTTCGTTTGGAAGGATGACATAACATAGAAAATCGACAATATACGAAATAATTCTTTCTCGAGTTAAATTTCGAGAAACTCTCATTAGAAACATTTAGATATTGAAAAATAAAACTGATTAAATACATCTAGCTTTTAACAGTCAATAGAGAAGACTTAAAACATATTTTACTAAAATATTTTTTCATTTCAGGCCAATAAAACAGCATTATTATTGCATGAAATTTGGAATAAGTTTGCGCATACGAAAGAAATGCAGGAACATGCTATCAATGTAAAGTATTTAGCAATTTTGCAAACAAAAACATTACGATATTAAAGAATTGTTTATAATTTTACAGATGAAATTACTTTCCCTTCAAATGCAACAAACTAAACTCCGTTTTACAGTATGTGGATTCTTTCCATTAAATTACACTTTATTATACACGGTATGTTTATCAAATTTATAGGTTTAGTTATAGTTCTGTATTAATATTTATTAATAATCGACGTTTTGGCGAACTCAACGTGCGTCTTTATCAGGAAAAAAAGATACAAATTACATTTACAGAAAATAAACAGAACATAGACACAAGTAACAAAATAAGTAACTAGATTATACTAATTATAATTTTTTAATTACTTCATTTAAATCAGAGACTTCACAGTGATTAACTGGCTTCCATTAATTAAAAATTTATAAATTTTAAATCTAGTTATTCATTTTGTTACCTAGTAACTTGCTTTTATATTTGTTTATTGACTGTAAATGTCATATGAATCTTTTTTCCTGATCAAGACGTACGTTGAGTTCGTCGAAACGTCGATTATTAATAAATATTAATACAGAATTATAACCTAAAGCCTTTTTATTTTAATATAATAAGTTCTAAAAAAATGTTTCTTTTCAGATTATTGGTTCAATATCAACATATGTGCTCATATTAATCCAGTTTGATAGTATGGCTAAAAATAAATAAAATATCTAAAAAATATTTGAAAAAATTTAATAAATATATATATTTTTAAATACAATATCAGTAAATTATTTATTTAAATTTATAACAGTAATGTAACATTTGTTAGAATATAATTGTGTATCTGCAGTTTACCTTTAATGGTTACCGTAACGTTAAGCCAGCGTGTCTTCAACAACCAATAACGTAAAGTCAAATAGTGTTACCGTACTCAGTACGGTAATTTAAGATTTACAGTAAAATATTTGACATTTTGATACTTGGCAACATTTAGTCTAAATCTTACTTTTTTCAAAAGTAACTTAAGCTGCAGCTCTAAGCTACTACTTTAAAAAAGTAATGATTTTAAGTATAGAAAACTTAATGAAAACTATTAAAAGTAGTTATAAACTACTAAAAGTAACTATAAGCTACTAAAAGTAACTGTAAGCTACTAAAAGTAACTATAATCTACTAAAAGTAGCTATAAACTACTAACAGTAGCTATAAGTTACTAAAAGTAACTATAAGCTACTAAAAGTAGCTATAAGCTACTAAAAGTAACCATATGCTACTAAAAGTAGCTATAAGGTACTAAAAGTAACTATAAGCTACTAAAAGTAACTATAAGCTACTAAAAGTAACTATAAGCTACTAAAAGTAACTGTAAGCAACTAAATGTAGCTATAAGCTACTAAAAGTAGCTATAAGCTACTAAAAGTAACTATAAGCTACTAAAAGTAGCTACAAATATAGTAACTTTATGGTTTAGCTACTATATTTATAAGCTATTTGTGACAAATCCTGAAGCTACAAACTGCAGCTACTTTTACTTACAGCTACAGCTAACAGCTATCAACAAATGTAGCTAACCTACTACCCAGCTCTGATCTCTGTAAATAATAATAATTTTCGGAAATAACCAATAAACACATATAAAATTTTGTTCAAATTTATTTGTTTTATTTTGTATTACCACCTTGAATCCGATATTAACAAGTATTGCTTAAAAGAATCCTGACTCATTTTGGATCGATTTGTCAGAATCTTTTGCCCGTATTCTCACCTCACTTTTTCGTGGAAAAGTGCTTTTATCATTAATTTTAAAATAACTTTTTGCTTCTGTTTGTCATTAAATATAAATAATTTTTCTATATTTGATCATTTTTATTATATTTGGTATTATAAAATTTAAATAAACTATTTTAAAATGCTTAATAAATGATTTTAAGTGAACGTCAAAAGCACTTTTTCGAAAAAGCACTTTTTCATATGAAGTGAGAATACGTGCCTTTGTTTTCAAATATACGTTGCATATATATACATAATTACGTCACGTATCCAAAAGCGTGTGGCACAAACTTTTTACACTATCTAAGAACAAATTTTTTCTAAACATTCCTATCCAGATAAGTAACACTAACTTCGTCTACACTCATGTTCTTTTATTCCTATTACTAGGAAACTTTTGCTGCATACCACTCCCTACCATACATATATACTACTCCATCTACTCATCGGACGTCAACACAAACGTATACCTTCAAAATACATACATACATACATACACAATTACGCCAAGTACCCAAAAGAGTGTGGCACAAACTTTTTTCATTTTTCATCATCCCGAAATCATTCTCCTCCAAACATTCCTATCCAAACAAGCAATTTTCGCTTCATCCACATTCATAATTCCTCTCATACATGCTCTTCTATTCCTACTACTTGGAAACTTCCGCTCACGCAAGCCACTCTCTCAATCATACACCACTCCAACTACTCATCGGACGTCCACGCAAACGTATAACATCAAAATTATTCAAATAAATCTTTTTAACCAAACGTTCATTAGACATTGTGTAACAATTTGCTATCTTAGTGCAACTTAAGATGACAAATTATACTTCTGAGTATATCCTTTATCTAGTTAGATAAAGTTGCACTTGGATCTTGGTTATTAAATAATTACGATAGTAAAATATAATGAAATATATGTATAACTTTAATAAACAGTTGTAATAGAAACAATTACAAAATAATTACTTATAAATTTAGCGATAAAATATGAATCCAAAATGTAACTTAAAACTGAATCATTGTTACCGTGAATCGTAACTCGACTCTGACCGTCACTCTGACTGTAACTCCCCGTTGACCGTAACTGCCTCAGTCTTGAAGCTAACCCCTTTTTAAGTTACATTTTGGCCATCGAACTGGACTCTGCGGGGAGGCAACGTAAGCATAAATAACTAGTTCACTGTGCAATCAAACTTTGAACGTTATTTCAATATATGTTGAAATTGCTGACACTAGCTCAAAGTTCGATGCACAATAATGCTTAACAAACATTTACGTTTGTTACAATTGGCTCAACATGTCCGAACCATCTTAACTGACTAACACTGCAACTTTTGCTACAACATTTTTTTTTAATTTCACACTCATCATACACTAATCTATTTCGTACCTTCAAAATCATTCTCATATATTCTCTTAACATCATCAAATAACTTAATATGCAAAAATAGCTCGCGTAACTGTTATAGATTAATGGGGGGGGGGAAAGAGGGGCTTTTCGATTCACATCTGTAAGACCTTTACCTTCACAAAAAAGATTACTAAAAACAGTAATTTTATAAAAAACAAAACAACCCTAGCTTTAAAAAAAATTAATTAATGTAAAACAAGGTTAACATATATTTCAACAATTTTTTATTTCATATAAAATCTTCAAACATCAATTAACAAAATTGCGATAAATATATTGTCTTAATAATTATAATTATAGAGCGACAACTTATCTAAATTTTATTATCTAAAGTATTCAATATAAAGAAAACATTTGTTTTATTTTCATTCTTTTAGTAAATATCTGTGTGCAAACTTAAAATTTATTATAATGTCAAGAGCTAGAAAATTTTACTTTGGTACAAAACCGATTTATTATATTTGCAAAATTTTCATGTTGAATTTAGTTCCACGTGAAATCAAAAATAGAAATAAATATTTGGATTATTTTATTGATCTAATATGGTCTTTACCATTTAATATAATATTATTTTTTCTGATATATTACAGCGTAACGCACAAGTATCTATATCAGTTTCTAGATACAACTGTATTATCTATAGATACAGCTTTATTATCGGTACAAATAATTCCGAAATCGATGTTATTTTTAACAAATATTTTAACTAGAAAAGCGATTGAAGATTTTGTAAAATGTTTGATAAATTTGAATATTAAAAAAGAGGTCTATTATAGAGAAAGAATATTGAATATTAAAAGAATAATTATATTAATTTTAATATACAGTTGGTTGTATATTTTTGATTATTATGCTTATAAAAGTGTAGATTCTAAATTAGTTTACATAATTTTTTCTTGTTATAAGTTAATTGGTGCTGAAACTGCTTTTTCATTGTTTTGTATATTATCTTACATTTTACTTATTAAACACGTGATTCAAAATTTTCAAACAAATTTTACAAAATTTGCATTACAAAATAGTTTTAATAAAAAAATATTATTAGAGTTTTGTGCGTTACATTATAATTTAATTGAAGTGTGTAGACTCTACAATAAAAATATTTTTTCTCCAATATTTTATCAAATTTCAATGATATTTTGTGGTATAGTAACTTGTTTCAATATGATGATAAAATTTGATTTTAATACAATTTATATTTTTATAATAATCAGTTTTGTACAGTGGATTGTTATTGATGCAGTATGGTTAATAGTTATTGTACGTTCTTTTTCTGGCGTTGAAAAGCAGGTATTTGATATTAAAACTCATTCAGAATGCTCTATTTATTACGAAATTAGTGCTACTTTTTCGTGCAAAATTAGTGGTTTTAAATTAAGGGGGTATATATATTTCTCCACCTAAAAAATTGTCTAACTTTATGAATTTTTTTCTGTGAAACTATGAAAGATATCAAAACGCGGTGTTTTTTTGGGGTGAAAGAATAAACTTTAGATATCTTTCAGGAATTTTTATTTATACTTTTCGTTCGAGTTCTAAGTTCCAAAGTTCGCCATTTTGTCCCAAATGAATATTTGTGGAAAAAATTCGGTCAAAAACCAGATAATATAATCATACTTCAAGGGTGTATTTCGATTTTTGTTTCAGATAAATAGAGCAGGAGTTATCATAGTTATCGCGCTATCGTCCGGTTTTGCAGAGTTTTGAAGAAAGGTGCTAGAACTCGGACGATTTCTAACAAAAGTAAAAATAAAAATTCCTGAAAGAAGTTTAACGTCTATTTTTTTTATCTCCAGAAAACCGCGTTTTCATATCTTTCATAGTTTCATCAATTCCATTTCAATCAATAACAAAAAATTAAAAAGTATAATTAATCACATTAATAAATAAATCATCAAATTAATAAATTCAATACATTAAAGTAAGTATCTCAATATTTTCATTAATTTAATGATTTCATTTATATGTTTAACTCCAACAGTATAAAATATTAATTACTCATTATAGTAAAGTAATAAATATACCTTATTCTAATTTTATAATAGAATATAAATGAAATTAAAACACTCTTAGTAAAACTCTTCAAATAACTACATATATTTAAACATATCATTAATTTATTTTACATTCAAAGTAAAAATGTCAAGAAAAATTCAGAATCGAAATATATATTACGCAACGAAACCGATATATTACATTTGCAGAATATTTTTGTTAAATTTAGTGCCGTCTGATTATCAAAACAGAAACATTTTCAATTTTTTCATAGTTATTTTATTGGCCTTACCATTTTATGTTATTGAAATATATTTCGGCTATTACACTCTTTTCAACAAAGACATATATGTTTTTGGAAATTTGACTATAATATCTATAAATAGGATTTCCATAATATCATATGTGATTGGAAAATTGTTATTAATTTTCGTAAATATTTCTCAAGCAAACGAAATAGAAAAATTTATTTTCGCGATCAATAAATTACAAATACCTGAACAGATATACGTGCGAGAACGCAAAGCAAATATTTTGAAAATATTTCTAATGACAGTTTTTTATATTTGGATTTATGTTTATGATTATTACACGCATATAATCAATGATGATATGAATACATTTTTTCATACTTTATGTTACAAAATCGCTGGTATTTACAATGGCTTTGCAGTTTTTATAATTATTTCCTATATGTCTTTGATCAAGAGAATTATTCGAGATTTTAACAAGTCATTTGATTTATTTTCGAAACGAAATAATAGTAATAATTTAATTAGGTTGATTAATTATTGTAGTGTGCATTTGCAGTTAGTAGAAATCTGTATAAAATATAATAAAATTATTTCGCAACAATTACTGTTTCTAATAGTTTTGCTGTTAAATACGATTGTTACGTGTTCTACATTTGCCATCAATGGTTTGAAAAATTTTTTTACACTAAAAACTTTAACTTTTCTCTGCACAATACAGTGGTTTATTCTTGATGTAATGTGGTTACTAATAATTGTGAAGTATTTTAATATTGTTGAGATACAGGTAATAAAACTATTGTACATACGCCATGTACAGATAAGCGTGTGGCACAAACTCAGAAATTAGTTACCGGCAAACATTTCTATCCAAACAAGTAACTTTTAGTTCATCCACACTCTGTCATACATGCTTTACTATTTCTACCACTTGAAAATATTCGCTCACGTAAAATATTCTCAATTTATCTGGCTTCATTTACTCATCAGACGTACACGCAGACGCATATCTTCAACATCACCTATATATGTATATTCTTTTAAGGGGGTATTCGTGTTTGTGGTATCGATTTTTCAAGTGTTTTTCAATATTTTTTTTTAACTTTTACAACAAATACAGTAAACAACAATTATACAGTTGGAAAGTGTATTTATTGAAGTTCTGAGCAGTGTTTTTATCATTTCAAAAAAATCTAATTTTCCCTTATAAAATTCAGATTTGCCAAATATGGCACATAAAACTCGTGTTCTACATTTCTGAAACAAAAACAAATTAAATGCTAGAACTTGTAACACATGTAACTTTCGTTGGAATCTATAAAATGTATAATACCACTCTCTCAAATCATTCACATAAATTCTTTTAACTAAATTTTCTTTGGACATTTGTTCAAGATGACCGAATCGCATCTTAACTAATTTTTAAAACAATCAAAAAACGATACCGATGCTCCATTATTTTGTTATATTATTACAAAACCTTGTTTTAAATTTTTGCAGTTTCTTAATAAAAAAAATATTATTTTTTCTTTTCAGGCCAATAAAACAGCATTATTATTGCATGAAATTTGGAATAAGTTTGCGCATACGAAAGAAATGCAAGAATATGCTATCAATGTAAAGTATTTAGCAATTATGCATAATAAAATATTACGATATTAAAAAATTGTTTATAATTTTACAGATGAAATTACTTTCTCTTCAAATGCAACAAACTAAACTCCGTTTTACAGTATGTGGATTCTTTCCATTAAATTATACTTTATTATACACGGTATGTTTACTAAATTTGTAAATTTATTTATAGTTCTGTATTAATATTTATTTATAATCGATGTTTTGACGAACTCAACGTACGTCTTCATAAGGAAAAATGATACAAATAACATTTACAGTAAATAAACAGAAACAAGTTACTAGACGTAAAAAATAAGTAACTAGATCATAAAATTTATAAATTTTTAATTAATGAATGTCAAATTTCATTTAAATCAGTGCATTCATAGTAATTAACTGTGATTAATAAATATTAATACAGAATGATAACCTAAAACCGTTTTATTTTAATATAATGAGGGCTAAAAAATATTTTACAATGTTATTTATTTTTCATTTTCAGATTATTGGTTCAATATCAACATATGTGCTCATATTAATCCAGTTTGATAGTATGGCTAAAAATAAATAAAATAACAACAAAATATTTAAAAAAATGCAATAAATATATTTTTTTAAAATGCAATAACAGTAAATTATATGAATAAATTTTATTTAAATTTATAACAATAATGTAACATATGTTAGAATATAATAGAGTAATTGCAGTTTACCTTTAATGGTTACCGTAACGTTAAGCCCGCGTGTCTTCAACAATCAATAACGTAAAGTCAAATAGTGTTACCGTATTCGGTACGGTAATTTAAGATTTACAGTAAAATATTTGCAATTCACTCTGGCCATCAACTGCCTCTTCTCAAATATGTTTGAGGATATTTTAAGTTATAGATCATGGATGTTCAACTACTCGTTGATTGCGAGAAATTTTCTCTTTTTTAACAAACAAACAAAATTGCTAAACTCTTTAATACAAATTAATCCGGAAGAAAACTTGAAATAATCAACTTTCGAAATAATGTTAATTTAAAATTAGTAAATCAAGAAGTAGTTTGAAAATACATACTCGAGAAATTTCCAATATTAACAAGTATTAATTAAGCTATATCTATAAGCAACTATAAAAGTGACTGTCAAATCTTAAGATACTTTCTAAATGATGCAAACATCGTACTGAGAACTTATACACTTTTTCTTTTTGGTCAAAGTAATAATAAAAGCAACTACGTTAAGCAAAGTAATGTTTAAGTATAGAAAAATGGCTGTAAACCACTGAAAGTAGCTCTAAACTACTAAAAGTAACTGTAAGCTAATAAAATTAAAAACAAGCTACTGAAAGTAACTACAAGCTACTAAATGTAGCTATAAGCTACTAAAAGTAACTATAAGCTACTAAAAGTAGCTACAAATAGTTGCTTTATGTGACAAATCCTGAAGCTACAAACTAGAGCTACTTTACTTTTTTATAGCAAGGCTACAACTACCAACAAATGAAGTTAAGCTAGTGGCTAAGCTACTAAAGTAGCTAGCTACTGCCCAGCTTTGATCTTTGTAAATAATGATGTTTTTCAGAAATGACTAATAAACACATAAAATTTTGTTCGAATTTATATGTTTTATTTTGTATTATGACCCAGGAATGTAAATGTTTCCAAAGAAGCCCGTTTGAGAATATACAATGCAGTTTTGGTGCCTACGTTGATGTATAGGGTAGTGAATGTTGAGTTTGGTTGCAAAAGCATAAACGGAAAATGACTGCTGTGGAAATGAGATTTTTACGTGGGGTATGTGGTGTAAAATTAATGTGAAATTAAAAAAAAGGGTGTAGCAAAAGTTGGTGTTAGTCAGTTAAGATGGTTCGGACATGTTGAGCGAATGTCTAATGAACGTTTGATTAAAAAGATTTATTTGAATGATTTTGATGGTATATGTTTGCGTGGACGTCCGATGTGTAGTTGGAGTGGTGGTATGATTGAGAATGTTTTGCGTGAGCGAAAGTTTCCAAGTAGTAGGAATAAAAGAGCATATATGAGAAGAATTATGAATGTGGATGAAGCAAAAGTTGCTTGTTTGGATAGGAATGTTTGGAGGCGACTGATTTCGGGATGATGAAAAAAGTTTTGCCACACCCTTTTGGGTACATGGCGTGATTGTGTATGTATGTATGTATGTATGTATGTACGACTTATCTATCATCAAATAAGTTAATATGCAAAAGTAGCTTGCGTACTAGTACAAAAGCACGAACGGAACTGATATAAATTAATGGGTGTCTCTTCGATTCACAACTGTAACACCTTCACCTTCACAAGAAGTGTATTAAAAACAGTATTGTTATGAAAAATAAAACAACCCCATTTTTTTTAAAATTTCATACATACACAATCACACCATGTACCCAAAAGGGTGTAGCATAAACTCTTTCCATTATCCCGAAATCAGTTTCCTCCAAACAACCCCATTCAAACAAGCAACTTTAGCTTCATCCACATTAATAATTCCTCTCATACAAGCTCTTCTATTTCAACTACTTGAAAACTTTAGCTCACGCAAAACACTCTTTCAATCATACCACTCAAACTATTCATCGGACGTCCACGCAAACAATTAATTAATGTAAAACAAGGTTAACATATCATTTGAACAATTTTTAATTTCATACAAAATCTTAAAACATTCAATTAACAAAATTACGATAAATATATTTTCATAATAATTATAATTATAGAGAGACAACTAATCTAAATTTTATTATTATTATTTTGGACTACTAAAAAGCATATTTCATTAGCTTTTTGGTGATTATTTTGAAATATTTTTAAAGTAAATACAATAAAAGTTATATCCCAAAATGTCTAAAAAAGCGATTTCCCCATTTAAGCTAAATGCAAATTTTGAGTCTTTAACAGGCACGGGTTAATATCATCTGACAGGTCCGGGAAGTGTTTGGACATTTTTTGTTATTTATTTGCAGTAATTTTGGCGGGTGGGAGCAACAAATTTCCGACTTTGCCAAAATAAGGACCACCCTAATATATATATATATATATATATATATATATATATATATATATATATATATATATATATATACATTCCAAGCAATAGCAAAAAAAATAAAAAGTGCAATTCATCACATTATATAAATTAAATACATTAAAGCAGCGTTTCTCAAACTTTTTTAAACACGGAGCCCCTAAAAAGTGGAATCTAAGATGATGGAGCCCCTTACTACAGTATCTAGTTGGAAAGAAAATAACGTTAAAATGATAACAAAAACTAGTAGAAATAATACAATTTATTTAATATAATTAAAGGAAATAACAAAATTAATGTGAAGGGTTGTGTTGAATTTTATTTGAACATATTTCTTTAATATTCGGCTTAATAGTAGAGAGCTGTAGCCTCATTTCAGGCTCGGCATCCAAGCGGTTAGGATACTTGGTTTTGGTGGAAATATATGAAGAAAATCCAGTTTCACAAAGATATGTGCTTATGAAAGGTAAAAGAACGGAAACAGCTTTCTTTGACAACTATGGATTTTCTAGTTTCAGACCGCACCAAAATTCTGCTACTGATTGCTTTTCAAATATCAGTTTTAGTGAAGAATCGGAAATCAAATCTATTAGTTTTTCGTATTCTTGAGCGGAAAGACTTTGAGGCTTTTTATCAATAATAAATAGATTCTTTACCCAAAAATAATTTTTCAGGTTACTGTTCCATTCATTTGGAAAGTACTGTGTTACTGAACCACACTTGCTTTTAAGATGGTTCACAATGTCGTTAACTATTTTTGGAGGTAATTCTTCTGTACCCATTTCTTCACAAAAGTCATTTAACGTTGAAAAACAGTTAAACTCTCCACTTTGTACGTTAGTTAGCCAAAATTCTAACTTTCGTTTAAATGACTTAATTTTGTCATTGGCTGTAATAACAGTAATCTGTTTCCCTTAAAGTGAGAGATTGACTTCATTAAGTTTGGAAAATATTTCTGATAAATAGGCAAGTCTAAACAACCAGTTTTTATTAGTTAATTGACTTTCCAAATCAAAAGGATGTTCGAGAAGAAAAGCGTGCACTTCAGCTCGCAACTCAAACAATCGGCATGGTATTTTACCACGAGACAACCATCGAACTTTGGTGTGCAGAAGTAAAGATGTATGGATACTTCCCATATCATAGCACAAAATCTTAAATAGTCGCATATTTAACGGTCGAGACTTAATAAAATTTATTATTTTTACTGACTCGTCGAGCACAATTTTCAACTAGAGTGGCATATTTTTGACTGCTAATGCCTGACGGTGAATTATGCAGTAACTAGTGCTGCAATTTTTAGCTATAGCTTTGATCCTTGACACCGCACCTGCAGTTTTTTCAACCATAGCTTTTGCTCCATCAGAGCAAACATCAATGCAGTGGTCCCACAAAATACCATTTTCAATAAAATAGTTGTTCACCAAATTAAAAATTTCAGCCCCAGTAGTATTACTTTGTAACGCTTTACAGATTAATAAATCCTCTTGTATAGAATTCTCGAATTGATACCGTACAAATAGAAGCAACACTGCTAGCCCCGCTACGTCA
The DNA here is from genome assembly GCA_963966155.1 of Clivina fossor. NCBI lineage: Eukaryota > Metazoa > Arthropoda > Insecta > Coleoptera > Carabidae > Clivina > Clivina fossor. The sequence continues at coordinate 12,351,445 of OZ014564.1, read as the reverse complement.
GTAAATTCATCCATTTGTATTGCAAAATCACAACTTTTAAGACGCAATGATAACTCAGTTTTTATGAATTCTGACAAGTCTTTTATACGGCGAGCTACTGTATCATTCGAAAGTGGTATTTGCAGAGCCGCGCCAGTGGCGGCGGAGCCCCTCCGGAACTTTTGCGGATCCCTGGGGCTCCGCGGAGCACACTTTGAGAAACGCTGCATTAAAGTAATTATTTTAATATTTTCATTAATATTTAATGATTTCATTTATATGTTTAACTGCGACAGTATCAATATTAATTACTCATTATAGTAAAGTAATAAATTTGCCTTATTCTAATTTTATAACAGAATAAAAGTGAAATTACAACACTCTTAGTAAAACTTTTCAAATAACTACATATATTTAAACATACCTTTAATTTATTTTATATTCAAAGTAAAAATGTCAAGAAAAATTCAGAATCGAAATATATATTACGCAACGAAACCGATATATTACATTTGTAGAATATTTTTGTTCAATTTAGTGCCGTCTGATTATCAAAACAGAAACATTTTCAATTTTTTCTTAGTTATTTTATTGGCTTTACCATTTTTTGTTATTGAAATATATTTCGGCTATTACAGTCTTGCCAATAAAAAAATGTTTGATTTTGGGAATTTAACTATAATATCTATAAATATGGTTTCTATCATATCATATTTGATTGGAAAATTATTACTAATTTTCGTAAATATTTCTCAAGCAAACGAAATTGAAAAATTTATTTCCGCGATTAATAAATTACGAATACCTGAACAGATATACGTGCGAGAACGCAAAGCAAATATTTTGAAGATATTTCTAATAACAGTTTTTTATATTTGGATTGTTTGTTACGATTATTACATGCATAAAATTAATGATGTTACGAATTCATTTTTTCATATTCTATGTTACAGAATTGCTGGTATTTATAATGGCTTTGCAGTTTTTATAATTATTTCCTATATGTCTTTGATCAAGAGAATTATTCGAGATTTTAACAAGTCATTTGATTTATTTTCGAAACGAAATAATAATAATAATTTAATTAGGTTGAATAATTATTGTAGTGTGCATTTGCAGTTAGTAGAAATCTGTATGAAATATAATAAAATTATTTCGCAACAATTACTGTTTCAAATAAGTTTCCTGTTAAATACATTATTGACGTGTTCTAACTTAACTATCTATAGTTTGAAAAATGATTTTGCACTAAAAACTTTACTTTTTCTTTGTCCATTACAGTGGTTTGTGCTTGTTGTAATGTGGTTACTAATAATTGTGAAGTGTTTTAATATTGTTGAGATACAGGTAATAAAACTATTGTACAGACATACATGCACAATCACGCCATGTACCCATAAGAGTGTGGCACAAACTCAGAAATTATTTACCGCCAAATATTTCTATTTAGACAAGTATCTTTTGCTACATCCACACTTTGTCTTATATGCTTTTTCTATTCCTACTACTTGGAAATATTCACTCACGTAAAACACTCTCAATTCATATCGCTCTATCAGACGTCCACGCAGGCAATATCACCTATATATTATTTTAAGAAAATATATACCTGTCTCGGCCTAAAAAATCGTCTAACATTATATATTTTTTTCTGCGAAACTATAAAAGATTTCAAACCGCGATTTTTTGGAAGTGAAAGAATAGATTTCGTGCTTTTTTTTATAAATTTTTATTTTTACTTTTGTTGGAAATTGTCCGAGTGTTCTAACCCTTTCTTCAAAGCTTTGCAAAACCGAACGGTTTTTCGATAACAATAATAATTCCTTTCCTGTTCATCTGAAACAAAAATCAAAAGGCACTCTTGAAGTATGATGTATTATCTGGTTTTTGGTAAATTTTTTTCCAAAAATATTTATTCGGAATAAAATGGGTCAAAAACCAGATAATATATCATATTTCAAGGATGCCATTTGATTTTTGATTCAGATGAACAGTCCGGTTTTGCAGAGCTTCGAAGAAAGGATTAGAACTCAGACGATTTCCAACAAAAATAAAAATAAAAATTTCTGGAAGAAGTTCAATGTCTATTCTTTCACCCCCAGAAAACCGCGATTTAATATCTTTTATTGTTTCGCAGAAAAAAAATCATAAAAATCGAAAAAAAGTATATAACACCATATAATCAAACGTTCATTAAACATATACATACATACATACACAATCACGCCATGTACCCAAAAGAGTGTGGCACAAACTCTTTTCATCATTCCGAAATCAGTCACCTCCAAACATTCCTATCCAAACAAGCAACTTTGCTCAAAATGATCGAATCTTCACTGAATAACATCTACTTTGCAATTTCTTAATAAATATTTTTGTTTTCTTTTCAGGTCAATAAAACAGCATTATATTTGCATGAAATTTGGAATAAGTTTGCGCATACGAGAGAAATGCAAGAACATGCTATCAATGTAAAGTATTTAGCAATTTTGCATACAAAATTATTGCGATATTAAAGAATTGTTTATAATTTTACAGATGAGATTACTTTCTCTTCAAATGCATCAAACCAAACTCCGTTTTACAGTATGTGGATTCTTTCCATTAAATTACACTTTATTATACACGGTATATTTATCAAATTTATAGGTTTAGTTATAATTCTGAATTAATATTTATTAATAATGGACGTTTCGACGAAGTCAACGTATGTCTTTATTAGGAAAAACTGATTACATTTACAGTAAATAAACAGAATATTGAAACAAGTTATTAGGTCATAAAATAAGTAACTAGATCATAAAATTATTAAATTTTTAATAAAAAAATACAAATTTTACTTAAATCAGTGCCTACACAATGATTGATGACAATTAATATTAATCACTGTGAAGGGGCACCGATTTAAATAAAATTTGACTTTCTTTAATTAGAAATTTATAAATTTCATAATTTAGTTACTTATTTTGTTACCTATTAACTTGTTTCTGTGTTTTGTTTATTTACTGTCAATGTTATTTGAATTTTTTTTCCTGATCAAGACGTACGTTGAGTTCGTTGAAACGTCGATTATTAATAAATATTAATACAGAATTATAACCTAAAGCCGTTTTATTTTAATATAATGAGTTCGAAAGGATTTTTTACTATGTTATTTATTTTTTTATTTTCAGATTATTGGTTCGATATCAACATATATACTTATATTAATCCAGTTTGATTATATGAATAAAAATTAATAAAATATCTGTAAAATATGTAATAAAATCCAGTAAATTATTAAATACACTAATGGTAAATTATATACGTAACTATTTTCTGCTTTGTCTTAACACTTAACTCTTATATTATGTGAGATATGTCTCAGCTTTATCCAGGAAACATTTTTATAGTTCATTACAATTTAAAAAGGCCTTAGTCACAGACAGGTTGCACCATAACGCAGTTTATTTAGTGTACCTAATCTGACAAAAAGATCAATTGACGTTGGTAATACTGTTTAAGTTGGTAATATTGAATAACGTAGCGTTTCTATCAAAGTGACATTACTATTATATTTTTTGTCTATAACTTAGCGAGTTTTTTCTAATTTATTTTTGAATTTAAATCTATATTTGTCTGTATGTGTAAATTAAAAATATTTTTGACAGAAATTATAAATATGATCATGAATATCGCATTGCATATATTATAAACATTATATTGTAGATTGTCTATATGTAATTTGTACCAATGCATACGGTGGCCAGAATGGCGTATCCTATCTCAATATTAAATCACATTGATTCATAATAGTATGTTTACATTGCTTCATTTTTATCAAACATTAAATTTGTGTTTAGAAATAAATTTAATAATTAATATTAGAGTTAAGCAGGACAGCATCACCTTTTTCCTAGCTAAATAAGTTATACATCTAACATTTCCATTTTCAAAACAGTATCATATAAACGTACAATTATTGCGCAGTACAACACAATTTTCGAAACATAGAATAAAATTTATTTAAATTAGAACAATATTGGTAACATATATTAGAGTACAATATTATAATATATATAAATTAATTTAATTATCTTAAAAATAAGTACAATTATTTATAATACATTATTAAATTAAGTAACTACATAAAATTTATCAAATTGTAATTTTACAGTATAAAAACATGTGAATTACTTACAGTTCTCGTAAATTTAACATATTGGGAATAAATCCATACCTGTAACATAAAAAAATGTTAATTGTTAAATAAGTAATTAATATTTAATATATAAACACTCATTTTGCTTAATAAACATAGCAACAAACTACTAGGTAGTAACATATAACTAACTGGATCATAAGAATTATAAATTTTTAATTAATGGAAGCCAAATACAATAATACAATGAGTTTTGAAAATTATTTTACTAAGGCAAGAGATGCGCGCGCCGATGGGCCGCCATTAATCTCTGGCGCTAAATTTAAATTAAAATTTGTTCCATCAAATAAACACAGAATATTTGTTCTTGTGTTCTGCATACAAAAAAACATATAAAACATGAAAATGTAATGTATAATATTGTAATGACGTTTATTATGATAATAAATATACTAATATTAAAAAAATTTTAAAATATCAAAAATGTCAAAATGTCACAAAAAACATATAAATCGAAGTGGCACATGAATATTTTTTTTTGTTGAAATATTGAAATCTGTCAAATCAAATATGAAAATGATAAAAATACTTCTCGTACAGCAATCCCGCAGAAAAATATTTATTTAGCAGTTAGAGTGTACGTTTAGCTACAGTTTAATATGCGATAATATAATATTTCCAAAAAAAAATGTAAATGTAATGAGTCGACCTAGCGCGCGAATTTAAAATCTTTTGTTTTTATAGAATAATGACGGCACCAATCAGAAACTGAACACTATTTCAGGCTATCGGCCGAACTCTCCTTATAGTATCTCTAATTAAGGCGAGGTTGTAGTGCCCTTTGTCAGCAATATTATGAACTAAATTCAAAGTTTATCCAAGTTTCAAATCACCAATACACACCGCTCTGGTGCCGAATAGCGTAACTCGTAGAAATGTACAAACATAAGCGTGTAATATTTTATTTTCATACGTATATTCGTACACTTTGTACTGTTTCTACAAAAATAACTAGTAATTTAAAACTACAAATTAAAATATTACTGGCAACTAAGTTTTATTAAATAATTAAAAAAAGAAAAAAACAAGAATATTAAAGACAAAACATAGTGGCGTACGCCACTGGTAAACGAAAAATTTGTTATATGAAACCCACGCCATCTCTTAATAATTGATTATGTTAATATAAAGTTTTCAACTTTAATATCTAGATGGTGCCTCACACATAATTCAATACAATTACCCTTAATTTATAATAAATTTGAATAAAATATTCGAATATTAAAAAAAATTGTAGCCGAAATCTTTTTATAGAACTTAAATGATCTTGTATTTCCTGTGAATAAAAATTTGTTTACAATTTCATGTTGTTTATTAGCTCTCCGTTAATTTATAGCCTGTAATTAAAATTTTAAATGTACCAGAATTGGTAGTAAATGTCTGGAACGGCCCTGTATATAAAAAAAAATAATGATAGTTTTCTTCAAAAATATTGTAAATACAGATGCTTAATCAATTAAAAAAGTACTTAAAATTCTTAAGAAAATAATTTTATTATTTGTTTATAATGTAATAAAATTAATAATGTATAATATAAATACTTATATAAATAATAAAAATAACTAAAATAAACTGCATTAGGTTCAAATTCTGTATTAAAATTGATTATATATATATAATTAATTTATTCTGAAGTAGAGCGTTGAGTTTCGTCGAAACGTCGATTATAAATTAATTTTAATACAGAACTTGTACCTAAAGCAGTTTATTTTATAGAATAAATTCTGAAAGAATTTTTACTATGTTAAAATTAACTAATTTAATAGCCCTAAATAGAATGTGAAATTGAAGATTTAAAAGTCAAATAATCTTAGAATATTAACAGTAGATTGATAAAGCGGGCCTTACACGGTCAATTAAGAATGATATTCTGACCTAAATATTAGACTATCATTTCTGACTTCAATGGGAAAGCCCCTACACTTATCAGTCGAACTGACAGTCTGATTGAAGTAATTTTCGCTTTAGATAATTATAAAAATTACTACCGTATGAACGAAAATTTTTTGAACACGTTGATCACAATGTTGACACTATATTTATCCAGAATAAATACAGTTGCAAAAGATTCAGTATCAGTTCGTGAGAGATTAGCGATTATTTTAAGATTCCTTGCAACTGGGAGAAGCATTCAGACTGTCAGTCTGTTCTCCACTTCCCGTGATTGAAGCTCGGTTTACAAAATATATGGAAATCTATCAATCCATTCATCAGTACATCAGTCTTGACCTTTCACCTTCGATCAGAATGTCAATCTTTAGTAAGAATGTCATTCCGAATGATCGTGTAAAGAAATGCAATAAAAATTTACAAAGTAATTTATTTATATACTCTGTACTTTTATTAGGAACAATTTTCGATACGGCTAAATATTTTTTCACATTTTTATAATGTGTATATATATTATACAGGGTGATTTATGACGTCGGAGAAAAACTATACCGAATGATTCCTATGAGTAATCTAAATAAAAACTACAAATAAACATATATCCGAAAATGCTTTCTAACGGAACTGTAGCCGTTAGAAGTTTATTACATGTAACATCAATCGCGTTTTTAAAAATATATTATGGCCAGGGGCGGATGGGCAACATCTTAGCGGCCCGGGAAATAATATTTGTCGGCCCTTTTTTAATTTCCGCATATGGCTAAAATATACATTTACAGGCTGTTACGCATTTTTTCTTTAAAATTAAATAAAGCATAGGTTTATTACAGATTTTTGAATCAGATTACATTTACTATCCAAAAAACATTCTTTTAGTTAAAAATGCCGGACTCCCAGTTAGTACATATATAGAAACATACAACAACAAAAAAACAAAATAAAAGTAAATCAAAGTTTAGCTTTTTTATTCCAAATGTAGAAATTAGGTTTGTTCTAAACGATTAAAAAACTTACAACTTCATAAAAATTGTTTAAACACAAAAATTTAAAAAAAGAAATATTATATAAAAAATTTACTCTTTTAACAATCTATTTAATAACTTGCTTTGCTGCATAAGCATTTTCATAATGTTATCAGAGTCAATATTATATAAAATATCATTTTCGAAGCCATTAACATAAAAGCATCCAAATTATTATTCGACATTGAATTCTGCAATCTGTTTTTAATGTATTTTAACTTGGAAAAACTTTTTTCACATTGCACTTGATTTATTGATAATGTTAATAAATATTTGTAAGCATTTCCTAGTGCAGAATATGCCTCACTGTACATATTGTACTTTTAAATGACAGAATAACAGCAAGTTGCACATTTAAGACAAGATTTACATTTTTTTATTATTAACATCAAAACCACCATTTTTTTTTCAAAATCATCATTGTCTTTTTCATCAGTTTGATTTGTATCTATAACTGTAACAATACTCTGAAATTGTTGATTATTCTCCGCATTTGTTGTTGCTTTAAATTTACCTTAATTTTTCGCGAAACTAACCAATTCTTCTTGCAGATTTTCTTTTGTAATATTTGGGTAATAGTTTTCTAGCAATTCAGACAATTTTTTAAAGCTATTTGATAGTACTCCTTGTTTAACTTTATCAAAATTTGTTGGAGACAATAAGGCAATATCCTTATAAAGCTCACCATTATTCTTATATCTACATTCTATAGAATTTATAATTTTATTTAAAATTCTATTATGGGTTTCAACTTCATAGTTTTTTCGGCTATCTTTCGTTTTCTTATTCTTTTTTCGGGAAAGAAAATTGGTATGTTGATGTCGATTTCTTCACGGCTGTCAATTTCATCTGGTGCTCATACAATGAACGTTTGTGTAGATGTTTCAATATCACTCATGTCGCGACTTATGGATTTTAATTGTGATGTACAATTCACAATCATTTCGTGGCATCTTAGTAAGTCTAATCCGCTAGTTTGCAAATATTTCGAGACAGGACCAATAACTGAAAATAATTTGTAAAAATTTGAGCCGTTAGTAACATTTCATAATCTATAAATTGTGTAAGCATGGTAGAGGCCTTCACACGAACATCTGGTGGTATGTTTTCAGACAATTTTATATTGTGTAATGCTAATAATGCCTCTAAGGATGTGCTTTTCCAAATATTTGTTATTTGGTAGGATTCTTTGAAAAAAATTGAAATGGAATTTAATAAGGTAAATAAAGACGCTGCATTTATTGTTATTTTGACGGTGTCGGACACAACTAGTTTCAGGATATGGCTGTAACACCACACATGTAATTGACCAGGTATATTTTCAGACATCCATTTAAAGAAACCATTGTAAGCCTCTTGCATATTTTCTGCACCATCAGTGGCATTAGAGACGCAATTTTTTAGTGGAATATTTAAAGATGAAAATTCTTTTTGAATGAATTTAAACATACCTTTCCCGGTAGAGTCTGTACAACTTACAACGAAAACCAGTCTTTCATAGATTTCACAACTCAAAACATACCTTATTACAATTGAACATTGATCTTGAACTGAAATATCCTGTGTAGTGTCCAATTGCACAGAAAATATTTCTGCTTTTTGGATTTCTTCCAGAATGGATGTTTTGATCAATTCTCTTATGATTTGCAATATTGAATTTACAGTTGTTTTAGATAATAAACTTACGAATGATCCAGATCTACGTTGTTGTCCTTTTTTGTGGATATTTTTGCTTTTTTTGATGACTTCATTTAAATGTTCTTTTAAGTGTACATCATATTTACTTACTAACAATATTAATTCCAAAAAGTTACCATGGTCCAATGTGGGATCAGCTAAAGTATATGCGGCTTTATATTTCTTTCCTCTATAACTTAATCCGCGTTTTCCAATAAGTTTTATAATGTCTATAATCACTTTTAATACTCGTCGTTTTTTTTTTATTTGTTGCTGTCTGATATTTCATGTAGATAAAAGAAGCAAATTGGAAATGTCCTTTTGATTCTTGCACATAAAGTATGCTCTAATAGAATGATTATGTTTACTGCTTACTTTATGCTCCTGAATTTGTTGATAAGTGTGTGAAAAGTCATTCATACCAAGAACAAATCGATTTTCGTGCTTTGCATATACTAGACATAAAGTACAAAACAACTTAAAAGTTTTTTTATTGTATGTTAGCCAGTTCCTTACTGTGCCATGTACATGCTTATGAAGATAAGTTGGTAGATCACTTAGACGTACTTTCAGCCACCGGCCCTGCGGGCCTCTGAACAGCCGGCCCACCGGGAAATTTCCCGGTTCGTCTTATGGCCCATCCGCCCCTGATTATGGCCATGTTATTTAACCGATTTTACTCAAATTTTCACAAAAGATTCTCCTGGTAATCATATAATTTATGTAATTTCAACAAAATACAGTGTTGCCAACGTCCCGAGAAAAAAATTTACTAAAATTTTTAAAAATTTATTATGATCAGTTTATTTAACCGATTTTAATCAAATTTTCATAAAAGATTCTCCTAGTGCCTAAATAAATTATGTAATTTTAACAAAATACAGTGTTGCCAACTTATCGAAAAAAAAATCACAAATTTTTTTAAAAATTCATTGTGGCTACATTATTTATTCGATTTTGATCAAATTTTCAGAAAAGTTTCTCCTAGTGCCCACTTAAATTATAATATTATTAAAATACAGTGTTGCCAACTTTCCGAGAAATGTCAAAGTGGTCTCTATATAAGTTTACCCATATACTTCTAATCTTGTTATGTTAGAGCCCAGTCGAGTGTTAATCCGCCACTCTTAGTTACCATGACTACACTAGTTGTTATACAAATATTTCTAATCCATAAATTTATTTAATACGATGCCGATCTGTATGGCAACAACAGATTTTTATTTTGATCCTCTTGTTAAATTAATAATCTACTTAAATATTAAATTTCAAATAATCAATAAAGCTAAATGCCCTTCTGTTACGCGACGTATCTAATATCTTTTATTTCATTTCATATTTATACGAGATATCTGAATAATCTTCCCCTCCGTTGCGTAGTCACGTTTTCAATGAAATAAATATTGTTAATTAAGTTTCTTACTCATCGTCTTTTTGGCAGCCGACTTACGCGAACGTTAAAAACAAAATGACATTATTCGCCTTTTCATTCGTGCGTACATATGTAGTACACTCTAAAAAAAATTATGTAATTTTATCTACAAACCATGAAACACTATGATGTTCAGTATTTCTAAGTATAATTACTCAACTGTTGTACATTTAATACATAATTGTTTAACGATATTACCAACGGAATAGAAAAAAGTACATATGTAACTAATACTACAGTTCTTTTTAGTAAAATCACTTTTAGTAAATTTACAAAACTTTCCATAAATAGGAAAAAATTTGTTTAGTTCTGTAATATTATTATTGGTATAATTACATACATTTCTAAATAGACATAAAAGATGTATTTTGAAATGAATGAATTATACTTAAAATATTTTATTATTATTATTACACAAAATATCTCATTATTTCTATGAATTATACAAATATTAATATGCAAACTGAAATTTTACATAATTTAAGAAGTTATACCAACAATATGTAATTCTACATTTAAGTATGTGATACTATTTGCAGAAAGTAAGCAATTTTACATACTTATTAGGTCATTTTTACTTACTTTATGTGATTATTATGAATTATGTACAAAATCACAAAATTTTGAGGTAGAAATAAAAAATACTTATAGTAAAATAAAATTACAGATTTTTTATAGTAAAATTTTACTAGTATTTTTCTGTAATTTCGCTAGTTTTTTACAGTGAATTAATTTCTATCATTTTTTCCTGATGAAAACTTGACATTGAACTTGTCGAAACATCGATTATTAATACATATTAATACAGAACTACAACCTAAAGCCGTTTAATTTTGAAGTAAAATAATTTATACTAACCTCAAATTCTGTGATAATTGTGAATTAAGCAAAAATTACAGAATTTTTAAGTAGAAATACAGAATATTTGTGGTAAAATAAAATTACAGATTTTTTTATAGTAAAATTTTACTACCATTTTTTCGTAATTTTGCTAAAAAAATTTACAGTGTACTTTAGGTGTACTTTATTTTTATCAGAAAGTCAAACAGTTCATTCTGCAAAGAAAGAAAAAATTTTCATCCGCATTTTCTATTTCTAAATTTGAAAGAGGCAAACACGTTTTGGTTTGTTCCCATGTTCCAAATGTTCGAAATAGCATTTTCAATGTCTATTTATAATTTTTCAAATATTGTCGTACCGGGATCACAAATCATTTGCTCAAAAACTAAAGTCTACCTTTTCGAATCGAAATTTTAAAAGTTAATTTATTTTCAAATGTACCTACGTATAAATAATATCAATTTAAAGTTTAATTTGATCAGCCTTTACTTCGTAATATATATTGAGTAACAAGATAAAATAATAAAACACAATTACTTTGTAAAATATCACAATATTATATACATATACATACATACACAATCACGCCATGTACCCAAATGGATGTGGCACAAACTCTTTTCATCATCCCGAAATCAGTCGCATCCAAACATTCCTATCCAAACAAGCAACTTCCGCTTCTTCCACATTCATAATTCCTCTCATACATGCTCTTTAATTCCTACTACTTGGAAACTTTCGCTAACGCAAAACACTCTCAATATTACAATATTATTATTATAAAAGTAATTGTAAAAGTCTAATTACATTTAACAATTTACCGATTGCTATTGAATGTTCTGTCTCAGTTGGGGAATTTACATATAAATTAAGAAACTATTTGTAAATATATTAAACAATTATACCACTTTTTATATATATATATATATATATATATATATATATATATATAATATATATTTAATTGTACAAAGTCTGTATTTTTATTATTATTTGCTTAATACTATTTAAATAAAATATTATTATTATTATTTTTTTATTTTAATTGAAATAATAAATTTTATAATAAATCTACATCATATTAAAATAGTTATTGCATTATTTCCGAGAAATTAATTTTTCATTAACATAATAAAAAATCTTTCAGAACTCATTATATTAAAAAAAAAAAGTTTTATGTTAAAGTTCTGTACTAATATTTATTAATAATCGACGTTTCGACAAACTCAACGTCCGTCTTCAGCAGGAAAAATGATACAAATTATATTTATAGTAAGTAACAAAACATAGAAACTAGTTACTGGGTAACAAATAAGTAACTAGATCACAAAATTTATAGATTGTTAATTAATGAAAACCAAATTTTATTCAACTCAGTGCCTTCATAGTAATTGATGTTATCTTTTTCTTTATAAATTTCTATTGCTTCTCTTATTAATTTGTTGTTAATATTGATTGGTCTTGTAGTTATTACGGTATCTTCGAATTTTAAATCATGAAGACATTATAACGCATTTTTAGCAATGGTAGATTTAGGTTCCTGGATGATTTAGAAGTCAATTCGTCTAAATCATCTAGATAAATCACTGTGAAGGCACTGAGTTAAATAAAATTTGGCTTCCATTAATCTATAATATTTTATGATCTAGTTATTTATTTTGTTACCTAGTAACTTGTTTCTATATTCTGTTATTTACTGTAAATATCATTTGTAACATTTATCCTGCTGAATATGTCAATTTTAAATAAATATTAATACAGAACTTTAACCTAAAGTAGTTTCATTTTAATATAATGTGTTCTGAAAGATTTCTTACTATCATTATTTACCTTGTTTCAAAGAAATTAATTTTCTTTACCTAGATCAATTTTTTTCTCCTACTAGTAGATAATAAAAGCAATTGTCATTTGCTGAATTTGATTTAGAATTTCACTTATCTAACAGCTCTAAACCATTTTATTACTAAAGCTACAGCTATTCTGTAAAAATTTATAAAATTACAGATATTTTTTTCAAAAAGTAACTTAAACTACAGCGATAAGCTACTATAAAAGTAGCTGTCAAATCTTAATCAAAAAAATATTTTAGTTTTATAGTATTAATGAGATGATGTCAAAGTGGTATATATATGGGTTTACCCATATGTTTTAATAGTCATAGAAAATTATATATTTTTAAATTTTATACACAACATTGAAGTTATCATGCAATGAAAATTATTGTAATTAAATATTGATAAAAATTATTTTTATCAGCATACAATTGTTATCAAATGCTTAATTATATATTTCGCTAAATATCACGGATATTTTTACTAATTTCCGGCATTTTAAAAGCAAATACAGTCTTTTTATCCACAAACGTAAACACTAACCGATATTTTAAAACACCCTATATAGAGTTCCAGTTGTACGTACAACCAGGGTTGGACTGGCTCACCAGAGCACTGAGCTTTCCCCCGTGGGCCGTCATAATTGTAGGCTGTGACCGGCGATTGTCATAAAATTAAAAATGATCACTGACTTTTACAAAAATTTAAAAACAGATTATTCCAAAAACATCGATATGTATTGAATGACGGTAATTGAATTTCCAAAATCAATAGTGGTAATTTAATTAATAAAAAATTAAACATAAATATATAAAAAAAAAACAATTTAAAATCTAAGTTATTAAATTTTTCAAGAAAATGGGACACATTTATTAACATACTAAATGACGAAAATGAATATTTGATTTCTAATGAATCCGAAACTGAAACCGGAGAAGAAGATAAAATCAATGTTACAAACTGTAGTAATACTTGTAAAAATTCTATTGTCTGTTGATTTTCAGTTTTACAAAAATTTTATCTCCACACATTGACATACGCTAATTTATTCATTGTTTATAAATTAGTGCTAACATTAGTCAGTTAAAATGGTTCGGACATGTTGAGCGAATGTCTAATGAACGTTTGGTTAAAAAGATTTATTTGAATGATTTTGATGGTATACGTTTGCGTGCACGTCCGATGAGTAGTTGGAGTGGTATAATTGAGAGAGTGGCTTGCATGAGCGAAAGTTTCCAAGTAGTAGGAATAAAAGAGCATGTATGACAGGAATTATGAATGTGGATAAAGCAAAAGTTGCTTGTTTGGATAGGAATGTTTGGAGGCGACTGATTTTGAGATGATGAAAAGAGTTTGTGCCACACCTTTTGGGTACATGACATGATTGTGTATGTATGTATGTATGTATTATATATTTTCAAAATTAAGTACATTTTAAACAGATTTCAAAATTGTTTCAGTCAGAATAATTTCGGGGCTTTCATGCTCCTGTTATACGAGAAAGATATTTTAAAAAAATTAGATAATAAAAATATCATTAAATAAATTTTCTAAAAGCATTATTTATTAAATCGTCTTTTAATTTAGATTTAAATAAAGAATTATATTTAATTTTATATGTGTCATTTATATAAGTCATGTTTCTTTTCCTGTTATGTCATTTCCATGTTTATTAGAATAAACATAACTAATTTGAACAATTTTGGTATGTAAGGTTAGCCTATTCTGCAACTTTCCCAGGGCCTAATTTTTATCCAGTCCAACCCTGCGTACAACGCAGCTGTAATTTAAGTTTTTATGCGTTAAGTGATAAAAACTTTACTACGAACACTCTAGTTTGGGTATAGGTCTGTTTTAAAAAGCAGTTAATAAAATTGTGACCAACTTGTCTGGCTATGTATAAACTACACAGAGCTTTTATTTTAATTTTATGCAATTAAATTTAAAATGACCGTTCATTATTAGATACAATTACAATTAGCAGCAATGTGTTTGGCCTAAATTTACATACAGATTTCTATCTCTAAATAATGTGCCTCACTATTTCTTAATTACATAGTGACCAGTATTATTAAAATTAGTTACTTATAATTTGGTAAATTAATATGGAAAAAAATAATAATAATGACGCTACTTGACGAGATTTATTATATTTTTTAATTAAAATATTCTCCTAATGTGAACACATAAATTTATATTGGCAACTTTATTTATTTATATGTAATCAAATTTTTAGAGATTTTCTAGTGCCTATGAAAATTATATAATTTTACAATTCTATAGTGTTGCCAATTTTCGAAAAAAAAATTTATTTAGACTATGCCATTTATCAGAATTTAATTAAATTTTCAGAAAATATTCCTTTGAAAGTTATAAAAATTATAAACTTTTTATTTTTAGGCAGTATTGTAAAATTTTGGGAGAAAAAAATATATTTTACATGTTTAAAAAAAATACATACATACATACACAATCACGCCATGTACCTAAAAGGGTGTGGTACAAACTCTTTTCATCATCCCGAAATCAGTCGCCTTCAAACATTCCTATCCAAACAAGCAACTTTTGCTTCATCTATTCATAATTCCTCTCATACATGCTCTTTTATTCCTACTACTTTCAAACTTTTGCTCACGCATAACACTATCAATCATACCTCTCCAACTACTCATCGGACGTCCACGCAAACGTATAATAATATAAAAAAAAACGTATAATTTTAAAAAAAATTATGTTGATTACACTATTTGTCACAGTTTAATAAATTTTCCAGACATAATTTTGTTAGTATTTTGTTGCTGGTTACCAAATTTTAAAGTTTTATTTTACACATTGTTGCCAAAAACTTTTATAAAAGCTATTTCTGTTTGTACGGTTTTAATCAAATTTTGAAAATAAATTTTACTCTATATCTTAAAAGAAAAGTACAACAGTTAATTATTGTAAAAAAAAAAATATCAAAACATATTATTCACCATATATACGTATTTCTATAATTAAAACACATATTACTTAAGCAAAGAAAAATTTCCTAAAAAAATTGTTTATAAACAAGGTACGTATATCTAAAATAGATGACCGCATAAATATTCGTAATAAAAATGTCGTGTAAGTTGTACATTAATTATTTGAACGACTATTTTAGTAGCTCACAGTAAATAGATACGATCATTTTAGTCGCACGCTAACAAGGAAGTCAATCTTGCAACATCCAATGACAACAATTTGTTGTTTTTTTTTTAAATGTTTAGTTTTTAAATTTTTTCCGCAATTTTTCTTAAAATCTATTCAAATTTATACAGTTTTTATAGCGAATATAAATCATGTAATATAATTTTTTGTTAGTTTTGTTATTGCATTACTTATGCGGAAAGAGATCATTATATTACTAGTATAGTAATGTACATTATTATAGAGTAGTTAGTTACAATGTACACCACTGATGGCAGCACCAGACATGACTACACGGTCAAGTGTTTTTAATCTGACATCCTTAGCGACTATATTAAAAATTATGGCAGAGAGATATTTTTTCCACTTTTCGCCGCATTTTTCTTCCGCCAATACTTTTTTACACTTAGGTTTAGTTAGGTTAGGTTAGATTAGGTTAGGTTTAGGGCTAGATTAGCATTAGGCTAAGTTTGGTAAGAAAATTAGTGAAAAACAAAATTGGTGGAAAAAATATATAGTGAAAAAGAATTGGTGGAAAAAATGTATAGTAGAAAAAAGAATTGGTGGAAGAAAAGTACTGGTGGAAATAATGGAGTGAAAAAAATGGGGTACAATCAAAATTATAAAATTTATTATTTTTTATTTTCTGCCTCGGCCACAAGTATCTGAGCTCAACACAATAAAGATCGCTTTCTGCTCCTTGTAACATAATATACTATTATTAATTAATAATATATTAAATTATTGAATTTCAATTTAAAGCTTTTTTTAGTTCTGAAACATTTTTTACTGGACACATTATTCTATAGTTATTCTAAAATTAATATTACTATTTTTTCGAATATGAAATAAAAATAAGGATGTTCTATTTGAAATTGCAAAGTTACCCTCCCCCCCGCGTAAGGCAGAGTCAAGGGGGGTAATTTTTACATAACTAAATTTTCCCTTCCAAAATATTTTTTTTTGTTATTACAATTTTTTCCTACGATGCATCTATCTCGAGTTATTCCAGGTGGTAAATTAAAATGGGACATTCTGAATACTCTTTGGTTAATATACAAACTCAAAACCCGAAATCAGTTTTTTCCAAAGAATTATCTAACCAGACAAGCAACTTTAGCTTCATTCACATTCATAATTCCTCTCATACATTCTACATACATTCATTCTTCTACATACATATATTCTTATTATTTGGAAACTTTCGCTCACACAAGTCACTCTCTCAATTATACCACTCTAATGCTGCAATTCTAAGCAAAACCGTAAGACCCGTAAGCTGCTATCGTAACGCTTATAAGCACTTACGGTAGAAAATGCAATTCTATGTATACGTAGAGTTTACGATTCATCGTAAATCACTTACAGATTATCGTAAATTTTAAGGTTAGACAAAAGCTGCCTGTAAAGATACGATTTATAATATCATAATTATAAAAATGAATATTATACAACATATTGCTCTTTTAATTGAAGAATATATAACAGGTAAAGTAAAATTAATGTTTTTAAATCCATTACTACAATAATAAGTAATATTTTAGAAATTACATGCGTATTGTACGAAGAAATATAAGAGATTTTACAAATCCTTTTCATATTCCAATACCACATTTTAAACAAATGTTCAGACCAGATCAGCAATGTATCATTAATTTAATTCGTAAAATTGAACCTCACTATTCTGAAATAATTTTATTCCATTGTAATCCGGCAATATATATATATATATATATATATATATATATATATATATATAAATAATTTGAAATAAAAACAAATAATTATTTTTATATATTTATTAAATAAGTACTAAGGAAAAAATTCTATTGATATAAAATAACAAAAATATATTATATAGCAAATCTATATATTACAAAAAATAAACTTCTATATTATAAATTTTAAATTAATTTAATTTTAAATTAATAATATATTATTAATTAATAAAATTAATAATTCTATATTATATTTATTTTCAAATAAAACACTCATTCTTATAATTATATACTACAAAAAAATAAAATAATATAAACAAAAAATATGAACATAAACACAAAATTTTTATTTAGCGGTTACTTCTAGCAGTTACCTATCACTGTCTTTTTTTAATATATATATATTATATATATATATATATATATATATATATATATATATATATATATATATATATATATATACAGAGCCGTATTTATGCACAGGCGCATGAGGCGCAAGCTGGGGCCTCGTAGCTAAGGGGCCTCAGATTTTAAAGCAGATATAAGTCACTGAGATCAATTTGAAAATTATTTTAATTTCTAGTTTCTAGTTTTAATTTACGAGTAAATTATATTTCAATACGTTTCTAATGTTGAAGTACTTGTGTTGTCATTGTCAATAAGATAATAAAAACCTGCATATTAAGTAGGGTGGCTATTTGGCTATTGTAACAAAAGGGACTATTTTCTCTCTACCCGATAGTTGCTATTGCTACTTGTTTTCCAAGAATTTATGCAATGTTAAAAATTTGCGAAACAAGAAAATCTTACGAATCCTCTCAAAATGTACAAATTTATAAATCAGTGACTAATGCATCTGGAGAAAGTTTGTTTTCAGTTTTAAAACGAGTGAAAAATTATTTGAGAAATAGTTTACATCAAAATTGTGTAATTTAAGCAAAAATCCATCAATTATGATATATTGATATATCCTTTTTCCTTATGTAACTATACTTTATCTTGTTTTGATTTTGCTGATTTTTTTGATCTAATACCAATGTATAAACAATTTAAACAAATTAAAAACATTTTCATATAATAATAATAGGCCTAAAACTATTTTTTTTCCACTGACAATTCCTTTTCAGTTGAAGAATATCTGCAAGGGGGCCTCATAGTTCAATTGCGCCTGGGGCCTCAAATTTCAATTGCGCCTGGGGCCTCGAAAGAGGTAAATACGGCTCTGTATATATATATATATATATATATATATATATATATATATATATACGGTTATATATATATATATATATATATATATATATATATATATACGGTTATATATATATATATATGTATATATATATATATATATATATATATATATAACCGTAAGTAGCCGCAAATAAACAAAAAACGCCTAAAGTGAATAAAAGATAATCAGAGATATTAACTGTCATTTTAAAAAATTCAAAGCGTGATAGATGTGAAGTCAGGAACACATCGTAAAAATAAATCCGTAACTAGGGTCGATACAGATGTGTGCGTAGAATTGCAGTTTTCGTAAATCTGTATCTCGACGATTTACGATTGTATCGTAAACTACGTTTTTACGATTTTACGATTTTTTTATGAAATTGCTTAGAATTGCAGCATAACTATTCATTGGACGTCCACGCAAACGTATAGCTTTAAAATTATTCCTATAAATTGTTTTAAACAAACGTTCATTAGACATTCGCTTAAAATGTCCAAATCATCTTAACTGATTAACATCAACTTTTGCTACAACATTTTTTTCAATTTTACACTCTTCATACACTAATCTATTTCGTAACCGATATCTTCTAGTTACCAAGTTAATATATTATTTAACATCTAATTATTCTTATCTAAAATACACTATTATTAGTTAATAAAAATTTGTTATCTTTTGATTTTATTGGTATAATATTCCAAATAAAATTATTTTATCTTATCAGAAAATGGATTGACAGTTTTATAATTAATAAGATACTAAAAAACTGATATATAAATACACCTGAATTATTATCAAAATTATTTACAAACAATTTCTAAATATATAAATTAAGTTATAAGTATTTTATTTCAAGGTTTTTTTTTCGTATAGGTATTCTCATATCGACAAAATTAAGAAAATGTTTTATTTAGAATTTCAATATGTAACATTTAATACAATGGGAATATATTTTGCTTATTGTTTGTATTTTTTTTTTATAATCTAATTGTATTCATTTTCAATTCAAACTGTATATTTGGTGCTGCCGCCAATTGTATACATAGTAAATAAATACTAGTACAATAATATTTACATTATTGTACTAGTAGTAACAAAATAATTTCCTCTTACATATAGAAAATACAGAAGCATAATATACATATTCTGGTACGTTTGAAGAAAATATATAATATATATATATATATATATATATATTTATATACATATATTTATATACATATATACAGTGTGGTGATAAAGTATAAAACAAAATTCATAATTTCGTTATTTAATGTTTTCAAAAAAAACGCTCGGACAGGTCAATTTTATTTTTTAATTAGCCACCTTATGGCATAACAATTTTACTTATGAGGTCATGCATTATTGCACAATGACGTCACCATTGTTTTTTTTAAATGGCAACCCAAATTTTTTTTGCTGGATTTTATACATGGTCCAACTACTTAAATGACGGTGTAAAAAAATTGGTACCTTAAATAACCATTTTTTTGAGAAAATAACTTAATACTTAAAAATTTAAAAAAAATATGAATCTATATAAAACGTAGATTGCTTTGAAAAATATAAATAATTGTTTTTTACCACTTTGACTGCAAGGAAAAAGTGGTATAGCGTTTGGTACGGTGTCTGTAACATTTTCAAAAAAAAAAAATATTGTATAGAAATTCTTCATATAGCCTCTAGATGACGAATCTGAACTTAGTTTATGTGGGTGTATGGATGTGCGTCGTCAGCTCGCTCAAGTCAAAATTTTGTGGCCGCAACTCCTCCTAGACGGTTCAACCGATTTTAATGAAATTTTCAGGATAAATTTGTCTAGTGCCCAAGATGGTCATGTGGTTTTGGTTTTTTCCAGTAATGCCAACTTTCCGAGAAAAAATTTACTAAAGTTTTTAAAAATTTATTATGACCATTTAATTTAACCGATTTTAATCAAATTTTCATAAAAGTTTTTTTTAGTGCCTAAATAAATTATGCAATTTTAACAAAATACAGTGTTGCCAACTTAAAGAGAAAAAAGTCACAAAATTTTTAAAAAATTCATTGTGGCTAAATTATTTATTCGATTTTGATCAAATTTTCAGAAAAGTATCTTCTAGTGCCCACATAAATTATAATATTATTAAAATACACTGTTGCCAACTTTCCGAGAAATGTCAAAGTGGTCTATATATGGGTTTACCCATATACTTCTAATCTTGTTTTTTGAAATATTAAAAGATATATCAAAATCATATATGAAAATGATGAAAATCTATAGATTTTACTGCGAGAATGCTGTACGAGATAAATTTTCATCATTTTCATACATGATTTTGACATTTTTTTCAATATTTCAAAGAAAAAAAATATTCATTTTTTAAAGCAATCTATGTTTTATATATATATATATATATATATATATATATATATATATATATATATATATATATATTAATTTTTAGGTGTGTCATTTTCTCAAAAAAACGGTTATCTAAGGTACTAATTTTTTTACGCCATCATTTAAGTAGTTGAACCATCTATAAAAACCAGCAAAAAAAACTCGGGGTTGCCATTTAAAATAACCAATGATGACGTCATTGTGCAAAAATGCTTGACGTCATAAGTAAAATTTTTATACCATAAGGTGGCTAATTAAAAAAATAAAATTGACATGCCCGAGCGTTTTTCTTAAAAACATTAAATAACGAAACTATGAATTTTGTTCCATACTTTATCACCACACGCAAATATATTATAAAATTTTAATTACCATATGACTCAATAATAAATTACATAATTATACTAATTGATTTTGACCAAATAATTACTATACTCCTAATGAACATTATACCATATTGATATACCGAATAAGTGCGTGTTACTTTAATTAAATTGTCAATTCGCTAACGATATAATTTGATTGAAAATGATTTTATAATTTCATGGAGGCGATCTTTTATTTGTCTTGTCCCCCGTTCGTGTTTATATTTTCTTAAATGTATTATGATTATAGTTTAGGTAATTCTATACCGAGACAGGTTGCGCCATAACGCAATTTATTAGAGTATACTTGATCTGAGAGAGAAAAAAAAATGATAATTTTATGTTATCACGTTATCACGAAACAAGTTAGGTAACTTTTTTCTATGTTCTGTTTATTTACAGTTAATGTCATTTGTATCAGTTTTCCTGATGAAGACGTATGTTAAATACGTCGAAACGTCGATTATTGATAAATATTAATACAGAACTTAAACCTAAAGTAGTTTTATTTTAATATAATAAGTTTTGAAAGAATTTTTACTATGTCAAAAAAAATAATAGTTTATTAATTTGTCGTTTAATAAACTAATACTGTTGTGAAATTTCTCAGTTTTGTCGTGATATACTTATCGTTCCAAATACCAATTCTATTTTCGTCGTTTGAAATACCGATCATGTCGTGCGATTCCCCAATTATAAATATAATTAATTTAATAATAAATACGGGCATATTATAATGTTGCAGATTGTCTATATATATATATATATATAATTTGTAGAAATGCATACGTCATCATATATACATACATGCATACACAATCACGCCATGTACGCAAAAAGGTGTGGCACAAACTCTTTCCATTATCTCGAAATTAGTTTACTCCAAACATCCTTATCCAGACAAGCAATTTTAGCTTCAACCACATTTATAAGTCCTCTCATACATGCTTTTCTATACTTACTACTTTCGCTCACGCAAGCCATTCTCTCAATCATACCACTCCACTACACATCGGACGTCCACGCAAAAGTATAGCTTCAAAATCATTCATATAAATTTTTTTAACCAAATGTTCATTAGACATTCGCTCAAAATGTCCGAACCATCTTAACTGATTAATATCAACTTTTGTTACACCACCGTTTTATGCTTTTGCAGCCAAACCCAACATTTATTATCGTACATCAACGTCGACACCAAAATAACATTGTATGTACTCAAACGGGCTTCTTTGGAATCATTTACATTCCTAGTAAAGTACTCAAAGCACCCAAAATCTCACTACCAGCATTAACTCTTATATCAATTTCACGATTAAAACGACCATCCTTAAATAATAAACTAACCAAATACACATCTACTCATCTAACCTGCTCTAAACGTGCACCATCAACAGATACATTACAGTCGTCAAATCACCATTCTCAGAAACTAAAACTTTGCACTTATTACTACTTTGACTGCAAAGAAAACGTAGTATAGCGTTTGGTACGGTGTCTGTAACATTTTCAAAAAAAAAAAATTGTATAGAAATCCTTCATATAGCCTGTAGATGACGAAGCTGAACTTAGTTTATGTGGGTGTATGGATGTGAGTTGTCAGCTCGCTTACTCGCTCGGTCGTAAGTCAAAATTTTGTGGCCGCAACTCCTCCTAGACGGTTCAACCGATTTTAATGAAATTTTCAGGATAAATTTGTCTAATACCCAAGATGGTCATGTGATTTTGTTTTTTTCCAGTGATGCAAACTTTCCGAGAAAAAAATCACAAATTTTTTTAAAAATTCATTGTGGCTACATTATTTATTCGATTTTGATCAAATTTTCAGAAAAGTTTCTCCTAGTGCCCACATAAATTATAATATTATTAAAATACAGTGTTGCCAACTTTCCGAGAAATGTCAAAGTAGTCTATATATGGGTTTACCCATATACTTCTAATCTTGTTCAATAACATTCAACACAAGATTCATATATCTTTCCCTAAAACATTAATTCTATCAATCATCCTTCTCAGTTTGCTCTTCAGATTCGGCCAAGTATGGAGGAGAGAATTGCGACTTTGGCGTAACCTGTCTTGTTATTTAGTCAGTCAAGTCTGTATACCTGTAGATTTTGTAAGTTTGTATATAAATAAAAGTTCCGCATAACTTTTATTTATATCTTTTGTGTTTAATTTTCTAGTGGCACGGAATGGTACAAAGATGTCATCATTCAACAATACAAAAACTAAACTTATTGATTAACCATTTTATACCTCTATAGATTACTATTATTATATTTGCCTTTTAATCTGACAATTATATTTATTTAGATTTCACTCTAGAAGTTGGTTTAAAGATCAAATTTACGTCCACACATTTAGCCATAAAGAATTTTAGACCCGTATTCTCATCTCTTGTTTATGAAAAAGTTCTTTTATTTTTCACTTTAAAATAAATTTCTACTTCTACCTTTTATCAAATATGAATAGTAATTCTATTTTTGATATATTTTTTTATGTCTAATATTATAAAATTCAAATAAACTAATTAAAATTGCTTAATAAATAATTTTAATTAAACTTTTAAAGTAATTTGGACAAATATCACTTTTAAAAGTGAGGTGAGAATACGGGCTTTAATTTTTACCGACCGTTATATCACATATGATAAGAGAGGTTTTGTACATACATACATACATACATACACAATCACGCCATGT
This sequence comes from Clivina fossor, assembly GCA_963966155.1. Taxonomy (NCBI): domain Eukaryota; kingdom Metazoa; phylum Arthropoda; class Insecta; order Coleoptera; family Carabidae; genus Clivina; species Clivina fossor. The sequence goes on along the minus strand of OZ014564.1, from coordinate 12,326,993 downwards.
ACCCAAAAGGGTGTGGCACACTTTTCATTATCCCGAAATCAGTCGCCTCCAAACATTCCTATCCAAACCAGCAACTTTCGCTTCATCCACATTCATAATTTCTCTCATGGAAACTTGGAAACTTTCGCTCACACAAAACACTCACAATCATAACAGTTCAACTACTCATCGGACGTCCACGCAAACGTATACCATCAAAATCATTCAAATAAATCTTTTTAACTAAAGTTCATTAGACATTCGCTCAACATGTCCGAACCATCTTAACTGACTAACACCAACTTTTGCTACAACATTTCTTTCAATTTCACACTCATCATACCAAATTTGACACATCGCGATTTTTACAGAATTAGGTTTATAGTAACACGAATCAAATGTTTCTAGCGTGATGTTCGTCTGTCGGTCTATCTGTGGACACGTATAGATCATATTTGGTTGAACAAATTGTTATAAAATTTCATATTTAATCTTCGAAAGTGAATATTTCAATTTGATATGTAGACGCATATTTCGAAATAAAAAAATTTAACAAAAGCTGCTAAATAAATTAGTACTAACAACGACTAAAGCGAGACTTACACAGTCAATCAGGAAGATACACTTATCTTGACTTTACACCTTCAATCAGAATATCAATCTTCGGTCTGAATGTCATTCCGAATGATCGTGTGTTTAAATAATATTTTAATAATTTTGTATGTATTTGTGATATTTGTTTTGCAAACGGCGTCTTATGTCATCGCAACTTTAAAATTGAACCGCGGAATAATTGTTTAAATATGTTTAATCACCACAGAGAAGCATTTTTTAAAAAGTGGTATAGCGTTTGGTACGGTGTCTGTAACATTTTCAAAAAAAAAATAATTGTATAGAAATCCTTCATATAGCCTCTAAATCAGACGAATCCGAACTTACATTTAGTTTATGTGGGTGTATGGATGTGCGTACCCAAGATAGAAATATGGTTTTATTTTTGTTAGTGATGCCAAATTTCCAAGAAAAAAATTACTAAAGTTTTTAAAAATTCATATTGGCTATGTTATTTATCCGATTTTAAACAAATTTTCAGAAAAGATTTCCCTAATGCTCCCATTAATTATATAATTTTATTAATATCCAGTGTTGCCAACTTTCCAAGAAAAAAATTACTAAAGTTTTAAACATTTTATTATGGCCATGTTATTTAACCGATTTTACTCAAATTTTCACAAAAGATTCTCTTAGTGTTCATATAATTTATGTAATTTTAACAAAATACAGTGTTGCCAACTTTCGGAGAAAAAATTACTAAAATTTTTAAAAATTTATTATGACCACTTTATTTAACCAATTTTAATTAAATTTTTATAAAAGATTCTCCTAGTGCCTAAATAAATTATGCAATTTTAATAAAATACAGTGTTGCCAACTTTCCGAGAAATGTCAAAGTGGTCTATATATGGGTTTATCCATATACTTTTAATCTTGTGATATCGAGTGATATTTAAAGAAGCATTTTCTTATTTTGAAAAAAAATCTATAATTTTACTTATTTAAATATTGATAAATGTATTTTAGTGATTAATTTTTAAATTATCTTAATACAGTAATCTTATAAATAAAAAAAAACAGTTGAAGCAAATCTAATTTGATTTAATTTGAATAAAAAAATAATAATAAAAAAAAAACTTCTAAATTCAAAAAAATTGACCTCGATATCTTGTCGTGCAGTTTTTCATTTTATAAATTCTAAATGAAATAATAAACACTATATTTAGCACTTACATCATTGGTCACAATTTTATTGTAACTTTTTTTTTTGTCGCAATACTTAAACGTCAAACTAACCTGCTAACTAAAATCTCAATATGTATGCGATTTAGCAGTTTAGTATGTCGCGTCTCTCAAGGCCATTTGTGTTTACCTGATCGAAGATATTGCGTTCAGTGCATACATAAGTGAAATTATAAGTGACAATTTTTCTAACATATATTTTTGCTTATTATAGTAATAGAGAGATTAATATTATAAAGTCGCTCTTACCATTCTATACTGATTATTAAGTGAAATAAAAAACATTATAGCTCTGTAAAATTATTAATATTAATTTATATTATTTAAAGTTGAAATATTTAATGAAATCATGGTAAAGAATATTTCAACTTATTTTATTAAAATAAAAAATCTACTGTGGTCACCACAGAACCGACAGTCATCGAATTAAATAAATTTATGGAATAGAAAAATTTGTACTACTGTACACTGTACTTTAATTATACTTGTACAAAGATGTATTTTTATAAATACTCTAATAGTTTAAAAATACATAATATTAGAACTATTACAAATATATTATGTAATATGATATTATTACCAACGGGATGGAAAAGTACATATATATATATATATATATATATATATATATATATATATATATATATATATATATACAGAGCGAGTGCAATGTTTGGAACTATCGCAATAAATCTTTTATTAAACGTTTTTGAAAAAAATCCTCGAACACGTCGATTTTTATTTTAAATGAGACATATTTTACTGTAATCGTCACTTCAAGATCGTCTTTTGTTTTTGAGTTATGACGTAAGCGATAATTTTTTTAAATGGAAACCTATATTTTTTATTATTGATTTGGAAAGAGCATGAAATTCTAAGACCAAATATGATAAAAAAGTATGGTACTGTTTCTTGAAATTTTCGAGATAATTGCCGTTAAAGTTTTAAAACAAAAATCTGATAACAATCAAGAGTTCCAAGTTTTAATAAAAAAATCAAGTAGCCATGTATAACAATTGACAGCGTTAAAATTATGACAGTTCTTTATCAGTTTGTTTATCTGTTTTTATTGTGGGCTTTTTCACGTAATTCAGTAAATAATGGTGCGATATTTGACTGACAGTTGTAGTTAATGTTTTTTGTTTTATACACTAATAACTAGATTCATTTTGCCAATTTAATTCGTTTTTAATATTTAAACTTTAAGATTATTTTTCTTAATTTTTTTCAAATGTAACATATTTAAAATTTTATATGGTTGGAAACAGAATAAAAAGTACTACCAAAATCAATAATAAAAAAATATAGGTTTCCATTTAAAAAAAATTATCGCTTACGTCATAACTCAAAAACAAAAGACGATCTTTAAGTGAAGATTACAGTAAAATATGTCTCATTTAAAATAAAAATCGACGTGTTCGAGGATTTTTTTCAAAAACGTTTAATAAAAGATTTATTGCGATAGTTCCAAACATTACACTCGCTCTGTATATATATATATATATATATATATATATATATATATATATATATATATATATATATATATAAAATTACAATTTTTTAGTAAAGTATCTTTTAGTAAATTTATAAAACTTCAGTAAATTTTGTTGTCAAGAATTTTCCCTAATTAGCTAAAATTTGTTTAGTTCTATATTATTGTTGGTATAATGACATACATTTGGAAATTTACATAAAGGATGTATTTTACAATTCCCGACACTGATCAAAGCACCGTACTGATGAGGTCTTAAAGACCGAAACACGTGTCTACGGTTAAACTGGCCAGTCATTGATGCATAGCCTAACAAGCCGATTCAATGACTGAGTATCTTGTGAAATTTTGGAAAAAATATAAAGTTTCAATATTTTTGAGTATTATTATATTAAATTTCACAATGACAATATGAACATTTATTTGTTCAAGGTTCATTATTTTACAATTATTACAGATATTAATATGTAAGCTATAATTTTTAACAATATGTAATTTTACATTAAGTATGTGATGCAGTTTATAGAACGTAAGCAATTTTACATACTTATTAGGTTATTTTTACTTATTTTATGTGATTATTATGAATTATGTTAAAAATTATAGAATTTTGAGGTAGAAATACAGAATATTTATATAATAAAATAAAATTAACAGATTTTTTATAGTAAAATTTTACTATCATTTTCTGTAATTTCGATATTTTTTACAGTGTAGTCATGGTATCTAAACATAAAACTGTCTTGACATAAATATGCCACCCTATTTAGGTATTTACAGAATTAATAATAAAAATATAAAAAAATATTTAAATGTGTCAAATAAAAGTTATTACTTATAACTTGTTTAGCAACTTTTGTTAAATAATTCATTTATTTAGACTTGATTTTAATGACAGCCACATACATTGGTATTATTTAAAATTAAAATTATACAGAAAACTCATTTAGTAATACAAGCCATAGAGATAAAAAAGTTTAACTTAGAATCATAATTTGCGCACTTTTAGTCTAATCTCTATTATTTTAAAGATGACAATTTCTGACGTTTTCTCTATGTTGAGGTTAACTTTGTTATACATGTTAACATAATTTAATTAGCAGGTATTATTATCTTATCATTACTATTTTTAGACAGGCAATTGTTTTTTTTCTTATATTTTTTTTATATATAAATGAATGTGGATGAAGCAAAAATTGCTTGTTTGGATAGGAATGTTTGGAGAAGACTGATTACGAGATGATGAAAAGAGTTTTTGTCACACCCTGTTGGGTACATGGCGTGATTGTGTAAGTGTGTATGTATTACTGAAATAATATATAATTTCTTTTACTACGGTTTTTTTATGTAAAATGGCAACTTTTTTACATAAACTTCATACAATATTAATAATAATAATAAGAACTTTATTTAGCAAAGCTATTCCAAATTACTTTCATAAAATTGTACATATATTAAGAGTAAGTTTAATTAGTATGCAACATAAATTGCCTTAACTATAATTTAAATTTCTTAAGATCTAACAAATTTCCGAGAAAAAATTAGTAAATTAAAAAAAAAAACAATTATGGCTACATTATTTATTCAAAATTAGTTAAATTTCAAAAAATATTTTGTTAGTATTCGCAAAACCTATATAATTTTATTGTTACGAGTATATAGCGTTGCCAATTGACTGTCAAAGTGGGTTATATATGGGTTTACCCGTATGCTTCTAATTTTATTTCTTATATATTATCTGTAATATGAAAGTAGACCAATGAAAATAATTTATGAAAATTAATATTTTAAATGACAGAAAAATATCTCTAAGTTTAAAATCAATAAAGTCTTAAAACTTGAAAACATTTGTCTCAACGCGAAACAAACTTGAAACGTCGTCGTAATATTCATAGTACAGAAAATCAATTCATTATTTCAATACCTTATTAGCCCGTTCGCTGTACTTTGACGAATTATTTGAAAATTAGATTTAACACGCCCTATACAGTATATGTACATATAGGTTTCAATTCTTCAAACCTCTTAGACTCTTCACCGTAACCTCTACTGGCATCAGTGGCGTAGCCAGGGGGTGTTAGGGGGGGGTTAAACCCCCCCCCCCCTAACACCTGAACTACTAAAAACATACGTATGTGAAATATGAAATATGTTATTTTACTTTGATTTTTATAAAAATAATTTTCTTTATTTTATGACTGTTTTTATGACTGTTATGACTGTTTTTTACAAGATTATGAAGTTTCGAACAAGATTATGACTGTTTTTCACAAGATTATGACTGCTTTTTACAAGATTATGAAGTTTTTCACAAGATTATGACTGATTTTGACAAGATTATGTTTGTTTTTTACAAGGTTATGACTGTTTTTTTTACAAGATTATGAAGTTTTTCACAAGATTAAGATTGTTTTTCATAAAGTTTTGACTGTTTTTTTACAAGATTATAAAGTTTTTCACAAGATTATGTCTGTTTTTGACAAGATTATGTTTGTTTTTTACAAGATTATGAAGTTTTTCACAAGATTAAGATTGTTTTTCACAAGGTTTTGACTGTTTTTTACAAGATTATGAAGTTTTTCACAAGATTATGTCTGTTTTTGACAAGATTATGTTTGTAGTTTACAAGATTATGAAGTTTTTCACAAGATTAAGATGGTTTTTCATAAAGTTTTGACTGTTTTTTTACAAGATTATAAAGTTTTTCACAAGATTATGTCTGTTTTTGACAAGATTATGTTTGTTTTTTACAAGATTATGAAGTTTTTCACAAGATTAAGATTGTTTTTCACAAGGTTTTGACTGTTTTTTACAAGATTATGAAGTTTTTCACAAGATTATGTCTGTTTTTGACAAGATTATGTTTGTAGTTTACAAGATTATGAAGTTTTTCACAAGATTAAGATTGTTTTTCATAAAGTTTTGACTGTTTTTTACAAGATTATGAAGTTTTTCACAAGATTATGCCTGTTTTTGACAAGATTATGTTTATTTTTTACAAGATTATGAAGTTTTTCACAAGATTATGATTGTTTTTCACAAGGTTTTGACTGTTTTATTTGACTGTTTGACTGTTTTAACTGTTTTCTTTATTTTTTATACAAATTATAGTATTATCTTTATTGATTAATATTAGTAACCCCCCCCCCCCCCTGGCAAGTTTCTGGCTACGCCACTGACTGGCATTGCATCAATTGATATGATTCGAGAATCATGAAAAAAATCTTCGGCTCCGATACGAGTGACTTCACCCGTGGCGTAATTTGTTGGCGATTTGGTGACCATCCCACTCGGCGTAATTATTTTTAAAGACGCTCTTCCTAAGTGTTCTCTCTCCTAGTATAGTTTGATGCGTTGGAACTAACATTGCTTTTGTAATAGCCGATTTGAAGTATTAACGACTGTCTTTTATTTTTTATGCATCCGCAAAGTCTGATGTTAAGATGTGGTTACCAAATTAAAAGCAATGTTAATGTAATAATTGTAATTATAAAGATATAAAAATAAATTTGTTCTATTTTCCTAACAACAATGTTTTTTCTTGTATTTTTTTCGATTTCGTGAAGACCAGTTAAAATGTTGAACTCGAGATTAAATTTGAAAATGTATTTCACAAGAGAGAGTTAAATTAAAACTCTAGGTCCTAGAAGCTAGCCCCTCAAGTATACATACATACATACATACATACACAATCACGCCATGTACCCAAAAGGGTGTGGCACAAACTCATTTCAACATCCCGAAATCAGTCGCCTCCAAACATTCCTATCCAAACAAGCAACTTTCAAGTATGTCAAAAATAAAAAAGAAATATGCCAAAATTATGTGTCTTTTATGTGCCAAACTCAAATTTTTAAGTTTAGATTAGGTTAGATTATGTTAAGGTATATTAGATTATGTTAGGTTTAGGTTAGATTAAGTTAGTTTAGGTTAGGTTAGTTTAAATTAGGTTAAGGTAAATTAAATTAGGTTAGGTTTAGGTTAAGTTAGATTAGGTTTAAGTCAAACCGAAAGTTCTATTTTTTTTTTTGAGCACAAAAATTTTGAATTTGGCACACAAATAGCACATAAAATGCACATAATTTTGACATATTTCGTTTTCACTTTTGGCATATTTGAAGGTTATAATTTCCAGGATCTTAAAACTCTAATTAAATAAAAATTATGTAATTTTATCTTTGATTATATAGAACTGGATGTCACGAAGTAACCGTGAATGAACAACAGAGATAGAGAAAAAAATGTAAAAACGAATTGCGCAAGCGCAACTGTATATATTATATTCTCTGTCACTTTTACACTTATTTGTTTTTATATATCTGTCTTCGTGTGGCGTACAAGTACAAAACCTTGTACATTATAATATATAAGTTCTATATAATCAAAGAATTTTACCTATAAACCATGAGACACTATGATGCCCAGTGTTTCTAGGTTTTAATTTAGTAATATAAAAATTAACATAATTATATGCACACTACTATTAAATTTCAGACTGCAATTCAATTACTTGGGATGCAAATCATGTTGCTTATGTTAAATATAAAAATCATTGCAAAATTGCTAAGAAAGTTTTAACATTTAACCATATTGTTAATGGGTGTTAATCAATTACAACGCTGTATTACTATCATAGCTCGATTTTGAAATAACTGCAAATTCTGTTTACTATCCTCATTACATTACCAATATATTAAAATTGTTGCAGAATATGTGAAATATTTGCAGTAGAAATGTATTTTAAAATGCTTGAAATCTGATTAGCTTTTATAGACTAATTTCTGTTTCAATATTTTCTACGCTAGACTCTTAGCAAATTAGTAATAATTATTTTTTACACAATGATCAATAGACTAGAAAATTTGAAGATAATTTACTGATGTATTGTTGTCAATATTATCATTGAAAAATAATCTATTTACTAACTATTAAGTGGGATGAAACTAAAACGAACAAAAAAAAAATCAATTTCTTAATGCGAAACATAAAAACATTTCATCCATAATTATTTAATTGTACTTTAACGTCATTCATTTAGTTTTCAATTATCGTCCAATGAAAAATCGATATTAAAAATTGATTCTCAAATTGAAAAAAAAAGAAAACTTAATTTTTTTAACACAAAAAGATGAATTTTGATGGAATTTCGATTATTAGATAAATTTTTGCTGATTCATGATTCTTTAATTGTAAAATAAATGACGATCTATAATAATGTCTAATGAACGTTTGGTTAAAAAGATTTATTTGAATGATTTTGATGGTATACGATTGCGTGGATGGCCGATGAGTAGTTGGAGTGTTATGATTGAGAGTGTTATGCGTGAGCGAAAGTTTCCAAGTAGTAGGAATAAAAGAGCATGTATGAGAGAAATTATGAATGTGGATAAAGCGAAAGTTGCTTGTTTGGATAGGAATGTTTGGAGGCGACTGATTTCGGAATGATGAAAGAGTTTGTGCCACACTCTTTTGGGTACATGGCGTGATTGTGTATGTATGTATGTATGTATGTAACAAATGCGTATAAATGAGTTTTATAAAATTACACAAATAAACAAAAATGTTTTTATAAAAATATAAGAATATGTTAAGTTTTTTGTATAAATGTAATTTATTGTAACATAAACCTGCTACTTGCATTTTATTAATAATTAAATTTACTGTAGAGCCAGTTTTATTATTATAATTAATTTATGTACAAATAATTAACCGAAAATTATTTTTTATAATTGCATGACAATTGCATTGTTTATTTTCGCTTAAATTTAAATTTGATATTCGAAAATGTGTAAAGAAGTGCAAGAAATGCTGAATTAGCTCTACACCAGAGGTCTCCACACTTTTTTTTTTGTCTCGTAGACTACGTGCCAATTTTTTCTGTTTTGGGTAGATCCGAACCCCCCACCCCCCTCGTTTTAATATTGAATTGTTATAAATTCATCAACTTCAACTGACACAGTATTAAGCACTTTAATAGGTTTAACTGTAGACACCACAGTTAAATCTATCGATCCATAGGGTTTCGATATGGATTACTTTGGGAATCGTTGCTCTACACGTGTTCACAGACCGATAGACATACATACATACATACACAATCACGCCATGTACCCAAAAGGGTGTGGCACAAACTCTTTTCATCATCCCGAAATCAGTCGCCTCCAAACATTCCTATCCAACCGATAGACAAATGGACATAATGCTACAAACAGTTGATTCGTGTTACTATAAGTCTAATTCATGCTTATCTGTTAAAATCTCGATATATCAAATTTAGTACACTCTAAAGAAAATTATGTAATTTTACCTACAACCATGAGACACTATGATGACCAATATTTCTAGGTTATAATTATACTCAACTGCTATACATTTAAGAAAGTGGCTATTTATACATATAGTATGTATACGCAATTGGCTATTTATACATATAGTATTTTTACGAAATTGGCTATTTAGGGTAGGTTAGGTTAGTAGGTTGGTTTAGGTTTATTTTTTTTTAGTATGTATAAATAGGCAATTGCGTATACATACCGTATGTATAAATAGCCTCATCCTACATTTAATACGTAATTGTTTAAGAAATACATAATATCAGAACTATTACAAACAATATATGTAATATGATATATTATGAACGGAATGTAAAAGTACATATGTATGTAATATAGTTTTTTAGTAAAGTCTCTTTTAGTAAATTTACAGAACTTTAGTAAATTTCCTGTCAAGAATTTTCAATTTGTTTGGTTATGCAATAGGAGTATTATTTTTGGTATAATTTCTAAATTTACATAAAAGATGTATTTTGAAATGAATAAATTATTTTATTAGTATTATTACATAAAATATGTACTAAGTCTTATTATTTCGATGAATTATTACAGATATTAATATACAAGCTACAATTTTACATAATTTAAGAAATTATACCAATAATACGTAATTCTACATTAAGTATATGTGATGCAATTTTGCAGAAAGTAAGCAATTTTACATACTTATTAGGTCATTTTTACTTTCTTTATATGATTATTACAGAATTTTAAGGTAGAAATGCAGAATATTTATAATAAAATAAAATTATAGATTTTTTATATTAAAATTGTATTACTATTTTTCTGTAATTTCGCTATTTTTTGTTTACAGTGTATGATTACAATACCTCTCATATCATATGTTTTATGACGGTCGGTAAAAATATTTACTTGAACAATTTTTTCTTTAATAGAAAAAAAATCACTAATTTTATTTTATTGATTATATTTGTGTCGTAATTCAACTGAATAAGTTATAAAAAAAAGTACGAATCCTTAAAAATGTTTAAGCTCATTACTTTTTGTGTTATATACTTAGTTTAATAATAAAATATTAGTAAAACTGATATCTTTGATGCCTATATACATGTGACATTATGACCTTTTCAAAAGAACGTAACATTTTCAAGTTATTATTATTCTAAAGGTTAGAAACACTTTTGGCAACATTTAATATTAGATAAAAAAAAACCTATAGAATTAAATTGATGAATCTAAAACAAAACAAATCTCTCATACCAATACATTACAAAAATTTATCTGTCAATATTTACAAAAACATTATTAAAATGTTCGATATTAACATGATTTTATTTCAAATAAAGGTGTATGTATTTTGAATATCAGTAAATAAATAAATTTGTACCTAAAATTGTATATAGACTGTCTGCCAAAAAGTCTGCATTATATAAAAAAATATTATTTGAGTTTTACATACATACATACATACACAATCATGCCATGTACCCAAAAGGGTGTGGCACAAACTCTTTTCATCATTCCGAAATCAGTCGCCTTCAAAAATTCCTATCCAAACAAGCAACTTTCGCTTCATCCACATTCATAATTCCTCTCATACATGCTCTTTTATTCCTACTACTTGGAAACTTTCGCTCACGCAAAACACTCTCAATCATACCACTTCAACTGCTCATCGGACGTCCACGCAAACGTATACCATCAAAATCATTCAAATAAATCTTTTTAACCAGACGTTCATTAGACATACGCTCAACATGTCCGAACCATCTTAACTGACTAACACCAACTTTTGCTACAACTTTTTTTTTTCAATTTGACACTCATCATACACTAATCTATTTCTATCTATTTTGAGTTTTAAAAATTATTATTTCGCGACTTTTTAATGCTTGTCTAAAAACTAAAAATGCACTAGTAAAATTAAACAATAATAAAAAAAAAATCGGGTTAACTTATTTTATTTGTAAAAATATTGAAAAAATTGGGAATAACATTTTTTTACATATGTGTTTTATTTGCAAGTTTTAATATATTCAAAAAATACGTGTTTTTAATAATTTATTCATTATTTGATAATATCACTCGCCCACATGCAATATTACTTAAAATTTATCATACATTTGAATGTTATTGAAAATTTTATTAATTTTTAATAAATAGGTGTTACCGCTTTGATGTAAGTTGTTATATTTTCATCAATTAAAAATTTATGTCAGATTAGAAGAAAACACACATTTAAATAGAAATAATGTAATATAATAAAAAGTTTTTCAGAACTAAATATATTAGAATAAAACGGCTTCTGTATAAATCAACGTTTCGACGAACTATACGTGGGTCTTCATCAGAAAAAAATAAAATAGAAATGACATTTTAGAGTAAATAAACAAAACATGAAGTAACAAATAAGTAACTAGATCATGAAATTTATAAATTTTTGATTAAAGAAAACCAAATTTTATTTAGATCAGTGCTTCTTCATACTGAACCAATACAAATTGATAACATAAACCAGTGTGAAAGGGCACTAATTTAATTAAAAATTTATAAATTTCATGATCTAGATACTTATTTGTTACCTAGTAACTTGTTTCCATGTTCTGCTTATTTACTATATATACCGGGTGTCTACTTTTTTTTTGTTACATAGGGAATACAATGCTAAAATTTTCATTTGGTGATAAATTTTCCCCTAATTATTATAGAACAAAAGTACAAATACAAAAGTTGTTTAGAATTCAAAAATGCATCAAATGATGCCAAATTTATCAATATAGGATGTTCCGATCAAGAATTAGAAGCAAATTAAAATTTCCATTTTTGCGCTCTTTACATCAAAGTGCCATGGAAATTAAACAAATAATTTCATTTCCATGGCACTTTGATGTAAAGAGCGCAAAAATGGAAATTTTAATTTGCTTCTAATTCTTGATCGGAACATCCTATATTGATAAATTTGGCATCATTTGATGCTTTTTTGAATTCTAAACAACTTTTGTATTTGTACTTTTGTTCTATAATAATTAGGGGAAAATTTATCACCAAATGAAAATTTTAGCATTGTATTCCCTATGTAACAAAAAAAAAGTAGACACCCGGTATATGGCTTCCATTATAATTAATTATTTTGTTACCTAGTAACTTATTTCTATGTTCTGTTATTTACTGTGTCGTTTATATCATGATAAAGACGGACGTTGAGTTCGTCAAAACGTCGGTTATTAATAAATATTAATATAGAACTATAACCCTAAAGCCGATTTATTTTAATGTAATGCATTCTGAAAGATTATTTACAATGTATTTAATATGAGTATTTTATTTAATTTTTATAATTAATTATATTTTCTATTATACAGTGTGTAAAGTGATGAGGTTTCCTATAGGGAAAAAAATTTTAATATGGGTTTTATGAGAAAAACTTATTCTTAATAAAAAATTTTGCTTCTATCAAAACCCCTTATAGTCAAAGAAAAATCCAGTAATCACTTAAGATAAGATCAAAAACTTGATATTATGTCGAGTTGTTGATTTTAAATATGACTAACAATAAGTCCGAATGTCAGTATCGTGTTACCCATGGATTACTTGTTAATAATAATAATAATTATATTTTGGCAAATTAATAATAATAATGATAATTAAAAAGTAAGTCTCTTGTATGACAAATATTTTTAACATTTTTCACACGATACTGATGTAATATTCGGACTGTCATATTTAAAATCAACAACTCGGTATAATATCAAGTTTTTGATCTTATCTTAAGTGATTACTGGATTTTTCTTTGACTATTAGGGGTTTTGACAGAAGCAAATTTTTTTATAAAGAATAAGTTTTTCTCCTAAAACTCATATTAAAATTTTTATCCCTATAGGAAACCTCATCACTTTACACACTGTATTGTATTATGTATTTAGCCTACCAATTATTTATAAACATATCTTATTTGTCAATAAATATGTACCTGTGTTATGATTAGAAGCAGCCGAATTATTTTCGGTTAATTTTGGCTCATTATTTTGTCCTTCAACCTTTGCTACGTCTGTCATCTTCAATCACAAACACCAATCAACACTGCCTTTAAAAATAATAAAAAAAAAAACTATCACACCGTATCCACTAGAACTTGCAAAAATAATCACTGTCCCAATCTGTATATAAAATTTCCAAAAAGGATATAGCGCCCAAACACCGAGTTAGTTGCCGGGTTATCGTCAAATTGTATATAATGATTTCAATGTGTTGTATAGCGAGCGCGGCTGGTGCTGAATGTATACGAACGAGCAAGAGAGTTCACGAACGCCGACGGAAGTACACGATCGCGGGGCTGGCAAGTGTGAGGCTGGGCAATGTGGCCGAACGCAGGCGAGATGCTGGTTGCCTGCGCGTCTAGGCGCAGATCGAAGAGCTAGGACAGCATCGCTATGGATTCCGTAACAGAGCCGGGCTTGCGTAATTTACACGTTCCTAAAGCTGGCGGGGCCGTTTTGCCAAATCGACATGAAAACTATTGGAGAATTAAAGGCTAATTAAAGGCTAATTAAGTGCCCTATTCCCGAATTTTTAAAAAAATAAAAATTAAAAAAAAAATGAAGAGCCTAAAATTCGGAAGTAGGGCACTTAATTAGCCTTTAATTATGGACTACTTGGATTCCAATTTGAACGTCTCGTTTCTTTAAGGTTCCGCTAGCTTTAGTCTTAAGCTAGTGGAATCTTCGATTTAAAAAAAAAATGAATAGCCTAAAATTCGGGAATAGGACACTTAATTAGCCTTTAATTAGCCTTTAATTATGGACTACTTGGATTCCAATTTGAACGTCTCGTTTCTTTAAGGTTCCGCTAGGCCACTAGGCCGCAGTGCTCTGGGACTTTATGACACCAACCCTTCGAATAATAATAATAAGGTTCCGCTAGCTTTAGTCTTAAGCTAGCTGAATCTTCGATTTTTTAAAAAAATAAAGAGCTTAAAATTCGGGAATAGGGCACTTAATTAGCCTTTAATTAACCTTTAATTATTAACTACTTGGATTCCAATTTAAACGTGTTGTTTATTTAAGCTTAAGCTAGCTTTTTTATTAAGCTAGTTTATTTAAGCTTAAGCTAGCGGAACCTTCGATTTTTTTAAAAAATGAAGAGCCTAAAATTTGGAATTAAGGCACTTAATTAGCCTTTAATTAGCCTCCAATTCTCCAATAGTTTCCATGTCGATTTGGCAAAACGGTCCCGCCAGCTTTAATGATGTGTAATTTACGGGGGTTTGGAGGTGCGAAATATCCATGCGTAGCCACCGATATTATTTTATTTTAAAGAAATATAGTTACATACATACAAACTTTAACTTAATCACACCAAACATAGCATTTCTATTTAGCAAAATATGCACTTTCTGTTAAAATTATACATAAATATATTTATTAATATAATATTTTTGTAAAAATGAATGGTGTGACAATAATATTTTGTGTCTTTTATAAGTAAAAGTCTACAAAAATTGAACACAAAAAAGTGAAATTTATCAATTTGTAAATTTTTATTTAGATAACTATCAGCTAAACCAATAGTTTGAAGTACTTATTTTCAATAATAGAGATATAAAAAACTTATTTAATAAAATCAATTTTTTTAATTTATTCTTCGAGACCCTGGGCAGTTGCACCGGCTGCAACCGCCCTACGGCCGGCCCTGATTCCTAATGGTTGAAACAAGTGAATTAGCGCGCATGCGCAGCGAATATATTTTTCCGCAGATTGATTTTAAGAAAATGATGCTCGCTCCACTCTTCAATTTATTTAAACGAACGGGTTTGATAGATCGTTCACATTTTCGGATTTTTTTTTATTTACATGTCAAAAGCAAAAATTCAAGTTGTGCCAACAGTTTTTATAATACAATAATATTATTAATGATAATAAAAAGTTAAAAAAAAACTTATTATATTAGATTAAAAGGCTTTAGGATCTGTATTATTATATTTTTGTTAGAAATAAGAAAATACGAAGATAAACGTAAAACTCAATAATATTAATGTTTATCAATCGTATCAATAGATGCTTTAAGATTAAGAGAGTATTCTCATTTATACTATAAATTTCTTAGATGTTTTTTAACATTTTTTTTGGAACTTTAGAAACAAATACAATAGACAACAATTATACTATTGGATAGTGTATTTGTTGAAGATTTGAGCAGTATTTTTTTTACAGAAGATACCCCTAGAGTCTACATAAATTATATAATTTTAGTAAAATATAGTGTTGACAACTTTCCGAAAAAAAAATTACTTAAATTATTAATAATTTATTACGGACATGTTATTTAACTGATTTTACTCAAATTTTCACAAAAGATTCTCCTAGTATTTATAGAAATTCTATAATTTCAACAAAATACAGTGTTGCCAATTTTCCGAGAAAAAAATTATAAAATTTTTAATAATTCATTATGACCACGTTATTTAATCTATTTTAATCAAATTTTTGACAAAAGGTTCTCCTAAATTATGTAATTTTAATAAAATACAGTGTTGCCAACTTTCCGAGAAAAAATTACAAAATTTTTAAAAATTTATTATGGCCACTTTATTTAACCGATTTTAAACAAATTTTCACAAAAGATTCTCTTAGCGCTTACATGAACTATATAATTTTAAGGGGAGGTTCTCCTCTGAATGACTAAAAAGTACGCAAAGTTTGGAAATTTTTTATTTGCAAATGTAAAAACATAGAAGGAATCGGTTTGGGGATTCGAAAAAATGTTATTTTGGTGTATATTTTAAAAAATTGTCGTTTTATAAAAAACAAAATGGCGCCCGTGATTCACTGTTTTCGTCAGCCATGTCAGCGCGGAATCGGTAAACTGCGTGCATTGCAGCGTCTCTGGATTTATCTGTAACAAAAAATGAACAACTATGCCAAAAAGTAAAGTAAATTTACCAGAGTACAAATCTAAGAACGTAAAAATAACTTAAAATTTGACGATGTGGTACGATCTCAAACTTTGAGGTCGACTTTTAGGCCTTTTTTTTCCACTTCAGGGCCTTACAAAAAATAGTTAAAACAAACAATTTGTAAATTTTATAGGTCTATACTCCAGTAAATTTAGTTTACTTTTTGGCATTGTTATTCATTTTTTGTTACAGATAAATCCAGAGACGCTGCAATGTACGCTGTTTACCGATTCCGCGCTGACACAAAAACAGTGAATCACGGGCGCCATTTTGTTTTTTGTGAAACGACAATTTTTTAAAATAAAGACGAAAATAAATTTTTTTCGAAAACTTAAACCGTTTTCTTCTATGTTTTTTCATTTGCAAATAAAAAATTTACAAACTTTGCGTACTTTTTAGTCATTCAGAAGAGGAGAACCTCCCCTAAAATACAGTGTTGCCATTTTTCGATCATTTATTTCCTATTTCTCAGCATTTATGTGATAATGTCAAAGTGGTCTATTTATGGGTTTACCCATATATTTCTAATCTTGTTTTATTGGTTTAGGAGTGAAAATTATACATTTTGTAGGTTCCAACGAAAATATCATATGTTTCAAGTTGTTTTTGTTTCAGAAATCGACGTTACAAACGGGTATACCCACTTAAGTCCTGTATAAATTTTAATTAAATATTGACGTTTCGACGTACTCTACGTACATTACCATCAGGAAAAAATTATAACTATATTTTTTTTCCATACAGTACGAAAAAGTTATTTTAATTAAAATTTATACAGAATTTAATACTAAAGACTTTTTATTTTAACGTAAACAAAATTCAAAAACATAGCCTTCTCATATAAAAGTGAAAAAAAAAAAATTTTACCAAATTTTTTTATCTCGACGGCTTCGAAACAAAAGCATATTAAATTGTTTCTGGTCAAAGTCAACAACAAAATTTGAAATAAGTAATTTCATATAAAGAATATAAATCATTGATTAATACCTATAGATTATTTATTACTAATTAATATAATTAAAATTATAAACATAAATGGCATTTACAAAGATAAATGAAAATTCAAATTTCATAGGAGACATTGGTAATGATGCAGAATTAATTGCTAAAGATATTTTGAAAAATATTTTAGATAATGCTGTCCAGTTATCTGGTATGTAATTTTTGTTTTTTAATATTTTATTTGAAATACGTTATAATTTTATTATTTTCTAGAGCACTGTACGTTTAATCAGTTACTGAAAATGCAAACAAATTCGTTCAATAAAAATGTTCAAATTGAAGATGAAAAGCTTAATATGTAAGTTTTTATAAGTATTTGAAATTTAGTTAATAAAAAAATGTATTCAAAAAAGTGTGACATTATAACGTAGTAAAATATTTTTCAGAACTCATTGTATTAAATAAGAACTGTTTTAGGATAAAATTCTGTTTAATTATTTATATAAAAACGACGTTTCGACGAAACTGAACGCTGATCTTCAGCAGGTTAAAATTTATCAATGACATTGATAAATTTTGACTTGATGAAGACGAACGTCTAGTTTCGTCAAAATGTCGTTTTTATAAAATAATTAAACAGAATTTTATCCTAAATCAATTTTTATTTTCTCCATTATGCTGAAATAATTTTTCACCAAATACTTCTATCAAAATCTGTCAAAATATTGACTAAACTTTACGTTATTGCCACCATATGTACTTCAAATTTTACATGCTGTTACTTATGCACATTTTATTTAGAAAGTGGCTATTTATACATACGGTATGTATACGCCATTGGCTATTTATACATACTGAAAAAAAAAATTGGCTATTTAGGGTAGGTTAGATTAGTAGGTTGGTTTAGGTTTTTTTTTTCAGTATGTATAAATAGCCAATTGCGTATACATACCGTATGTATAAATAGCCCCATCCTTTTATTTATATGTCATAAAATTTTAGTTTAGAGGTTAATTTGTTAATGTTTAGTAAAATTAAAGGAGCATGAAAAATTTTTAGTTGTTTTTAAGATGGAAAAATATGACAGCTGTTTTTCAATATTCAATATGTTAAAAACAAATTTTCAAAATCAATTTTAATATTGTAAACAACATTTCTACATTAAAACTTAAAAAAAAAAGATATTTTACAATACAAAATAATTTTACAGTAACAACAAATAATGAAAAATTATATAACAATAAATAGCAATAAAAAAAACTAGCTGAAAAATGATATTTTAAAGAAAAATCACACAAATAACTATCTGTCAAATTACACTATCATGATGCGCAGATTCTGATTTGGTTTCTGATTTGGGTTAAATCAACTCCGCTTAAGAAATTTAAATTTAGTTCATATATTTTTCAATTTAAATTATTACAACTTGGTTAAAACTAGCCATTTTTATGTATTGGATTACAGTGGTTTTAAGTTTCTATTTGTTAGTGTTTATATAAACAATATAAATCTTGATTAAAAATAATGGTGAAAACTGGTGTTAAGTCTGTAACGGAAATATTTGTTAGTATAAAAAAGAAAATTAGATATAGGCTAGTTTTGTACCAATCAATTTCTTTTAAACACAACGATAATATTTAACTAAAACTGCTTTCATAATTTATTTTTTACAGTGATATATCTAGAACTTATTTAGAAGAATTCAAATCAATGCAAAAATATCTAAAATCATTTATGCTAACTGATCAACAATTAAAAGATCCAATAATAACTAATCAATTGAAGAAAGTCGTCTACGAAATTCGAACATTATTATCATTAAACAATCAAGTTAATGGTACGGGTGATACGCCATCAGTCATCGTCAATAATTTTACGCAAAATCTTGAAACCGTCACAAATTTATACAGTCCGATTGAAACTAAAAGTGCTATAACAGATCTTCTCTATATCGATAAAGAAACAAATACTAATGTCTGTCAGCTACCAAGTCAAAATTTTCAAGATTTTGATGATGAAATTGTATTACATGTAATAGATTTAAGCACATCCAATACGGAATTTTCACCGAAGATTATTGAAATGCCTTCTGATGAAGAAATTAAGGAGGTTAATATGAATCAAATTTCGGTTAGTTCTTCAATGCAGAGCAATAATCTGGAATCTTCACCGAGAATTATTACAATGCCTCCCGATGAAGAAATGGAGGAGATTGATCTGAATCAAAGTAGATCTTCAGTGGAGGAAAATGAATTTAACAATAATCTAGCAATGGAAGCTGGTGAGATTGGAGTAGATAATCCTGTACCTGATCCTGAACCAGGCGAAAAGTTGGAACATTTTGATGGTGATAAAATAAAGAAGAAGAGAGGTTTTGGTACAAGGCTTTTTAATTTCTTTTCGAGACCAAGACCAAAATCGGCTGGTTCGATTTTAGTACAGTCTTCAACTGATTAATAATTTTTTTTATATAGCTATTTGATGAAAAACATGTAAATGCCAAATTATATTTTTGTTCAAATATTTGAAAGGATTTTTGTAATGTTTTTGAAAATGAATGGAAAATAATAAAATATTAAATTAATATCCAGTTTCTAATAATTTTTTTGATAATCTTATATATTTTGTATGTGTATGTATGGTGTGCAATAGAAATAATTTAGATTTTAAATTGGCTTACAATTAAAACTTTAAATTTAAAATTTAAAAAATATAAGCGACACTAATGTCTGGTTTTATAAATAATAATAATGATACGTACATACACAATCAAGCCATGTACCCAAAAAGGTGTTGTCACTAGTAACTTTAGCTTAATAATATTTAAAATAAAACTGCTTTAGATTACAGTTCTGTATTAGTATTTATTTATAATCTATGTTTCGACTAACTCAACGCCTGTCTGTATCAGGAAAAATAATACAAATGACATTTACTGTAAATGTCATCATATTTCCTGATGAGGCCGAACGTTGAGTTCGTTGAAACGTCATTATCAATAGATATTCATACAGTTTTTTAACCTAAAGTAGTTTTATTTTAATATAATGAGTTCTGAAAGATTTTTTACTATGTTAATTATAATATTTATATGTGCATGACAACAAAATTCATTAGCAAAGATATGAAAATAAATATTAAACTTAAATCGAGATTAAATTTGAAAATATGTTTTACAAGACATTGGACATATGGCATTTTCTCATTGCGTATTATTGTAATTTTTCTTGAAATATCACTTTATTTTATATGTTACTACGTAAATATTTCAACTTGACATAAAAATGTCAAATTACTACCATATTATATTAAATTATTTTTTGGTTTACTAACTCAGAATTAAAAATTAAAAATATATTTCATAGAACACGTATAAATTTTAACTTGAGTTAAATTTAATTCAATGTTAAATAAATTTCGTAGTTAATTCTATAATATATAATATAAATTATTCTCAAATATTTACGTGTACTGATATAATTATTATCGTAAAAATTGTAAGAAGTTTCTGAAATATTTGCATAATGAAAATAGTTTGTGCCAAACTGTATAGAGATATGACGTGATTGTGTACGTATGTAAGTAATAAATGATAATTTGATAAGTATACTAATTACATAAATAGGGCAATGTCAAATTGTTTCTTTTTATTTTTATCGAAAACTATTTTTGCTGTTTCATTTTACCTTTCATTTGAAATGTCTAGTGTGTTCTACTAAACTGTGTGACTTGAAATAAAAATAGTACAATTATATTTAGATAAATGTTTGGTAGGTAATAAATATTAGCATAAGGTGTTTTGTAGCCTAAAAACAATTAATAAATATGAGATATGTTATAAATGTAATAATATTTGTAAAACATTATTATAATTTGTCATTTTATTCAAAATTGATTGAAAGTTAATTTATATTTTATAATTATTTTTATTTTAAGATCCGGTTTCATAAACGATAAATAAATTTTCTTCAAAAATAAATTTAATTTTGTATTAAATAACCTTGAAAACAAATGTCAATCCAACAATTTACTGCCAGATTGTTATTAATAATAATAGCTATTTTTTAAAGATTTATTTGAATGATTTTGATGGTATACGTTTGCGTGGACGTCCGATGAGTAGTTGGAGTGGTATGATTAAGAGTGTTTTGCGTTGTTTGGATAGGAATGTTTGGAGGCGACTGATTTCGAGATGATAAAAAGAGTTTGTGCCACATCCTTTTGGGTACATGGCGTGATTGTGTATGTATGTATGTATGTATGTATGTATTTTTTAATACAATTAGATTCATTTTATTCCCTTTTTCTAATACGAAAATCTCTAGAGTAAATATATTTATAAAGTAAATTTAACCAGCGTTTATAAAATTGAGCCTTATGGCTGGTTTTATAAAAATCACTTTAACTAAAGTAACTTTAAGCAGACAAAAAAACATCAATTTTAAATTATACTGGCATAATTATCGTTTCTATCAATGAAACTACTTTTTTTGTCAATTTTTCAAACTTCTGACAGCTTAATTATTTGTTGTTGCTAATAAAACAATGCTATTTTGTTGGCTTAAGTTGACTTTAACAAAAGGTTTTATTATGAAACCGGCGGTTAGTAAGTTTAATTTAAAAAATAATTCTCAAAATAATCAGAATACAGAAAACAAAGTTTCTATTTTAAAAAATGTAAATTTGTATCGTAATTTATAACTTTGCATACATATATATATATGTAAGGATTTTTATAATAAAACAGGATAATACACTTTATTATTTATTTTATTCATCGGCTTGCGTTCACATTACAGATCTTGTTCTACTCTACTGCCATCTAGTGTTTTCTCTCTCACTTCACTCTAGTCACTTTCTGGCGCGCATTTCAAAAATCTGTCAGATGTATTTTCGATGCTTACAGCTTCGGCTATTCTGACCGGATCGTCGTCCTCGACATCAGAATTGGTGTTCATAACATCATTTTCTTCACGCGGCCATAGTTTCATATTTTCAGCTGAACAGATACTTGTATAAAAACGTTGAGTATATTGAAATCCAGGTATATCTTCAACTACATATCTGTCGCGTTCTAAGACTTTAGTAACAATATATGGCCCCTTAAATTTTGGTGCAAAGACAGTACTACCCCTTGATAATATTTGTGGTCTTTTTATAACTACGTAATCACCAACTTGATAACTAACAGCAGGTTTCCGCTTTTGATCAAAAACATTTTTATTATAGTTTTGTGATTGTTTCATTTTATCCATAGCAGTCTGTCTCAACATCTCAAAATTCACAGGTTCACAATCATTTACCTGATTGACTAAATATTTTATGTCTTGATCTATTAAGTAATTCAAATCAATCCCTAATAATAACTTACTAGGAGAGGCACCAACAGATTTCTGAACGGTATTGTTAATACTAAGCTGAATTAGTTCTAAAGATTCATTCCAATTTTCCGAAGTCGCGCATTTCGCTAAAGCATTCTTGGTAACTCGAACGTACCGTTCTACCTGACCGTTAGCTCGCGGTGTACTTACGGCTATTTTTACGTGTTTAATTTTTCGTTGCGTACAAAAATCTTCGAATTTAGCTGAGGTGAAGGCCGTGTCTCGATCGCTAATAATAATATTTGGATTTCCGAAAGTCGAAAAGATTTCAGTTAACGACTTTATCACACTGTTACTATCGGTTTGCTTTGCAGTTCGTAAAAATACAAATTTCGAAAACGAGTCTATTATAATTAATATAAATTTGGAACCGGATTTTGTTTTTTCCAATGGCCCTATATGATCGATGTGTAAAATTTTAAATGGTCGATCACCGTGATCTGGTATGTTCATATAACCATCTTTTTTCAATTTATTGTTATATTGAATGCAGATCAAACAATTTTTTTTGTATTGTTTAACGTATTTATTCATACCTCTGAACCAATAATAATCGCGAATTGCTGCCAACGTTTTCTCATGGCCTACATGCGTGTTATTATCATGGTATTCGTTTACTATATTCCTGCGCATATTTCGCGGAACTACTAGTAGATTTCGCGAAACTTTACGAAACAGTAAACCGTTTAAAATGTCATAATCGTTTCTTTCAGGTAATTTGTCTGCGTTAACTTTATTAATAATATTTTGTATATCGGGATCATTACCTTGTTCTCTTTTAAGTGATTCAAGCAAATCATATTGAATTAATTGAACCGGATACCGACTAAGAGCATCTACATGTTTCATCAATTCGGACTTTCTGTGTTCTAACGTATAACTAAATTCTTGGAGAACTAATGACCAACGATTAATACGCGGACATATTTCTCGCTTTGAAAGTGTCTGTTTTAATGCATTACAGTCAGTGATGATTGTAAAATCAATACCTAGCAAATATGTACGAAATTTATGAAGTGCTTTTACTATTGCCAGAGTTTCGAGTTCGAAACTATGATATTTGGCTTCGTCTTCCGATGTTTTCGCGCTGAAATAATATACCGGATGGTATTTATCAGTTTCATCCGTTTGCATTAAAATCGCTCCGAAACCTTTACTACTCGCGTCTGTAAATAATTGCGTTTTAGCGATTGGATTATAAATAGAAAGAATCGGTTTAGTACTTAACTTCAGCTTTAACAATTCAAAACAATCTCGTTCTATCTTTCCGAATTTAAATCCCGTACTTTTACGTAACAAATCGCTAAGAGGTTTTGCAACTCTTGCGTAATCTTTAATAAATCTACGAAAATACCCGCTCAATCCTAGAAAGCTATGTACATCATGTATCGTCTTTGGCTCTGGATATTTAATTACAGATTTGATTTTGCCTATATTTGGTTGTATACAATTAAAACTAATATCATAACCTAAATATTCTATACGTGTCACACCAAATTGACATTTATCAAGTCTTAATTTTAAACAATTACTTTTGCAAGTATCAAGGACACGTTCCAAGATTTCAAAATTTTCTTTTACGCTTTTTGTTGCTATCATTATATCATCAATATAAATTTGAATATCGTTGTTTCTTATAAATTCTGAAAATACGTTATTTATGTATCTTTGGAATGTTCCTGGACCATTGCTCAAACCATATGGCATATATAAATATTCAAACTGACCAAAAGGTGTCACAAAAGATGTATATTTTATAGAGTTTTCTGCCATGCGTATATGATTAAAACCATTTTTTAAATCTAATAAAGTAAAAAACTTTTTATCTCTTAGTTTATCTATAAAGTCGTCTATTAATGGTAATGGAAATTGATCTTTTACCGTAATAGCATTTAAAGCTCGGTAGTCCACACACATTCTAACTTCACCATTTTTCTTTCTTGTTAACACAATTGGACT
This sequence comes from Clivina fossor, assembly GCA_963966155.1. NCBI lineage: Eukaryota > Metazoa > Arthropoda > Insecta > Coleoptera > Carabidae > Clivina > Clivina fossor. The sequence goes on along the minus strand of OZ014564.1, from coordinate 12,302,195 downwards.
GCAGTATTCTGACTTGCTTGGACGAATGATACCTCGTTCCTGGAGATCATCGACGATTTCTTGCACTTGCTTCAACTCGTTCTGTGCCAAACGTCTCGGTCGATGAACGATCGGTGTCTCGCTCCTCAGTCGAATTTTCATCTCCACGTCCTCGTTGTCTAGAACAGGTTTAATTAATAAATTTTGTTGGTACTGGCTTACCATATGTTCCAGTTGATGTTTCTGCGCCATACTGAAGTTCGGGTTTACATTATAGTCTGGGCTAGTTTGCTGTACTTCGATTTGCAGAATCTCGTTTACTTCCGATGGTGTTTCGGATTTGACTTTAGAAATATTCATTCCACTTGGACCGAATGTAACACTTGCATCATTAAAGAATGGTTCACCCAAAATAATGTCTTGTGATATTGCGTAATTGGGTATAACGATAAAGTTGATGTCGTATTTATCGTTTCCTATTTTTATTTGTGTTCGTACTTTTCCCTTGCTTTGAACGTCGGTCATTCCAAAACCGGTGTAAATTTGATTACTTTCTTCGTATTTTAATCGACAATCTTCAGCAATCTCTTCTCGCATCACATTCGTAATGCTTCCGCTGTCTACGAGTGCATTATAAGTATTACCGCTTAACTTTATTTGGATATTAGACATATGTTTTGATATTGGTTGAGTTAAATTTATACTTGCGTTTCTCTTCGGACAATCTTTTACTTGATGACCAATGTCGCCGCATTTGAAGCAATTGTTGCCACGTTTAGCTTCCGGACATGTTGACGCGTAATGCCCCGTTTTTTTGCAGTTAAAACACTGTATGTTTGGTTTATTGGTATTTTTCGGACGATTATTTCCACTCTGGAACTGTTTATTTTCACGTCTATTTAAGTGATAAGTACTTGTACTTTGAGGTAATTCATCAGCGTACGATTTCATATTTTCGAGCAGTTCTTCAGGTGTTTGAAGTTTTTGCCCTTTTAATTGAATTCTTAATACCAAATTATCAATCCCACGAATAATGTGTAAGATAGCATCTTCACTAGTCACGTTTAGTTTATTTAACATTTTCATTTTGTCGTAATAATAGTCTTCGATTCGTTCTCCCTGCTTCCACTTTCTAGCTTGCATGTTGTCAAAAAGTGTTAAACGATCGGTATTTGATTTAAAAGTTGCTTTTAATTTAGTTTTCAATTCTTGCCATGGAAGTTGTGCTAAGTTTGCTTGTGAATCGTACCACTCTCTGGCTCTCTTCGTTAGCTTGTTTGTTGCAATTAACAGTACAGTAGTGTCTTCCAATCGATGATTTAGTTGAATGATGTCTACCCTCGACAACCAATTATCTATATCCTCATCATGACTTCCACTAAATGCTGGAATTTGCGTAGAAATTTCTGACAATGGTATTCTTTGTCCACGTTGTTCATCAATGTTTATGTGTGCTAACGCTGCGGTTATAGCACTTGATATTATATTTTGCATTGCTTCTGGTGTTATAAGTATTGCTTGCTCACTGCTAGCGTTATTACTTGTATTTTCGTTCGGCATTTTTTTCTTGTGCTTTCCGATTACCACAACTTTTGTAACTGGATAACACGTGCTTTTTCACCGAATATTCGTTACACAATTCTAAGTTTTCCGGCTGAAAACTTGCCACTATATATCGATTTCGCAAGGCTCTGACCCTTCAGAAACCCGGTAAATCCCACTTCTGATTTTTCTCTGTAAGGATTTTTATAATAAAACAGGATAATACACTTTATTATTTATTTTATTCATCGGCTTGCGTTCACATTACAGATCTTGTTCTACTCTACTGCCATCTAGTGTTTTCTCTCTCACTTCACTCTAGTCACTTTCTGGCGCGCATTTCAAAAATCTGTCAGATGTATTTTCGATGCTTACATATATATATATATATATATATATATATATATATATATATATATATATATATATATATATATATATATATATACATAATCACGCCATAAAAATGTGACATAAACTGTGTTTCCATTATGCAGAAATTAGTTTTCGTCAAACATTTATAAAATTTAAAACTTTTAACAATTTTTACGATAATAATTATAATGAAATACTTGAAAAAATCTGCTGTGGCCACTACAGACCTGACTGTCATCGTATTAAATAAATATATCGTTAGGGTATGTAATATTGAAAAATTTGTTTATGTTATTAGAGCTAATATCGCCTGTCCTAATATCCTGTACGCATTGAGTACAAAGAAAAAGAAATCTAAGACAAATTGTAATATATATTTTTAATTCAAATTTAAATCTAATATTGCCGTTTTGTGCTTGTTCTACATTGGCATTCTTAAATAAGTATGTCTCTGTGGATATGCTACTGCAGATAAACCATACATAAAATTAAAAATAACACGTATAAAATTATATAAATAAGTACTTTGATTTTTGAAATACATTGTATTTATATTATATATATATATATATATATATATATATATATATATATATATATATAAATATAAAAAGAGAGAGAGAGAGAGAGAGAAAAAGAAAAAAATACATTACATGTATTTATACTAAAATATAATAAGTGTAAATGTATCGCGCATTTAAAAATTAAATACCTATATACAAATAAACATAGATGGCTATGAAAAAAATGAATCTCGCTCTCATATTGAAAATGTGTCAAATTGATATATCGAAAATGATAAAAATACCTTTTCTAGAGCAATTCCCCAATAAAATCTCATTAAGCATCGTTTTTATTATATTTACATTTGTGACTATTTATACATACGGTATGTATAGCAATTGGCTATTTATACATACAGTATTTTTACGCAATTGGCTATTTAGGGTAGGTTAGGTTAGTAGGTTAGTTTAGGTTTTTTTTTTCAGTATGTATAAATAGCCAATTGCCTATACATACCGTATGTATAAATAGCCTCATCCAAAAATAATTCAAAAACTCTTACTTCCAACATTTAAATAATTTCAGATTTTTTCGAAAAAAAATCACAAATAGCCCAACCCTGGTAAAAATACAACAATAATAGTAAAAATATTTGCACGCTTAGCAATCATTTTCATCTTCATTTACGTCTCGTAAAAGCATTCCAAGGTCCTAACCACCTCTCCATAAGCGCAAATCTCATCTTATTTTCGTACACCGTTTTTGGGACGTCGCGACGGCGACGTCTCTATCTCTAGCTTCTACAAAATAACACCGACTCTAAAACGATAGACCTACTAATAGCTCATAAGCTCGCTCAGCTAATTCGACACCAGCGCCATCTGGGCGTATAAAATCAGCCTACGTTCCGAACTAGGACCCCACTTCTTGTTCACGTTACAAGGTGACCAGAAGCAGCCTTATAGTTCAGGCCCCGGCGTTCATTTAGTGCAAGAAGTCTTCACACAACACTCAGAAAATGGTGAGTATTTGTCGCGGTTAATTGTTAGTTTTATCTACTCCGTTATTTGTTTTTATGTGTGTGTGTGTAATTGTGTCTTGTACTACTGTGAACAACAAATGCCTCCATCGCATTCCAAATTAACCGAGCCGAGCTATGCCAAAGCGTTTCAATATTGGAGAATCAAGATTAAAAAGTCACTAATTGTATATAAACTTTTGTTTGTTCATTGTTAACTTATAAACAATACTATACAACAATACACTTTATTTTAAAGTAATTTATATACGGTGGGTTCGGCTATTCCACTCAATTTACTCTTTAAATCATTCAATAGTATATAGGGTTGGTACATAATTATCAGGCGTTTTTTAAACAATATTTATTATACAAAAAAAACAACATAAAAATTAATTCAGTCATCATCTACGTAACAGAGTTACTTCTACGGGCAAAGAAGTCACGGTTATTTTTATTAAATAAATTTAAGAAAACTGCAAATTTTATTAACAAATAATCCGCCTGATTAATTATGCACTAACCCATATATCCTGAAGATAAAAATAGTCATTGAGTTCGAATATATTATGGATAGTTTTACTTAACATAAAATTACTAAATGATTACTTTATCATGAGGTGGTTAAATAATTATTTTTTGGATATACGATGTGATTCTTATAAATTCATTTAATTACTTACAACATTTACAAAACTTAAAAATTGTCCTTCATTCTTTTAAAATTAGCTAAAGAACTTACTTAGGAGTCGATAAACCTTAAAACGCTTTATTAAAAGTCGTGTTATAAGTGAATGATAATAATTCTTTTAATTTTTTATTGGAAATGATTAATTTGTTTCAAACTATAGTAATCTACTAGTTAATCAGTATTGTTCAATTATTATTACGTTTGTTATTTGACAGTTAAAGTTGTTATTTAGTCATTTACTTTTACTATATCATTTTTGTTTGACTAAATTTTGTATTATATTTACCTAGTTCTTTAAAAATCGCGATAGCACATCAATATTCTAATATCAAATTAGTCGATATGATAGTAAAAGTTAAATAATCTGGTAGTAAATTAATGAAATATTATAGGTTTTCAAAGTTATTTAACAGGAGAATAAAATTTACTTATAAAGTAATACACACTTTAACTAAAGTCGATCTTAAGCCTGCAAAAAAGCATCGATTTTAATTTTTACTGGCATACGTATGATTAATTTTAATAAAACTATCTTTTTTTTTGTCAATTTATTAAACATCTAATATCAAAATTATTTGTTGTTGTAATAAAACAATGCTTTTTTGTCTGCTTAAATTCAACTTTAGTTAAAATATTTACTATAAACCAGGCCGTAATAATTTTGGCTTTTACAAAAACCTTTACAACATTCCTACAAATAATTTACTGTTCTTCTATTGCAAACAATTATTGTAAATTTACACATTAACATCACATTTAATAACACTATTTAATATCATTAAAAAATACAAAATTTTAAATTTTTAATTTTTCGATGTTACAGGCAGATTTACCCGCTCGCGACGTTGAAAGTAAGTATTGGTTTAATTTTATATTAAATATATCAAAGGATTAAGAATGTTTAAAGCGAAATTTGAAACAGTGTTACGTGAATGAGTGTTACAAATATCGGTCACCGTCTAGGAACATGTGATTCTAAAAATAGCTACCTTGTGCTTATATGGTGCGCGGAACTTTAGGAACAATTCAACTCAGGCCTGGATAAATATAACTGATGGATATCTAGTTTCGTCGACTACTAACATGGAATTAATGTTTTTCTTTATTTATAAACAAAAATTTAATTAAAATAAAACGACTTTAGAATATAGTTCTGTATTAATTTTCATTAATAATCAACGCACAAATGACAACAGTAAATGAACGTAGTTTATTAATAAAAATTAATACAGAACTATTTCCTAATATCGTTTTATTTTAATGTAGTGAGGTTTGAAAGATTTTTTTTTACTATGTTAAAAATTTAATTAATTTGTTCAAAATTAAATTTAGTTTAAAAGAATAGATATAAATTGATAACATTGGCCATTTTTATTGAAAAGTGTGTATATTTTTTCAAATTTCTATTTAATAGATAAAATTTTCAAATTATTTATTTTTAATGATATATTTTATATTAAAAATTATTAATCGACGTTTCGACGAACTCAATTATGTTATATTTTATATTTTTAAAAGTTTTGAAATAATACAAAAAAATAACAAATTATTTCGATATGTAAATGTGCCAAATTTATTTTAAAAAATTAGTAATATTGTACTTTATTTGAGTTATTTGTCAATTTTTGTTGAGAATTGATATTAAATAAGAAATTTAAATAATTTTAATTTATAAAAGTATTCAAATTACACATCCAAATTTAAAAAAGTACGTGTTATTTTATTTTTAGTTTTATTTCTTTTCCATTTAATTTAACTTCAGATTTTAAGTAACTGTAATCTATATAGAATTTATTTACTATCACTATTGATGACGTTGGTTATAAATTAAAAACAAATAAGTAAATATCTGAAAACAATTTTGATATACAAAAGTGCGTTTTTAACAAGGAAAATAAACATATTTCATAATTTTTACAAAAAACTTATTCGTTTTGACATAGTAAAATATATTTCAGAAGCAATAGAGATTTATAAAGAAAACAATAACATGAATTACTGTGAAGGGGCACTGAGTTAAATAAAATTTAGTTTTTATTAATTAAAAATCTATAAATTTCATGATCTAAGTACTTATATGTTATTTAGTATCTTATTGCTGTGTACTTTAATGTCATTGATAATTTTGCCCTGATGAAGACGAGTGTTCAGTTTTGTCGAAACGTTCTTTTTATAAAATAATTAAATAAAATTTTATCCGTTTTAGTTTTATTTGATATATTCTATACTTTTAACTCGTTTTACATACACAATCACGCCATGTACTCAAAAGGGTGTGGCACAAACTTTTTTCATCATCCCGAAATCAGTCGCCTCCAAACATTTCTATCCAAACAAGCAACTTTTGCTTCATCCACATTCACAATAGCTTCTCTCATACATGCTCTTTTATTCCTACTACTTGGAAACTTTCGCTCACGCAAAACACTCTTAATCATACCACTCCAACTACTCATCGGACGTCCACGCAAACGCATACCATCAAAATCATTCAAATAAATCTTTTTAACCAAACGTTTATTAGACATTCGCTCAACATTTCCGAACCATCTTAACTGACTAACACCAACTTTTGCTACAACATTTTTTTCAATTTCACACTCATCATACACTAATCTATTTCGTACCCGATCTCTCCTATTTACACTACATACCCCACGTAAAAATCTCATTTCCACAGTAGTCATTTTCCGTTTATGCTTTTGCAACCAAACCCAACCATACATCAACGTAGGCACCAAAATTGCATTGTATACACTCAAACGGGCGTTTTTGGAAACATTTACATTCCTAGCAAAAGTTCCCAAAGCACCCAAAATTTTACAACCAGCATTTACTCTCTTTTCTCTCTTTTGTTATAATATAGTCATTTAAAATAAATTCTATAAATTCTTTTCAGGGGCAAACTTTGTCTTCTCCATCTACGACTTTGAAGGCAATGGCCAAATCGACGCCGTCAATCTTGGCGATTGTTTACGTGCCTTAAACACCAACCCATCCCTCGCCCTTGTCGAGAAAATGGGCGGCACCAAGAAGAAGAACGAGAAGAAGATGAAGATCGATGAATTCTTACCCATCTTCAGTCAGGTGAAGAAAGAGAAGGAACAGGGCTGCTACGAAGACTTCTTGGAATGTTTGAAGTTGTACGATAAGAACGACGATGGTCTGATGTTGGGTGCTGAACTGTCTCACGCTTTGTTGTCACTTGGTGAACGATTGAGCGACGAAGAAGCAAATGAAGTGTTGAAGGATTGTATGGACCCTGAAGATGACGATGGTTTTATTCCATATGCTCGTAAGTATCATTAAGTTATCATTAGATATTAAAGGATATTGTATTCTTTATTTAGATCTTCAGACCTTTTTTCCTCATTTAGTATGTAATTACTAAAAACTTGAATTGATTTTTTTTAAATACCCCTTGTCTGTAAGTACGTATAATATTGTCAGATCACCTTTAGATATTAAAAGACATTGCATTAGTTCCTTTATATAAATTGTCAATTTTGTCCATATTTCATTTGGAATTACTAAAAAATTTAATTGTTTTTTTGAAATTTTCCTTTTGTTTACTTATCATACACTGCATTTATTCTTTCATTTACACTCTAAAAAAATTAGGATGAGGCCATTTATACATACGGTATACATACGCAATTGGATATTTATACATAATAAAAAAAAAAACCTAAACGAACCTACTGATCTAATCTACCTTAAATAGCCAATTACGTAAAAATACTGTATGTATAAATATAAATTGCGTATACATACCGTATGTATAAATAGCCACTTTCAAAAAATTATGCAATTTTTACCTACAAACCGTGGGACACTACGATGCCTTGTATTTCTAGGTATAATTACTCAACAGCTGTAATTTTAACATAATTGTTTAAAAATACATAATATCAGAACTATTACAAACATTATGTAATATGCATAATATTACCAACGGGATAGAAAAGTACATATGTATGTAATATTACAATTTTTTTTAGTAAATTTGCAGGACTTTAGCAAATTTGCTGTCGGGAAGTTCCCATAAATAGGTAAAATTTGTTAATTTCTGTAATATTATTGTTGGTATAATTACATACATATCTAAATATTTTATTAGTATTATTACACAAAACATGTACGAAGTCTCATTATTTTGATAAATTATTACAAATATTAATATGCAAACTGTAATATTACATAATTTAATAAGTTATACCAACAACATGTAATTCTGCATTAAGTATGTGATGTAATTTGCAGAAATTAAGCAATTTTACATACTTATTAGGTCATGTTTTACTTACTTTATGTGATTATTATAAATTATGTAAAAATTGCAGAATTTTGAGTTAGAAATTCAGATTATTTATGGTAAAATAAAATTACAGATTTTTTATAGTAAAATTTTATTACTATTTTTCTGTAATTTCGCTAATTTTCTTTACAGTATAGATTTCAAAAATTTTGCATATTTAATATGCAAGTACTAAAACATAAATTGTATTTTTTTTAATTTTCCTTTTAAATTTAACGTTAATAAATTTGCTAAAAAAAATTAAGCCCCTATTTTATCAATAATTTTTTTGGTTTATCCGGTTTTTAAATTTAGTTAATGACTAATTATTAATGAAATATTTATTTCAGCATAAAAATTGCATGATTTATGAACGTATATTTCGACAATTTATTTTAATTCGTTTTCAATAGATTTGTTTTATTTCGTTATATTTATAATATTCTGTATTATTTTATAAACTCTAGTTTCTGGTATTTTGAAAATCTTTTGTCTTTTCCTAACATGTGCAATATTCAATTTATTAAATAAAAAACAAAAACAAAAGATACTATAGTACTATAGAGCTTATAGAATAAGACAAAATACCAGCATTAGAATTATTAGTGTTATTTAAAAATCCCAGATTTTTATTAGTGTAGTTATGTGGTTGTGTGTTGTTATGTAATTGTAATGTGTTGTTTTCCTTGTGTTATTCCCACAGCCTTCCTTAAGAAGATGATGGAATAAATCTATTATTTTTCTACATATTCGTAAGTAAATATTTAGGTTATACTGGCTGATATATATAAATCTTTAGCTTTTTCATCTATTTAACGCATTTTTACAGCATTTCTACTAAGTTTAAAAATAAACTGGTTGACCCGCAATTTCAACGCATCTAAAATTATCGCAATTTTTTTTTTATTTTATTTTTTCTAGTTTTTGTACTTTTTCTTGCTTTTTATATTTTTTACATTAAACTATTTTTTTTTATTATGCAATTAATAACTTTTTACTTGAATTTTTTACAAGAAAACACTCTGTTTCAAAAACCAAATAGTAAATAATTCCATACAAAAGTTTCAAAATAATTATACTGTAACTTATTTTTATTTACATATTTATTTCTATTATAAAAATATATTAATAGTAAAAACATTGATTTTAAAGTAATATTTTTTAGTGTATGTTCCTAAACTAAATATTAAATAATTTTATATAAATCTTTTAAAATAATTATACAATTATTTTTTTCTATTATTTTTTTTTATTTCTTTTAGAAAAACATAAGTCTATAGTTCAAAAACATATTGAATTTTGAATCTAAAACAAAATTTTTCTAATATAGTAAAAAATCTTTCAGAACTCATATTAAAATAAAACGATTTTCGGTTAAAGTTCTGTATTAATATTTATTTATAATCGACGTTTCGACGTAACTCAATGTCCGTCTTCTGGATACATACATACATACATATACAATCACGCCATGTATCCAAAAGGGTGTGGCACAAACTCTTTTCATCATCCCGAAATCAGTCGCCTCCAAACATTCCTATCCAAACAAGCAACTTTCGCTTCATCCACAATCATAATTTCTCTCATACATGCTCATTTATTCTTACTACTTGAAAACTTTCGCTCACGCAAGCCACTTTCTCAATCATACCACTCCAACTACTCATTGGACGTCCACGAAACGTATACCATCAAAATCATTCAAATAAATCTTTTTAACCAAACGTTCATTAGACATTCGCTCTACATGTCCGAACCATCTTAACTGATTAACACCAACTCAACATCAGTATAAATAATACAAATAACATTTCGATTGTATTGTCATTTGTATCATTGTTGAGTTTCGTCGAAACGTCGATTTTAAATAATTATTAATACAGAACTTCAACCTAAGGCAGTTTTATTTTAAATTTTTCTAAGTTTATGCTTCGTTTTTTCTTTCTTTTTGTATAATAAAAAATAAATAATTTTCAGCTTTAAATTTAATACATAACATGTTTTAATTAAGGTGTGACCTAATAGTAATAGCACTTGTTTCTGATTTACAGCTATGATGAGAAGAATGTGTGATGGATGGGGTAATTTTGAACCATTAAAAAATTAAACATCTAAAAAAAAAAAAAAAAAAAAAAATAAATACACAACGATACGAACATCTATAATTAACATCTCAACAAGCACAACATCATGAAGCAACAAATGAACATCTATAATTGACTAATGAACGACCATCTTACAAAAGAAACCTGAAAATCAAATTTTACTTATTTTATTCCTTATAATCGTTTTGAAAATAATAAAAAAAAAAATAAAAACTGATTATATTTTCAACAAAAAATATGAAAGAAAATTTATTTGAACATCCCTTTTTCTGTAACAAATTTGTTTCTGTATATAAATGTATAAACAAATATTAAAAAAAAACCTACCAATTTATTTTGGTGAAACAAATATTTTTTTGTTTATTTTTAAATAAAATTATTAACACACATTTCTGTCCATTATTATTTCAGTCGCTTTTATCAGTATAGTGATTAATATTATTTAAATTTTAAATTTTCTACGAAATAAATTTTAGATCAACCATAAAAATTGTTATTAAATATAGTAAAATAAAACTGTTTTAGGTTCTAGTTCTGTATTAATATTTATTAATAATCGACGTTTCGTCGAAAACTCAACGTCTGTCTTCATCAGGATAAATAATATAAAAGACATTACAGTAAATAACAGAACACAGAAACAAGTTATTAGGTAACAAATAAGTAACTAGAAATTACTTATTATTACTTTTTGTTATTAGTAACTTGTTTCTATGTTCTCTTATTTACTGTAATGTCATTTATATGATTTATTTTGATGAAGACGGACATTGAGTTTTGTCGAAACGTCGAAACTTTAACCTAACGCAGTTTTATTTTTATAAAAATTATTATCAAACATAGTAAAAAATCTTTCAGAACTCATTATATTAAAATAAAACGGCTTTAGGTTCAAGTTTTGTATTAATATTAGAAAAAATAATACAATTGATATTTCTAATAAATAAACAGAACATGAAAACAAGGTACTAGATAACAAAATAAGTAACTAAATTATAAAATTTATAAATTTTGGGAAGCCAAATTTTATTTAAATCAGTGCCTCTGCACACTGGATATTATCTTTTTTCTTTATAAATTTCTATTGTTATTTCAAGTAAAATATATGATAATGAAAAGCGAAAAGTATTTACATTTTACTTTTGACAATGTCAATCTCAGAAAATAAAAATTAAAATTGTTTTGTGCAAAATAAATACATGTTAATTAAGTATCCACAAGTAGCCGTTAGCTAATTAAAATTTCAATTAAATATTATTTTTGGTAGTAAAACCTTCTATCACTGAATTGATATTGAATCTAAATCTGAGTGGTTTGGAACCCACTATATGCTGTAGGTTTCCTGTTTGGCTGTGGTCTAACGACCCGCACCATTGATAATGCAAGTAAAAATAGTTAACACGTTGACTGCCACAGAAATTTTCGGATATCTAGTCTCAAAAGCCAATTTAATTTAATCATAATACATTATCATATATCGTGTCATATTATTATTTCATTTATTATTCTTTTTATTCTTTTTTGTGTACTACGAGATAACTCGTAACTGCACGAATATGGAAAGTCAAATAACTACGAGATAACTCGTAGTTGGCGTCCTAGTCAAGAACGCAAACTACGTGTTATCTCGTAATTGGCAGGCAACTTGTTAAGAAACTATGGCCCGTATTACGAGTTCTGTTTTAAAATTGGTTTTAAGTAATAATTGGTTTTAAGACAACGTAACTGTCATAAAAGCTAGACTAAACTAACTGAAACACAATCAAAAACGAAACTTACAATATATGCCTGTATGTTTAGCTTGTTGAACATATAGCCATTATTCTAGACAAAGTTGGCGACGATTTTGACAAAAGCTTAATAAAACAAAACAGTAATTTTAATTGAAATTTTTTGACAACTAAACCCTTTACTATAGCAACAAAAAAATATGACATATATTTATTTATATTGTGTTGAAGTAAAATTTAATGGCACAAAATTTTTGTAAAATTTTAATTAATTTATTTGTAATACTATCTAAATTTAGTCTAAATCTAAAACAGTAATAATTTCTGAAATTTCTAGAGTAATTTAGTTGGCGGCACAATGAAGTTTAGTGCAACACTTTTTTTACCATCCAGTGCGCAATTTGAAAATCAAAATGACACAAATCATCAGGTAACTGAATCTGGTGACTCAAATCACGCATCTAATAATAATAATAAGAAAAAACTAAAATTAAAAACGGAAGTCATTGAAAATTCCTGCCAGACTCAACCTTTAAGGGACTACAGCTTCGAAAAAGTACTTTGTCCTTCAGATTTTAAGCCAAATGACGCACCAACTACCGAATCAAACTTTAATGTGAAATCGAAAAAACTTCATTACAAACAAGACTACATTAGGCACTTAAAAAATCCTCAAATTAATGTGGTGTACAAAACATTAAGCGACTTGAAGAAGATATTGAAAAAAAAATGTAAAAATTGTGAAAATGGTAAATGTACTTGCGGGCATTGTGGAGCATATAAAGTTGTTAACGAATCATTAAAGCATCCCGCCAGTTTTGATTTTGCTGCAGAATCAACACATTCCATGGAATACATTCCTAGAAATCGAAGAAAATATCGAAGACATCGAAATTTATTACGCGATCCCACTTTTGTTAGTCTAGTATCGAAAGTTCGAAATTTAGAAGATCGAATTGAACAGTTAAATACTTTACTTGAAGTTAGCTGTCGATATAATAATTGTGTAACAGTTGAAAAATACGATATTTATACACAAACAGATAACTCGATTACCGAAAATAAATCTGGACTAAAAAATAAACTTAATCGCATTCCAAAAAGTCTAAAAAGTTTAATTAACAAAAATAATAGTGACTATTTAAATTTGAATAAATCTGAGAATAATATGCGAAAAAAAGAGGTTAGAAAATATAAATCATCAACTTCTAAAAAAGAGTCGTCAATTTATACTATTAATTATCAAGAAATAGTAGAATTGGAAAAGCAATATTTACCGGAAAAACTGGAAAAATTAGATTACAATTATGAGTCAGACAGTTCTACTAGTTTTAAATCGAGTCAAAGTGATCTAGACAAATGCAGTTCAAATATTAAAGATAATTTTCAAAATCAAAATTACGAACCAGTTAAGGTTAAACCGGAGAAAGTGGTTTTAGAATTTAAAGCATCGAACGCTACATTTCAAATAACAAGTAAATCTTCGTGTAACACAAACGCAAATAACTTATTAATGAAAGATAATTTTTTAGTACACGATACTGATCAAGACACGTGTAATTTTGTAACTGAAAATAATAAGAATGAACCAACAAATAATAATTCAGAAATTATAAAGAGTTTGGCACAAAAGTTTGCTGCAAATTTTAACAAAATTAATATCAAAAATAGCTTTACAAAATTTTTAAATCTGACGAAACCAGTAAGTAAACATTATAAATATTCTAAAATTGATATAAAAATGCATTTAAAATCAATTACTAGTGTGTATCAAAAAGATAAAATAGTTTCTTTAAATAAATTAATGAAAGATTATTTTAATAACAACAATAATATTATTTCAGATGTAAGTAAAACATTGATAAAAAAACATCAAAAAAATAAATCTACAACTACTGTTAAAAATTGCATTGCTAGTAACATAAATAAAATCAATAAAAATATATCTGATTCAACATCAAAAATAATGTTTAATAATAATAATAATCGTGAAAAAATCTTAACAACTAATACAGAAAAATATAGTTTTGTTCCTAATAATACTAATGACAATTTAGTAAATAATTCATTGTTATTTTTGAAAGTTACAAAATGTGAAAGTAATATAATTAATTCTTCAAAAAAATCTGTTGAGAATATTCGTAAGAAAGAATTCCAAATTTTTACTAAATATATAACGCCTTTATCAGTATCGGCAAGTAGCACAAATATGGTTTTAAAACAATATAGAACGTCGATTGAGAAATCTGATCAAAATTTTGGTAATTATAAATTTGAAAACATTAAAACTGACTCAAAATATGAACCACTAGCGAAAAATCAAAACACAAATAACAGTAAAATTATAATTAATTCTTATTATCAAAATGATAAAAAAATTGTATATGAAAACGTAACAATTAATAGAAAACTGGAAAAATATAACAAATTAAAATATTACCATAACTGTGACGGCATATCAAGTGATACCATAAAAAAAGATTATTGCAAAAAATACAATTGGTCGCCATGTTTAAAAACAAATATGAATAGTAAATTATCCATAGAAGAAAAATTAAATTCATTCACCTTTTATTTTGATTATGAAGAAATAATATTTTCAACACCGGAATTTGAAAATAAAATTATGTTCCATGCCACGCAAAATAAGAAACTTAAAACTGATTTTATCAAAAAGCAGAGATGCTTGTCAAACGAAAACATTATAAAATTGGTAAAACATATTAGTGTAAATAATTTGAGTGAAAAGCAAAAAAAACTGGATATATATACTAATTTTTATGAGTATTTAAGTGATCAAAATAAAAAAGAAATTGAGAAATATTATAAAAATATTGACAAGAAAAATGTGCAAAAAAATGACAACAAGAATTTAAAAGGTACTATTAATAAAAATAACAAAAATGCTTGCACAAAACAAAAGAATAATAATTTATCTGACGGTAAAAAAAATAAAATGTCTGTTAAAAACAAAAGTATTAAAAAATTACAAGAAAATGTGGAAATTAGGCCGAAAAAAATCAAACAAAAAACTGAGGAAAAACTCTGTGCAAAGCCAATTTATAAATCTCAGTCGCATATGTGCGAAATTAAAATTTATTCGAGTTACGATGAGGAATTGGAAACACAAATATCAAAAATAAGTCACTTATGTAAAAAGGACAAATGTTTATATTATTCGGAACCCACTAGTCGACAAGTACACGTACGCGATAAAAGTGAACGAGTGAAAAATGTTGATAAGTTATCGCAAGCGGCACCCTTGCGTTCATTAAGCTATAAAAGATTTTTCGCTTCTACGAGGAAAAATTTTACATTCGAAGAGGATATTAAACCGGTTATTATTACTGAACAAGTTTATAATTTTGGACAATCAGGTAAGTCTGAGTTATATTTGAAAAGGGAAATATATAAATGTACTTGAAATAAAATAGGATGCACTTGGTTAGTTTAGATACTTTTCACTATAAATTAGATACTTTGTAGGTTGTACCTAAACTTTAATTTGAATAATTTGCACTATAAATTTGATATATTCCACTATAAACGCTACGAAACCCTATCATCTGCGCCATTGTTGGCTTAAGGTAAGTTAGATTAGGTTTAGGTTGTTTAGTTATGTTATTATTCAATATAAACGCTTATTTCATCGGCGCAAATGATAAGTATAGGACTGGCGTAAATGATTGACAGCCCCCAAAGTAGAAAGTATTCGTTTTTATAGTGGAAAGTATCAGTTTTATAGTGAAAAGTAATTAATACAAGTGATAATATTTTTTTTTGTTCATTATGTTTTTTCAAAGTTAAAATATTTTCTTTTAAAGTTGAATAAATTTAATTATAGTGGAATTATTTTTTTTTCGTGAAATATATTTCTTATAAGTGCAAATTGTTTTTGTCAAAGTGAATATGATCTAAATTAAAGTGAATATATTCTAAATTATAGTGCAGTTAATTCCAACCCATTTTTAAATAGTTGAATATATATATATATATATATATATATATATATATATATATACACATACATACGAATGATACTTTTATTACTATTTAAACTAATACAAATGATATGGAAAAAAATCAAAAAAAAATAAAATGAATACAGAAAATACAAAATTAAATTATAGTAATTAATTAATTATTAATTGTTATATTATTGATTAATAATAATAATAAAGATTAGCCAAAGGTTTTTCCAAATGTTTTAGATAAATTAAACATCTTGTATATAGTAATATTGTATAAAATGAATGAATTTCTTACCTGTAATAGTATAACCTCAGCTTTCTACGTTGTTAATCTTGCATATTTATTGTTTTTTCACAAAATATTATTATTTTACACCTCTTATACATAATTCATTACTATATTTCCATAAATTTTACACTAAACTAAACAAATATTTAACTACAAAACGTTTAAAATAATTTCAGTTTAACTTTTTTAACAAACAAACATCAACACACTTTTGCTAATTAACGAAATACTTTGTTAATTAAACAAAAAAATAAAAAACGTCTAGTTATTTCACTCGTTTACCTGTTTCCCCACATGTATTTAATTTAATTTTATTTGCAGAAACTTCAATTCAAAACGAATATGATACAACAACGTACAAAGACAAGAAAATTAATTTCACCGAAATAACGAATAGAAAAAAGGAAAAATTCAAAACATCAATGAATTCAGAACAAAAGAAACACTATTTAAATGAAAAACTAAGCCAACTGAATGAAATCAATAAAAAACTCGATCAAATTAAAACACGACTAAAAAGGTCTTGATTGAAACAATATAATTTTTCTTTTTGTACAATAATCAACTGTAAAATTTTATAATAATAATGTGCATTTACAATTTCGTGATTAAAAATTGTAATAATAATTACAGTAAAAATTAGAAATAAAGAAATGTGTCAATTATTGTTTATAATTTTTTTTTCTTATACACTTAATTTCGTCAATTATTGTAAATCAAGTACAGAAGGTTTTAAACTGTTTAATTTTATCATATAAGTATACAATTTAATATCACATTATCTTGAAGAACTCTGTTGAGTTTTGACGTAATTGCGAAATCTTACAAATAATATATGTTTGAAAAATATAATTTAACATTTTTTGTACTCATACACAAAGTCTTTCCTGTATCTTTTTAGGGAGCGATAAACTTTAAAACGCCTTAGTAAAAGTCGTCTCATAAGCGGGAGATAATAATTCTTTTAGTTTGTATATAAATGTAATATAACGTAACTTAGTTAAAAATTTATTATATTAAACCGAACAAGCTTGACGTTAAAGTTTTGTTTTATTTTATAGTAAACTTCGACGTTTCGATATACTATACATATATCATCATCACGAAAAAATATATAAAATTTATATTCTTAATTACACATGGCGTATTATACAGAGTGGTTTATGACGTCGGGGAAAAACTTTACCGGATGATTCCTATGAGTAATCTAAATAAAAAAACTTCAAATAAACATATGTCCGAAAATGCTTTCTAACGGAACTGTAGCTGTTAGAAGTTTATTACATGTAACATCAATCGCGTTAGCCTTATTTATTTTATCAGGAAAAAATTTTGAAGTTTTTTTATTTAGATTACTCATAGGAATCATCCGGTGAAGTTTTTCCCCGACGTCATAAATCAGCCTGTATATTAGGTTATAGTACTTATTTTGTTTTTGTTTAAATTGCAATTAATTTATTTTGATAAACTAATTAAATCATTAGTTAATTTATAAATAAAGGAAATTAACTAATGATTTAATTAGTTCATCAAAATAAATTAATAGTGATTTAAGCAAAAAAAAAACAAACTACCTATAACCTAATATATAATACGCCATATGTAATTAACAATATAATATATACTAATATTGCTAGATTTATAAGAATATCATGTGATGTACTCAACTGGATTAAATTCATGAGTTTATCTTGACCAGTTACAAATATAGAAAAATGCAATTATCTTGTCGTTGTGATTTTGTGGCGCAGTTTGTTAGCGCAGTTAGCTGCGAAAGCAAAAGATCTCGGGTTCATAACCCGGCAAGGTCAATGCATTTTTTCTTCATTTAAAAATTGACTAATGATTTATTATTTAAGCAAAAACAAAAAAAAAACAAAAATCTATATATATATATATATATATATATATATATATATATATATATATATATATATATATAAAATTTGAAAATATAAAAATAATTGTAAGACCCAAAAATATTAACAATAGATTGATAAGAGACGCATTAGAAATTTAATAAAAAAAAGGTAACATCAATCATTGTATAGACACTGACTTAAATAAAATTTGGTTTCTTTTAATTAATAAATTACAAAATTTTGTAATCTAGTTACTTGTATTTTTTGTTACCTAGTAACTTGTTTCTATATTTTATTTATTTATTATTTATGTCAGTTGTATAATATATTTTATTCCTGATGATCATATACGTGTAGTGTATCGAAACGTCTAATTTTAATATAAAATAAACTAGAACTTCAATTTATAGCTTTTTTATTTTAATATAATGAGTTCTAAAAGATTTTCATTACGTATATTATATTAGTAATTTTAAATATAATATAAGCTGTTTGAAATAAAAGTTCTGTATAAATAATTATTTAAAAACCACTTTTCGACGAAATTCAACGGCTCGTTTTCATCAGAACTTATATAGAACTTTGACCTAAAGCAGTTTATGATATAAAATGTTCGTTTATAATAAAAATTACATTTGTAAAATTTCGCATTACATAACATGTAGTTTGCAAAAAAATTGCGAGCAAATTTGCTCAAAAACCAAAAACTAAAATATTATGTACACAATGACGGTTCAACTACAATTAGATCCTAGAATAAGCATTTAATAATTGAAGGCATGATTGTATTTTTAAGTTTTACAATTTCCACTTTGTATAATAAAATTATCTTAAAATCTAGAGAAATTAATGAGAAAATTATAATTAATTTATCTAAATATATTAAACTACGTATGAATAATAACAATTTTTCAGGAAAAATTAGTGTAAATTTTCGAATTTACTTTATTATTTTACACTCGTATTATCACTGCTTTTGAGCTAAAAATTGTCTGTTTTTTTTTTCTTTTTCTAAATTAGTTCGGCCGGAATTACGCAACGTTGTAATAGACTTAATTATAGTCATAAGTTCTAGTCTAAATTTTCAATTAGTGAAATGTATATGAAAATCAACTTGTCTTCATAAAACATTAAAATGTTTTAACACTTGATAGTTTTTCTTGTAGAATCAAAACGTTTTCAACCTTTTGTATAAAAAATATATCACATACATTACATATATTACACTGTAAAAAAAAATTAGCGAAACTACAGAAAAAATAGTAGTAAAAAAAAAAAAATTTGTAGATAAAATTATATAATTTTTTTAGAGTGTAGCAACAGCTGTGTTTTTTTTTTACCGAAAAACTCAGCTCAGATCAGCAAATATCAGTAATCTTGAAATAATAGCTGTTTTATTTATCGTCTCGTAACTGAGTTCGAAGTGAGTGAATTGCTTCCCCCCGTTACCGATACTGAGTTTGATATTTAGCTAGTGTCATTAGCTGAGATTCAAGTGAGCGCACATGCGCAACTTAAATTTTCCTAGTTTAAGATTTGATAACGTGTTTGATACTGGTTGACATTTATATTTGAATATTTTATTTTGAAATAAACTGTTTTATTTATCAATACAACTCACTCAGCAAAACTCAGTTCAGCTCAGCTCATTTAAAAGATTTACTGATGTGAATGGAATGTAAAAAAACACAGCTAATATATGAGGTTATGTTGTAAAACAAATGAAATACAATGTTTGCAGGACCTTATTAGTCTTGCAATTAATCGTAGTTGAAACTTGGCAACTTTTAAGATCTCTTTCTTATGACTAGAACTAAGCCTTATGACAAATGCATAAACAGTCAAATGCATTTTAATGTTTTGAACTTTTAAGACTAAGTCTAGGAGTAAGACAACGTTGCATAAATCCGAACTTTGATTTTTGAAATTTAAAATTTGAAAAATTTTGCTCACTATATAGTTTGATTATAGTCTAGGCCGGGATTTGAGGTACGCGGTTTGTTCGTCTTCTCTTACTAAGTTGCTTCCAAAATCTTCTATCTAATTGTTTATCCTAGGCAAAACAAAAAACATTTTCAAATAAATTTTCTAATAATTCTAAAAACCAAAATATATATTGTCGATTTAAAGGTAAAAGTCACTAAATGTGTTTGTAAATACAGTTTTTTTTTGAAAATTTAGTTAACTAAGCAACCATTTTTTACCGACCATCATATCACATATGATAAGAGAGGTATTGTAATTATACCAAATTTGACATATCGAGTTTTTTACAGATTAGTACGAATTAGACTTATAGTAACACGAATCAACTGTTTTTAGCATTATGTCCGTTTGTCTATCGGTCTGTGGACACGTGTAGAGCAAATTCGGCTGAACAGATTGTTATTGATGTTACTTACAAATGTGTTCTACAAATATTTCGCAACAGCCGAGACATATTTCGAAAAAATATTTAAGAAATAAATTTAAATAATTTTTTTTAATATTTATGATAGAGGGTGAGTTTTTTTAACCTGAAAATCACACTATTGTATTTTCCACGCCGAATGATTAAATTTTGATTATCGATATTTTTTTTTCGTAGATATTTGAAGTTTTCAAGTTAAAAAAACTCACCTTGTGTATATATATATTATATATATATATATATATATATATATATATATATATATATATATATATATATATATATATATATGAAATTCTGTAAATGACCATTACTACAAAAATGTTTCTTTTCCGTAAATTTATTTAATACGATAACGGTCGGTTATGTGGTAGCTACAGCAGATTTTTGATTTTCTATTGATATTTTTCGATTATTACTTAAAAAAAAAACCATATAAAAAAACAATAAGTATTTCTGTTTACAGCAATTCTGTACAGAATTTTATCTCTTTTTAAAGTTATTCATAATTAAATAATTTTTTATTACAAACGAAAAATAATGAGTTTTACCTTTACACCGCCGATAATATAAAAATTAAAAATAAATATTAATTTATATTATCTATTCCATTTCCAACAAGCAGTAATTACTTTAATACTCATATTTCTAAATTTTTTTTATTATTTTACAATATTCGAAATCAGTTATTTACTAAAAGATGATCTCTGAACAGTACAGTTTTTGCCTTTTATTGGTTTTAAAATAGACCCCTTACACTTTTTCCCATAAAAAAATATTGTCAGAAGCAAATTTAGAATTAATTATATAAATTAAAGTTCTAAGATTACACAAGTATGTTAATTAAAAGATGTATTTTGACTCGTAAATCTTATGCTCAGAAATTATAAACGAAAAGATACATTTTATTTAAAATTCGATTAATTATTAAATTTTTAAATAAAGTAACTCATTAAGTATGTCAAATGAATAATTAAATAGTGGTACACATTACCTTATTTAACATTGGCGATAATGGTTTTTGTGTAATTTCATTAGGAACTGTTTCAGGAATAGATGCCTCTTTATTAAATACTCTTAATAATTGTCGGCCACTTCCATTTGATTCATGTACACGGCGTTCATTTCTTCGTGCATTGAAGAAATCAAATCTGCAATTAAAATGATTTATTTAAAACAAAACAATCTATCACTTAACACTTCTTAATAATTACTGTCAAATTTATGACATATTAAAGTAAAAATATTTAAAATATTTTGATAATTTTTGATTTTAACCTGAAAATAAATAATTAAAATATATTTTTTTAAAAAGCTAGACAGGTTTAATAAGATTTTATATCTACATGAACTATTTTCTTTTTACTATGAAGAAATTTTATTTATAAGATTCTCTACTAATTCTATACTATATAAGGCATGAAACCGGTAAATTAAACCGGTTAATCGATATTTTTTGTAGATATAAATCAGTGCTGAATTTACCATTAAACTGAAAAGGCTCTAGCCTAGGGCCCCCCAAGTTCGGAGAGGGCAGCGAATTGACGCTGCAGTAGGTTTTAAGTTGTTAATGAATTTGACTTCTGTTAATATTTTTATATATTTAATAGTGTAATTACATATTAAATAACCTATTTCGATTTTAAGTACACGATCCACAATTTTTATTATCAATATAATTAATGATAATGTAATTGGGACATTAATTCATTATGTAATTATATTATGTGTTGTGAAAAAGATAAATTGAAAAAATTGTCGTTTGAAGCACACAATAAAGCTTGAATTACATTATACTTTTTTCGTCTAGATTCATACTAGATTTCTAGTTCAATTTTCGTTCAAGTTTTGTTCAGTTTACATACTTTTTTCACAATCGGTCGTGTATTGTCGAGTTTCTTCGATTTTTTGCCGATGTATTGCCAGTACGTTAACTTAAAAATATAAAGTACTTAATTTAACAGATACTGAAAAACACATTTAAACAAAAATGGATACATATAAGGTTGGTACAATTGCATGCGCATGCGTATAATGATTCTAGTATGAAACTTGAATATGAAAATAGAGAATGTTGTAAATTTCTATACTAGGAAACTTGAAAAAAACTTGGATGCGAAAATCTGATTTACATTATACTAGAACTGACTATCTGTACTTGAACGAAACTTGAACTAGAAACCTAGTATGAATCTAGACGAAAAAAGTATAATGTAATTCAAGCTTAAGTAGAAAAATGCTTTAACTACGTGTAAACTTATAAAATTTCAACGTAATTATTGTAAATAAATTGATTGTATTTAAATAAAATATTAATCACGCAGAACTAAACATTTGATTAATATTGTTCTTCAAATATATTCACGTTACTATTCATTTTTAAGTAAATCCGGCACTGATATAGATATAGTTCTCAGTTAACCAATTGTTTCATCGGTTACATGCTCTGATAATTACAGTAACAACAGTTTTAGTTACATAATAATATTAAACAAGGTTGCAAACTGAATCGGAACGTAAACCAAACCGGTACTTTTTTCTGAACCAAAGTCGTAAACCGTTTTACTTATTATACAATTTTTGAACCGGTTTAGATGCTGGTTTATATTTGCAGTTCGTTTGTGCAGTAAATGTAGCTTGTACAATAGCAGATTTCTCACTTATTATTAAATTATATAAAAATATAACTATATATAATTATCAGGGCTTTGAACCGAAACTGAACTGAAAACCGAAAATAACCGTTATTTTTGTTGGAACGAAAACCGGAACTGAACCGAATAAAATCGGTTTATTTATGTTCGATACATGTTGAAACACGCGCGTTAACACAATCTTACTTTCCACGGCAGTTGTTGTTTTTTTTTTCATTTTCAGGGTTTCGTAGCATAGTTGCAAGTCGCAACTGATCTTAAGCGAAAGAGTATTTGGTTTGTTTTTTTGTGGACGAATATTCGGTTATTAATATTGAAAATTCACTTTGAGACAGGTGTATGTTTTAATAATAACTTTGCTTTTAATAATCTTTAAATAATTTAAATAAAAATACATTAGAAAATATTTTAATAATTAGAAATAATTTTCATTTTTTCTGAATACAAGAATTTGTTACGTTAACATATGTTATCTTATTATTATACACAAATTATATAAGTTTCGATTAATACTATCATATATTACACACTTTTAATTATTATACCTTTAATTAATAATTATTATTATTCATATTATATTATTGTATCAATTTATGTAGTATGTTTATTATAAAAGTAGGAATAAAATGTTGTATAAATTATGGTAGAAAATAAGTTTTTAATACAAATAAAAACATTGAAAAAATTTAAAAATTAATGACTAATTAATTAATATTTTTGCCTGAACAAAAACCGGAACCGAACCGATATATATTATTAATTGAACCGGAACGAAAAATATAACGATTCGAAGCCCTGAACCGGTTGAAAATTTTCCAGAGATTTGCAACCTTGCAACACTACACTGGAAAAACAATTAGTCTAAAAATCTAAAACTACGAGAAGAAAGTAAGTAAGCAGAGAGAGAAAAACAAACTAGGTTTCGTACAATTTGATCGATTTGGTTCTAACGGGTATTCTAGTCGGTTCAATATTTTTGAATTTGGCGAATATCGGTACACTGGTAAGTATCTGATGATGGTGGAGGTGGTGATGGAGCGGCGACAAAGTAGTGGGTAGATTGTACAATGTCTCGTCCTCGGCCTGATCGACAATGTGGCGGTAGCTTGGTGAGCGGCCCAAAATTGGATTTGTACACACGGCACGCGATGTATTCGGGTTGCTTACCACCGCCCGGTTGTTGAGATTTTCCAGCGAATGATTTACGTGAGCCGCAGCAGACGAGCAGTCGTCAGCAACAGCGCCAGTTCCGTTGCCCTGCCCACATTACAACACGAACAACATAACCTAAGCTATATTGTCTACGCCACCCCCCAGCACAAGGGGCATTGCGCAATATAATTGTACGTTTATATGCATTACTGTATTGTTATAATAGCTGTATTCTTTTTATCAAAAAATTGACTCACAATCAGCTCAGTTGGCAAGTTAAGTGAGGTGAAACGAAGTGAGAGTTGAGTTGTTTTATAAAAAAACAAGATATTCAAACAGCGTGAGCCAGTGGCGTAGCTAGAAACTTGTCAAGGGGGGGTTAATATTATTAATTAATAAAAATAATCTTGTCAAAAACAGACATAATCTTGTGAAAAACAAACATAACCTTGTAAAAAACAGTCATAATCTTGTAAAAAACATACATAATCTTGTGAAAAACAGACATAATCTTGTGAAAAACATACATAATCTTGTGAAAAACAGACATAATCTTGTGAAAAACTTCATAATCTTGTAAAAAACAGTCATAACCTTGTAAAAAACAGTTATAACCTTGTGAAAAACAGACATAATCTTGTAAAAAAACAGACATAATCTTGTAAAAAACAGACATAACCTTGTGAAAAACAGACATAATCTTGTGAAAAACTTCATAATCTTGTAAAAAACAGTCATAACCTTGTAAAAAACAGTTATAACCTTGTGAAAAACAGACATAATCTTGTAAAAAACAGACATAACTTTGTAAAAAATAGTCATAATCTTGTGAAAAACATACATAATCTTGTGAAAAACAGACATAATCTTGTGAAAACTTCATAATCTTGTAAAAAACAGTCATAACCTTGTAAAAAACAGTCATAACCTTGTGAAAAACAGACATAATCTTGTGAAAAACAGACATAACCTTGTGAAAAACAGACATAGCCTTGTAAAAAACAGTCATAATCTTGTGAAAAACATACATAACCTTGTGAAAAACAGACATAATCTTGTTCGAAACTTCATAATCTTGTAAAAAAACAGTCATAACCTTGTAAAAAACAGTCATAACCTTGTGAAAAACAGACATAATCTTGTGAAAAACAGACATAACCTTGTTCTTGGGGGGGAGGGGTTTCAATCCTCCCTAACACCCTCTGGCTACGCCACTGTGCATTACTGTATTGTTATAATAGCTGTATTCTTTCAAGTGAAATGAGTTGAGTTGCTTTATAAAAGAACAAGATATTCAAACAGCGTGAGCTAATATAAGCGTGGTAAAAAAAACATCAATCACTGTAAAGGCACTGAGTTGAATAAAATTTGGCTTCCATTAATTAGAAAGTAGTTCTTATGATTTAGTTAGTTATATGTTAGCTAATACTCTTACTTACTCTAATGTCATAGATAGAAAAATTAACCTGATAAAGAAAATCGTTCAGTCTTGTCAAAACGTCGTTTTCATAAAATAATTAAACAGAATCTAATCTTAAAACAGTTTTTATTCTAAGATGATGTTGTTTTACTTAAATCTAATATTGATTCTTAAATTTATTTCTAAACATTTAAAGAAAATAAATACGATTTATAAACCCAAACTGCAAAAAATATTTTCTGGATAAAGCTAACACATATTTCAGTATATATGAGTTTATCAGTTGAGTGTTAAGAAGTAGCAAAGAATAGTTACGTATGTCGCACGAAAACGTACACTTAATATTGCATAATGCCACTCTTTCGTGACGTAGACTATATACATTTTTAGTAACTAATCATTGGACGATTAAATTCAGAGATTGTACAAGAAACATTAAAATCGCATTTTAATTATTTTTTATATTATAACAAATATATCTAAATTAAAAAATAATAATATGTTCAGAAACATGCAATGTGTTTGTTTTTCTGTTTATTAACCCTTTCGTCCCGAACGGTACATATATGTACCATCAACTTTTTAAAATACGTAAAAGTTCAATTTATCGTTTAATAGCAACGAGAAGTGTACCAGACCGTATGTTTGGGGTTCAGGCACGCGCCTCATGTGTTAAAATGTGAGGTTAGAGAAGTATGACAGCTCATGAAAGTGTTTTTTGAAGACTGAACCTATCGTAGTACAATTATTGTCGTATTATATTGTTAACTTTACTGTTTTTTGTGTGGTTTTGTGTGTAATACTTTCTACATACGTAGTCAACACTCAGGTATGTATCATTTGTTTATATTTTAGAAAATCTTTATAATATTTTGGAGTGGTACATCTATTTACCAGCCGGTATTTTGAACGGTACACATATGGACCATCAGGTATGTAATTTAACTTTTTTTACTTTAGCCCTAAGATGAGTCGACGACCTTTGTGTGACAAGGAGTTGCAAACTATCATCGATGAGCTTACAGACGATGATGATCCGTTTTCGTCTGGATAAAGCGACAACTATGAACCAGGTGATGATGACGATGACGAAGCAGATTCACCGAAAGCGACCACTTCAAGAGTTACGAAAACTATCATAGTTGAGAAAGAAACAGAGAGTTCTGAATCTGAATCAAGTGATTCTGAAGTACAACAAGAAGATGTTAGTCACAATAAAATAAATCGTATTCTCGATTGGACGATCCCCGACGATAAGTTTGAACCTATCAAAAATCTGCAACCTGAGAGAGCTTGTAAACTTAGTGAAGATATTACGAAGAAATTGAGTCCAATGCAACTGTTTTATAAGGTTTTTCCGTATTCGCTCTACATACAAATAGTCGACTGCACTAATCAGCGACTTGATATGTTGAATAAAGAAAAAAAGCGTAAAGAAAAGATGACAGATATAGGAGAAATTCAAAAATTATTTGGATGCATCTTTATAATGTCATACAATCATCTACCTGGCCTGAAACATTATTGGAGTCAAAAAGAGTCCATGGGAAATCGTACAATCGAAAAGGCAATTTCTCGAGATCGATTCATGCTCTTAGCTTCAAAACTTTATTTTTCTCCGCCAGACAAACCACCGGATGTGTCAAAAACTTATTACGTTGATGAATTGATATCATGTTTGAAATATACATACTCTAGATGCCGTCAAGATAGTCAGTACCAAAGTATCGACGAGTCCATGACAAAATTCAAAGGCCGCTCATCGCTCAAGCAGTATATGCCCCTAAAGCCAACTAAACGAGGAATAAAATTGTGGCTTTGTTGCGACGCTGATTCCGGTTATACTTATGATATCCAAGTATACTCCGGTAGAGAATCTCCTACGAGTACTTCTAGTAAGAATGGATCCTTGACACTTGGTGAACGGGTCGTCAAATCTCTTGCTTCAACAATCAAATCCAAAGATGTAGTACTGTGCTTCGACAGATTTTTTACAAGCGTAAATTTATTAGAGACGCTAAATTATGCTGCTTTAGGTACTTGCATGGCAAACCGCAAAAATATACCTACTATTGGAGGTAAACTTCAACGTGGACAGTCTGCATTCAGATGTACTTCTACAGGATTGCTATGTGTGAAATGGCAAGATACTAAAGAAGTATTGCTAATGAGTAACTGCCACAACCCTAATTTGACCACAGTTACAAAAAGGACCAAAACTGGTGATCAGGAGACAATTGAGTGTCCAGAAGCTATTGCTTTTTATCGCAAGAAAATGGGAGGAGTTGATCGAGCCGATCAATTCATAGGCATGTATAACCACGACAGGAAATCTGCTAAATGGTGGAAAAAAGTGTTTTACACATGTCTAAGTATGTCAGCAGTAAATGCATGGATTTTGTACAATGATGTGAGACGGAAGAATGAACAAATTCCATATCTGTCATTCATGGTAACTCTTGCGGAAGAACTTATAACACAAGGCATGGCAACTACCTCCATGCCTCTACCAAAAAGGGGCCTTCCTTCTAAGAAAAGAAGACTGTTTGGAGTAACACCTTTGCACCTTCCAGTAGAAGAACAAACCAGAAGAAGGTGTACAAGATGCACAACAGAAAAAATACAAAAAAGAACAAAAACTATTTGCCAAGAATGTAATGTGCCTTTGTGCAAAAATTGTTTCATGTTATATCATACAAAATAATAAATAAATAAGTCATACAAACAATATGTTTGAATTTCTAACTGCGCCATTTGAATCCTGATGGTACATCTTTGTACCACACTAAAACCCTGTTGGTAAACAGTTGTACCACATCCCCTCGCACAACCCCCCAGCATAATTAATTTTTTTTTAGTTAAATAATATTAGGTGACACATAATTGTCCCAAATATTAATAATTTTTGTTTCAAAATCTATTTTTTATATTCAGGGACGAAAGGGTTAAATACTAAATTGAAGAGCAACTAAGGAAAATGATCGATAGAATTAATGTTGTAGGTAAGAATATGAATCTTGTGTTGAATGTTAATAAATGCAAAGTATTTGTTTTTAAGAATTGATGATTGAATGTAATGCATCAGTTATGATTGTATATTTAGAGCAGGCAGATAAGTAGATGTGTATTTGGGATTTGAGATTTGTGATTTTTACATGGGTTATGTGGTGTAAATAGGAGAGATCGGGTACGAAATAGATTAGTGTTTGATGAGTGTGAAATTGAAAAAAAATGTTGTAGCAAAAGTTGCAGTGTTAGTCAGTTAAGATGGTTCGGACATGTTGAGCGAATGTATAATGAACGTTTGGTTAAAAAGATTTATTTGAATGATTTTAATGGTATACGTTTGCGTGGACGTCCGATGAGTAGTTAGAGTGGTATGATTGAGAGGGTGGCTTGCGTGAGCAAAAGTTTCCAAGTAGTAGGAATAAAAAAGCATGTATGAGAGAAATTATGAATGTGTATGAAGCGAAAGTTGCTTGTTTAGATAGGAATGTTTGGAGGAGGCTGATTACGGAATAATAAAAAGAGTTTGTGCCACACCCTCTTGGGTACATGGTGTGATTGTGTATGTATGTATGTATTTATGTATTATTTAGAGATTTTCGCACTTCGGTCAAAAATTGATGTTGACGTTGATGTATATAGTAGTGAGTGTTGGGTTTGATTGTAGATGCATACAAGAAAAATTACTGCTTTGAAAATGAGATTTGTTCGTGAGCTGTATGGTGTAACTAGATAAAATAGAGTACGAAATATGTTGAAAAAAATATTGTAAAAAATTGTGTTAGTTAATTAAGATGGTTCAGTCATCTTGAGAGAATGTCTAATATATATATATATATATATATATATATATATATATATATATATATATATATATATATATAAGGTGAAGTGGGGTAAGCGCAAAGTGATTTTTGTAAAGTTGGAATTTAAACCTACGTATTTTTAGTCTGATATGTAAATACTTAACGCTGTCGATATCGAACGATTTACACAATTACTACTATTTAATTAATATTAACTAGGACCTGAATTTTCCTTGTAAATTTTCATTTTGATAAGAAATTGTTTAAAATATCAACTACTCTGCACTTTCCCCTAAAACGGGACAAGAGCGTAAGTTGGAGTTAAAAATGCTTTGAAACCTTGTTTCATGTGCAATGAGGCAAGAGCAGAATTATTAAGAAACCTGCTATAAAATGATTTGCTTTGTTCGCGGAACATATCCCGAACTAGTTCCGAACAAGTACGCATGCGCAGTAACATTTTGCCGTAAGATTTTGAGCCTTTGTGAACGCTCAAAATTAAAACGCGCATGCGTACTTGTTCGGAACTAGTTCAAGATGTGTTCCGCGAACACGTTCTATCTACGACGTATAGCTTATATTAACTTGTAGTACATTACTACATACTAGCTAGAGAAATTTATCTCATATTATAATAAAAATAGCCTCTTAATGCACTTGCCCCGTTTACAAACTTACCCCATTCCACCTTATTGCATCAAATTAACACTTACTATTATTGGATATATTATTAATTAACAGAAAATTTTATGTTAAATTTTTTGATGAGCAGATTAACTGTAAAATAATTGTATAATATTTACATAGTAGCAGTATAAATGTGAATGAAGCTAAAGTTGCTTGTCTGGATAGAGATGTTTAGAGGAAACTAATTTTGGTATAGTGGAAAAAGTTTGTGCCACACCCTTTTGGGTACATAGCGTGATTGTGTATGTATGTAAATAAAATAACTATATATAAAAAAAAACATATGTACATATACAATTTAAATTCTTAAATGTATAATACTATCTACT
This sequence comes from Clivina fossor, assembly GCA_963966155.1. Classification (NCBI taxonomy): domain Eukaryota; kingdom Metazoa; phylum Arthropoda; class Insecta; order Coleoptera; family Carabidae; genus Clivina; species Clivina fossor. Next base: position 12,271,368 of record OZ014564.1, on the reverse strand, counting down.
TATAATTTAATTATCCAATAATATACATTTACAGAAATTCTATAAGTTCTCTAAAAATCTACAGTGAAAATCTAATATATTTAGCGCTGTTCGATTCGCACACTTGCATCTACTATTTACTGTTGCGTCAGTGTTATGTTGTTTTATTCATCACTTTGCAGTTATATGATATGAGGCGTATAGATGCAAAACTCACTATTCGACAAAAAGTGAAAAATGAGATTTTGGGCGATTTGGACATAGAATTTTACAAGGAATACGATATTTAGATTAGTTAGAAAAAAACTCAGTATTTAATATGAGAAACACTCTTTAAAGTTTAGTGTTGGATGCAAAACTCACTACTTGCGTTGATAGTTTAAATGAAAAGTAACTGTTTGCTTTCCACCAATAAAAATTTTATTGGTGGAAAGCAAACAGTTACTTTGTATGAATTAATGATGTATAAAACCAATGATTCACGATTTTAAATAAGTATTGCCATCTAGTAATAAGATTTTATCATCAAAATACAATTACACTTAGCTATAACAGTTTTTTGCAAATATCTCAGAACTTCAAATTTGCAAATAGTGAGTTTTGCATCTATACGACTCATATGTAAATGGCAAATCGCTGTATTATTTACGGCGGCGTTTTTCAGTAAAACGCAAGCGAGTCAATCGAACAAACTTACTATTTAAAATATTTTTAATTACGGGAATATTGAAAACTTTCATTAATTATTATTTGTTTTTAAGTGAAAGTTGGATAAAATAATAAACTCTTACTAAGCTACCTCTTCCGGGGATGGTGTGGCCTTATCTGATGATGATGCTGTTGATGACGTCGATGATGACGTGTACGTATCAGAATCATCTTCCTCCATTAACGGTTCTAATCTTCTTCGTGGTAAGAGTCCTCGAACAGCCGCTGCTGTCATTGGTGGAGCCATTAAAAGTTCGTCCATCATCAATTCAGTATCGTCTTCATTGGTCGAATTTATGGACTGAGGCTTAAAGAAAAAAACAAAAAAACAAACAGATAAGTAACATAAAACTACCTTAGGTTTAAAGTTCTGTATTAATTACTAGCATTAAACTGACTTCACTTCATTAATTATACAAATTTACAGAAAAAATAAAAAAAAAACAAATTTACATACAGACATATGTGTGATAATATTAGTAATATTAATATGTAATATTTTATAAAAAAAAACATAGGCCCGTATTCTCACCTCACTTTTTCGTAAAAAAGTGCTTTTTTCATTTTTTCAAAACAACTTTTTGCTTCTGATTTTCATCAAATATATATATAGTTTTTCTATTTTGGATTCTATTATATATATTTATATATATTTTACAATTGTAATTGTAATTTTTTAATTTCTTAGTATTATAATTATCATTTATGTGCATTAATACATATTGTTTTATGTAAATATATAAATATTTTATATAAAAAGTAAATTAGTTTTATATATTTTTTTGTTTAATATTACGTGTTATGTAAAATCAAGTTTTATGTAAAATTACATAATAACCCAGGGCATTTTTTTACTTATAAATTTTATTGTAAAATTACAGAAAAACTTTTTACAATGTACTTTTATGAAGTATTTATTATTTTTTATTTAAATACATTTTAAACGTATTTTACTCAGCTAAACGTACCTACATAAATGTGAAAGAGTAAAAGTGAAAGAGAATTTTTTTTAGAATTTAATTGTTTAAATAATATCTATATAGAAATAATTACTTGAGTTCCTATTTGGGTATCATGAACGGAAAATAGTTAAAGTATAGATATAAAAGATTTGATAGTATTTACCGACAAATTTCCACCATCTGAATTCGGAAAAGAATGAGGATCTTCCATTTCACCTCCACTAGTTGGCGTTCCCCAGATTTCTTCACCTGATGTCGCACCTGATGTTTCGCATTCTTCATCTTTACCATCGTCTTCGGAATTCTTTAAAGCTTCACCTTGCTTTAAAATTCTAAAATGGAATTCAATATTAAATAAAATATATTCAATTTATTATGAATAATCATAATAATTTTATTTATTTAGCATATGCTAATAATTAATACAAGTTATTATTGATAAAATAATAAAAAAAATAAAATCGAAAAATGACTGCTGTGGAAATGAGATTTTTACGTGGGGTATGTGGTGTAAATAGGAGAGATCGGGTACGAAATAGATTAGTGTATGATGAGTGTGAAATTGAAAAAAATGTTGTAGCAAAAGTTGCCGTGTTAGTCAGTTAAGATGGTTCGGACATGTTGAGCGAATGTCTAATAAACGTTTGGTTAAAAAGATTTATTTGAATGATTTTGATGGTATACGTTTGCGTGGACGTCCGATGAGTAGTTGGAGTAGTATGATTGAGAGTGTTTTGCGTGAGCGAAAGTTTCCAAGTAGTAAAAATGAAAGTGCATGTATGAGAGGAATTATGAATGTGGATGAAGCGAAAGTTGCTTGTTTGGATAGGAATGTTTAGAGGCGACTAATTTCGGAATGATAAAAAGAGTTTGTGCCACACCCTTTTGTGTACATGGCGTGATTGGGTATGTATGTATTATTGATATGTAAATGTAAATGAACAATAAAATAAATTTACAAGATTTCTTTCAACTTTCGTTTGAAAGATATTAATAAATCAGGCATTTTTTTTATATCTGTTGATAAGTTATTATACGTATTTAAACCACTAACAAATATAGACTGACTTATCGAAGCTTATTAGTTTTCGATATATATAATTGCTGAGTTTGACGAGTACAATAATTATGTGTCTCGTACACGTATTTTATATTGATTGCCTAAATATATTGGCAATTTATTTGTTAACATTTTGTGAATAAAAATTAGTACATTTTAGTTGACAAATTTTTTAATATCTCTAAAATATGGTTCAATGCTTATTAGTCTACCACACTCTCTCATAGCACAATTTTGAAGTTTATTAATATCTTTATTTTTATATATATAAAAAAAAATTATAGAGCAGTAAGTAAAATGTGGTAAAATGATAGTATTATATATTGCAAACGTACTCCAGACGGATAACTGTAAAGCAATTTTTAATAAGTAACTAATTTTCTTAGCAATTATTTTTACAAATATATTGAACATAACTTTTAAATTTTAATGTTTTTTAATTTTATTTATCTTAGATATTTTAATTTAATATTGGGTTGATGCATAATTATCAGGCGTTTGTTAATAAAAATTGCTGTTTTGTTTAATTTTTTTAATAAAAAGAACCGTGACTTCCTTGCGCGTGGAACGACCGTCTTCCAAGCAAATGGGAAGCAGTTATTGAAGTAGATGGTGACTACGCTCCGAAATAATCATCTGAAAATGTTATTATTGAATTTTTCATAATAAATATTGTTTAAAAAACGCCTGATAATTATGCACCAAACCTATATTATTATTATAAGTAATATTTAAAGATGACAAATTATTAAAGAAATAGTTTACCCGAAAAAGCCTTCCCTAGAATCATCGGTGAACCGTTCGAAAAATGAAATTTTCTCCGAAACATATGATCCAGCTTTGGCCGTCCAACTTCTTAGCGAAGTTGTAAAAGCAATCTGCTGACCTGGATCGGTTTTTGTTGATGTATCTTCTTCTTCTTCTTCTTCTTCTTCTTCTTCGCTTTCCGACGACGTATTTTTCAGCGTTTCCGAAAAATCGTCAGACGTTAGTTTTTCCAAGCTAGACAAGGTACCATAGCGTCTTAGAGCTTGATTACAATTTTCTAATGCTATATAGGGATGTTCGTTTTGTGGTGAATCATCTGGCGAGTCTTCGTAGTCTTTAACAAGATCTAAATTTGTTACCTAAAAAAAAATATAATTATTAAATATCTAGTTTCTTTTTTAAATACATACACAAATATATTTCATCAATACACACATACATAAAGAATCGCTCTAAATAACCTTACACAAATTTCAATTATTTTATTTAGATAATAATATATATATATTGCAACTTTTACAGCAACTTTTTTTTTAAATTTACACTAATCATACACTAATCTATTTCATTTTTCTTTTATGCTGTTGCAGCCAAACTCAGCATTCACTATCATTCATATCTTATAGTTGATCTGATAGCTAAAGCCAACCACCAGACACACACACACACACACACACATTAGCATAAATAATTAATTATTGCCGCTTACAATTTTTCTTTTTAACGGACTATTCGTGACATCGTTGCTACAGCTAAATTTTCCCGAAAACGTATGATTGACGGTGGTTTGATCGGGTGTGGGTGGCATAACAGCAATTTTCGGTACGAGTTTCGGTGCGAATGGATCTAACTTAACAAAACTAGTAGTTGGATTAATGGCGGCTAGTCCCATCAACATTAACGAACCCCATTCGTTCTCTTCTTCCTCCGTTATACCTGCAGAGATTGTGTAAAAAGCGCCTAAGTATTTAGAGATTGAAAATTTTACTTACAAGTATTTGTAAGCGGGACATGTAACCGATAACTAGTAGTATCAAGAATTATATTTTAATATTGATTTTCCTTCTTTAACCGGTTTTTTTTATATTCTAAACCGGTTTTAATTGTTTAATTTTATAAAATAAGACAATGTAAACAATATATATACACAGGGTGTTTGTGGTCCTGTATCCTTTTAGTAAAAATTCTCTCATAAGCGGGAAATAATGATTCTTTTAGTTTTATACATTAAACGATTAATTTGATTTAAACTCTACTGAAGTACTTTTAAATAAAAGTGGGTATATTATGAAAAATGTACTCCTTTAAAAAATATTAGAACTGTTTTTAGCATTGTTTATATTTCAAAATGTTAAAAAGTATTTAATTTATACAAATAGTTTATATTTGGTTTATAGTAAAAGAAAAAATTAATATTGAAATTATGACTACTTTTAACTAAAAGTGTTCTTAAAGTGTCTATGAATATGAGCCCCTGTGTTTTGAATAATTTTTTATCAAACTATTCTACTTTAATCATAAATGAAGAAAATAAATTTTACGTATCAGATAATCTATAACTAACGCACTTATTTATTGAATTTACATAATTTATTAAGTTAAAAAATTCTATTTCAGTAAAATGAACGGCTGTGCCTTATTGATATTAAATATTTAGGTTTTAGTTCTGTATTAATATTTATTAATAATCAACATTTCGACGAACTGAAAAAAAGATATAAATGACATTTATAGTAAATAAACAAAACATAGAGACGAGTTGCTAGGTAACAAATAAGTAAACAAATTTTTAATTAAAGGAAGCCAAATTTTATTTATATCAATGCTTTCACACTGATTGATGTTATCTTTTTAAAATTTGGCTTCCTTTAATCAAAAATTTATAAATTTCATGATTTAGTTACTTATTTTGTTAGCTAATAACTTGTTTCCATGTTATGTTTATTTACTTGCATCTTTTTTCATGATAAAGACGCACGTTCAGTTCGTCGAAACGTTTTTTACTATGTTATATAAATACAAATACTTATAAAAAAAAGTACTTTAAATACTAGTATTTGAAAAAAAGAGATTATATTAAGTAATACTTAAGATACTTTTCTTATTATCTAAATAATATATTATCATTATACTATATAAAATATTTAACTTGATTAGCCGTAACTTTGTGATACATTTTGGAATAAGATAAATAAATAAAAATAACTTTGTTATATCATTTTAGTGATATAACAAAGTTATTTTTATTTTTTTATTTTATTACACTATATATTGAAAGATGTTAGAATAAAGAAGGGCTGATATATTTACCTGAATTGTTGTTGGTGATTTTGTTGTTATTTGTATTATTAGGGCACTTATTGTGAATCACATTATTGTTTGTGTGATGAATATTTAAATTTGGACTGTTTGTATTTGACAGGCACGTCTCGTGGCACTGTTTGCATACAGATACTTGTTCCGGTACGACCGGACTTGAGCGCACAGTTACCTAATTATAATTAATTATTAATTAATTATTATATACATATATATTAAAATGTCCGTAAAAAAAAAATTTCCAGTAAGGCTAAAATCGATAATTTTACGTCGAAACAACATCAGAAATAATAATCTTTGCTTGTTTTTACGAAAGTAACAAATTCCTCTACAAACACAAATAAAATTTTCAAAAAACGCGTGTTAATGCATACGCGATTTAAACAATATTTGTATTAACACGCGTTTTTAGAAAATTTCATTTGTGTCTGTATAGAGGAACCTGTTACTTTCGTAAAAACAAGCAAAAAATATTAAGTATTTCTGATGTATCAATGCAAAATTATCGGCCCATATTCTCACCTCATTTATAAAAGTGATTTTTGCCAAAAGCACTTTTGACGTTTACTTAAAATTATTTATTAAGCACTTTGTAATAGTTTATTTAAATTTTATAATCTCAAATATAATACAAATGATCAAAAATTGTAAAATTATTCATATTTGATCAAAAACAAAAGTAGAAACTTATTTTGAAATTAATGATAAAAGCACTTTTTCATGAAAAAGTGAGGTGGGAATACGGGCCATCGATTTTTGCCTTACTGGAAAAAAAATATATATATATATATATATATATATATATATATATATATATAGATGAATGCATTTTTATGTATATTGTAGAGTCCTGAAGAAGGCAATATGATTGCCGAAACGTTGGCATAAGAAGATAATAAAAATATTTAAGTATTAACTGAATTTCGTCTATTACTTATTATTTATTAAATTTTACCAATTAAATTTAATTAATATTAATGATACGCTTGAAGAAAAAAGCACTTTCTTAAAAACAAAAGAGATGAGAATACGGGTCATTGTTTTTCTCTACTCTAAAAATTGTACAGTTAAGAAATATTGTAATAACAAAAAAAAGGTTGTAGCACAAAAAACTTATATTGTATTCAGCAGGGTTGGATTGGCTCACTAGGGCATCGGACTTTCCCCGGTGGGCTATAACCGGCGATTATCAAAAAATTAAAATCGATCTCTGAGTTTTACAAAAATTTATTGAATGACAGTATATATAATATAAGGTTTTGGGTGTTTTGGGAACTTTAGCTAGGAATGTAAATGTTTCCAAAGAAGCCCGATTGAGTATATACAATGCAGTTTTGATGCCTACGTTAATGTATTGTAATTAATATTGGGTTTGGTTGCAAAAGCATAAACGGGAGAGATTGGGTACGAAATAGATTAGTGTATGATGAGTGTGAAATTGAAAAAAATGTTGTAGCAAATGTTGGTGTTAGTCAGTTAAGTTGGTTCGGACATGTAGAGCGAATGTCTAATGAACGTTTGGTTAAAAAGATTTATTTAAATGATTTTGATGGTATACGTTTGCGTGGACGTCCGATGAGTAGTTAGAGTGGTATGATTGAGAAAGTGGCTTGCGTGAGCGAAAGTTTCCAAGTAGTAGGAATAAAAAAGCATGTATAATGTGGATGAATGTTTGGATAGGAATGTTTGGAGGCGACTGATTTCGAGATGATGAAAAAAGTTTGTGCCACACCCTTTTGGGTACATGGCGTGATTGTGTATGTATGTATGTTTATTATAATAAAAACATAACGTATTTGAACAATTTTGAAATGTAAGATGGGCCTACCCTGCAACTAATTTTTTATCCAGTCCAACCCTGGTATTCAGTTACGTATAAATAATAATAATAAACGTATAATATTTCAATTCGAACTTAAATACTTTCTTATATATTTGTTTAATTTAAAGTAATTGATAAAAAACAAAAGAATTACCTGACTTTCAGTCGTGGTGCTTCTGGACGGACTTTGTTCATGATCAGAAAGAACTAATTCCTCGCATCTACTATCATCCCTATTAAACTCATGCTGCCGGGTCAATACACCATGTAAATTATCCGAATCGGTGCTCAAATCAATCAATTTTAATTCTTTCGTACGCTGCATCAATTCCTCCTCGGTCCATAGTTCCGGTTCCGGTTCGTAATCCGGAGTGTCAGAGCGGTTATTCCCTAACTGACCCTTCATCCACTGTTCTAAATGTATCGCACCTCCCTTGTTACTACTAGTCTTGCCCAGTTGTTTACATTTATGTTCTATGAGTTCGTCGATCTGTTTTTGCATTTCGGATGACATAGAACTGTTTATACGTCGCTGTCCCTGAAAATATAGGGGAACGATGAGTTAGGTCGGGTGGTTTATGCCAAACTTTGTTCTAGCCTAGTTTAAAGTTGAAGTTAGTTACGAAAGATACCTTAGAAGTTACCAATTTTCAACTTTAAGACTATAACTAATATCAAAATTGTTTTGCTCAAACGCAGCGAGCATTATAAGATATAACAGTTCATTTGTTCTACAAGATAATATATTTTTTTTATATGAAAGGTTGAAATAGTTTTGATTATACTAAAAAAAAAATAAATGGTGGTGTGGTTTTTAATGATTTTAATCTCCAATTATTTCTAATAGCTGTTAAGACTTAGAACAAGTTGTTTGCATAAACACCTCATTTGTTTAAGATTAAGACAAGGACTTAAGACTATGATTAATTAAGATTAACATTAAAGCAAAGTTTTTTATATAAAAAACCGCGGTTACTAATTTACACCAATGTAATATGTAAATTTACGGACGTTACAAATTTTTTTTTTAGATAATATCAATATAAAATACTTACATTTTATGTAAGCTTACTTACTTTTCCGGTAAAAACATACATAATATGGTAAATTAATTATTTTACTTAAAATTACAAAATTATATTATTTTTATAAAAAATTTATGTAAACCAGCAGTTTTGCTGACATAATATATTTTTATGGTTTTTATTAAAAATGGCAATTTTATATATATGCCGTATCAGGTTTCCGGAATTGGCTCCGCGTTGTCTGTTGTCGATTTTGGTGACGATCTTCTAACTCAAAGCAGAACAAAAGCACTACAAAGAACAAAAGCACTACGCGGAGCCAATCCCGGAAACCCGATACGGCATATAACGCCCACGGAATTCTAAAGCAAAACATATATATATATATATATATATATGTATGTATATATATATATATATGTATATATATATATATATATATATATATGTATGTATATATATATATATATATATATATATATATACATACATATATATATATATATATATATATATATATATATATATATATGTATATATATATATATATATATATATATATATATATATATATATATATATATATATATATATTGTCAGTACAATTAACATTTAAAAATAACAGTTAAAGAATTATTGATACCAACATATTTTTAATTTAATATCAATTTGAGAAAAATAAATTTCTTCAGCTAGTTTTTTTCTATGATATCATAACCAAATAACTATTGTCAATCATTAACATTAGTTGCTAGAAATTAGAATAGGTATCATAGTTCTTTTAAAGGTTTTCGCCAAATGATTATTTGAAAGGAGTTAGAGGCGCAGCAGAGGATAGTAAGAATTTTTGATTTGCCATTCTATTATTTTTACCAATAAACAAATGAAATGAACATTAATTTAAATTAGTTTGTGCGTGAATCAATATGATGAAGCGTTATGAATCCAAAAGACTCTATGAAAAAAAAATTGTGTTTCTAGGATACACTGTAAAAAATCAGTGTAAATTTACATTGACAATCATAGTAATTTTTATTGTAATTTATAAATTATTAGTATATTTACAAAAAAAAATTTGTAATGTAAATTTACACGTAAAGTATAATGTAAAATGTATGTATAATGTAAATTTATAGTAAAAATGACGTAATAAGTATGTAAAATTGCTTACTTTCTGCAAATTGCATCACATACTTAATGTACAATTACATATTGTCGGTATAACTTCTTAAATTATATGTACAGCTTGCACATTAATATCTGTAATAATTGTAAAAAAACATCCTTTATGTAAATTTCCAAATGTATGTACTTATGCCAACAATAATATTACAAAACTAAACAAATTTTCCTTATTTATGGAAAAATTCCCGACAACAAATTTATTGAAGTTCTATAAATTTATTATATTACATATAAATAATTATTTATTAAATTACAGCAGTTGAACTAATTATATCTAGAAATATTAGACATCATAGTGTCTTATGGTTTGTAGGTAAAATTACATAATTTTTGTTTTAGAATGCAGTAGAATTTAAAATCGATGCTTTTTTTGCCAGACTTTAGTTAAAGTGTTTATTATAAAATCGGCCGTTAATTTAACAAAAACATTTTTATATTTTTTTTTCATTTTGCATAATAACATTGAATATATAATCTTATTATTATTATTCATTATTATTCAACTTATTATTATTATTTATTCAATGATAATAACAAAAAAAAATAAGTTTCTTATGTATGCTAAAACGTTATTAAATAATTACCAGTTAGTTCATTCTAAAACAGTTAATGTATTAATAACGTTTTTTTCAATTTGGGTAAAGTAAGTTTGCTGATATTTAATGTAGTGTAATACTGCCTTTAAGTTTGTTTTTTAACAGAGCCGTATTAAATGAAAATTGAAGCAAATCAAAAAAGTCTTGACTATCCCATTGTGCACCCTTCAAAATAGAATTGAAACTATAGAAAAAAATGAGGTGCATAAAACCAAAAATAAAATAAAAACCCATTATTGTAACTAATAGGTTTATTTGTAAATATATTTCGTATATAAATTATTAATACAACAATATAAATTATTTATCTATTTTTATAATTGTTGTTACTGTTTACAAGGTACCAAGGTAGTTGTATAAAAATTAATCTTAATTTTTTCTTTTTATATATCATAATTCTCTCATCATTAGTTAATTTTTTTTTTCTATAATATGAAAGGTACTTTTTAGGCAGTCATTTTAGAAAAATCATTTTGATAATAAGAGAAAATAGGCTTGCACATTACAATTAATTGGCACACGAATTAATTAGGTTTGTTTTTTTTTTTTTAATAAAATAATTAGTGATAGCTTTAGCAAAAATAGGTATATCTAAGAATTTGTACATAGTATGTCTAAAACGTTTTCTTCTAAATTAAATCATAAAACATTTATAATTATATGGCTAATAGTGCTAAAACTACAGTAAACTTTATATTAAACATTGATAAGTGAATTTGCAATATTGTTAAAAAATTAATTTGAGAAATATTTTGTGCAGCAGCACACAGAAGCTTTGAAATACACAGCCATTATAAAGTTCTTGTCATAAATTTTCTGTACACGAATACTTTTATGTGGACTTAACAAATTTTTAATTTTTTTATATATTTTTCTACATTTTTTCAAAATGTGTCCAAAAAAAATTTAGTTTCTATAATTTAAATTAAATAATTAAAAAAAATTTAAATTTTCATGATCTAAAATAAAAATTTTGTTTAATTATTGTATGAAAACGATGTTTCGGCGAAACGGAACGTTCGTCTTCATCAGGTCAAAAATGTATCAATGATATTAAAGTAAATAACAGTATGTAGCAACAAGTTACTAGGTAACGTATAAGTAACTAGATAGATTTTTAATTAATGGAAGCCAAATTTTATAAAACTCAGTGCCCCTTCACAGTGATTCATATATATTTTTTATAAATTTATATTATTTCTCTTATCAATCTGTTGCTAATATTAATTGGTCTAGCAATTATTACTGTATCTTTAAATTTTACACCATGAAGATATTCTAAAGCATGTTTAGCAATAGCAGATTTATCTGAATGATTTAGACAAATTGAACTTTTATGTTCTGTTAATTTAGTAGAAACAGTTCTACCTGTCTGTCCAATATAAACCTTACTGCATTCACCCGAAGATTAAAAAGAATAATATCTTTTGCACTCTTCAACATGCGTTGCAATTTTATGTGTGGAAAGTACTAAACTTTAATATGTTTTCCTTGCTAAATATCTAGTTACTTATTTGTTATGTTTAATAACTTGTTTCTATGCTCTGTTTATTTACTATAAATATCATTTGTATCAAGACGGACGTTGAATTCGTCGAAACGTCGATTATTAATTAATATTAATACGTAACTTAAATCTAAAGCCGTTTTATTTAAAATATATAAAAAAAATCTAAAAAATATTTTTTATGCAAATATTAGTTTTTTTTAGTTAATATATAAGATAATAATAAAATAAACATTTTACATGTTAAGTCCCCATTTAAAACTATTTTTTTTTGTTACATGAATAAACTACACTTAGCTAAAATAAAATTAATAAAATATTTTGCTAAATTATTTTTACTAAATTACATATTTAATAACTTGTTTTTTTACAATTTACAAATTGAATTTATCATATTTAGAAAACTAGTATGCATAAATACTTTACAACGTACGTATCAGAAACATTTTAGACACACTATATAAGGCAAAAATATTTACGCTAAAATTCGTTTCTATCTTCGACCAAGGGTATAGCAAGGGAGACGCACCATAAGGGTTGAAAATTTGTCGAAAGATGTATAAGTACATAAGGTTCAAAATAGCTATAGTATTTAACGTCAAAAATCATGTGTTTTTAGGACATCGACTACCTAAATAATATTTTACATAGTTGGTCAAATATGTACAGTTTATGTTTTTAATTTATGAAAATTTGTGAATTTATAATTTGTTTAAATTATTTAAAATAAGTAACACATAAAAAATATGATTTTGTGTGCAATTTTATTAAATTATATATATACTTATATATATATATATATATATATATATATATATATATATATATATATATATATATGGAAATTTGTTGCTCCCACTCGCCAAAATCACTCCAAATAAATAAAAAAAAATGTCCATACACTTCCCAGACCTGTCAGAAGATATTTGCCCGTGCCTATTGAAGGCTCAAAATTTGCATTTAGCTCAAATGGGAAAATCGCCTTTTTAGATATTTTGGGATATAACTTTGATTGTATTTACTTTAAAAATATTTCAAAATAATTACCAAAAAGCTAATGAAATATGCTTTTTAGTAGTCTAAAATTCATGCAATTCCGATGATTATTAACGGAGTGGTGTGAATTTGAAAAATATGATTTCTGACTCAGAAAAAAGCTATAATGATTAATGATTATTAATTTCTGACTCAAAAAAAGCTATAATGATTAATAATTATTAATCATTATAACTTTTTTCTGAGTCAGAAATTATATTTTTCAAAATCACACCACTCCGTTAATAGTCATCGAAATTGTATGACTACTAAAAAACATATTTCATTAGTTTTTTGGTGATTATTTTGAAATATTTTTAAAACAAATACAATAAAAGTTATATCCTAAAATGTCTAAAAAAAGCGATTTCCCCATTTAAGCTAAATGCAAAATTTTGAGCCTTCAACAGGCACGAGTTAATATCATCTGACAGGTCTGGGAAGTGTATGGACATTTTTTTTTATTTATTTGGAGTAATTTTTACGGGTGGGAGCAACAAATTTCCGACTTTGTTAAATAAATATCTATTATAAACTTGAAAATGTATGTTTTTCGTTAATTTTTACAAATTACATTAAATATTTGACTAACTATAAAAAAACCATATATTACCTGGTCAATACTCTAAAATCAGCTGATAGAAGCAACCGATTTTAAACCTTAATTACTATAAATTTTTCGACAATTTTTCCAAAGAATAGGCATAATCTGTTTTTTCTCTATACCGACACTATAAAAAAATCATTAAAAATTTACATTAATAATTATAGTAAAATTACAAAATTAAAACAAAAAATATAGTAAAATTATACACATACATACACAATCAAACTATGGCACAAACTCTTTCCACCAAACATTCATTAGACATTCGCTCAAGCTTATCTTAAAATCTTAACTGACAGACACCAAACTTTTGCAACAACATTTTTTTTTTTTAATTTCACACTCATAATACCACTAATCTATTTCGTACCCGATTCCTCCTAGTTACAACACATTTCGGCAGCAGTTATTTTTCGTTTTATGCTCTTGCAGCCAAACATTCATTATCATACATCAACGTAGGCACCGAAACAGCATTGTAAATACTAATACATAGTAAAATTACATATATACATAATCACGCCATATACCCAAAAGGATGTGGCACAAACTCTTTCCACTATCCCGAAATTAGTTTTCTTCAAACATCCCTATCCAGACAAGCAACTTTAGCTTTATCTACATTCATAATTCCTCTCATACATGCTTTTTTCTATTCCTACTATTTGGAAACTTTCGCTCAAGCTAACCACTCTCAAACAATACCATTTCAATTATTCATCGGACGTCCACGCAAACGTATAGCTTAAAAAAAAAATACTTAAAATTTGTAAAATTATATACATACATACACAATCACGCCATGTACCCAAAAGGATGTGGCACGAACTCTTTTCATCATTCCGAAATCAGTCGCCTTTAAACATTCCTATCCAAACAAGCAACTTTTGCTTTATCTACATTTATAATTCCTCTCATACATGCTCTTCTATTCCTACTACTTGGAAACTTTTGCTCACGCAAAACACTCTCAATCATATCACTCCAACTACTCATCGGACATCCACGCAAATGAATACCATCAAAATCATTCAAATAAATCTTTTTAACCAAACGTTCATTAGACGCATTCGCTCAACATGACCGAACCATCTTAACTGACTAACACAGCAACTTTTGCTACAACATTTTTTCGCAATTTCACACTCATCATACACTAATCGTATTTCGTACCCGATCTCTTCTATTTACACCACATACCCCAAGTAAAAATCTCATTTCCACAGCAGTCATTTTCCGTTTATGCTTTTGCAACCAAACCCAACATTCATTACCATACATCAACGTAGGCACCAAAACTGCATTGTAAAATTACCATAATTATAATATAAATTTACATTGATTATTTACCGTGTAGTCTTTATAGTTTCTATCCTAACGTAAAATCATCAAGATCTTCATCATTTTCATCAAAATGATTAATACTAATACATCTCAAATCATGCTCAAAATAGGTCATTTCCCAAAACTCATCATAGAAACTTAACAAATCTTCAGGATTAGACAGTACGGCATCGGAGGACTCATCTTCTTCTTCCTCCTCCTGTTCGGAGGAAGAAGAAGATACAATTTCCGAAGGAGTAAGTATAGCCGATGGAGTAGGTGGTTCTTCAGGACAATTAGCCGAAGCAGTATTCAAGCTAGAAGCCTTAAAGTCATTGTCGGATGATGCACAACCGCTCGGTGTGACTTTAGCGCTAGGCGTTTCCGGTGTGATTGGGAGAAGGGGTAGGTGTTGGGGTAGGGGTAGGAGTGATGCCGGACGTCGTATGGGTAGTGGTGTGGTGGCGCTAGTAGCGAGGAGACGCACCTGCCGACGCATGGACAGTTGTGAGTGTGATGTATTGTCAGCGGATTGCAGTGTTGCCACGGATGAGGTGATGGGTACATCGGGTGAATCTAGCGGGCTGCTCAATGAACTGCCGTCCATGCCGCTGTTCACGTGGTATCTGTGTGCAGAGATATAATAACACCCCCCCACACACCAACAAACGGACAAGCTATGCCCAACCATTCAAGAGAGACAACCAAATTTTTTCATATTATGTACAAGAGATTTTTAATGTTTTTTCAACGCCAAGTTTACAGCCCGGTTGTACAAAGCATTGTTGCCTTAATCAATTAGTTAACTCAGTGATGGTGAACCTTTTGAGCTCGGTGTGTCAAAATTTCGAAAAATCGAAACATAATTTTCGTGGCGTGTCACAAATCACAAAAGTAAAGACTAAAAAAAAAAATAGAAATATTTATAATTTTTGTAAGTTAATTATTTGTTTAATGCCATTTAAAATACAAAAACCAAAATTATGAAACCAATAATTTACATTTAGAGACTTGTTTTACATATTTCATATTTCATATATTTTTTATCTTGAGTTTGCGTGGTAGCACTGACACGCGTGTCATAGGTTTGCCATCACTGAGTTAACTAGATTATTAGATTGTCAATTGTCTTCGAACCTCCTCATTTATTGAGGGTTGCAAGTTTGTAAGTTTGTAAGTTTGCAACATATTCAAATTACATATTTTTCTATTTTAAAAAAAAAATCTATCTACTTTTAACATAAGACATGTTACATAAACTAACACTATTTTTTAACACTTTGACTGCAAGAAAAAAGTGGTATAGCGTTTGGTACGGTGTCTGTAACATTTTCAAAAAAAATAAAAAATTGTATAGAAATCCTTCATATAGCCTCTAGATGACGAATCTGAACTTAGTTTATGTGGGTTTAATCAGTTTTAATGAAATTTTTAGGATAAATTTGTCTAGTACTCAAGATGGTTATGCGGTTTTATTTTTTTCCAGTGATGCCAACTTTCCGAGAAAAAAATTACTAAATTTTATAAAAATTTATATTGGCTACGTTATTTATCCGATTTTGATCAAATTTTCATAAAAGATTTTCCTAATGCTCCCATTAATTATATAATTTTATTAATATCCAGTGTTGCCAACTTTCCGAGAAAAAAATTACTAAAATTTTAAAAAATTTATTATGGCCATGTTATTTAACCGATTTTACTCAAATTTTCACAAAAGATTCTCCTAATATTCATATAATTTATGTAATTTTAACAAAATACAGTGTTGGCAACTTTCCGAGAAAAAAGTTACTAAAATTCATTGTGGCTACATTATTTAATCGATTTTGATCAAATTTTCAGAAAAGTTTCTTCTAGTGCCTACATAAATTATAATATTATTAAAATACAGTGTTGCCAACTTTCCGAGAAATGTCAAAGTGGTCTATATATGGGTTTACCCATATACTTCTAATCTTGTTAACATAAAATTCATTAAAATAGTAAAAAATTATGATACAGCTTTTTTGATTTATATTTCATTTTTCAGGGTCAGTGTCTCAAGAATGCAATCAAATATTTGCAATTTATAAACGGGATTATAAAATGAGAGTTTTCATTTGGAAAAAAAATTGATTTATAATGTTTTTTGAACTCTAAGTTAACAGCAACATTTTTAATAGTTTTAACTTATACTTATATGACAAAGTAGCCCAAAGCTTTCTTAATAAGACTCCGTTTATAAATTACAAATATTTAATTGCATTCTTGAGATACTGACCCTGAAAAATTAAGAAAGTTGAACTAAAGTAAAATGTTTTTAATGTATCATAATTTTTTACTACTTTAAAGAATTTTACGTTAAAAATAGTGTTAGTTTATGTAATATCTGTTATATTTTTATTGTATCAAAATAGAAAAATATGTAATTTGAATATGTTGTTATTTGCACGAAGCATTGATAAGCGCTTTATAAGTTAATCAATTTGTTAACTTGCAAACTAATCAATGAATGATACGGTTCGAAAACAATTGACAATCTAGTCGTCCAGTTAACTTATCGTTTAAGTTAACAAAATTTTGTACAACCAGGCTTAAAGTTAATAATAATTGGAAATAAAGTTTAAAATGTCAACAATTTAGTATTTGATATTATCTTTTAAAATTCACAAATGTTTGCTACATTTGTATTTTTTTTTAGATTCTCTTGTATATAAACAAAACAAAAACATTTATTTATATTATAGCATATGCTGTTATTTGTGAGGGGCAAGGATGAGTGTATTTGTGCTGATTACATTTAAATACATATATTTTTAATTTTATTTATTATTTTTTTAATACGAGAATATCTTCTACATCTTACTAATTATCTGTAATTTTTTTAAACTGTTTCATAAAAAAAATATTCATATTAAATTAACAGATTATTTGCATGAGTTAGATTTTTTTATGGGCAACATAATTAAATTTCAGTATACAGGAACATGTCATATCACTGTAAAAAAATTTATGTAATTTTTATAGAAAGTGTAGTGTTACGTAAATAATCACAGTAAAATTACAAAATTACATAACTTTCAGATATATTTTTACAGTGTAGTCATTATGTAATGGTCAAAATATCTACTCAATTTGTATAATTTCTGATTTTAAAATAACAGTGTATAATAACTGTTTTAATGATATTATAATGTAATATGTGAGTGTATTATTACACAGATTTAAAGAAAACTGTTTAGAATTTGATGTGTAAAATCATTCTACTGAAATCTAATTGAGTTGCCCTTATTAATAATTGCGGTAAGTCTATTCTCTCTAAGATAATAATATGAAACTAAATATAAATATAATATTTAACTAAATATTAATCTAAATTTTTATCATTCATGCGTAGTTATAGTTATTACTAATCATTTATGTGAAAATATAATGTTTGGTAGCATGTGTCCACTTAGTTGCGAGACTAAGAAACGCTAATCGTGCCTAATAGCGCGACTAAGTTGACGCATACTACCATCCAATAGTTTTTTCTAAATTCTAAAGATGTAAGAAATATTCTAAACTTTACTAATACTACCAAATAACAACTAAACTAATAAAACTATAAGCAAATTTAGCTAATTAGATAATTGAAAGTGTGACTTACAATTGTCGTTGAAGTAGATTCTGCCAAACAGCTTTCAGCTCCATAGTTGGAGCACGGAGCACAACACACCGTTTACCGGCACTTTTTCGCGGAGTTCTTGTCAGATCAGGTCCGCAATGTGCTGTTGGACTTTGAGCATTTCTACCACCAGGATCTACTGTTATCCTAAATTCAGTCGCTAGAAAAAAAAATTTTTTTGATTAAAATTAGTCATTTTTTCTAGACAACAAATATTCAGCCAAATTAAATAGCCGAATTATGGACTATTCGGTCGGATAATAAATTTATTATTGAAAAAAATTATACATATAGTGGCGACAAGATAAAAAGTTAAGGACGTCATCAATTTTTGTCAGTAGGCAAATAACGTCACACACTACTATGATTATATGAGCTTCTCGCGTACAGCAGACAGGAGCATTAATGGCCCATTATTTTCCTTTTCTTGTTCAAAATATGTAATTAAATTGCCAACTAACTGTTGACATCGCCTAAACCATCTTTTTGCCATAATAAATTACAAAAATACACATTCAAAATATAACGTCAAATGAACTAATATAAACGTACTGTGACTTTTGACACTGAAAATCAATGCTGCCAAATATAACTAAAATAAATAAGTTGATTTTGATAAAAAAATTCAATAATATACGATATATTTATATATATTACATTTTAATTTGATTAAAATAACATACGTAAATAGTTTCAAGAAGATTTAGTTCATTATATGTAGAATAGAATAAAATTAATTTTGTTCATTAGTGAGTTTCATGTTGTTAAGTTTTATCACGTGATTATGACGTACCTATCTTTTTATCTTGTCGCGACTATAACACAATCACGCCATGTATCCAAAAGGGTGTGGCATAAACTTTTTCCACCATCCTGAAATCAGCTTCCTCCAATCATCCCTATCCAGACAAGCAACTTTAGCGGCATCCACTTTCATAATTCCTCTCATACATGCTCTTCTATTCTTATTACTAGGAAACTTTTGCTCACGCAAGCCACTCGCTCAATCATACCACTCAAACTACTCATCGGACGTCCACGCAAACGTATAGCTTCAAAATCATTCATATACATTTTTTTTAACCAAACGTTTTAAAATTATAAATAACAAGAAATAAATAGACTGTAGGATTAAATTTTGTATACATTTTAATTAAAAAATCGATGATTCGACGTACTCTAAGTACATCATTATCAGTAAAAAATTATACAAATAAATATTAAAAAAAAAATTTTATATTTTTTTTATATTACTTTTTTGTATAACATTTTTCTTGATGATAATATAGGTAGAGTACGTCGAAACGTCGATTTTTAATTAAAATATAAAACTTAATCCTAAGGCCTAACAACTGATTTTTAAATTAAATTATGAAATTTAATTTTGTGCCAAATAATAAATAAAAAATAAATTAAATAAAACGGCTTTAAATTCTGGATTCATATTTATTAATAATTGACATTTACCGTAAATAACATAAAATAGAAATAAGTTACTATGTAACAAATAAGTAACTAATTTTTATGATCTAGTTACTTATTTGTTAGCTAGTAACTTGTTTTTATGTTCTGTTATCTACTGTAAATGTCATTTGTATCATTTTTTTTCTGATAAAAACGCACGTTGAGTTCGTCCAAACGTCGGTTATTAATAAAAATTAATACAAAACTTAAACCTGAAACCGTTTTATTCTAATATAATAAGTTCTAAAACTTTTTTACTATCAAAGTAAAATATTTTTCAGAACTCATAAAAACTGTTTTAGGATAAAAATCTGTTTAATTATTTTATAGAAACGACGTTTCGACGAAACTGAACGCACATTAATAAATTTTGAGCTGATAAAGACGACCGTTCAATTTCGTCAAAACGTCGTTTTTATAAAAAAAATTAAACAGATTTTTATCCTGTAACAGTTTTTATATTTTTTACTATGTTACAAAAATATATATATTTCTTGTATAACTTTCCACATTTTATCTACAGTATTAATGAAAATTTACAAATTGAAATTACATACATACATACATACACAATCACGCCATGTACCCAAAAGGGTGTGGCACAAACTCTTTTTATCATTCCAAAATCAATCGCCTCCAAACATTCCTATCCAAACGAACAACTTTCGCTTCATCCACATTCATAATTCCTCTCATACATGCTCTTTTATTCCTACTACTTGGAAACTTTCGCTCACGCAAAACACTTTCAACTACTCATCGGACGTCCACGCAAACGTATACCATCAAAAACATTCAAATAAATCTTTTTAACCAAACGTTCATTAGACATTCGCTCAACATGTCCGAACCATCTTAACTGACTAACACCAACTTTTGCTACAACATTTTTTTCAATTTCACATTCATCATACACTAATCGTATTTCGTACCCGATCTCTCCTATTTACACCACATACCCCACGTAAAAATCTCATTTCCACAGCAATCATTTTCCGTTTATGCTTTTGCAACCAAATCCAACATTCACTACCCTATACATCAACGTAGGCACCAAAACTGCATTGTATATACTCAAACGGGCTTCTTTGGAAACATTTACATTCCTACCTTTTTTCCTAACGTTGAAATAGATTTCCGTAATATGTGACAAGGGCAGTGGTTCCTCTGTTATAAATAATACTCTATCTCTAGATACTTTGGCAAAAAGAATTAGGTCGCTAAATAGTAATGCCCAATAGGTTCGTATCGTTCGGCCTTCCACTCTACTCAGATCACCACCAAAGATCCATTGTCTACCTGGCTTGCTTAATACAAATGGCTGCAAAAGTCAACAATTATTATTATTATTCAAGTTTAAAAAACCGATTTTTTTTTTTTAATTTAATATTTCTTTTATTTTCGGTTATATAAATCATTATAGTAATAGAAATTTATTATTTTAAATTACACAAGAAACTGCAAGAAAATTTATCTAGCTTAGATAATAGATATTAAAATTTTTATTTATCTAAATAACTTTTTTTTTAATTTAGATAAATTTCGACACTGATTATTGCTAATAATAATATTTCTATTATAAAAGAATATTATTAATAAATAATTTTACAAAAATTCGGTTTCATATATTTAAAAAATATACAAAATTAATACTTACCTTACATTTAGTAAAAACTAATCTATTTTCTAAGTCTTGTACAGAAAGTAAAGGTCGTCCTTCACCTACAGGCTCCATAAGACCTGCTTCGGCTGTAATTTCTCTATAAACTGCCTGCAAATTTGTAAAAAATTATTTATTAAAATTTACTATATCTGTTTGAGTTGTTTGAATATACATTGCTGTATTTTCAACAGAAATAAATTAATTTTTATTATTATTATTATTATTGGAAAAATAGTCGAATGTTAATATTTAATAAAAAATTAATAATTGACGGAATAGTGATTGCCGAAACGTTGGCTTAGTGGTTAATAAAAATATATAAAAGACTGAATTTTGTCAATTACTAATTTTTTATTATTATTATTAAATAAATTGAATTAATAGTAATATTTAGGCTTTCACGACCGCTAGCTATTGAATTTATAGAAATTTTTGGGCTGGTTTGCCGTGGTAGCAAACATTTCGTCAAAGCATTGAGAATGATATTTACGATGTATGACGAAACTTCTGCGACGAGAATAGATCGATTACTGTATACTAGTCCAGAAAATTCTATAAATTCAAATTGAAAGTAAATAAATAAAAATCTGTGAAGAAACTTGAGTAGCTGTTTACAATTATTTATAAACAATAAACATATATACATACATACACAATCAAGCCATGTACCCAAAAGGGTGTGGCACAAACTTTTTCATTATCCCGAAATCAGTCGCCTCCAAACATTCCTATCCAAACAAGCAACTTTCGCTTTATCTACATTCATAATTCCTCTCATACATGCTCTTTTATTCCTACTACTTTTGCTTACACAAAATATTATCAATCATACCACTTTAACTACTCATCGGACGTCCACGCAAACGTATAGACCGAACCATTTTAACTGACTAATACCAATTTTTGCTACAACAGTTTTTTCAAATTCCCACTGATCATACACTAATCTATTTCGTACCCGATTTCTTCTATTTACACTACATACCCCACGTAAAAATCTCATTTCCACAGCAGTCATTTTCCGTTTATGCTTTTGCAACCAAACCCAACATTCACTACCATACATCAACGTAGGCACCAAAACTGCATTGTATTTACTCAAAGGGGTTTCTTTGGAAACATTTACATTCCTAGCAAAAGTTCCCAAAGCACCCAAAACCTTACAACCAGCATTTATTCTCCTTTCAATTTCACGATCAAAACGGCCATCTCTAGACAGCAAACTACCCAAATACACAAATTTATCTACCTGCTCTAAACGTGCACCATCAATACATTACATTCAGTCATCAAGTCACCCTTCCCGAAAAACTAAAACTTTGCACTTATCAACTGATTCAACACAAGATTCATATCTTTACCAACAACATTAATTCTATCAATCATCCTTCTCAGTTGCTCTTCAGATTCAGCCAAAACAATCACGTCATCAGCATACGCTAAAGCAGGTACAACACAATCACCTATTTGTATACCATCATTACCACAGAAAGCTATTTTGTATTTATTTCTAAACAATAAAAATGTCTAAAAAACAAAATTCTCACCTGCATTTCATGCACAACTCTACTAATAGACTGATAATCTTCCTGATTCGATTTCGTATGACTTAAAATTGTACTCAATAATTTCAAAATATCTCTATAATGTTCGAGCGGCTTATGAATAAAACTCGTTATGTCGGGCCTGCGTCGCGGTATAGCTGGAGTTTGTAAAAATCTTACAAATTCCGAATTAGAATTTTTCGTTTTCGTCGCTAAGAGATAATCGGCCCGTTTCAAACCAGCAAAGTATCGCTTATACGCTGATAAAAGTTCACCTAATTTTAATTCGTACGTTTTTATTAATAGTTGAATTTGCGGATCGCCATCATCGTGCACTAAATTGTCGATTATGTCTTCTGTTATTCGTAGAATCTAAAAAAATAATAAAGAAAATTTTTTAGAATTATATTTTACATTACATACTAGTCATTGCTCAATTTGTTAAATAATTTTATTGGAATTAATTTAATAATTTTATGATTAAACTTATTTTGTATTCGATCAGATTAAAACCATGCCAGTTTAATTATACGTTGAATATGTGCGTATCAATATTTATAGTTAATTATAGGCACTAACAGAATATATATATATATATATATATATATATATATATATATACAGGGTGATTCAGGACTAGTGTAACAAACTTTAACAGCCAAAAATGTCATATGAACATAGGTCCTATTCCTTCTAGTTACCAAAATACAAGAGGTTGAAGTTCTATAAATAACACGAAATTTTCTAATTTTTGTAATCAAGATACTTTCGGAAAACAAGAGTTTTATTGAAAAGTCATACCTTATTTGTCATTACATTACATAATTTATAAATAAAAATCATATCTGCATATTCAGCAGTACTATAACCATCCATTATGAAACAAAAATACAATCAAAAGTATAACAATTTTTAATTAAGACAAATAAGGTATGACTTTTTAATAAAACTCTTGTTTTCCGAAAGTATCTTGATTACAAAAATTAGAAAATTTTGTGTTATTTATAGAAAACTTCAACCTCTTGTATTTTGGTAACTAGAAGGAATAAAACCTATGTTTATATGACATTTTTGGCTTAAAATGACTTCAGGAATAAGCTGTTAAAGTTTGTTACACTAGTCCTGAATCACCCTGTATATATATATTAGCAAAAGAAACTGTAGATCCATAATCTATAGTATTTTTTATTTTTTACCTACAATCTAAATATATTATAATATATAAGGGAAATAAAAATATTTCAAGATTTAGTTTTGTATTAATTTTAAAACATCTCCAATTTTAACTCAAAGCTAATTTAATACAGTGTTAGATAACTTTCATGTTAAAATATTTTTTACTCAAATTTAAGTATATTTTCATCAATAAACATATCTCCACCAAAAATGTTGAAATACAAAGTTATTATACAATTTTTGGTGGAGGTGCATTTATAAATTTTTCTCGTATTAACATATTATGATAAAAATGTATATCCAAAAAAATTCGGATATCCAAATATCCGATTTTTCGGATAATTTGAGTTCCAAATTCGATATACGGATATTTAATTGTATACATGATTTTTGAGACAGCATATATGATTCTTTAAACACGTTGGTTGGTATTACAAGCTCTGTTTTGAAATCTGTTTTAACTAATATCTGTTTTAAAACAATGCAATTGTTATAAGAGCAGGACTAAACAAGTGAATTAAAACCGACAGAAACTAAGCTATTGCATATAAAAACCTTTAGACACATTATAATATAGCTGAGTACTTTTATTTTTGAGACATATTGCATATATAATTTTGAGGTAAATTGAATATATGATAAATTATAATATTATTAAATTTCTTATCAGGTTTGTTATTGTTTTTAGCAATGACGCGTTTCGATTTTTCAGTCATCTTCAGATTTTCTGAGCTTGGTCTATGTTGTGGGTCGAGTGAACTGTTGTGGCTCGAGCCACAACACAGACCAAACTCAGAAAATCTGAAGATGACTGAAAAGTCGAAACGCGTCGTTGTTAAAAACAATAACGAACCTGATAGGGAATTTAATAACATTATAATTAATCATAACGCAGGTTCAGGACCCAAGAACAAAAGTTTATCTTTTGACATTAATATGCATATATGATTCTTTTAAATACATCGTATATAATTACCGTTTCACACTTATTTCGCATTTCGATGAAATAATAACGCTTGTAAAATGTTTTTTTAATATTCATTCCATTCAATAAACATTTAAGAAATGTATTATTTCTTTGCACGCGTATTATTTTAAAGAATAAATAGATTTTCTATAACCTCTCCGTTCACTTACTTCAATAATACAGCCTGCTTATATAGATATATTTTTTTAAAAACATGCATATGTATTTTTGTATAATGCGTGAAAAATCTATATCAAAATATAAAAACATATAGATTCAAATAGACTCGGATCTGATTGTTAAATTTGGATCCGAGATCCGGCTTAGAGATTTAAATCTAAGATTCGAATCCGAGATCCGAATAATTTTGGAACCGGTTTTAAAATTATCTGGATTCGGTTTTCAGAACCACGGCTTTGAACCGGAACTAAACCGAAAAAATCGTTATTTTACCGGAACGAAAACTGGGACTGAACCGAAAAAAAATATCGGTTTAACACAATATTTTAATAATTGGAGGTAATTTTCATTTTTTCTAATTATAAACAAATAAAAATTCTCAAGAATTTGTTACGTTAACATATGTTATTTTATTATTATATAATTAGAACATATACATAAAAATTATATAAGTTTCGAATAATAAATTATATTATTATTATATATATTATATACTTCTAATTATTATACCTTTAATTAATTAATAATTATTATTATTCATATTATATTATTGTAATCAATTTATGTAGTATACTTATTATAAAATTAGGAATAAAATGTTCTAAATTGTGGTAGAAAATAAGTTTTAATTCATATAAAAAACCGAAAAAAAAACGTTAATTTTGCCGAAACAAAAACCGGAACCGAACCGATATTATATATATATATATATATATAATTAAACCGGAACGAAAACCGGTTCAAAGCCCTGTCCAGAACTACTTAATAAGATAATATTTGACAAGTACCTCTTCAGAATTTTGAAAAAGTACGTGATGCTCTTGCGGCGTTATCAAATCTCTCCGCTCGGCTAATGCTGAGACGAAACGCGTCACAGCAAACTGCAACGCGGTTGCATACTGTTGCTCTTTATTTATTAATTGATACATTGAACGTCTTCTTGCTTCATCTTCTGTTGACGCTGGTTTCTAAAGACATTAACTAGATATTTATCCACTCTTCAAAACACACGCACACACACACACACACACACACACACAAACACACACAACACATCGAAATAATAGGTATAATTAAATAAATAAATAAAACAAAATAAAATAAAACAAAAATTTTATTTTCATCAAAAAAAAAATAACTGTTGTAAACAACAACAGATAACAAATAAATAAATGATTAAATAATAAGGATAAAACATAAAAATAATTAAACTAACGTATACAAAGAAGGTTTAAACTTAAAAACTAAAATATTTTACAAAAAAAAATTACAAATAAAATTAGTCAAAAAAATATTCTCATATGTTAGGTTTTATAAACGCGAGTTAAAATTTAACTCGAATTAAAATTATTAACTAGAGATTACTTTCAAACAGGAGAGTTAAATTAAACCCAGAGTTAAATACGAATTATGATAACTCGTCTATAATTTAAACGGGAATATTTTTGAATTTTTGATTTAAAAAATTATTATTATTTAAAAATATATTGTATATTAAAGCGAAAATTAATTTTCATTAACCAGAGGTAAAAATTCAAAATATCTTTTATAAAACGCATATAAATTTAATCCAGTATTAAATATCTCTTGTTCGTAAAACTGGGCTATATTGAATTTTCATTTATCTTAATAATTTTTTATAGAATACAAAAGCTAGTTATTTAACTTTTATTATATTATTGTATCAAAAAATCAAAACATATTGAGTCAACTTAATCGCGCAACTAAGCGCTATTAATAGCGTAAACATTTTCGTTAAAAATAACGGTTCATTAAATTGAAAATTTTTAGATTCCGTAAGAAATCTTTCTATGTATAATTGCAATAAAATTTCTTACGAAATCCAAGAATTTTCATTTTAACGAACCGTTATTTTGTAACGATAATGCTCTATGCATATAGGCATTAATAATTTTTGACTTATTTTCGTATTAAAAAAATGTAATAAAGTGTAGAACATATTAAAAACAATATATTAACAAAATTATAAAACAGAAATCAATAAATATGGCAAATAAAGACAAATATAATCAGAAAAATAAAAAAATTTCACATATTTTAAATATATATATACAATTTATAGATAACTACTGCATATCTAAAGAAAAACTATATTCTATAATTCTATACATAGTAACTAAGTTATCTATAATATCTATCAACATAAATATCTTGTTAACTCTGCTAAACTAAACAAATTTATTTATTATCAATATTCAAGGTAGAATTTCGAGGTATTTGAGTTAATTTTTGTGTATATAAGAGGTGTGGGGCGGGGGGTAAGTAGTGTATTTAAACATTAAATCAACCATAATATAGATACATAACATACACAGATACACAACAAAATATTTTGTTAACATAGTAAAAAAACCTTTCAGAACTCATTATATTAAAATAAACTGCCTTAGGTTCAAGATTTGTATTAATATGTATTTATAATCGATATTTCGATGAACTCATCGTACGCCTTCATCAGAAAAACATTTACAGTAAATAAATTGTCGAAATATCGATTATAACTAAATATTAATACAGAACTCTAGTCTAAAACAGTTTTACTAATAAACAATTCAGTTCAGAAATATTAAAAATCTTTTTCTGTAGAAAATATATCTTAAAGTAATTTTCCATAAGTTTTACCAGTAAAAATAAAAATAAAAAAAAACTTTTTAAAAACCACGCTTATATTTAAATGCACTAATTTTTTTTTTTAAAAGCGTGGAGCGCCAGGAAACTATAATTTTCGCAATGATAATTAAGCGCTCCACGCTTTTAAAAGAATTTATTAGTGCATTTAAATATAAGCGTGGTTTTTAAAAAGTTTTTTTTTATATATTTTTAAATATAAGCGTGGTTTTTAAAAAGTTTTTTTTATATATTTTATTATCTGCTTTTTAGTCTTGTCGTCTTGTCATATCTTGTAATCGGTTTTTTTTATATATAATATTGCGTTGTCTCCTGGAATAAAACTACATATAAAATTTCAGTGAGATCAGATGATAGAAAGTGGTCTAAAAATTGGTTACAAAATATGACTGGCCGTGACAACAACATGACAACAGTGTGAGCTAATATAAGCGTGGTAATAACAACATTTTGTAATTTTACTGTGAGAATTTACGTAACATTACATTTTTTATGAAAAATTACATTTCCAAAACATGTAAAATTATATAAATCTTTCCAGTGAAGATTTTGTGATATGACACAAACAAGAAATCAACTGACGATATATATAAAAGTGTCAGTTAACAAAATGTAAACAAACACTATTTTCGTCCTTTTATTTGTCCTGCATAACAAAACAATCCATGTATTAGGTATCTAGGCATATTATCTATCTATATTTATGGTTAATCTGATCTGTTTAAACAATAACGCCATTACCAACCTCAGACGTGAAGGTAACCTGTGGTAAATGTAGACGGCGTCTGCTTAAATCTACCGAAACGGTATTTGTCGAACAGCCAGTGGATGGCCGATGCTGTGTTTGAAAGGTGACCGATGGTATAGTGGCGTCCGAACCGTTCATCGCTTGCATACCAGGACGTGCTGTTGCGATACCGCCATTTTTCGATGAATTACGCCGAAAGATCTCCAGCGTTAATTGACTTCCGTAAGATCTGGAAAATTATACACATAATAAAAAAAATCTTTCAGAACTCATTATATATAAAGTAAAATGGGTTTAGGTTTAAGTTCTGTATTAATATTTATTAATACAATATCTATCTCAACGAACTCAACGTACGTCTTCATCAGGAAAAACTGATACAAATGATATTTACAGTAAATAAACAGAGCATGATCATGAAATTTATAGATTTTTAATTAATAGAAGCTAAATATTTCAGAACTCATTAAATAAAACTGTCTTAGGTTTAAGTTCTGTATTAATATATATATATAATAGACGTTTCGACAAACTCAACGTACGTCTTCATACAAATGACATTTATAGTAAATAAACAGAACATAGAAACAAGTTACTAGATGTACACAAAATAAGTAACAAGATCATAAAAATTTATAGATTTTTAATTAATGGAAGCTAAATATTTCAAAATTCATTATATTAAATAAAACGGCCATAGGTTCAAGTTCTGTATTATTATTTATTTATAAACGACGTTTCGACGAACTCAACGTACGTCTTCATCAGGAAAACTGATACAAATAATATTTATAGTAAATAACAGAACATAGAAACAAGTTACTAGACATAACAACATTAGTAACTAGATTATGAAATTTATAGATTTTTTTAATTAATGGAAGCTAAATCTTTCAGAACTAATAATAATATTAAATAAAACTATCTTACGTTCAAGTTCTGTATTAATATTTATTTATAATCGACGTTTCGACAAACTCAACGTACGTCTTCATCAAGAAAACTGATACAAATAATATTTATAGTAAACAACATAAGTAACTAGATCATGAAATATATAGATTTTTTTAATTAATGGAAGCTAAATCTTTCAGAATTAATTATATTAAATAAAACTGTCTTAGGTTTAAGTTTTGTATTAATATTTATTAATAATTGACGTACTCTACGTACTCAACGTACGTCTTCATCAGGAAAACTGATACAAATGACATTTATAGTAAATAACAGAACATAGAAACAAGTTACTAGACGTAACAAAATAAGTAACTAGATCATAATAAATTTGTATCAGTTTTCCTGATGAAGACGAGCGTTGAGTTTCGTCGAAACGTTGATTCAGTTTGATCTGAAAATTTTAATTTATTTGATCTATAACTTCATGTTCATAAGAAAAAACAACAAATAATTTAATTAAAAATTATTTAAATAATTTAATTTATTCATCAAGATAAATTAATGACGATTTAAGCAAAAACAAAATACTGCAACTTAATA
This sequence comes from Clivina fossor, assembly GCA_963966155.1. Taxonomy (NCBI): domain Eukaryota; kingdom Metazoa; phylum Arthropoda; class Insecta; order Coleoptera; family Carabidae; genus Clivina; species Clivina fossor. The sequence continues at coordinate 12,240,935 of OZ014564.1, read as the reverse complement.
TATAATACGCATACATACATACACAATTACGCCATGTACCCAAAAGGGTGTGGCACAAACTCTTTTCATGATCCCGAAATCAGTCGCCTCCAAACATTCCTATTCAAACAAGCAACTTTTGCTTCCTCATTTATAATTCCTCTCATACATGCTCTTTTATTCCTACTACTTGGAAACTTTCGCTCACGCAAGCCACTCTCTCAATCATACCACTCCAACTACTCATCGGACGTCCACGCAAACGTATACCATCAAAATCATTCAAATAAATCTTGTTAACCAAACGTTCATTAGACATTCGCTCAACATGTCCGAACCATCTTAACTGACTCTAACACGGGGCAACTTTTGCTACAACTTTTTTTCAATTTCACACTCATCATACACTAATTTATTTCGTACCCGATCTCTCCTATTTACGCCATGTGTAATTAAGAATATAATATTACTTAAAGTTGAACGCAATTAAACCTAATATAATTCCACAAATTTATTTCACTTATATTACAAATAAAACACGTGTTATTAATATTTATTAAAAAAAAAAATATATAGAAAACTTCTAGACTATATTTCAAATCTTCGATTTTATCTAACTATAAAAATGTTTATGCACGAACCACCCTGTATATATGTAACAGAGGCGTGAGCAAGCGCAAGTGGGAAGTAATATTAGAAATATTTACTGTCTAACATTTTCCAAGAGTAATGGTTCTTTCCCGGTTTCATAATGTAAAAACATCAATAAATGTTTGCTTCCCTCTTCCGCCCTGGTTTGATATACAGTAGAAAAACTCTATATATGCTTAGATACAAACAGACATCTATGTATAGTCGTGGAAAATAAAAATAGAGCAGAAGTTATTTACCCAATTTCGTTGTAGACTTATATAATTTTCAAAATTTAGGCCGGTACCCCTAGGTCGAATTTAAAATTGTACATTATTGTATATTATTGTACGTAGAATGAATGTATGTAATGTATACAATATTTATTTATATAAATACAGTAGTTGTAAACTTTATTTTATTAAAATAAAATATTATATTTTTATTTAATATTGTATATTTTATTTAATATTGTATTACCGAAACTTAATATTTAATAATTTTTTTCAAAAAATATATTTGCAAAATTATACAGTTTTCGAACGTGAAACAAAAACTAATGTGACTGAATTTACACATACAAATACATACATATACAATCACGCCATGTACATAAAATAATGTGGCACAAACTCTTTCCACTATCCCGAAATCAGTTTCCTCCAAACATTCCTATCCAGACAAGCAACTTTAGCTTCATTTAGATTCATAATATCTCTCTCATACATGCTCTTCTATTCTTACTACTTGGAAACTTTCGCTGCACGCAAGCCACTCTCTCAATCATACCACTCCAACTACACATCGAACGTCCACTAGCAAACGTATACCATCAAAATCATTTATATACAGGTAACCCTCCTACAACACGGTCTCCAATATATACATTTAATAACCGCACCAGCTATTTTAAAAAAAAAGTTTGTTATTAAAGAAGTTTTTGTCAACTACGACTTTTGGTTTTACTTTTACCTGTCTTCACATAAGAGGCAAACAGTAGTAAGTTTATAATCACCTGCATGTGCTAACATAATGTGTCTATAACTGTCTCAATTTTAATCTGTATGACTATTTTCTTAAAAATTGTTAGTTAACTTATGCCGACATAAAAATCAAAAAAACTATGTAATTTTTCGGTTTTCGCGTCTACTGTAAAAATGACAAAAATAACTATTTACCTCTCAGGTATATTTTTAATAAAATTGAAGTTATTTCTGTGTATCTTAAAAAATATGTGTCAAATGTATTTTAATTTTTGGAACCTAACTCTCTTTTTATAACTTTGACTGCAAGGAAAAGTGATATAGCGTTTGATACGGTGTCTGTAAAATTTTCAAAAAAAAAAAATTGTGTATAGAAATCCTTCATATAGCTTCTAGATGACGAATCTGAACTTAGTTTATGTAAGTATATGGATGTGCGTCGTCATGTGGATTTATTTTGTTCCAGTGATGCCAACTTTCCGAGAAAAAAATTACAAAAATTTTTAAAATTTATTATGACCATTTTATTTAACCGATTTTAATCAAATTTTTATAAAAGTTTTTCCTAGTGCCTAAATAAATTATGCAATTTTAACAAAATACAGGGTTGCCAACTTATCGAGAAAAAAATCACAAAATTTTTTAAAAATTTATTGTGGCTACATTATTTATTCGATTTTGATCAAATTTTCAGAAAAGTGTCTCCTAATGCCCACATAAATTATAATATTATTAAAATACAGTGTTGCCAACTTTCCGAGAAATGTCAAAATAGTCTATATATGGGTTTATCCATATACTTCTAATCTTGTTCTATTGGCTTTGGGTCTCATATAACACGGTTTCACATAACACGCCGTTTTCTTAGAACCTATCTACCGTGTTATAGGAGGGTTACCTGTACATTTTTTTAACGAAATGTTCATTATGCATTCGCTCAATATGTCCGAACCATCTTAACTGACCAACATCAACATTTTTTTCAATTTCACACTCATCATACAGTAATCTATTTCGTACCCGATTCCATCTAGTTACAGCACATACTCCACGTAAAAATCTCATTTTCAAAGTAGTCATTTTCCGTTTTATGCTTTTGCAGGCAAACCCAACAATCATTACCATACATCAATGTAAGTACCAAAATAAATAAATATTGTTCAAATTTATTAATTTGACTATTTTTATTTTTCGCATTAAACACCATTAATTTTATATTTAACCTAAAGGTCCCGGGTTCAAACCCCGGCAGGGCCAATGCATTTTTCTTTAATTTAAAAATTGTCTAATGTTTAATTAGATAAATAAATATAAAATTAATGGTGTTTAATGCAAAAAATAAAAATAGTTAAACATTTACACCAAAAGAATTTATAAAAATTATTAATTTGAATTTACACAATCTTTCAAAAAATAAAAAAAATGTGCAAGTATCCCACTTTTATTTTCCCCAATTGCACAGAGAAGTTGTAAAAGCTGAGTTATTTATGTAGTGCTATTTGTAGCTTTACAACTTCGGCTATAGATTTGAATCAATCGATATTATATGATATTGGTAGAAAAAAAAAACATCTTTCCAACCATCAAATACGTTATTATTTCCGTATTTGCCAAAAAAATTTATTTGTTTTTTTTCTTTCATCCATCTTTTATTCAGTAATCATTACAGTTTGTTTACAAAAAAATTATATATCAAATTTTATTGAATTTTTCTATATATGAAATAAAATTGTGAAAAATAAGCACTTTAATAATAATAAAACTTGATTTAGCTTTTTAGTTAATTAATTAGATACATACACAATCACGCCATGTACCCAACAGGGTGTGGCACAAACTCTTTTCATCATCCCGAAATCAGTCGCCTCCAAACATTCCTATCGAAATAAGCAACATTCACGTCATCCAAATTCATAATTCCTCTCATACATGCTCTTTTATTGTTACTACTTGGAAACTCTCGCTCACGCAAGCCACTCTCTCAATCATACCACTCCAACTACTCATCGGACGTCCACGCAAACGTATACCATCAAAATCATTCAAATAAATCTTTTTAACAGCAAACGTTCATTACACATTCGCTCAACATGTCCGAACCATTTTAACTGACTAACACCAACTTTTGCTACAACATTTCTTTCAATTTCACACTTATCATACACTAATCTATTTCGTACCCGATCTCTTCTATAGTTACACCACATACCCCACGTAAAAATCTCATTTCCACAGCAGTTATTTTCCGTTTATGTTTTTTCAACCAAACCCAACATTCACTACCATACATCAACGTAGGCACCAAAACTACATTATATATACTCAAACGGGCTTCTTTGGAAACATTTAAATTTCTAGCAAAAGTTCCCAAAGCACCCAAAACCTTACAATCAGCATTTACTCTCCTTTCAATTTCACGATCAAAACGGCATTTCTAACATCATAATTATATGCTCACTACTATATTAAATTTCAGACTGCAACTCAAATACTTTGGAAGCAAACCATGTTGAATTTGAAATATAGAAATCATTGCAAATGTTGCTAAAAAAGTTTTAACATTTAACTATTTTAGTTTTATTAACATATATTGTTAAATGATTCATATCTATTACAGCGCAACATTACTCTCATTGCTCTATTTTGAAACAACTGCCAAATTATATAATATTTACTACCTTCATTACCAATATGTAATAAAATTGATTATATGATAATTTTTCTCAAACCACAAACAAAAATATTAAAAATAGATTATTAAAGTTGAAAACAAATGAAACATTTAAAGTAAAAACTAAAAGAATTATCTCTCGCTTATGAGAGGACTTTTACTAAGACGTTTTAAGGTTTATCGATAGGCAATATAATTATGTAATATCAATATTTTGATACGTTTGAATTAAAAAAATCATAAAATATGATTTATTTCATTTTTTATTTATTTTATTTCTGCTATTGCTGAATATGCTTTAGAATATTTTTATGTTGTAAAATTTGAAGACACAATAATATTTGCTAGACCAATCAGTATATTAGTAGCAGATTAATAAAAGAAGCAATAGTGATTTATAAAGAAATGAATAACATTAAATCACTCTGAAGAAGCACTGAGTTAAATAAAATTTGGCTTTCATTAATTAAAAATCTATAATCCTTATGATCTAGTTACTTATTTTGTTACCTAGTAACTTGTTGTTATTTATTGTTATTTATTTTAATGTCATTGATAAATTTTTAACGTGATGAAGACAAGCGTTCAGTTTCGTTGAAACGTTGTTTTTTATACAGTGTGTCCGAGTGAAGTTGGCTACATATGGAAAACTTTGTTATTATTGATTTTATGAGAAAAAAAGGTTATTTTATGAAAAAAAAAGGTTATTTTTCATAAAAAGTTCTGCATGTTCTAAAACCCAAAATTCAACCATCAGATATATTAAATTATATCAGTCGTATACGAGGTGTGTCAAAAAATATGATTTTTGTTCAAGAGTAAAGTACCTTCATTTTTGACCATATCGACAATTTTTAATAAGAAAAAATGTTATGGATTAAAAATAATTTTTAATATTCAATATTGTTTATTTACAATTAATTAATTATAAATTATTAAATGTAATGTATTAATTTTCAAACTTAAACTTTCAATGTTATCGCAAAAAAAACTGTAAAAATAATATTTTTTAATTGTAAATAAACAATATTGAATATTTAAAAATTATTTTTAATCCATAACATCTTTTCTTCTTAAAAATTTTCGATATGGTCAAAAATAAAGGTACTTTTTGACACACCTCGTATACGACTGATATAATTTAATATCTGATGGTTGAATTTTGGGTTTTAGAACATGCAGAACTTTTTATGAAGAATAACTTTTTTTCATAAAATCAATAATATAATAGCAAAGTTTTCCATATATAGCCAACTTACGCGGACAAACTGTATAAATAATTAAACAGGACTCTAAACCTAAAGAGTTTTTATTCTAATAAAATAAATATGTGAAAAAAAAAGAGATCTTACCTTATAAGATTGAGAATATCAATCTCAGCCATCATAACAACATTATTCTTATCGACAAAAATAATATAATCCCCGGGCAAAATACCCGCTTTATCAGCGGGTAGTCCTTTCTCCACCCGTTCAATGCGCGGCGGATGCGTCCAGACAACGGAGAATCCAAATCCCGATCTAGCCTGCCGCACCAGTCGCTTGGTGGTGGTAAACGGCGTCTTTCCGAATTTATTCCCAATAGCCTTGCGTTGCAGGGCAGCAGGAATTGCTTCGGGTCCTTCGGTCGGATCCAGTTCCAAATACCGCAGGAATAAGTTCTCATCGGCGTCCTTCTGCTGTTGATTAAGGCTGGTTTTGCTGCTCGCTTTCTTCACAATTTCCGTATCGGCTGGTTCGTCCAGGCTGAGGATCTCTTCGACACTTGATTGGCTAGTTTCGCACATGGTGATTGTGGTTGTGGTGGTGTTGGTGTGCGGCGGTTCGGATTCACCTGGCAATTCGGGCGGTACTAGTGATTGGATAGTTTGGTTTTGTTGATACTGACAGCGAACGGTTGACTGTAGCTTGTAACTGCCGTTAATATCCTGGAAAGTTTTTCGGAAAGAAAACTATTAGATTTGCTTAAAAATATCAGTGTTTCTCAACAGGTGGTCCACAGACCACTAGTGGTGGTCCGCAGGAAAATTTTAGTGCACGTTGATGTATGGTAGTGAATGTTGGGTTTGGTTGCAAAAGCATAAACGGAAAATGACTGCTGTGGAAATGAGATTTTTACGTGGGGTAGCTGGGTATAACTATAGGAAAGATCGGATACGAAATAGATTAGTGTATGATAAGTGTGAAATTGAAAGAAATGTTGTAGCAAAAGTTGGTATTAGTCAGTTAAAATGGTTAGGACATGTTGAGCGAATATCTAATGAACGTTTGGTTAAAAAGATTTATTTGAATGATTTTGATGGTATAAGGTATACGTTTGTAGGTGGACGTCCGATATGTAGTTGGAGTGATATGATTGAGAGTGTTTTGCGAGAGCGAAAGTTTCCAAGTAGTAGGAATAGAAAAGCATGTATGGGAGGAATTATGAATGTGGATGAAGCGAAAGTTGCTTGTTTTTATAGGAGTGTTTGGAGGCGACTGATTTCGGGATGATAAAAAGAGTTTGTCCCACACCCTTTTGGGTACATGGCGTGATTGTGTATGTATGTATGTATGTATATAAATAACTTTTTTAATTTCATTCAAATTATTATGTGTTTTTTTTGCAGCTTTTATTGTTATTTTTTTATGCAAATTGTTTATTTTCTGTGAACTTTCTGTGATTTTCTACAACTGAAATAAATGTATTTAGTATTATATTAAATATATTTGTTTTCTAGTAAATTAACCAACAATTATTATTAGCGGTCCGCGTAAGAAAATTAGATATTTTACTGGTCCGCGGTGCGTTTTTGGTTGAGAAACACTGGTTTAAATTTTATATCAATATTTATTTATAATCGATCTTTCGACAAACTCAACAGCAGGAAAACTGATGCAAATAACATTTACAGTACATTAACAGAAACATAGTTACTACACTCTAAAAAAATTATGTGATTTTTACCATGAGACACTATGATGCACAGTATTTCTATAAGTATAATTACTCAACTGCTATTATTTTATTCATAATTGTTTAAAAATACATAATATCAGAATTATTACAAGACATTATATATGTAATATGATATTAACGCCAGAATATACAGGGTGATTTGTAAGTAATTGGAAATATTTTAACTGGAGTATCCTGGGCTCAGAATATGAAGATTTGACCCAAAACACTTAGATAAAATGTGGCTCCTTACTGAGCTACAGGGTGTTTTTTTTTTAAATTTAAAAACGATTTTTGCCCAGTACTTAAAAACTATTTGACGTATCCTTATCATACTTGGCAGGAAGTGTAGGTACCGTACACCATACTAAATTATGTTAAACAAAAGTTTCTGGCTAGTGCCAGTGGCGTACAACAGGGGCAAGTGAGAGGTTGATCCTTTCTAAATTCTACGCCACTGGCGGAATTGTCATTTTAGCACAATTTTTTGATTTTCCAATACTTTCTGTGTAAAAAACATACTCTTCTTTCCTAACGATAAAGTCACTATTTTTCGAGATTTTTAAAGTTAAACATAAGCTGCACCCTTGGGATTTTTTCAAAATTTGCTCAAAAAAATCTGAAATAATTGAGTAAAATAGAGAAAAAAATTAGCTACATAATATTTAAGTAATTTTTTTCTCTAACTCATTCTGGTTTGGCAGGAAAAATTAATGAAAATTAATATTTTTTGCATTTTAATTTTTTATTTTCAATAATTTTTCCTGCCAAACCAGAATAAGTTAGAAAAAAAAGTTACTTATTTATTATGTAGCTAATTTTCTTCTCTATTTTACTGAATTTTTTCAGATTTTTTTGAGCAAATTTTGAAAAAATCCCAAGGGTGCAGCTTATGTTTAACTTTAAATATCTCGAAAAATAGTGACTTTATCGTTACATAGAAAGAGTATGTTTTTTACACAGAAAGTATTGGAGAATTGAAAAATTGTACTAAAATAACAATTCCGCCCGTGGCGTAGAATTTAAGAAAGATCAACCTCTTACTTGCCCCTGTTGTACGCCACTGGCAGGAGCCAGAAACTTTTATTTAACATAATTTAGTATGGTGTATGGTACCTACACTTCCTGCCAAGTATGATAAGGATACGTCAAATAGTTTTTAAGTACTGGGCAAAAATCGTTTTTAAATTTTTAAAGAAAACACCCTGTAGCTCAGTAAGAAGCCACATTTTATCTAAGTGTTTTGGGTCAAATCTTCATATTCTGAGCCCAGGATACTCCAGTTAAAATATTTCCAATTACTTACAAATCCCTGTATATGTAATATTTTAGTCTTTTAGTAAAGTTTCTTTTAGTAAATTTTTACTGAATTTCCATAAATAACTAAAATTTATTTAGTTCTGTAATATTATTGTTGGTATAATTACATACATTTCTAAATTTATATAAAGGATGAATTACATACTTACAATATTTAATTAGTATTATTACACAAAATATGTATTAAGTCTCACTATATTAATATGCAAGCCGTAATATTACATAATTAAAAAAGTTACACCACCAATACTGAATTCTACATTAAGTATGTACCTCCACAGAGTTAAATAAAATTTGGCTTCCATTAATTAAAAAACTATAAATTAAAAATCTAGTTACTTATTTGTTAACTAGTAACTTGTTTCTATGTTTCTGTTTACTTACTGTAAATGTCATTTGTATTAGTTTTCTTTATAAAGATGGACGTTGTGTTTTTCGAAATGTCCATTGATGTAGCAGTTTTATTTAATATTCCAAAAATTTTTTTTACTATACTTAAATAGTATTATGTAACGTTCTCTTACTCCTAATCACATGCATAAAAAAATACTCTTCACATAATTATGGTGGCCACGAATTTTACTCACATTTTTATTGTATATGTAATTTCGCCAGATTACTAATATAATTAGAAATAATTTAACACGTTCGCTGCCGGTAACGCGCTGGCGCGTGAAATGATACCTTTGTTGGGTGCCGGTTACGCGCCAGCGCGGTATTTGACTGTTTGTGTTTATATGCGTTGTATTTAGTCGGCCCCTAGCGGAAGTACATGATTTCAAACCGGCAGCGAACGTGTTAAATATTATAGACATACACTGTAAAATATTTATGTAATTTTACAAGTTTTGTAAATCTAATTTTCCATTAAAAAAATGTAATATTATGTAAATTATCACAGTAAAATTACTGTTATTGCTATTTTTCCGGTTAAAACCTATGTAAAATTAAATAAATTTATGATATATTTTTTTACAATATAAATAATATTACATAATAATATAAAATTACAAAAATTTGTTATATTTATTGATCACACATATGAGAATGGGAAAATAAACAAAACATTGGCAAATATTTCTACTAAAAACAAAGAGTTTTAAAAACAAATAACAGTTATTTTTTATTATTATTTTGTTTTTTAATATCGTATGAACACAAATAATTTCAATGTTAAAATGAAACAAGCAAAATTTATTCTAGAATTTATTTATGTGAAATAAATTTGGTGTGTTTTGATGTGATTCTTAACTAAATATTTAATATTTCTAAATTAAATTTACATTTATGCTAAATATAGTATAGAATCTGTATACATGTTCTCAGAAACCATATATGTATTGTAAAACTAAATATAATTATGCAAAACAAATAAAGTTAAAATAAAAAGGATTTAGGATTGAGTTTTGTATAAATTTTAATTAAAAATCGACGTATTCAAGGTACTCTATATGCATTATCATTAGGAAAAATTATACAAATAACATATACAGTAATGAACCTTGAACAAATAAATGTTCATATTGTCATTGTGAAATTTAATATAATAATACTCAAAAATATTGAGATTTTATATTTTTCCCAAAATTTCACAAGTTACTCAGTCATTGAATCGACCGAAACACGTGTCTACGGTTAAACTGGCCAGTCATTGGTGCATAGCCTAACAAGCCGATTCAATGACTGAGTAACTTGTGAAATTTTGCGAAAAATATAAAATCTCAATATTTTTGAGTATTATAACATATATAGTAAATAAACAGAACATAGAAATAAGTTACTATGTAATAAATTAAGTAACTAAATTTTATTTAATAAAATTATTATTTATTGTTGAGTACATAAAGTTTTAATAAATTAAAAATTTGAGACAAATCTTTTCTTCATATATTTATTTCTAAATCAGATGTACATTTCCACAACACTGATTTGTCTCAAATTTTTAATTTATTTAATAATTTATGCATTTTATAATAAAGTTACTTATTTTGTTATCTAGTAACTTGTTACTATGTTCTGTTTATTTATTGTATATGGGTCATAATAATATAGTTTTAACATTGATGTCGTCGTTGAATTACTATGATTTATGGCATGAAATTAAAAAAAGATAAATGTAAATTTGTATTTCGACGAGCTTTAAATATACAATGCAGTTTTGGTGCTATACGTTAATGTATGGTAGTGAATGTTGGGTTTAGTTGCAAAAGCATAAACGGAAAATGACTGCTGTGGAAATGAGATTTTTACGTGGGGTATGTGGTGTAAATAAGAGAGATCGGTACGAAATAGATTAGTGTATGATGAGTGTGAAATTGAAAAAAATGTTGTAGCAAAAGTTGGTGTTAGTCAGTTAAGATGGTTCTGACATGTTGAGCGAATGTCTAATGAACGTCTGGTTAAAAAGATTTATTTGAATGATTTTGATGGTATACGTTTGCGTGGACATCCGATGTGTAGTTGGAGTGGTATGATTGAGAGTGTTTTGCGTGAGCGAAAGTTTCCAAGTAATAGGAATAAAAGAGCATGTATGAGAGAAATTATGAATGTGGATGAAGCGAAAGTTGCTTGTTTGGCTGGGAATGTTTGGAGGCGACTGATTTTGGAATGATAAAAAGAGTTTGTGCCACACCATTTTGGGTACATGGCGTGATTGTGTATATATGTATAAAAACATTAAATTTTATTACGCAATGTAGCGTAATTAAAAGGGTCAAATTTTCGATGTCAGTCCTGGTCGCAACTAAAAGAATTCAAGTTTGAATGAGATTTTGAAATAAATAAATGATATTATAGAGCAAAACAGTCGTGGATATCGAAAGGTAAACATTCAAACTAAAGTATACTTATACGCAAAATGTCAAAATTTGTATCAGAACCTCGTAATTCGTCATAAGTGTTGTGTCTCCAGTTTTCGTTCCTGGTCAGTCCCGGCAGGATAAAACTATTTGTAAGTGTTAAATAATAATGTTTTAATTATTATTATAGCTTGTGTACATCATTTAATACATATCCATACATACATACATACACAATCACGCCATGTACCCAAAAGGGTGTGGCACAAACTCTTTTCATCATCCCGAAATCAATCGCCTCCAAACACTCCTATCCAAACAAGCAACTTTCGCTTTATCCACATTCATAATTCCTCTCATACATGCTCTTCTATTTCCACTACTTGGAAACTTTCGCTCACGCAAAACACACTCAATCATATCACTCCAACTACTCATTGGACGTCCACGCAAACGTATACCATCAAAATCATTCAAATAAATCATTTTTAACAGCAAACGTTCATTAGACATTCGCTCAACATGTCCGAACCATCTTAACTGACTAACACCAACTTTTGCTACAACATTTCTTTCAATTTCACACTTATCATACCACTAATCTATTTCGTACCCGATCTCTCTTATTTACACCCAGCTACCCCACGTAAAAATTTCATTTCCACAACATTCACTTTCCGTTTATGCTTTTGCAACCAAACCCAAAGCAATTATATCAACGGTAAAGAAAAATAAAACCATTTCTCTGATTTTATATGAAATTATATGTTTGCATGTCATGTCGTAACCTTAAAATTTCCGTGTCAGTCCATATTGTTAATTTAATAAACAATAACTTTTAAAAGCTTTATTGCTTCATATTATCATCTATTAGTTGTGCATTAACAAAAAACCAGACCAACATCCAATTTTTAGAACGAAATACAAAATTATAGATCAAAATGTGAAAAAAACGTTTGAACCGAATTTTCCTGGTCAGTTTTTCGTTTTGATAGATAAATTATTTTATTCATTAGTATAAATTTACAATATTTAAGTAATAATAATAAAATTTTAAGTAAAATGCAATAATTTTATACAAATAAATTTTGTTATTATCAAAATTTAAGGGACATATTAATGTATATTGTTATAAAAAATAAAAAAAAATTAATTTTTTTTGATACAAGTATTATATTTGTAATCTAATAGTGAAAATATAACATAATTTAACAAAAAACACCAATAATTTTAACTTCAAATTGTCAACTTTTTTCAAATCCCAATGTTAAAACTATATTCCTATGACATGTATGTCATTCGTATCAATTTTTCTTATAAAGACGTACGTTGAATACGTTGAGTAGGTCGATTATTAATAAATATTAATACAGAACTAAAGTCTTTTTATTTTAATATAATGAGTTCTGAATTTTTTGCTATGTTAAATAAAGTAAATTATAATCAAATATGATTTGTATATCACATGTGATTTTCAATTTTTTAGTAGATGTACGTTTGCTAGTTGATATAAAGTAAAATCATGAAATTATTTTTTTATTAAATGTACATTTTTGTATTAATAATAGTAAGTTATAGTATAAATATTTTAAAAGTTTTGTATGAAATAATTTACTGTTTGGTCTGGAAATAGAGTGTTTTTCGGAAAGAATTAAAATGAAAAATTATCAATAATTTTCGATTCAATATATATATATATATATATATATATATATATATATATATATTTTTTTTAAAAATAAAAAAGCTTTAGGGTTAATCTAGTTACTTATTTTGTTACCTAATAACTTGTTTCTATGTTCTGTTTATTTATTATATATGTGTCGCAATCGTCGCTGAATCTTTTAAAATTCGAATAACTTTCTACAAGCAAAATAGTGGTTAGTTAAAGGATGTAATTTTCAAAACTAAATAAAATTTATTTCAAAAAAATGTGATTTCTGTTTATAAGAAAATCAATGTGAATTATTAATAAATAAAACAGTTATTTCAGTTAATTCTCAGAAACCATGTAATTAATATAAATAATATATCCTGGCCCAAAAGTTGCTAGATCATTTAAAGAATGTAATTTTCTAAACTAAATAAATGTGTTTTCTTTTTGTTTAAGAATAAATGTGAATTATTAATAAATAAAAAAGTTATTTTATTTAAAATGGTCTAGTGACTTTTGAGCCATGTCATTTGTATAATTTTTCCTGATGATATACGTAGAGTATATCGAAATGTCAATTTTTAATTGAAATTAATACAAAATTAAATCCTAAAGCCTTTTTATTTCAATATAATGAGTTCTGAAAGATTTTTTTCCCAAACTGAATAGTAAGAAAATGAATAAAAAGATTTCAAAATAGTTATACTAAAATTGACTGTTATTTATTTGTATTAAAAAATTTGGCCCGTATTCTCACCTCACTTTTTCGTGAAAAAGTGCTTTTATCATTAATTTCAAAATAACTTTTTGCTTCTATTTTTCATAAAATATATATAGTTTTTCTCTTTTTGATCATTCTTATTATATTTGAAATTATAAAATATAAATAAACTATTATAAAGTGCTTAATAAATAATTTTAAGTAAACGTCAAAAGTACTTTTGGCAAAAATCACTTTTATACATGAGGTGAGAATATGGCCCTTTGTTTCTATTATAAAAACAAAATAGTATAGATGCCAAAGTATGTTTATTTTTGAATTAATAGTAAAAACGTTAGTTTGAAAATACTGTTTAGTTCAGTGTATGTAACTGGGTGTCTAATTATTAAGTGCAATTAATATTGTATTTTGTAAATTTGGTGAGTATTTGAAAAGGTTTCTATTACCTTTTTAACAGCATGTTTAACAGGAAACGACATACATCCTAGGAACTCACTACGCCTGGAAAATAAAAAATAAAAAAGCATTACCAAACTAGCAAAACAAAAATAACCAAATATTCGGAAAAAATCATAATTCCAAAAAGCTTTGATGCAAATGTTCTACAAAAATTAAATTCATCGCTTTAAAGCAGCCATATTAATAAATAATTAATAATAGACGAAATTTAATCTTTTATATATTTTTATTATCTACTAAGCCAACATTTCGACAAACACTATTGCCTTCTTCAGGGGCTAGTAGAATATTTTTAGTTGATGTTACATGTAACAGCAAATATACATTATTTGATCAGTAAATTAAAAAATACAAAACATCATTATTATATAAAAAGCATGTCAAAAAAATCATTTTAATAATAAATGTTGCATAAGTAGGTAAAAACAATCAATAAAAACAATATCTGTGTTTTTTAGACATTCTTAATTTTAAATTTTAACAGTATTTTTGCAGAATACGTCCGCATATTTGCCTAATTTCTAATAGAGATAGATTATGGTTTAAAAATAAATCTAAAACTGAGTTTGAGTATGATAAGTGAACACCATGAAATAATTTCAACAAAAAAATCTGTTTTTTTATTTATAAGTAATAGAAAGACAAGAAAGATTCTTCTATTATTTAAGAAGCAAGCTTCGTGTATTGATAAAAATTTGGGATGCAGGTAGAACAACATACTACTATATATTTTAACCGAAACTTCTGTAATTTTTTTGTCTTCTTTACTTCCGTACAACCCCTATGCATTATTAATATATTATAACTGTATTTCTTTTTGCAGGAGAACAGAAAAATACCGTTTCAATTTTTTTTTTGTTGCAGATATAAATAATGATTCTGAAAGGAGAATCTTAAAATATTACTTTATCTTTTGGATATTATTATGTTCTTCTGTCAGTCAATAAATAAGCCGTTTTCTTTGCAAGTGGTGTAAGTTTATTTTATACTAAATGGAGATATTTAAATGATAACTACGTAAATTAATATTGACTAAATGATGAAAATTTTAAAGGATTTTTTTGGGAACTGTTTATAGATAAAAAGCTCATATCTGATTGTTATAATTAACTAACTTTTTGTCAAAAATTTACTCAAACGACTCAAATATTAAATATTTATTTCTTCAAACCTATTAAAATATTGGAATTACTTTACTATATTGCCTATGTAGAATGAAGTCATTATGTAAGTAACTGAACATAAATGAAAGAAATTTAAAATAGTAAAAAATCTTTCGGAACTTATTATATTAAAATAAAACTGGTTTAGGTTAAAAAATTTTATTAATATTTATTTATAATCTACGTTTCGACAAACTCAACGTCTGTCTTTATCTGGAAAAATAAAGAAAGGCGTTGAGTTCGTCGAAACGTCGATTATAAATAAATAAAAATAAAGTTTTTTAACCTAAAGCAGTTTTATTTTAAATAAATTTAAGTCTTTCTGAATTCATTATATTAAAATAAAACTGGTATAAGTTAAAAAACTGTATTAATATTTATTTATAATCGACGTTTCGACGAACTAAACGCTTGTCTTCATCAGGAAAAATAAAGAAGAATGTTGAGTTCGTCGAAACGTCGATTATAAATAAATATTAATAAAGTTTTTTAACCTAAAACAGTTTTATTTTAAATAAATTTAAATTTACACCAACTAAATTTTCAAGTATTGACCAATACATAATTCAATTTATTTTGTAATTCAAATTACTTTACAATTTCTTCAGCACACACGAAAAAAAAAATTGCGAAAAAACTTTTGTTTAGAACAGAAGTTTTAATTTGCTGAATTTGTTCAGTTCAATCTAATTGAATTGTCAAAGAAGTTTTACAATTTCTTTCATTCATTCTAAAATCGTATAAAATTCGCTCTTAATTAAAGAAAGTTGTAACATAAAGATTGAACTACCCGATAGATAAAATAAACGCTATTGCAATTTGTCGTTGAATTCTTGTCTGTGTGCCGTTTTTTCCGGTTCTCGTAAAATTTCCCACCAAGAAAATAGACATTTTTCACGAAGGTTTAAAGACGACTGATCTTATCACGGCCCCGGTACTATATCATGAGATTTCTTGCGCACCATTAAAGCATTTTCACAGCAAATTTCAGTTAGTTTGTGGTTCGGTGTTTTATCCCGCTTACTCACTTTACACCGCTAGGAAACATACTGCCAACTTTCGACGTACAAACCAGAACATTTGTTAAAAGATTTGCCCAAATACGTTTATCTTACATGTTTACAAACTATTTTTAAATGTTTACAACGATTTTGTATAGTACAATTTTTAGAGAATATTGAATTTGAACAATATTGTTAAGTCTCATTCCAGGGGCGGATCTAAAAAAATTTTAAGGGGGAGGGGGCATTTTACCTTTTTTATTATCCTTAATGGTAAATAATTATTAAGAAGTTTTAAGTCTATATAAAAAAATATTATCCCACCTTATATGCATAGCTGTATGCAAGGTGGGTTAATAATAATTGTTGTGTCGAATATATAGCTGTATGTATTTTGTATTATGTTCTTAGGCCCAAGAGAGACCCCCATGCCCCCTTCCCGTGGATCCGCCCCTGTCTCATTCACACTACCAAAATCAGTTTTGTGTTTAGTTTTACGTTTTATTACATCGAAACAATATGAACATTCACTTTACATATTTTTCCTGACAAATATTGAATACTTTCAATTATTAAATGTTGTATAATAGCTATGTCTGATCTAAATTGCAATATGGATCTTTGATTTGGTTTCCTGTCTATAATCATTTTATAAATGAATTAAAATCAGTACAAAGAAAATTTTTGAAATATATTACTTTTAGGACAGATAATGTATATCTACAGCAAGGATCAAATCATGTCATATTCCTCAGTAGATTTGGCTTTAACTCCTTGGATCATAGACGAATTAAAACTAGTATATTGTACAAACTACTGCATAATCTAGTCGACTGTCCTAGTTTACTCGAAAAACTTAAATTTTCAGTCTCAAGACTTTTGTATCAATCAACTCAAACGTTTTATTGTGATTCTTCTACAATAAATATTTTCTATAACGCACCAATCAATATAATGTGCAGAAATTTTAACAATTTTTTATCTAATTTTGAAATTTTTCATGAAAATTTACATTCACTAATTAATAACTTAAATAATTAAGTAATTAATAATTAATATATTTGTATATGTATTTGTTATGTATTATATATATATATATATATATATATATATATATATATATGACAGACTGTCAATATGAATGTGGATGAAGCTAAAATTGGCTGTCTGGATAGTAATGTTTTGAGCAGATTTGTGCCAAACCCATTTGAGTACATGGCGTGATTGTGTATATATGTATGTACTGTAATATGTAGAATACTGTATGTTACCGTTTTACCTAACTAGTTACTATGATATGAAAAAGTGACTACTACAAATGTGTTTTTGCTAAAAATAAAAAAGTTATTATTTTACAAGGATTTCTTTTTTGTCCACAAGCTAATATTTATATTGCCAAGGTTTTTAATGTATATGAATATTTGTCTAACTGCATGCAATATGCAAATGAATGTATTGTACATATCAGGTAAAAAATAAAACTAAGTATGTAAAAAAACTGTTTGTCGTTTTTAGTTTATTATTACAATAAAAGCTTTTTTATCCGACACGTACCGGCATAATTCCGAATAACAATATTTTTTTCGAATAACAGAACGTGCATATTTAAGTTCAATAGTTTAAATTTATAGCTTAAGACCCGGTTTCATAAACGCTAGTTAAATTTACTTTCGAAGCAAAAAAATTTCCTATATATAGTTTCGTATTAAAAAAATGGTAAAAATTTAATCTGGTGGTATTAAAAAGATAGTTATTATTATTAATAATAGTAATTAATTTTTAGTTTTAATTAGTAATTAGTAAAAAAACTTTCAGAACTCATTATGTTAAAATAAAACGGTTTAAAGTTTAAGTTGTGTATTAATATTTATTAATAATAAAAGTACTGTACGTACTCAACGTCAATATTAACAGCAAATGGATAAGAGAAACAATAGAAATTTATAAAGAATAAAATATATAAAAAAAAAAATTAAAAAAACCACGCTTATATTTAAATGCACTAAAAAGAGGAAAATAAATTTTTTCCTGGTTATCCAAAATTTTTAGAAAGAAATAAAAGCGTGGAGAGCTTAATCATCATTACGAAATATATAGTTTCCTGGCGTTCCACGCTTTTATTTCTTTCTAAAAATTTTGGATAACCAAGAAAAAATGTATTTTCCTCTTTTTAGTGCATTTAAATATAAGCGTGGTTTTCAAAAAGTTTTTTTATATATTTTATTTTCTGCTTTTTAGTCTAGTCGTCTTGTCATATCTTGTAATCAGTTTTAAATGTCAAGTTTTTTTTGTTAATATATTGTGTTGTCTCCTGGAATAAAACTACATGCAAAATTTCAGTGAGATCAGATGATAGGAAGTGGTCTAAAAATTGGTTACAAGATTTGACGGTGACAACTCGTGACAACATGTGACAACAGAGTGAGCTAATATAAGGGTGTTAAAAAGACAACACTGTGAAGAGGGTTGATTTCCTTTAATTAAAAATTTATAATTTTTTATGATCTAGTTACTTATTTTGTTACTTAGTAACTTGTTTCTATGTTCTGTTTATTTACAGTATGTGACATTTGTATCTGTTTTCCTGATAAAGAAGGATGTTGAGTTTGTTGATTACGTCAATTATTATTAATAAATATTAATACAGAACTTAAATCTAAAGCCGATTTATTTTATATACTTTGGTAGCAAATTGTTGAAATAACATTTGTTTTCAAAGTTATTAAGGAGAAGAATAAAATTTACTTGAGAAGTAAATTTCTGTACCGTTTATGAAATCGAGCCCAAACAAAATAAATTAAATTACATGTATAATAAAAATAAACATAGTTTATTTCCTTTCGTTCGCTTAACAAAATGATAAACATTAGTTTGTACTTATAAACGCAGAGATAATTAATAGAATTTTAGATTTATTATAAATTTGTTACTAATGATAAAAATTTTATTATTTTTACTACTTATTTGAGTTTCAGTTGTTAAATTAATTTTAATGGTTTAAGAAATGTAATCCAAATTTATTAGAAGTATATTGTTTTTAAATATTTACTACAAAAAAAAGGACTAATTTTCTGTATAATACTATAAGCTCTGTAATACTTTATAATCTTTTGTTTTTTCTATTTTAATAAAAGATTTCTATAGTAGTAAAGAAAATAATAGCGAAATTACAAAAAACTTATGGTAAAATTTTACTATAAAAAATCTGTAATTTCATTTTACTATAAATATTCTATATTTTTACCTCAAAATTCTGTAACTTTTACATAATTCATAATAATCACATAAAGTAAGTAAAAATAACCTAATAAGTATGTAAAATTGTTTACTTTCTGCAAAATTGCATCACATACTTAATGTAGAATTTCATATTTGTGGTATAATTTCTTAAATTATGTAATATTACAGCTTGCATATAATAAAATAATGAAACTTAGTACATATTTTGTGTAATAATACTAATTATTTTAAATGTAATTCATTCATTTTAAAATACATCTTTTATGTAAATTTAGAAATGTATGTAATTATACCAACAATAATATTATAGAACAAACCAAATTTACTGAAGTTCTGCAAATTTACTAAAAGAGATTTTACTAAAAAAAAAAAAACTGTAGTATTAGATACATATGTACGTTTCCATTCCGTTGGTAATATTATATTACATAATATGTTTATAATAGTTCTGATATTATATGTACTTTTAAACAATTATGAATAAAATTACAGCAGTTGAGCAATTATAACCTAGAAATACTGAGCATCATAATGTCTCATGGTTTGTAGGTAAAATTGCATTATTTTTTTTTAGAGTGTACAAAATACAGTACTGTTGTATTTTGTACACTCTAAAAAAAAACAACATAATTAAACAACCTCCAGTGAAGTTTTACTCACTGTTGGTTCTGCCAAGCTATAGGTCAGGCTTCAAAACTGGGCGAATCAGCTCGGCTGCTGGTGCCAGCTGAAGACGAACGACCTAGTGAGCCACGTCGTTGATAATAGTTATCCTGGTGGTCTCGGCAACAGCACGCAGCAGTACTCTTTGGCGGTGCGTTGCATTCAACACTGCCGCGTCGTTCACCACACACCGGCCCCGATGACACAAATGACATCATCACTTTCTACTCGCTTATTTTTTTATTTACCCCTTTCGGTTTTGCCTTAAGCTTACCCTTCCAGAAAAACCGCACTCAATCCCTATTCTTTTACCCTCCACTGTTACATTAATTCAACGCAAAATTTGAGATTCGATTTAATTTATTACATATAACATTTTTATTTTCCTTTCAAATATTTTTATTTAGTACTTTTAGTTTCTTCCACTATAAAACACCTTTTTATTTATTTGAAATTTGGATGCAGTCATATAGATCTTAACATAAATTCTATTCAAATTCTTTAATTTTTAATTGCTTTTTGCTTTTCTTCCAATTTTAATTCTAATTCAAGCAAATTTAAGATTCCGATAAATTTATATACACCTGTTTATTTTCTTCCCAAACTATTTTAGTTTCTAACGAAATATATTTAGTAATCCTTTAGTTTCTTCACGATCACACTTTGTATTTGTTTTAATTAAAATAAATTTAAAGTTTGAGTTAATTATAAAAAATGCTTTCCAAATTATTTAATTTTTAATTTTAGTTTCTAACAAAAATTACCGCTTCAACTACACTGTTTATTTATTTAATTCAGTAAAACAAATTTGAAATTTCGATTAATTCATGAAGATCTTAACATAAATTCTTCCCAAATTTTTTAATTCTAGTTTCTAACAAAAATTTATATAGTACTCCTTTACTATTACACCTTCAACGACAATTTTTATTTATTTAATTCAGTAAAACAAATTTGAAATTTCGATTAATTCATATAGATCTGAACATAAATGCCTTCCAGATTCTTTAATTTTAGTATCTAACTAAAATTTATTTAGTACTCCTTTACACTATTGAACCTTCAATAACACTTTATTTATTAATTAAAAATAAATTTTAAAATTTCTATTAATTCGTGTAGACCACATAGAATCTTTCCAAATTCTTTAATTTCTAATTTAATCACACATTGCTTTATAATCCTCTATGTATTTATTCATCTGTCTCATTTAATTACAAGAAATTTTCTCCATTTATATTTATTTTCAAATTCTTTAATTTTATTAGTTTCTTCCACTACGTAGATACCTATTTAATTATTTCAGATTTATTCAGATGATATTTTTAATTTTCTTTTTACATATTCATTTGTACATTTTTTTAAATTATAATTTTAACTAATACGCAAACAATAACATTATTATTTTTACCTTCTTTTTCTTCGAATTAATTATTGTTTATTTTTATTAATTACAGTTACGTTTACACGCTATATGTATCATTTCAAATAGATTTTGATAAATTAAAATTTGAACTAATTAGCAATAATAACATTATTATTTTTTTTTTCAAATTAATTACTGTTTATTTTTCACAGCTACACTTACGTTTTATTTGAAGTAGATTTCGATAAATTTACGAATTGAAGACATGAAAAATAAGAATAATTTAGTAACCCACTTTTAAATAGTATTATAATTACCAAAATTTATTAACAACAGTTGTTGGTTTAAACACACACACGCACATACACACAGTCACTATGGCACTAATATTAATCTAGAATTTGGAGTTAGGTGTCATGTGATTGAGCCCATTTTCGACCACACTAAAAAACCGAGCGTACAGTTGAATCTATAGTCTAATGTTGATTGTCAAAAATTACAATGTGATCAAATATCTGTGTTAAACAGTGTGTGATGTGTGAAATTGGCGAAAAAAGTAAGTGTTCCGTCTTTACGTTGGGGCCAAAGATGCTGGCCTGCGTGGCTGATTCTCACTCTGGGGCCCGTGCCATCGATCGGGTTGGTGTCGCGGACGTCGCCCGATGCGTCGGCGCATTAGACGCCGCGGCAGTGCGGCGTCGGCGTCCCTCTCATAGTCCACCACGTTTAGCTCGGTTTCGTTTCAGCGCTCGGAATGGGACACGAGGTTTCCGACATAGTCGAACTTTTGTCTGTGTATAGTTTGTCCATTTTTAATCAACTCATTTGGTCGGCACTATAAGCTTACTTTTAAAACTGATTTTTACTTAATATCAGAAAAAAAAAACAAAGCCCTTATGTTTTTGACGTAATAATCACCAATTTAGGATTCAATAAGACTTTGAGATTTTTGGAAATATTTTCATATTATAGTGTATATAAAATATTTTAAAGGAGCATTCCCGTTTGTAGCATCGATTTTCAGCTGTTTTTTTTTTTTAAAAAGTTACATTTTCACTTTAAAAAATGGCGTCAAAGTGATAAGATCAAAATTCAGATTTGCCAATGATGGTAGATAAAACCCCCCCTTAAGTTCAAATTTCTTTCAAACATAATAGTTTTTTTTTTTTTTAATAATGCTTCTCAACTAATGCCCAGTTTCATAAACAAAAGTTAACTCGAGACTTATCTAATACTGGATTAAATTTATGTTAAATTAAAATTTACATGCATTTCATAACAGTAATTTATATTACAAATGTTTAAAGATGAGTTTTATGACATGAGTTTAGAAATTTAAACTTTACAGGCGGCCGTTGATAAAAACATTTTCAAAATAAAAAAGTATTAGGATTAAATTCTGTATAAATTATAATTATAAAGCGGTTATGATTAATATTTTATCAAAAAAGCAATGTAACTGAGAAAATTTGTTGAAGATTTGCGTAATAATAAAAACATAATTTACGTTTTTTTTTTGTTTTTTGTAAAAAATGTTACCGATAAAACAGGCAGAATTTTATCAAGAAAAAATATTAAAGTTTCCTAAAAAGATAACATCAATCAGTATGAAGTTGCAGTAATATATTTAATTGATAATTTATTAATTTTATAATCTACATACATACATACATACACAATCACGCCATGTACCCAAAAGGGTGTGGCACAAACTCTTTTTATCATCCCGAAATCAGTCGCCTCTAAACACTCCTAACCAAACAAGCAACTTTCGCTTCATCCACATTAATAATTCCTCTCATACATGCTCTTCTATTCCTACTACTTGGAAACTTTCGCTCACGCAAAACACTCTCAATCATATCACTCCAACTACTCATTGGACGTCCACGCAAACGTATACCATCAAAATCATTCTTTTATACGTTTTGCACGTTACTTGTATTTTTTTACGAGCGTAACTTGTTCCTATATAACGAGCGTAACTTATTTCTATGTTCTGTTTATATTTATTGTATATCATTTGTATCATTTTTCCTGATAATAATACTGTAAGTAGAGTATATCGAAACGTCATTTTTTTTAATATAATAAATTCTGAAATTTTTTTTCTATGTTAAGAACATTTCGCAAATATCTCAAAATTATTATGTTAAGCACATAATGAGTTTATGTGAGTTTATGAAAACTGAACAAACTATACAATATAGGACGGGTTGGCGAGTTGTGGCTGTTACGCTGTTAGGGTTGTACAAATTAGAAAAAGAACAAACCCCGACTATCATTTATTTATATTTGTTCTTTCCGGTTTTTCTATGACGTGGTATTAACCGATTAACATTGAACACTTCCTGAATGTGTTCAAAATGGTTTTAATGGTGTACAAGTAGTATGATTGTTTACAACATTAATTTATAAGTTGTCAAATACGTTGTTTAATTCTAGCTTGTAATTTTATTTATATATTTTTTAGAAATTCTGATTCTTGTTGAATTATAATTTAGTTATTTATTTTTTTACCTAGTTAATTGTTTCTATATTTGGTTTATTTACTGTAAATGTCATTTGTATCTTTTTTCCTGATGATAACGGTCGTTGAGTTCGTCGAAACGTCGATTATTAATAAATATTAATAGAGAACTACAATCTAAAACCGTTTTATTTTACATACGTTTGGTATGTATCCTTAATTTACTTACTCTTACTTGTCCTTATTTTCTTTATTTCAATTTCATACTTTACAATCTGGCAGAATTATTTTATCTTTGACATACATATTTACATACACAGTCACGCCATGTACCCAAAAGGGTGTGAAACCAACTCTTTCAATTTTCCTGAAATCAGCCTCTTCCAAGCATTCCTCTGTCCAAACAAGCAACTTTAGCTTCATCCACATTCATATTGACACGCTGTCATACATGCTCTTCTATTCCTACTACTTGGAAACTCACGCAAGCAACTCTCTCAATCATACCACTCCCAAATACACATCATACGTCCACGCAAATGTATACCTTCAAAATCATTCATATAAATCTTTTTAACCAAACATTTCGTTAGACATTCGCTCAAGATGTCCGAACCATCTTAACTAACTCTAACACCAACTTTTACTACAAAAAATTTTTTTTTCAAATTTCACACTCATCATACACTAATTTATTTCGTACCCAATTTCTCCTACTTACACCAGAAACCCCACGTAAAAATCTCATTTTTAACTTTTCTTTTTAAATTAATTAATAACTTTATCGATGAGTCTGCACTCTCTCAACTACAATTAATTCTTGTTTCCTGTACAAAAAGTACAAATATATTTTATCTGCTTATTGTTCATACTAATCTTCTAACAAAGTCTCTCATTTATCATACATATGTTACTCATTTAATAAGTTAGAATTAACTATAGATATTTTTTCATGTTCTCTACGTATTTTTATTTATCATTTACATTTTTAATGTTTTTACTACTTTGACTGCAAGGAAAAGTAGTATAGCGTTTGGTACGGTGTCTGTAACATTTTCAAAAAAAAAAAAAAATTGTATAGAAATCCTTCATATAGCCTGTAGATGACGAATCTGAACTTAGTTTATGTGGGTGTATGTGTGTGCGTCGTCAGCTCGCTCGCTCACTCGCTCACTCGCTCACTCGCTCGCTCGCTCGGTCGTAAGTCAAAATTGTGTGGCCGCAACTCCTCCTAGACGGTTCAACCGATTTTAATGAAATTTTCAGGATAAATTTGTCTAGTACCCAAGATGGTCATGTGGTTTTATTTTTTTCCAGTAATGCCAACTTTCCGAGAAAAAAATTACTAAAGTATTTAAAAATTCATATTGGCTACGTTATTTATCCGATTTTGTTCAAATTTTCAGAAAACATTTTCCTAGTGCTCCCATTAATTATATAATTTTATTAATATCCAGTGTTGCCAACTTTCCGAGAAAAAAATTACTAAAATTTTAAAAAATTTATTATGGCTATGTTATTTAACCGATTTTACTCAAATTTACACAAAAGATTTTCCTAGTATTCATATAATTTATGTAATTTTAACAAAATACAGTGTTGCCAACTTTCCGAGAAAAAAATTACTAAAATTTATTGTAGCTACATCATTTATTCGATTTTGATCAAATTTTCAGAAAAGTTTTTCCTAGTGCCCACATAAATTATAATATTATTAAAATACAGTGTTGCCAACTTTCCGAGAAATGTCAAAGTAGTCTCTATATGGGTTTACCCATATACTTCTAATCTTGTTTAAATAAATTTATGTTCTATAAAAAAAAAAGAAGCATAAACGGAAAATGACTGCTGTGGAAATGAGATTTTTACGTGGGGTATGTGGTGTAAATAGGAGAGATCGGGTACGAAATAGATTAGTGTATGATGAGTGTGAAATTAAAAAAAGTGTTGTAGCAAAAGTTACCGTGCTAGTCAGTTAAGATGGTTCGGTCATGTTGAGCGAATGTCTAATGAACGTTTGGTTAAAAAGATTTATTTGAATGATTTTGATGGTATACGTTTGTGTGGACGTCCGATGATTAATTGGAGTGGTATGATTGAGAGAGTGGCTTGCGTGAGCGAAAGTTTCCAAGTAGTAAGAATAAAAGAGCATGTATAAGAGGAATTATGAATGTAGATGAAGCGAAAGTTGCTTGTTTGGATAGGAATGTTTGGAGGCGACTGATTTCGGGATGATGAAAAGAGTTTGTGCCACACCCTTTTGGATACATGGCGTGATTGTGTATGTATGTATGTATATTTTATAAGTTATTGTTCGTTTCATTTGCGCCATTTAATTGGGCTGTTGACTGTTTGTTGTAACTAAATAAATAAATAAATACGTAGTAAAATAATTTTCAGAATTCATTGTATTAAAATAAAAACTATTTTAACACTTATTTATTGTCCTTATTTGAATAACTATACTTGTTGCGAGTAAAGATTGTTACGCGTTTTAGGATAAGATTCTGAATACTTATTTATGTAAAAACGACATTTCGACGAAACTGAACGCTCGTCTTCATCAGGTCAAAATTTATCAATGACATTGAAGTAAATAACAGTACATAGCAACAAGTCACTAGGTAACATATAAATAACTAAATCGGAAAAATTATAGATTTTTTTATTAATGGAAGTGAAATTTCATGAATAGATTTTGATCTGATAAAGATGAGCGTTCAGTTTCGTCGAAACATCGTTTGAATAAAATAGTAGAATAGTTGGAGTAGTATGATTGAGAGTGTTTTGCGTGAGCAAAAATTTCCAAGTACTAGGAATAAAAGAGCATGTATAAGAGGAATTATAAATGTGGATAAAGCGAAAGTTGCTTGTTTGGATAGGAATGTTTAGAGGCGACTGATTTTTAAATGATAAAAAGAGTTTGTGCCACACCCTTTTGGGTACATGTCGTGATTGTGTATGTATGTATGTATGTATGTATGTTAAACAAAATTTTAATCTATAACAGTCTCATTTTAAATAAATATATATTTACACTATGTGTAAATATAACAACGTCAATATTAAAATATAATTGAATTAAAATTACTAGTAAAGTACAGTATTTTTACCGTGAACATGTAATACTATAATAAATTGCATGCTATATCAACAAGTAACAATCATAAATATTGCATTTTGACATTTAATTCTTATTTAACGATTAGTTACAGTTTAAATCGAGCACGAATTTCAATTTTTTACTAACCTTACCCTTTGATATTTCTATATAATGACTACAATACTAAAAATAAAAAAAAGTATTTCACAGAATTGTAAATAAATGATTAACTTAATTAATTTTTTCGATAAAATATCTTTTAAAATGCAAATGCATTATTTTAAATTAATAAAAATGTATAGTACATACATTTATATATATTTATAATTTTAATTTTAATCAAAAATATACATTAAAATAACTACATAAATATATGTTTCAAAGCAAAATTATTTATAATAAACTAGAAAATATATTTTAAAGTTGAATATCAAATTTGAATTTGCTCGTTTTGACGTAATGAAAATCTTTATTTTTCCGAATTTTTATATAAAAATACTGTAATATATATTTTAAATAAAAAAAATATGTTATAATATTGTTTTTATATAATCTTTCAATATTTTGCTTTAAAATAGTAAATTTTACTGAGTGCAGCGAGCCCATTTGTCATTCTTTTGTTAATATATACATTACTGGTGGCAGCGTCAAACATGACTACATGGTCAAGTGCATTTAATCTTACATCTCTGGTGGCCACCTTAAAGTTTATTAAGTTTAGTTAATTAACAATTGCTTGAATTTAAATTTTATTCTTTCATGTCGTCAGTCAATATCTTATTTGTTCCATACGCCATTTTTGGTCAAATTGAGTTATTGCTAATTTTGGCAATACTTGTTGGATTTCTATTTATTTTAACAATCGTAGATGTGATAATTTTAATAATTTCGGAAATGCAAATTCTAATTTGTACCATATCCTTACTATAAAGAATTTAGTTCAGATATTTTCAACATCATTTTCTCGAAAGTAACGTTATTTTTTTGTGATTTAGAACAAACAAGAAATCGACTGACGATGTGTTAAGAAGTACAAGTATAAGAAACACGGTCAAGTGTATTTAATGTGACATCTTCGACGGCTATATTAAAAATAAATTAAATCAAGTTAAGTTATTTGACAATTGCATTATTTATTACCACTTTGACTGCAAGGAAAAAGTGGTATAGCGTTTGGTACGGTGTCTGTAACATTTTCAAAAAAAAAAAAATTGTATAAAAATCCTTCATATAGCCTCTAGATGACGAATCCGAACTTAGTTTATGTGGGTTTTTCAGGATAAATTTGTCTAGTACCCAAGATGGTCATGTGGTTTTAGTTTTTTCCAGTGATGCCAACTATCCGAGAAAAAAATACTAAATTTTTAAAAAATTCATATTGGCTACATTATTTATCCGATTTTGATTAAATTTTCACAAAAGATTTCCCTAATGCTCCCATTAATTAAATAATTTTATTAATATTCAGTGTTTCCAACTTTCCGAGAAAAAAATTATTAAAGTTTTAAAAAATTTATTATGGCCACGTTATTTAACCGATTTTACTCAAATTTTTACAAAAGATTCTTCTAGTATTCATATAATTTATGTAATTGTAACAAAATACAGTGTTGCCAACTTTCCGAGAAAAAAATTAGCAAAATTTTAAAAAATTTATTATGACCATTTTATTTAACCGATTTTAATCAAATTTTCATAAAAGTTTTTTCTAGTGCCTAAATAAATTATGCAATTTTAACAAAATACAGTGTTGTCAACTTATTGAGAAAAAAATTACAAAATTTTTTAAAAATTCGTTGTGGCTACATTATTTATTCGATTTTGATCAAATTTTCAGTGCCCACATAAATTATAATATTATTAAAATACAGTGTTGCCAACTTTCCGAGAAATGTCAAAGTAGTCTATACATATATATATATATATATATATATATATATATATATATATATATATATATATATATATATATATATATATATATATATGGGTTTACCCATATACTTCTAATCTTGTTTTTGTCAGATTTTTGTTTAGATTTATCAGAAATTTTCACAGATTAAAAATGATCAATACAAAATAAGATTTTAGAAAACATCAAATAAGAATGTTGATACGACATTTAATCAAATATTTGCAGAGTATAAATATGGTTATTTGTCGAAATGAATATATTTGTATTTAGTTTGGACAGCCCTGATGAGTCCAAGGCAAAGCACACTAGATAGAAAGATTCAGGTTACGGCCATCGAACCTATACATGTATGTTTTGTATGAATATTTTACTAGGCGATTCTCTATGTCCAAGACTTGGTTTCTAGTATTTTTCGCTCCATTTTTATAGACCAAGCGTTCGAATAGTTTATGGCCTATTGTACTAGTTGAATAAGGGTGGTTTTCTAGTATTTTCCAGCCACAGTTTGAGTATTCTGACTATTTTGGGGGAGATAGAACAAATATTTTTTTATATATATATACATAACTATTGCTGTTCCGGAGTTTTAGTATTTTGGAGTCGTACGATGTCGTACAAAATTATTTTATTGATTCTAAAGAAATAGTTGAAACTTGAGAGCTTGTAGAATTGTTTGCTAGTAAAGTAATTGTTTATATAGTAAAGTTCTTTTATCTGGCATATTATATATTATTTTTCACGCGTAAAAACACTATTTTTTACATTAAACAAGATTAAAAGTATATGGGTAAACCCATATATAAACCAATTTGACATTTCTCGGAAAGTTGGTAATACAATACTTTTATTAAAACTTTTCTGAAAATTTGATCAAAATCGAATAAATAATGTAGTCACAATGTATTTTTAAAAAATTTTGTGATTTTTTCTCGATAAGTTGGCAACACTGTATTTTTTTAAAATTGCATAATTTATTCAGGCACTAGGAGAATCTTTTATAAAAATTTGATTAAAATCGGTTAAATAAAGTGGTCATAATAATTTTTGAAAAAATTTTGTAATTTTTTTCTCGGAAATTTGGCAACACCTTATTTTGTTAAAATTACATAAATTATACGAATACTAGGAGAATCTTTTGTGAAAATTTGAGTAAAATCGGTTAAATAACGTGGGAATAATAAATTTTTTAAAACTTTAGTAATTTTTTTCTAGGCAAGTTGGAAACACTGAATATTAATAAAATTAATTAATTAATGGGAGCATTAGGGAAATCTTTTCTGAAAATTTTTATCAAAATCGGATAAATAATGTAGCCAATATGAATTTTTAAAAAATTAGTATTTTTTTCTCGGAAAGTTGGCTTCACTGAAAAAATAAATTTATCCTGAAAAACCAACATAAACTAAGTTCGAATTCGTCATCTAGAGGCTATATGAAGGATTTCTATACAATTTTAATTTTTTTTTTGAAAATGTTACAGACACCGTACCAAACGCTATACCACTGTTCCTTGCGGTCAAAGCGGTAAAAAATTACGATTTTTTTAATGTAAAAAGTGTATAAAATGTAAAAAAGGACATTCAGTCGTCAAGTCACCCTTCTCGAAAAACTAAAACTTTGCACTTACTAACATTCAACACAAGATTTATATCTTTACCAACAACATTAACTGACTTAACTTCCATTAATTAAATATTTATAAATTTTATAATCTAGTTACTTATTTTGTTACCTATTAACTTGTTTTTATGTTCTGTTTATTTACTGTAAATGTCATTTGTATCATTTTTTCCTAATAAAGACGGACGTTGAGTTCGTCGAAACGCCGATTATTAATAAATATTAATACAGAACTAGAACCTAAAACCGTTTTATTTTAATATATTTTTTATTAATATTTTGATTATATTTGACTGTTATAGTTATTAATTAAAAAACAATATAATTTCATAATGAGTCATAATTTTTATGAAAAGAGAGATAGATAGATTAGGTGGTAATATATTTTATCAACCGTCATATCACATATGATAAGAAAGGTATTGTAATCATACTAAATTTGATATATCGAAATATTTGCAGATTAGCATGAATTAGGCTTAATAGTAACAAATGTTTTTAGCGTGATGTTCATTTGTCTATAGAATCGTGTAGTGAAAATTCGGCTGAACGTATTGTTATTAAATTTCATATTTAAGCTTCGGAGATAAATGAACTTTTGATAAAAATCTGCCAACCGGAATTGATAATTTACTGATGTCACTTTTATGTATCTTACGAATATTTTGCAACAGAAATATATTTCGAAAAAAAATTATTTAACAGGAGTTGCTAAACAAATTATAACTAATAACTTTTAACTTGATGACTGAATGTAATGTATATATTGATGGTGCACGTTTAGAACAGGTAGATGAATTTGTGTATTTGGGTAGTTTGCTGTCTAAAGATGGTCGTTTTGATCGTGAAATTGAAAGGAGAGTAAATGCTGCTGTTGTAAGGTTTTGGGTGCTTTGGGAACTTTTGCTAGGAATGGAAATGTTTCCAAAAAAGCCCGTTTGAGTATATACAATACAGTTTTGGTGCCTACGTTGATGTATAGGGTAGTAAATGTTGAGTTTGGTTGCAAAAGCATAAACGGAAAATGACTGCTGTAGATATGAGATTTTTACGTGGGGTATGTGGTGTAAATAGGAGAGATCGGGTACGAAATAGAGTATGATGAGTGTGAAATTGAAAGAAATGTTGTAGCAAAAGTTGGTGTTAGTCAGTTAAGATGGTTCGGATATGTTGAGCGAATGTCTAATGAACATTTGGTTAAAAAGATTTATTTGAATGTTTTTGATGGTATACGTTTGCGTGGACGTCCGATGAGTAGTTGGAGTGGTATGATTAAGAGTGTTTTGCGTGAGCAAAAGTTTCCAAGTAGTAGGAATAAAAGAGCATGTATGAGAGGAATTATGAATGTGGATGAAGCAAAAGTTGCTTGTTTAGATAGAAATATTTGGAAGCAACTGATTTCGGGATGATAAAAAGAGTTTGTGCCACACCCTTTTGGGTACATGGCGTGATTGTGAATGTATGTAACTTTTATTTGTAACATTTTTCGATACGGCTAAATAATTTTTCATATTTCTGTAAATAGGTGGCATATTTATGTCAAGACAGTTTTGTTTTTAATTAGCATGACTACAGTATTTGTTGTTGTACAAATTTTTCTATTCCATAAATTTATTTAAGACAACGGTCGATTTTGTGGTGGCCACAGCAGATTTATTATTTTTATCTGTCTCAACATTGCATATAAATAATAAATTATAAATTAATGATATGTCGTGTTCTATTTGCTGCACGATAATTTTACGCTAGCGAAGAGTGAAAAAGACAGAATCAGAAAATGGAAAATTGAAAATATGTAATTTTTTTTATCGAGCCTATGCCACAGCCACGAGCTAGGGGGGACATTGTAAATATTGATTTTGATTTGTAAAACGCATCATATTGGACAAGAGTAAAAGTATTTTTGCATGTTTACATTACAATTGTATATGAAGAACATATATTCTATTAAAATAAATAATAGAAAAATTTTATATGTGTGATATTGACCCTTGTAAACGTCTGACATGTTTGCAAACCGCATATCACGGTTGAGTTTCTGGTCATATATTTGTTATTTATTCAAGGCGTCTGTCTTGTTATCAAGAGTTATTGCTACACTCTAAAAAAAAATATGTAATTTTACCTAGTAACCATGAGACACTACGATGCGCAGTATTTCTAAGTATAATTACTCAACTGCTGTAATTTTATTCATAATTGTTTAAAAATACA
This sequence comes from Clivina fossor, assembly GCA_963966155.1. Classification (NCBI taxonomy): domain Eukaryota; kingdom Metazoa; phylum Arthropoda; class Insecta; order Coleoptera; family Carabidae; genus Clivina; species Clivina fossor. Next base: position 12,208,028 of record OZ014564.1, on the reverse strand, counting down.
TAAATAATATCAGACATATTATGTAATATGATATATTACCAACGGGATGGAAAAGTACATATTTATGTAATATTACAGTGTTTTAGTAAAGTTTCTTTTAGTAAATTTATGGAACTTCAGTAAATTTGATGTCAGGAATTTTCCATAAACAAGTAAAATTTGTTTAGTTCTGTAATATTATTGTTGGTATAATTACATATATTTGTAAATTTACATAAAGGATGTATTTTACAATTATTACAGATATTAATATGCAAGCTTCAATTTTACATTAACCAACAATATGTAATGCTATACGTACTTATTAAGTCATTTTTACTTACTTTATGTGATTATTATGAATTATGTAAAAATTATAAAATTTTGAGGTAGAAATAGAGAATATTTATTGTAAAATAAAATTAAGGATTATTTCAAGTAAAATTTTACAATTATTTTTCTGTAATTTTGCTATATTTATTTTACAGTCTATTATTGGTTGTGAAATGTGTAAAATTTTGTTTAGTTCGTGAACTGGTAATCATACAGGTAAAAAATGTGGTGGGGCGTACTGCTGCAAACGGTTAATTTAGTTATTGTATAAATAAAATTAATATACGTAAAAAGATTATTAGCACAACAAAATAAATTTTTCGCACAACACATTATGTACGACAGAATAAGTTTTTTGCACAACAAAAAGACTTCTTGCACGATAAATAATTGTAGGACAAAATTGGTTAAATAAACGACAGAAATAGATTACATTCTCCAATTAAGGTAAACAGTCACACTCGTATGGGCGATTACACAAAATTGCAGAGGAAGATTGAATAAATATTTTTTTATTAATTTTGTAGAGCATATTTAATATAACTGATTATTCGTAATATTTAAAAATATATGTATAATTAATAATTCAATATCAATATTCCATTATTAATAAAAATTACATAAAATACAAGTAAATATATATTTTAACAAGCCATATTTTCTTTAAATATCATTATTATTGTTTCAAAAAAATATATGAGATGTGAAATGTTATACAAAATAATATAAATTTTTTTGAATTTTTACGAACGATAGAAAATAGAAATCGATTGACTTTTATCAAGAAAAACCTGACATTTATCAAGCAAATTGCATATTTTATTTTCTCTTGTTCAAATTACACGTTCATAAAATCTTAAATTTTTTATATAAGGTTTATAATTATAAAATGATATTATACTTTTTTTTGTTAATTAATAATGGTTATTTAAGATTTTTATACTGTCTATTTTTATATTTCGAAATCTCTTTAGTTGCTACTGCCAGCTTACAACAAATCTTCGAAATAGTGAGAAAGTAGTCCAGATTACACGATCCGACAAATAATTTTTCTTAAATTTATTCCTTTTATGTAATATATGACAATTTCCATACTGCATTTAGAGACATCTATACAGATTTGCTTCACACTATTTGACCCTGATAGTAACTCTTAATCATCAAATATATCCTTATATTAAATTCCCAAAGATTATACATTCGATATGCATTAACTAAAAATTATAGTAAAAGTTCGTAAAAGAAAACCTTGCAAGAACAAAAAAAAATAGGCAACCCTTTCACATTTGCGGTAAATGTCAGACGGCAACCAAAAGCAGTTTAGCCAAATTAGTCACTGGGTCACCCAACCGCAATCCTTTGCAAACCCCATCCCCGGGGGTTTGATGTTCGTCGCTAATGTTCATCTGACCGCAATATGCACGTGTACAAATCCATGCTAATACGTGGACAACCACGTGGAAACAACTGACCAGCTCTAGAGACGCAAATGCAAAAATATATTAATTATAATAATAATAATTTATTTATACTGCAAAAAATACAAGTCTTTATAAACTCAATTATACCATAATTTTATCCAAATTATCATAAGTAAAAATACATTTCCGTACATTTATAGTTAAAGTACAGATAAATTTGAATTAATTTTTTTCATCAATCCACTCAGTGCACTGTAATTCAGCAAACATCTATGCCAAATTTTGCTATGATTAAGTCTGAATATTCTGTCAAATATTCAGGAATTCTTAACGTATTCTTGTGTAAATCTATGTACGATTTCTTGTATATTTCTATAAAAATAAAACTGAAATCAGAGCTGTGAATGGCCCCTTACACTGCCAAATTTTGCTATGAATGGGTCTGAGTATACTATACAATCTTAAGGAAAGCTACGTATTCTTTTGCAAATCTACGTACGTTTTCTTGTGTATTTCTATAAAGATAAAACTGAAATCAGAGCTATAAATGAGCCCTTACACTGCCTAATTTTGCTATAAATGTGTCTCAGTATACTGTCAAAACTTAAAACATTCTTAAGATATTCTTGTGCAAATCTATGTATGTTTCCTTATGCATTACTATGCAAAAATAAAACTAACAGTAAAGTTATCACTGAGTCTAAGACACTGCTACATTTTACTATAAACGGGTCTAAATGTACTATGAAATCTTAAGAAAAGTTAAGTATTTTTGTGTAAATCCATGTAGATTTTTCTTGTGTATTCCTATGTATAGATAAAATTGAAACCAGAGCTGTGAATAAGCCTTTACTTGTTTTGGCCGAGGGCCAAATAATAAAAAAACTCATTAATGCAAAACCTCCCTTTGCTAAGATTTAGTGATCTTGTCAAAAATTTATTTTCTGATGGTCGGAATTATGTGAGTGTTTTTTTTTTTGTTATTTTGTGTTAGTTGAAATTTAATATTGAAGCTGAAATATGTCTCGTGTAATTAGTGTTTCTTTAACCACAAAACAGTGTTTGAGATAATAATATATGACCGTAACATTTTCTGGTTAAATTTAGATATTGTGGTTTGTGCAAAAATTTATAGTCAAACAAAATATGCGTTTCTATTAGTTTTTAATTTAATTAATTAAAAACCATAAAATACATTATACATAAATGTTTAAAAATACATAATATCAGAACTATTATTACAAACATTATGTAATATGATATTAACAACGAGATGAAAAACTACATATGTATGTAATATTACAATGTTTTTAGTAAAGTCTATTTTAGTAAATGTATAGAAATTCAGTAAATTTGCTGTCAGGATTTTTTATAAATAACTAAAATCTGTTTAATTCTGTAATATTATTGCTGGTATAATTACATACATTTCTAAATTTCTCTATAAAGGATGTATTTTGAAATGAATGAATGAATTACACTTAATATATTTTATTAGTATTGTTACATAAAATATATCATTATTTTGATGAATTACTACAGATATTAATATGCAAGCTATAATTTTAGATAACTTAAGAAGTTATACCAACAATATGTAATTCTACATTAAGTATGTAATCACAACTTTTACATCTGTACAATTATTAATCTTTAGATATGATTTGAAATTTATAATTTAATATATTTATTTAATTAAACATACGGTAATAATTATATTATAGAAAACATATTAAATTAAAATGATTTATTAATACATCTGACATTATAATAATTATATATATATATATATATATATATATATATATATTTTACGCGTAAATGTCCATCCCTGATAGTATGTCCTTCATTATATCATTCTACTACGATCGTATTTTAAAGATATACATGGAAGATGAGAAATAATTTACGACGTACGTAATTACCGCGCGTTTAGTTGCTAGAAGAGATAATAAATTTTTCATAAAACATGACTTAATATTTCATGCATAATTTGAAACTTTCTTCTAGTATACAAGTTCTTATTATTTCTTTTTTCATATCTATTATTTAATTTCATTAAAATTCTATTAAATATTGATATTGAGTTTTATAGCAAATTAAAGATTTCATATTCTAAATTCATGATAGTATATTGTATACATTATAAAATAAACATATTTTTTTTTTCTGTTACAAATCTATCAAATTTAACAATAAATTTAAAATCTGCAAGCTCGGTTAGTTAGTCATGCACTTAATTAGAACACAAAATACCGGCCCTTAAACCCTCTATAACTATGTGTATTAAAAATAAATCAATTTAAAGAAACACAAGTTTGGAATAAAAAATAATAATAGTAAACATCTTTCAGAACTCATTATATTAAAATAAAACGACTATGTAATTTTACATGTTTTCTGAATGAAATTTCTAATAAAAAATATAATATTAAGTAAATTATCAGAGTAAAATTGCAAAATGTTGTTATTTTTATTGTTAAAAAACTATAAAAATTACATAAATATAAAATATATATTTTTGTAGCGTATTAGTATTTATTAATAACTGACGTTTCGACAAACTCAACGTCCGTCTTCATCAAGAAAAATAATACAAAATCATCATCATTATTTTTCCTGGTGAAGAACTATAACCTAAAGTCGTTTTATTAAAAAAACAAATAATAAATTACAATTTAATAACAGTAAAAAATCTTTCAGAACTCACTATATAAAATAAACTGCTTGAGGTTCAAATTCTGTATTAAAATTAATTTATAATCGACGTTTCGACGAACTCAACGTACTTCTTCATCAGGAAAAAAATACAAATGATATAAACAGAATATACAAACAAGTTACTAGACGTAATAAAATAAAAGTAATTAGATCATAAAAATTTTCTAGATTTTTAATTAATAGAAACCAAATTTTATTTAACTCAATGCCTTCACAATGATTGATTTTGTTATTATAAATTTCAATTGCCTCTCCTACCAATCTGTTGTTAATATTGAAAGGTCTTGCAATAATTATAGTATCTTTGTTGAGTTTCGTCGAAACGTATTTTAATTAATTTTAATACAGAACGTGACCCTAAAGCAGTTTTATTTTAAATAAATTATTAATTTTAAAAATACTTATAAGAATTTCGTTCAAATTAGTTTTAAAAAAAAGTAGCAATTATTGTTGGTATTTTATATAAATCAGAAACATTTAAAAATATATATATGACATGATGAAAACATCTTAAATATTTTGTAAAGAATCTTAAACGCGCGCGCCCTGCACCGCACAGCGACGACAAAACAACGTTATAACCTGTCAATTTAAGTGATTGATTTGTTGAATTTGTTTCGGATTTGAGTTCCAATGAAAAGAAAAGATATATATATATATATATATATATATATATATATATATTTTGCTGATTTGGCAAACAAGAACACAATTTACTTAGTGTTATTTATGTTAGTTTTTTTTTATCAATAGTTTTTTATTTATCTTGTTTTTTTAATGTTTATGATGCCCAGTATTTCTAGCTTATAATTACTCAACTGCTGTAATTTTCTACATAATTGTTTAAAAATACATAATATCAAAAACATTAGGTAATATAATATATTACCAACGAAATGGAAAAGTACATATGCATGTAATATTATAGCTTTTTAGTAAAGTTTCTTTTAGTATATTTAGAGATCTTCAGTAAATTTGCTATAAATAGCTATAAATAGCTAAAATTTGTTTAGTTCTGTAATATTATTGTTGGTATAATTACATATATTTCTAAATATACATAAAGAAAGTATTTTGAAATAAATAAACTACACTTAAAATATTTTATTAGTATTATATTACACAAAATATGTAATAAATCTCATTATTTTGATGAATTATTACAGATATTATCATGCAATCTGTAATATTACACAATTTAATAAATTATACTGCAACAATATGTATTTCTACATTAAGTATATGTGATGTAATTTACAGAAAGTAAGCAATTTTACATACTTATTAGGTTAGTTTTACTTACTTTATGTGATTATTATGAATTATGTAAAAATTATAGAATTTTGAGGTGAAAATACAGAATATTAATGGTAAAATGAAATTACAGATTTTTTATAGTTTTATTATTATTTCGATTTTTCTGTAATGTCGCTATTGTTTTTTTTAGAATATGCAATAATTAATTTACTATATTATACATGTTTTTACCGAAAAAGTAAGTAAACTTACATAAAATATACGTATTTTATTTCGTATTATGTAAAAATTTTCCTGTGACATTTGTAAGACAAGTGTAAATCCCCGGATTTTTATATAAAGTTACCGATTTTTTTTACAATATACAACCGAATATAATTCTGTGAACTATTCGTCGTAAAAATGCCACAAAGTCAGACATGAATTAATCAACTGTTTATCTTAAAAAACAAAAACATCAGTAGTTTAAATTACAGTTCGAAACTCATTACTGCTCTACGCCAAACGTACTACTTGCAGTTTCGAAAAAGTGTCTAAATAAACGATCACAAAACAACTAATGCAATACTTGACATTAAGGCTCGTTTTGGGCTGTAATGCCATTGGTGACAGAAAAACAAAATATTATTTCGGTTGTATGTTAAACTTAAAAATTATAAATATTTAACTTGATTAGCCGTAATTTTGTGATACATTTTGAAAATAAGATAAATAAAAATTATAAATAAAATAAATTTTTTGAAATTATCTTACCTTTGACTACGGTCCCTATGCCATACTTCAAGCTGTACCTTATTGTTGATGTCAAATTTGGACAATTTAAACGTAAATTTGTGATCAAATTGCGGATTAGCTGATTCCGCCTGTACAGCTGTACGTTGCGGAGCCGATCGTGTTTTGTTAGCACTTCCGGTTATGTTTGGTATTAACGCCACCTAAATTCAGAAATTAATAATATCAATTTATCGATGATATAAGACATTACTGCCCATATGCATAAACATTTTCGTTAAATATAATTTAGAATTCTTGAATTTCGTAAGAAATATCGTTGCAATATATATAGAATATACATAGATTACTTACGGAATCCAAGAATAACGAACCGTTATTTTTACCGAATGTTTATGCATATCGGAGGTAAATATTACGTATTTAACATTAATTATTTGGCTTTAAATCTTTGAATCAGAGACAAATTAAAACTAGTATATTGTACAAATTACTGAATAATATTGTAGACTGTTCTAGCTTAATTGGAAAATTTAATTTTTCAGTTCCAAGACTTTTGTCTCATACATACATACACAATCACGCCATGTACCCAAAAGGATGTGACAGAAACTCTTTCCACTATCCTGAAATCAGTTTCCTCCAAACATTCCTCTATCCAAACAAGCAACTTTAGCTTCATCCATTTTCATAATTCCTCTCTCATACATGCTCTTCTATTCCTACTAATTGGAAATAATAATAAAAAATAATAATAATATTTCCAAAATAAAAACAAAAATAATTCTGTATCAAATTTTCCATATCTCGCATATCTTCCATAATTTCCATAATTATTAATTTTAAATTATTTCAATATACATATTTTACATTGTTCTAAGATAATCACATCACTATTGTACTACAACATCAGATTAACTATAAATATAGATACTTAATGCCTATACCAAATTCATGGATTGTTTTAAAATAAAACGGCTTTAGGTTTAAGTTCTGTATTAATATTTATTAATTATCAACGTACTCAACTTATGTCTTCATTATAAAACTTTTATTTGATAAAAACGCACTTTGAGTACTTGGAATACGTCGACTATTAATAAATATTAATGCAGAACTACAACCTAAAGCCGTTTTATTTTAAAATAATGAGTTCTAAAAGATTTTTTACTGTAAATTGTTTTGTTATACACATTAAAAAAAATGTAAATAGTCTTTTGTTTACAATTTGTAACCTATTACCATTATGTACACTCTAAAAAAAAATATGTAATTTTACCTACAAACACTATTATGCCCAATATTTTTAAGTATAATTTCTCAACTGCTGTACATTTAATACATAATTGTTTAAAAATACATAATATCAGAACTATTTCAAACATATTATGTAATGTACCAATGGGAGTTTAAAAATACATAATATCAGAACTATTACCAACATTATGTAATATGATATATTACCAATGGGAGTGAAAAAATACATATACCATATGTAATATTACAATGTTTTTAGTAAAGTACCTGTTAGTAAGTTTACAGAACATCAGTAAATTAGCTGTCGGAAGTTTTCCATAAATAGCTAAAATTTGTTTAGTTTTGTAATATTATTGTTGATATAATTACATAGATTTGAAAATTTATATAAAAAATTTACTTTACAATTATTACAGATATTAATATGCAAGCTGTACTATTACATAATTTAAGAAGTTATACCACCATTATATAATTCTACATTAAGTATGTGATAGAATTTGCAGAATGTAAACAATTTTACATACTTATTCGGTCAATTTTACTTACTTTATGTGATTATTATAAGTATGTAAAAATTACAGAATTTTGAGGTAGAACTTCAAGATATGTATAGAAAAATGAAATTACAGATTTTTTATAGTAAAATTTTACCTTTAATTTTTTTGTAATTTTGCAATTTTTTTTTACAGTGTATAAAAAATTTACGCGATAGCTAACAGAGAAGCATTGAAATAAATACAAACGTGCTTACACAGAAACCTTCTCTCTCTCTCTCTATCTCTCTCTCTTTCTTTCTCTCTCTTTCTTTCTCTCTCTTTCTCTCTCTCTTACTCTCTCTCTCTCTCTTTTTCTCTCTCTTTCTCTCTCTCTCTCTCTTATTAATATAAACAAAACCTTGTGTTGTATTATGCATCTATATTATGGTTGATCTAATATTACAACCAATATAGGTATATAAAAGTAATTCGAATGACGTCAAAGGTCCCTACAATCTCACTTCTTTACCCCCACCCCCCGCCGCTAGGCCCTTGTAGGTCGAAGGGCATACGGACCCCCGATGCTATGACGTAATCGCTAACCGCGTTACGGTGCGCCGCGACGCTCGCCGCTGAAAACTAGCGTCAGCCCTCTATATCGATTCGAAACGGAAAGGAGCCTGAAAACTCTGAAACGACCGCCAATGAGGGCAGATTTTATTTGACTGGTATTTGATTCGTCATCGAATTAAATCAATTTATCTAATAGACAAAATTCGTATAACAACAAAACTATTGTAGTTATGGTAACTAAAAAATAAATATGCCACCTATTTAGAGAATTATACAGGGTGTAACAGAATAACTATTCCTAATTTTCGGAAATGATAGAGTGCACTTAGAGAAACATTTTTTATTAATAAACTAGTGTCCGGAAATTTCTCGGTGCCAAGATACACTAGATATCGTTAAAAACAATCTTAATCAAAACATCAAAGAGTAGTTAAGTCAAGGAACATTTTATTAGAAATAATAGCGCATTAAACTTTATAAAAATTGTTCGAAGTTACGACCACTATTTTCGATACACAAGTTGTAACGATGTACAATCGACTGCCGAAAAAAAAAAGAAAAAAAAATTCCGGTCTCTAATTTATTAATAAAAAATAGGAGAGATCGGGTACGAAATACGATTAGTGTATGATGAGTGTGTAATTGAAAAAAATGATGGTAACTGTAAGTAATATCAGTAAATTACCACTTCTGGTTGGCAGATTACCAAAAGTTGATCAAATTGAGTTATTCACCTGCGAAGCTTAAATAGAAAATTTTATAACAATTCATTCAACCGAATTTGTTCTACCCGTGTCCACAGACAGACCGACAGACGTACATCATGCACATATAAAACCAGATATAAGAGATATTATAAAAGTAAATGAGACAAATCTTGCGTGCTTATTATAAATTACATCAAACATAATCTATAAAAAATACAAGTTTTTTGTCATTAAATATTTATGAATTTCAGTAACAAAAATTGGTAAAAACTCGACCGAAAACAAATAGTATTGATTGAAATTTTGACATAAATATCATTTGATACAATGATATATCATTTATTATGTTTCGAGAATCCATCAATGTTTTATTCAACGACAGACAGACAAATTTATCTATTTATAATATGACATGCGTTTAATTTCTCAACTACGAGAAATACACATCTAGTCTTTTTTCACAGAACCGAATTTGAACACATTACTCAAAATTGAGCTCCGAAAAATTTTTCTAGACAAATATACAATAAAGAAATTAGAAAATATTATAGAATAAAAACACATTTTTATTAACTTGCTTTTTTGTCTGTCTGATTGTTTGTTTGTTTGTTTGTCCAATACAAATTTTGCAATTGATTTAAAACTAACTTCTCAAAAGCTAAAAACTTTAATTATAACTTAAATCTGGATAACAATGCAATATTAACTAATAAATTAATTAATTAATTAATAATAACAAGTTTTAATTAAGAAATTTTATTTGTAACATCTTTCGATACGGCTTAAGTATTGTTTAATAATTTTTAATATTTTTATAATATTTTTTAAATGCATGACTACAGTAGTTGTTGTGGCCATAGCAGATTTATTTTATAAATACTAAAACATTAGAAAAATCATTTAAACAATAGTAAAAAATCTTTTAGAATTTATTATATTAAAATAAAATGGTTTCAGGTTTAAGATCTGCATTAATATTTATTAATAGTCGATGTACTCCAGATACTTAACGTACGTCTTCATCAGGAAAACTGATACAAATGACATTTATAGTTAATAAACAGAACATAGAAACAAGTAAGTTATAAAGAAAAAGATAACATCCATCACTGTAAAGGGGCACTAAATTAAATAAAATTTGGCTTCCATTAATCAAATATCTATTAATTTTATTAATTTTATTTGTTATGTCTATTAACTTGTTTCTATGTTTTGTTTATTTACTGTAAATATCAGTTGTATCAGCTTTCCTGATAAAGACGGACGTTGAGTTCGTCGAAACGTCAATTAGCAATAAATATTAATACAAAACTTAAACTTAAAGCCGTTTTATTTTATCACTTAAGATTTTTTTCTGTGTATTATTATTTTTATTTAAGGATAATTTAAAAAAAAAATTGTAATATTTAATGTAAAGAATAATGAAAAAAAATTAATATTTTAAAAAATATTTATATACTATACACAATCACGCTATATACCCAAAAAATTATGGCATAAATTCTTTCCACTATTCCGAAATCAGTTTCTTTCAAATATCCCAATTCAGATACAAGCAACTTTAGCTTCATCCACATTCATAATTCCTCTCATATATGCTCTTCTATTTAATTGATTATATTTTAATTCTACGCCTTTCTTTCATTTTTTACCTGAAACATGTAGGTACCTTACTCGCCACACCCTCGGCATGGCGTTGCTATACTATCATATTAATATATAATTACATAATATTATTTTTCGCTCTTTAGCCTCTCTCTCTCTGTGTGCTTGACTTAATGAATTTATAACAAAGTGCCCCCATTAAGACGAGAATGCTTTTAATATGATATTCTGCGAAAAGCGATATGCAAATTTTTTTACTTTCGAGACTTTGCTGAGAAAATACGACACGAGTCACGTACTGAAATATTTCCAGAATTCTGCTAAATACAAATGACATAGATTTACCATTTTTTTAACACGTTTTTATAAACTCACTTTCTTTCCTGTCTGTTTATTTGTTCGTTTGTTCGGTACAAATTTTGCAATCGATTTTAAATTAACAAACTAACCGATTAGCTAAAGACTTGAAACTTTGAACATAGCTCAGAATTGGAGAACAATGCAAATAATAACTAATTAATAATATTAGAAATATTAAATTACAAATTTTGACAAAAGTCTTATTTTGAATTTTTTCAAAATATAACTTTTTTCAAAATTTGCTCAAAGAAATCTGAAAAAATTCAGTAAAATAGAGAAAAAAATTTGCTACATAATAGCTAAGTATCTTTTTTCTCTAACTCACACTGATTTAGCAGAAAAAATTATTGAAAATAAAACCAAAAATTCCAAAAAAAAAATTCTAGCGACCAAACGGCATATGCTAGCAAATTAAAACTAAAACCAAATTATAGAACTTTTTATTTCTATCGAAAAGTATTTTAAGTATTTTTCCGAATTTTACTTCAGAAAAAAGTATTCTGCATATTATCGGTATTCCATGTTATTGCCCTATATCAACCTGTTATATATATATACTTCACTTTTGAAAGTGATTTTTGTCAAAATTATTTTTGACGTTTATTTAAAATTATTTATTAAGCAATCTTAATTGGTTTATTTAAATATTATAATATTAGATATAAGAAAAATATATCAGAAATAGAAATACTATTCATATTTTTGATAATAGGTAAAAGTAAAAATGTATTTTAATATAAAAAATAAACAAAAAATGTGGCCTATTATATCTTTTACACGTATTATCTCAATAACATCTCAAACACACTGTATACAAAAACAAAAATATACTCTAAGGCCGTATAGGCACGCGCAGCAATTCAAATTTCAAAATTACTTTCATTTTTATTTTCTTTTTACATTCACAAAACCACAAGCATCAATTGACTTTATATTTGAAGCAGCACTCAAAATGCTTAATACGAAAAACAAATACGCATCGAAAAAACCCTTTGGGCTTAACAAAAGAACGTCGTGCTGTACACAGCATGCATGCTGGAACCTTGTAGAAATGTCATGAGCTTGCAAGCTTTAATAGCTTTTGAAAAAAACTATATACTGCTGTGCTAAAGTATAAAGCTGAATAGAAAATGAGAAACTTACCTTTACATAAGCGTTTATCAGACCGCTATTGCTTCTTTGAAGATCACGACATTGGAAAACTGAAATCAAAACGAAATTATATTCAAATTTGTAGTTATATATTAAGAATAAATATGTTTTTCTAAAGGCCACTTTACATGGTAATAATGTATGAATAACTAGATGAAATAAATATGTTAGTGAAATTCACACATATAATACTGGGTACATATAAACTGCACGCAGCGGTTGAGTTTTAATCTCTTACCGAAATTTTGCATTGTGTAACTGCACGCCGCGGTTATTTCCAAAGAGATTAATGGATTAAGATTTCAACTTAACAAGATTAGAAGTATATGGGTAAACCCATATATAGACCACTTTGACATTTCTCGGAAAGTTAGCAACAATGTATTTTAATAATATTATAATTTATGTAGGCACTAGGAGAAACTTTTCGGAAAATTTAATCAAAATCGAATAAATAATGTAGCCACAATGAATTTTTTAAAAAAATTGTAATTTTTTTTCTCGATAAGTTGGCAACACTGTATTTTGTTAAAATTGCATAATTTATTTAGGCACTAGGAGAATTTTTCATAAAAATTTGATTAAAATCGGTTAAATAACATGTCCATAATATATTTTTAAAAACTTTATTAATTTTTTTCTCGGAAAGTTGGCAACACTGGATATTAATAAAATTATATAATTAATGAGGGCATTAGGGATATCTTTTCTGAAAATTTGATCAAAATCGGATAAATAATGTAGCCAATATGAATTTTTTAAAACTTTAGTAATTTTTTTCTCGGAAAGTTGGCATTACTGGAAAAAACCAAAACCACATGACCATCTTGGGCACTAGACAAATTTATCCTGAAAATTTCATTAAAATCGGTTGAACCGTCTAGGAGGAGTTGCGGCCACAAAATTTTGACTTACGACCGAGTGAGCTGACGACGCACATCCATACACCCACATAAACTAAGTTCAGATTCGTCATCTAGAGGCTATATGAAGGATTTCTATATACAAATTATTTTTTTTTGAAAATGTTACAGACACCGTACCAAACGATAAACCACTTTTTCCTTGCAGTCAAAGTACTATGTTAAAAGCAATGTTACTAGAAGAAAAAATAAAAAAACTTATTTATATTCATAATATTATACACGAATATAAGTGTGACTTAGTATTTTACAGTGTAGTCGAGTAGTCATCGGGGTATAACACCATCAAATAAAAATGCAATATTTTTTCTTTCAGTTTCTACTATTTTATTTGAAAAATGCTTGCAACAACGTCCGTATATCACATTGATAAAGACGTTCTGTTTGGAAAACTGATCGAATATAAATCACGAACTATAGATACAATATTTATATACATGTAAAACGAAATTTATATATATGTTAGTTTTAAATTATAGTTCCTTTGATATTTTCAAACTATTCTATCTGTTCATCAATTTTCATTTATTTTTACTGATGATAGAGTTAATTTTAGTTACCGAGTTAATTAATTTTATAATGAACTGATATTTTACTGTAAACTGTAATTAAAATTTGCAAACTCAAAAAATGTGTAAATAAATTATTCACTAAAACAAAACGGTTTTAGGTTTAAGTTCTGTATTAATATTTATTAATAATCGACGTTTCGACGAACTTAACGTGCGTCAGTTTTCTTAATAAAGACAGACGTTGAGTTTGTCGAAACGTTGATTATCAATAAATATTAATACAGAACTTAAACCAAAAGCCGTTTTATTTTAATATAATGCGTTCCAAAAATTTTTTTTACTGAATTTGCTCAAAAAAATCTGAAAAATTCAGTAAAATAGAGAAAAAAATTAGCTACGTAATATAGCTAAGTAAATTTTTTTTCTAACTTACACTGATTTAGCAGGAAAAATTATTGAAAATTCTAAAAAACATTTAAAAAAAAATTCTATCGCCCAAACGGCACATGCTATCAAATTAAAACTAAAACCAAATTATAGAACTTTTTATTCCCTATCTAAAAGTATTCCAAGTATTTCTCCGAATTTTACTTCAGAAAGAAATATTCTTCATATTATCAGTATTCCATGTTATTGCCCTATATCAATCTGGCAAACGAACATCCTGTATATATTTCAATTTTATTTTTATTCAATTCCAATTAATTAAAAAAATCTTGTAATAAAACAGATATATTTGATGTTATTAGATTATTTCAAAGAAACAATAACAATTTAGTTATTGTAAAATTAATTGTCGAAAAGCCAAATGTTCAAAATAAATTAAGGAAATTTCAAGACTGGTCCAACTAGATTCAAGCATACACTTTAAAAAGTTTTACTGCTTATTTTACAATAAAAGTTATGGGTAAAAAAAATGCCCTGCATTATTATGTAATTTTAACATAAAAATTAATTTTAGCATAGCATGTAATATTTAACAACAAAATTATGTAAAACTAATTTATTTTTTGTGTAAAATATTTATATATTTTAATGTATTAATACATATAAAAAAAATCATATATTATTGCACATAAATAATAGTTATAATACTAAGAATCTAAAAAATTATAATTACATTTGTAATCACAATTTTGAAATACATATAATTATGTGAAATTACATAAAATTATAATTATGTAAAATATACATAAAATTATAATTAACTTTTATTAAATTTCAATAAAAATTACAGAAACATTATGTAATTTTATGTAGCATGTAAAAATAAGTAATATTATTATCTGTAACAACTACAAAATCCATGTTTCTTTTTATGAAATATTACATATTACTAGTATTATCACATATGTCTGTATGTAAATTTGTTCATATTACATATAATTTTATAGTAATTTTTAGTATAAAAATGTATGTAAATTTACAAAAAAATTTACAGTGTACGATAAGATGTAGCTGCATTTTAATTTTGTCAATAAAATTATAAAAGAAATAAAAATTTGTTGCCAAATAGGCAAATATAAGACAATTATTCCCAACTAACTATCATTATTTTGCCAACTGAACAAATATTATTTTTATTTCTTTTGTTGGTTTAACTTCGACATACATAGTCAGGACCGTACCCTGACAAGGGCGGGCGAGTTTGTCGCCTCGGATGTAAAATCGAAAGAAGCACAAATATATAGATTCAAATTTTATCAAATATCCACACACACATAAAAAAACTACAATAAAATTGAAGAACTTTAAAATATAAAGAAAAATGACTGCTGTGGAAATGAGATTTTTATTTTGGGTATGTGGTGTAAATAGGAGAGATCGGATACGAAATACGATTAGTGTATGATGAGTGTGAAATTGAAAAAAAAAGTTACAGCGAAAGTTGAGCTGTTAATCTGTTAAGATAGTTCGAACATCTTAAGCGAATGTCTAATGAATGTTTTGTTAAAAAGATTTATATGAATCATTTTGAAAGTATACGTTTGCGTGGAGGTCCGAATGAGTAACTGGAGTAGTATGATTGAGTGTTCTGCGTGAACGGAAATTTCCAAGTAGTAAAAATAGAGAAAATATAAATGTGGATGAAACTAAAGTTGCTTGTCTGAATATAGGAATGTTTAGAGAAGGTTGATTTCGGGATAATTCAAAGAGTTTGTGCCACACCCTTTTGAGTACATGGCGTGATTGTGTAACATTTGGCATATAATAAAAATAAAATACACTAAAAGATCACTATTCTATCACACATCTACATTGCTTTTAAACGAATAAAATCTTTAAAGAGGCGTGGTCGTAATCTTTTTGAATATATACTCAATATATAGTAACAAAGTAAAAAATCTTTCTCATTATATTAATGTAAACCAAATACATTTGCTATTGTACAACATGCGTTAAAATATCCTCATGATATAAAATTCGAAGATACAGTAATAATTGCAAGACTCATCAATATTAACAACAAATTGATAAGACAAGCAATAGAAATTTATAAAAAAAAAAGATAATATCAATCAATTGTGAGTAGTAAATGATTTAAATAAAATTTGATACGACGCAAGTGAAATTATTTGACCCGGGCGTCAAATTGAATAGATACGGGCCTGTATATAGTATTTTTTTAAAAAAAACTATTCTGTTCTATTCGCTATTTTAACTAGAAAATATCTGAAAATCTAGTTCAACATATATATTTCATAAAATAAACAACTATTGTTTACTTAAACAAAAGCTCCGTATTATTTCCAAACCAAAATAAAGTCTCATAGATATATAGTTTGCATTTGACACAAATAAAAATTGAATAAACTAATATTTTTATACTAAAATAAAAAGCTCTAGGTTAAAGTTCTGTTTAACTTTTAATTAAAATTCGACGTTTTGATATACTGAACATACATTATCATCAGGAAAAAATGACATAATAAACAAAGAAACATAACATAGTAGAAAATCTTTCAGAACTCATTATATTAAAATAAAACGGCTTTAGGTTCTAATTCTGTATTAATATTAATTATTAATTGTTATTTGGACATACTCCACGTACATCATCAGGAAAAATGATACAAATGACATACACAATAAATAAAAAAAACATAAGAACAAGTTACTAACTAACAAAATTAGCAACTAGATTATAAAATTTATAAATTATTAATTAAGTACTAGTATTAATTAGTCGAATTGTTAAATTTTAATATAAAATTGAATAGAACTTCAACCTAAAGCTGTTTTATTGTAATAGAAAAAGTTGGTGTTAGTCAGTTAAGATGGTTCGGACATGTTGAGCGAATGTCTAATGAACGTCTGGTTAAAAAGATTTATTTGAAAGATTTTGATGGTATACGTTTGCGTGGACGTTCGATGAGTAGTTGAAGTGGTATGATTGAAAGTGTTTTGCGTGAGCGAAAGTTTCCAAGTAGTAGGAATAAAAGAGCATGTATGAGAGGAATTATGAATGTGGATGAAGCGAAAGTTGCTTGTTTGGATAGGAATGTTTGGAGGCGACTGATTCCGAAATGATGAAAAGAGTTTGTGCCACACCCTTTTGGGTACATGGCGTGATTGTGTATGTATGTATGTATGAATGAGTTCTGAAAGATCATTACTATGTTAATATTTTTATGTACACACATGTTTTGAAAAATGTAAATAAATTCACTATCTTAATTTTTTCGTATTATAAATCTCACATTTATTTTTGTAAACAGAATTTAAATTATTTTTTAGTGCGTGCGTGTTAATGTTTCTTGATAACAGTGTCAGAATATCGTGATAAGGGGATAAATTACTTTTTTAATATTTTACAAACGTATAACAGAAATTTTACAATGTAAAAACTAAAAGAATTATTATCTTTCACTTATAAAACGACTTTTACTAAGACGTTTTAAAGTTTATAGACTCATTTTGAAATGTACTATCGCCCCTTAAAAGGTACAGAAAAGACCGCAAATCACCTGGTATTTAACGAAAAGTTTGATATTAAAATATTATTGAAATTTATCAGGTAATAATTAATAATTTTATTTATTATTTGCGTAATTAAAAAATAATAATAATATATAATATACACTGTAATTTTTTTTATGTAATTTTTACTATAAAAAACCAAAATACTATAAAAAGTGCTTTGCCATATTGTGTAATTTTACTTAAAATGTAATTCTACAAAAGTTACTTAAATTATTCTGTAAAAATAATATTATAATACAATTATAATTTTAGTGCTACACAAGTAATATGGAAAAATACTTTCGAGAAACATACAAGAAATATGTAAATCTGCTATTTATTTTATTTAATATTTTAATTTTATAATAGTTTTATGAAATTTCAGAATAAATGTAGTAAATTTGCATTACAAAGAAAATTATATAATTTTTATTATGAAAAAATATGTAAATTCACAGACTTTTTTACAGTGTAGATATCTTTCAATAAAAGTATAAGTATTTAAATACTTTTCAAACAGTATTTATATTTAAATGTTCTTTTTTTTAATTATTTACCCAGCGCTCAGTATACAAAATATAAAAACAAAAAAAACTGTAAATATTGTTTTAAAAAATTAATTTCATATTGAAGTAAATTAATAAGACACTATTTTATACTTTGATAATTTAACTCTTTATATAAAGAGTGAAATTATCAAAGTATAAAATAGTGTCTTATTAATTTACTGTAAATATTGTATTTCAAAGAACTTACCATTTACATGAAGAACTCTTTTGGAACAGCTAATGTTCAGATCAATATAACCATTAGCAGATTTAGTGGGTGTCGAAGACACAATCGACTTTCTTCTTCCTCCTCCAGATGAAGCGCTTCTCTTCAAAGATCTCCTCCTCTTAAAAGCCATATCCTTACCAAATCGTTCAAGAGATGGCGTACTTAATCCGCAACAAATTTCCTTCCGCCAAGGACTATATCCCAAGCAATCCAACTGTTGACTTAAGATAGAACTGCTTTTTGTTACAGATTCTTTAACCGATATAACTGAAGAACTAAATGAATTATCATTTAGACTTTCTAATTGTGATTGTGAATGTTGATTTGCAGAAATTGGTGTATTAGTTATTATTTCATAAGTCGGTTCTTCAGTGTTGTTATTGTTAATTAAAGTAGGTTTTCTGCGTCGTATACATTTTTGACGTTTTAATGAAAAACTGCGATTTAATTCAACGGATGAGTTTTGCAAATTTTGTTTTTTATTTTCTTCATTCTCTTCGCTAAAACTTGTAGATGATCTTTTCCTTTTAGAAACATCTTCCATTTTATTTAACCTATTTTCTTCAGTTTTATTAACTTCTGTATTAATTAAACTAGTTTCATCAATTGCAACATCAGATTCGCTATATCTTCGAGAAGAATTTCGTAATTCTAATCTTCTTTCTTTATCAACTAAAGTTGATTTAGCGTATCTCCTCGAATTCCTAACTAATTGTTCTAAAGCCACTGTCGTATTTTCTTTAATTACCACATCAGATTCGCTACATCTTCGAGAAGAATTTCGTAGATCTAATTTTTCTTCTTTATCAACTAAAGTTGATTCACTGTATCTCCTCGAATTCCTAACCTCTAATCGTTCTGAAGCAACTGTTGTATCCAAAATAGCATCTACAATTTTATCTAAAGACATATCATTAAAGGCAGATGAATCATCAAGTTCTGTTTCTTTAATTTTATCATCATTTTCTTTATAACTAATTCTACTAAATCGAAGATCAACAAATTTCCTTAATAAAGGCGATACGTTTACATCGTTTGCGTTTAAATTTCTCGTTCGGAAATCTTCTGGTGAGGTGATAAAAGAGATTTGATGTAAAAAATCATTTACATGATCAATTTTAGCTTTTGAAGAGCAATTGGCTGTATTTAAATTTGTTAGTGATTTTAAGTTGTAGGGTAGATTCGTGCAGGAATTAGTATTGTGACAGGAAACTGTAGTTGTACGCAAGCATGGGGAATATTCCATTTGGAAAGATGGTAAAGTTGATGCATACATTGGTAAAGAAGGAAGAGTTTTTTGAGAGTCTGTAGAAACTGGAAGAGGTTTGCAGCATGTACAGGAATGTCCACATTTTCTATCATTCAATATAATCTTTCTTGCTTCGTTTTTGTCACAGTTGCTTTGCGCGATAAAATGATTTTTTATATGCCTTGGATTTAAACATTGCTTCTTACGCGGTCTAGTTATTTTAGGAGAATCAAAATCTTCACTTTTTCTTTGTCGACTAGTGCTGCTTCTACTATTGTTAGTTTTAGGTGTAATGTTACTAACATCCCTTAATGCCTTGTTATCGATACCAGGACCGGATTCAATTTTATTGCCCGGAGTATTCGAGCAACAATTTTCTTTATCAGATCGAACGCATAAACTGGCGCGACGCGCGCTCTGACGTCGTTGTTTCCGTTCACGAAGGGCGTCTATACTGCGACGCTGGTTCGTGCAGCTGTTCGCCGCTGAGCGTCGCGGCGCTGATGCAGTTGGCTGTGTAGAGGGGTCGCTAGTTGTTGTTTCGCGTTTATTTACAACGGTCCACTTTAACATTTTTGAATTTTAATCTGCAACAAAAAATTAGATATTTTAGTATAATTTGAAATTAATATAGATTAAAATATTTAAAACTTGTCAGTGATTACGTTATTGGCAATTCAAAATTATATTTAATATGAAAAAAATTTTAAACAGTAAACTAATAACATATGTACAATTTAAATTAAAATGAAGTAAAAAGTGTTCATTTTTTTTGGATATATAAAAAAATTAATGACTGGTTGCACTGACTATACTTAAATTTTAAATGTGATGTAAACGAGTCGACCAGTTTACTAATTATTATTATGACGATGATTATTTATTAAAAATTTACTGGTCGATGCATTTAAACCAGGTTTAGAATTTAAGTAGAGATGCTGCAATTGACCATAAGTAATTTGAAATCTTCTACATAAAATTTATAACTTTTCATTTACAATCTTTCATAAATTTTTATTGAAAAACCAATCAATATTAACAGCAAATTGATAAGAGAAATAACAAAAATTTATAAAAAAAAAATTAACATCAATCAGTGTGAAGGCACTAAGTTAAATAAAATTTGGCTACCATTAATTAAAAATCTATAAATTTTATGATCTAGTTACTTATTTGTTAGCTAGTAACTTGTTTTTATATGTTCTGTTTATTTACTGTAAATATTATTTGTATCAGTTTTTCTGATGAAGACGTACGTTGAGTTGGAACCTTCAAAATGTATATTTTTACCCCAAAATCAAAAAAAAAAAACGTGTCAATTTAAGGCACTTTTTTAAAGAATGCCGCCATTCAAAAAATAAATATAAAAATTATACATTTTATAGATTCCAACAAAAGTTACATGTGTTACAAGTATTAACATCTAATTTGTTTTTGTCTCAAAAATGTAGAACGCGAATTTTATCTGCCAATCTAAATTTTGACCTGATTACTTTGACGTTATTTTTCTTAAGTGAAAAATTAACTTTTTTGAAAAAAATACTGATTAAAACTTCAATAAATACACTTCTCAACGGTATAATTGTTGTTTACTGTATTTGTTGTAAAAGTTTCTAAAAAAAATGTTAAAAAGCACCTAAAAAAACACAAACGCAAATACCCCCTTAAGTCACACGCAGATTTAAAATTAGATAATTTTTGAAAAAATATATACAGTTTTTGAACATGAAACAGACACTAATACGAATTATTCAATATGAATTATTCAATCTTTCAGGAATAAAATAAAACAAAAAATGTACAAGTTGCATTATTGAAAATATAAGACAAATGTGTTTAAAAAAACACATTTCTGAAGTAGTCAAATTCGAAAACAATGACTGTAACATTATAATGACCCCCCCAATTAAAAAGCAAACTAATTTTGAGTATCCGAATCACAATGTCTGTAAAAGCGCGCTCAAGCATAAAGGGTGATTATAAAAGTCAAGGGCTTTAAAATTAGCGATATAACATGATATGACGTTCGAGTCGATATAATAATTTTCGTGTTGCACGGTATCGTAAACAAAAACTATCTTTGTATGTGCAGTTCCTTAAAAGATAAGATCGTGAGAATTCTGGATGAAACTCAAGTTTTATTTAGTTTATATTTAATCGTGAGAAAATGCAGTTAGGAAATATAAAACATATGTGATTATTTTATTAATTTATTCTTAATTAAATTGGATTTAAAATAAAAATGCTTTAGGTTTAAGTTCTGTTTATCATTTATATATATATATATATATATATATATATAATAAAAAATGTTGACTTTATATAAATTTTGAAAGGAAAATTATTGGGATTAGAAGTCAAAACAGAATATGATATTAATAACTCAATTCATTGTATACGTTGCGAGCTTTCGGAGGTTGCTTGTCTCCTTCATCAGGCTGACCTATTTATTGTAAAATACAAAATTATGTTAAAATACAATACAATCTAATTAGTAATTACAATGTAAAATGATTTAATAAACTTACAATGGTAGAGAATTCTGTGTGTTCTTTATCAACAATATTTAGAAATTATGTCCAAATGGAAAAAACCAATCCAGAAACAAAACAGTGTTATTGGAATAAGATTAAAAATAAAATAACATTAAATATATAACAATTTGTACGTCAAAAATTAAAATTGTATTCTTATATATAAATAAAAATAAAAATAAAAACTAGTTATAAGTAATTGTCAGTAATATAAAATTCTTAAATTTTTTTCACAATACCAAATGTAAAAGACGTTAGACACGAATTAATTTTTAATTACTACGAAGGTTGATAAAAATAAATTTTTTATTATCAACTGATTTTTTAGAGGGAAAAATTATAACCAACCTAAAATTAGTCACGTGACATATAACGACGCACTCATGTCAATAACTCATGTCCTAAGAAGTTAGTAAATAAAATAATTTGGTCAACTCCACATAACAGGACTCCACTAAGTAATAGCAACACTTTAGAAGATCCACGTACTGAATTGGATATAAAAAAGAATATTTTCACACTTCCAAATTTACCTAAAATAACAGAGAAATTAATTAACATTTTAAAATCAGACAACATAAAAATAATTAGAAAAAACATCTTACCTACTAAGAAAATTTACACGAAACTGAAAGATGTCATTCCTATCAAGAAGCAGTCAAACTTGGTTTACAAGATTCCATGTGCAGATTGTGATGCGACGTACATAGGAAACACGAGGCGATGGCTAGAAGAACGGTTGGCGTTACATAGATCGGATTGTAGGTTGAAACCCCAAGCAACGGCATTATCAATTCATTCACATCAAAAACAACATAAGTTTGATTTTACGAACACGTCTGTGGTTTGTATTGAAGATAAATCATTTAAACGATCGCTTTTAGAAATGATCTATATTAAAACAGATAGCATGAGTGTAAACAAGCGTGCTGATATTCAACACCTGAGTATAATATATGACTTTCTACTTACGTTTGTTAATAAAAGTAATGGTTCATCTCGTGATATTACTTAGTTGTTTTGGTTTCAGTGATTAACAATCTGACTGTTGCGCGTGTATCGTGTGTTGTCATCTAAATTTGTTGTGAAAAAAACATAGGTTATGTTGTTATTGACATGAGTGCGTCGTTATATGTCACGTGACTAATTTTAGGTTGGTTATAATTTTTCCCTCTAAAAAATCAGTTGATAATAAAAAATTTATTTTTATCAACCTTCGTAGTAATTAAAAATTAATTCGTGTCTAACGTCTTTTACATTTGGTATTGTGAAAAAAATTTAAGAATTTTATATTACTGACAATTACTTATAACTAGTTTTTATTTTTATTTTTATTTATATATAAGAATACAATTTTAATTTTTGACGTACAAATTGTTATATATTTAATGTTATTTTATTTTTAATCTTATTCCAATAACACTGTTTTGTTTCTGGATTGGTTTTTTCCATTTGGACATAATTTCTAAATATTGTTGATAAAGAACACACAGAATTCTCTACCATTGTAAGTTTATTAAATCATTTTACATTGTAATTACTAATTAGATTGTATTGTATTTTAACATAATTTTGTATTTTACAATAAATAGGTCAGCCTGATGAAGGAGACAAGCAACCTCCGAAAGCTCGCAACGTATACAATGAATTGAGTTATTAATATCATATTCTGTTTTGACTTCTAATCCCAATAATTTTCCTTTCAAAATATATATATATATATATATATATATATATATATTGACAAGTAAATAATACTTGATTGTCTATATGTTTTTCAATGATACATCGTATACTTGAATATCTATATAATCATAATAATAATGACAATAATTAATATTTATCATAATTTTTTATTTATATTTACAATTAATGTGGTTTACTAACCAAACTTTGAGTTTACCTGTTAGTTAGGTTATGAAGAAAATTTAAAATAAATTGAAAGCTTGTCTTTGAAACTTAAATGAGTTTTATTTTAGAACCTTTCCACATTGGACTGATATACCTACTCAATAATTTCTTACCAGTCACTAGTTATTTCAATCTTATATATATATATATATATATATATATATATATATATATATATATATATATATAATATAATTGTACGATGTCTGTATTTTTTATTATTATTAGCTTAATGTTATAGTATATGTATATCCTAATGATGATACACAATGTAGTATATCGAAACATCGAATTGTAATATAAAATTAAAATTAAACTTCAACTTACAGCTTTTTTTATTTTAATATAAGTTCCGTAAGATTTTTCACTACACTATAAAAAATTAATATACATGTACATTGTTAATTATAGAGATTTTACTATATTTTTATTGTAATTTTATAATTTTTTTAGTAAATTTGCAATATTTTATAAAAATTACAATGAAAAATACAATAAAATTACCATAATTAACAATCTGCATTTATATACATTTTTTTAACAGTGTATGTTAAATTGAATTTATTTATTTTTCAACATAATAAAACTTGTCAGTTTATTTTGTATATCGTATTTACACGTGCAGTGTTCCTACCCGTCCTACTTAAATTTTAAGAATATTTTTTGATTTTTTTGTAAATAAAGTAACATATTATTTATATATTATATTCTTAATTATACATGGCGTATTATATTATAAGTTATGGTATTTTGTGTTTGCTCAAATCGCCATTAATTTAATTTGATAAACTAATTAAATCATTATACTTATATTTTAAAAAGCAAAAATCTGAAAAATATACACCTGTGTTGCTTGTCTGGATAAATTTACTTTCAATATATGTATATATTGTTTATATATATATATATATATATATATATATATATATATATATATATATATATATATATATATATGCAATTTGATCTTTTTAATGTTTATGATAGTTAATTAGCTGATAATATGTGGGTAAAGTTAAGTAATTTTTATAGTTTACTTAATTAAAATACATTAAATTTATGTATTAATTTTTGACATTAATAGGTTATTGTTTTAACCCTGTCTTTCTAGAAAGCGAAACAGTAATAAATTTTAATAATGTAAAAATTATCTATCAAATCCACAAAAATAAACATTTAAATTTTGTACATATATATGTTATAATAATCAGAAAAAAAAAACAACTAAATAAATCTATAAATTTTACATATCAAAAATACGTAATTTTATTTCTATTCTATTAGAGTCTACGCCAGGAGTGAATAAACTATGGCACGCGGCCTGTAAGCAAATTAATGCGACCTGCATGCAAATTTAAACATATATAGTACTGTAAAAAAATATAGTAAAATTACAAAAAAAAATAACTGTAAAATGTTACTATAAAAAATCCGTAATTTTATTTTACTATAAATATTTTGTATTTCTATCTAAAAATACTGTAATTTTTATAATAATCACATAAAGTAAGTAAAAATAATTTAATAAGTATGTAAAATTGCTTACTTTCTGCAAATTGCATCACATACTTAGAGTAGAATTTTATTGGTATAACTTCTTAAATTATGTAAAACTTCAGCTTGCATATTAATATCTTTAATAATTGTAAAATACATCCTTTATGTAATTATACCAACAATAATATTACAGAACTAAACAAATTTTACTTATTTATGAAAGTTCTGTAAATTTACTAAAATAGACTTTACTACATAACTGTAATATTACATACATACGTACTTTTCCATCTCGTTAGTAATATCATATTACATAATGTTTGTAATAGTTCTGATATTATATATTTTTAAACAATTATGTTAAAATTACAGCAGTTGAGTAATTGTACTTGGAAATATAGGGCATTATAATGTCTCATAGTTTGTAGATAAAATTACATAATTTTTTTTAGAATGTATATGAATAATTAATGTATATTTGTGTGAAAATAACATTCAAAATTTAGTTTTTTGAATCTTGTGGCTCGCTAGATACCTTACACTATAAAATAAGGTAAGTTCTAGTACCACATGGATTTCTGTAAGACTTATGAAACCCATATAACCCTAGACGAAAAAAAAGTTTGTCCACCTCTAGCTAAGCCACGAAAAATTGACATTACTCAATATTAAGTTGACAGTTTACCAGTCAATTTCAAGTTTGGCCATAAAGACGAGTTTACCCCATCAATTAAAACAAATTTAATAGTTATTATTAATTAGCCATCATGTAAAACAATTTTCAAAACTATAATATGAAAATATTAATGATAAGGGTACCCAGTTAAATAAAATATTCGCTTTATCAATTACTGATAATTTAAAATGGGCAAAAAATCTGCCAAACATAATAATAATCCCGCATGTGGGCAAATACAAAAGACAGGTGCTAAGAACCGAACTAAGACTAACGCAAGACGTATATTTCCGTTTTACTTACGACAGCTGTTTTACTTGATCTATGTACAATCTAAGTTTAATCGAAAGAATAAATAAATATTTTATAAGGGTCACGTTTCACCCACGTGCCCCTGTACTGACATTTTTATTTTTATTACTTATTTCTTAGATCTACCTACAATTTAATACTACTTTATGTGGAAGATATTTTGCATAAATAAAAATTATATTTACATACAACGAATTTATTAGTTAGTTGAGAGGGCAAATGTTTGTAATAAAAACGGTAGCGTTTCGCTAAATTAACTTCATAATACTTAGTATTGTATTTATGCCCTTAATTTTAATTCAATTGTTTCGAAAACATTTGTTTCTGTATGAGTATGGAAAATGATATGCCACATATGGTGTATGTTATTTTAAAATAATAATGACGTATGTTAATTGAATTTATATTTTGTTTTATTAATTAGTGTATGTTAATTAAATTACATTTGAACAATTAATATAAAAACAGTGTTAAAAATATCAAACATTAACTATTATTGTAAATATTGCACTGATATATTAAAATTTGGTATGCACATAATTGAAAACTCGATTTAAACACAAATTATAAACAATTTAATAAACATTGAATAAAAAATTCTTTAGACACATTAAATATAACTGAGTAATTTCATTTCTTATATATATATATAAACACATTATTTATCAAAATGTTAAGAAACATTGTTTATTTATCTTAAGAAACATTGTGTAATATATGATTCTTTAGATACTTTATATATGTGATTCTATAGACAAATTCTATAGAAAAGTATAAAAAAATAATTTCACCTAGGGCCATATAGATTTATAACCCCATACAGAAAAACGTGGGCGAATGACAGCTACTCCCTACACTTCTTACTATTATCTATTACATGCGCCCCACCTTTTTCTCAATGGGATTACAAATCTGTATGGAACTAGGAGATACAATTTTATATTTTTTAGTGTTAAAAACGTGGTATATTATTTTTTTTTTATTTAAATGATTATTTTCTGTTTTTAGTTTTGTTTAACTTTAACTTAAACCTAATTAATTAATATAATTAATTACAATTTAATAATTATAATTTTATTAATTGTAATTAGATAATTAAATAACTCTAAAAAATTTACATTTTTGACCGTTACTTTGTGAAACATTATATTGAAATAAAATAAAATAATTATTATGTTTTATTTTGTTTTAATTAACTTTAATTTAATATTTCTAAAAATATTAATTGATTCGTTAATATTACATTGTCATCCAGTTTTGAGCTATGTTTAAAGTTTCAAGTTCATCAAGCTCATCACGAAGTTAGTTTAAAATTGATTGCAAAATTTGTAACCGAGCAAACAATCAAACAGACAGACAAAAAGCAATTAAAAAGCAATATATATATATATATATATATATATATATATATATATATATATATATATATAATGAATTTTTACGGAATTACGGTATATGTTATTGATTATTAAAATGCAAACATCATCAGTGTTCTGTGTTTTGTTTCATATTTTTATTCTACGACTATAATTTTAATTGTTTTATTGTCATTAATTTATTATTTTACTATTTTACAAAGAAACGACTTTCTATTTTAAAGATTTTATCTATAGACAAACTGTTAGCAATAGTCATGTAATAATAAAAACCAAAATTATATATTTTTACAACAATATCATACATCCATTTCATACATTGTCGACCCTGAAGAAGCCAAAAAACTCTTGGCGAAATATTGGTCGCAACAATAAATTGATTGAATGATGATGTTTGCATTTTAATAATCAATAACATATACCGTAATCCCGTAAAAATTCATTACATATTCGTCACGGTAGTAATTTCATATTATTTCATTATATATATATATATATATATATATATATATATATATATATATATATATATATATATTAACCGTTTCGAAATCAAATCAAATCATATTGTTAACAAGACAATAATAATATAATGATTAATACGAATTATTTCATGTTTATGCATAAACTGCATACAAATGTACAACTGAAAACATACATACATGATACATTGGACCGTTACACGATGCATGTTTCACGGCGCGGCGCGGTGCATTCTAAATCGAAAACGAAAAAAAAAAGTGCATACCATGACCGCATTAATGAAATGTACGCGCGTGCACATACATATATGCAAACTTGACTGTGAGTGCATTACCGAATGCGTGACCGTTTCTATATACTTACCGTACAGTGCTACCATATGGTTTTGATTAAAACAGCTGCCCTATCTGTGTGTCCAAACACATCGCAGCGCGGATATATCAAATTCTATGTAAATCAAGAAATATTTAACACTGTCTACGATATGTTGTTTCCAGTATTGCGTGTGACTTGCCCCCCTTGTCCATATTACCTACGTATCTAGATTTTTGAACACTGTAATTTTCGAATTTTGATTCCGTTTGACGGCTGACTATGTTAATTTGCTGTTTTGAACGGAATTGGTTAAAAGTATAGTTTTACAGACGGAATAGATTTTTCTGAATAATAATAACCATTGTAAAAATGTAACTTAACTTTATATATTATTAGTTTATGTAGCTTTTAACAGTAAAATAACAACATTTTATAATTTTACTGTGATAATTTACGTAATATATTTTTTATGAAAAAAAATTACATTCATAGAAAATGTAAAATAACATGAAAATCAATTTTTTTATTTGTGGTTCCATGGAAATACTTCTAGGCCTGAAAGGGTTAAACAAGATTTGACAAGAAAAAATTATTTCCAACAGATATTTAGAATAGGAACTTAACATGTAAAAGAAACGAAAAAATATGTTTATTCGATTCATTAGTATAAAATGTTGTAGCAAAAGTTGGTGTTAGTCAGTTAAGATGGTTGGGACATGTTGAGCGAATGTCTAACGAACGTTTGCTGTTAAAAAGATTTATTTGAATGATTTTGATGGTATACGTTTGCAGGTGGACGTACGATGAGTAGTTTGAGTGGTATGATTGAGAGAGTGGCTTGCGTGAGCGAAAGTTTCCAAGTAGTGGGAATAAAAGAGCATGTATGAGAGGAATTATGAATGTGGATGAAGCGAAAGTTGCTTGTGCTGGATAGGAATGTTTGGAGGCGACTGATTTCGGGATGATGAAAAGAGTTTGTGCAACACCCTTTTGGGTACATGGCGTGATTGTGTATGTATGTATGTATGTAATATAAAAAAAATACATAGTAAAAAATCTTTAAAAACTCATTATATTCAAATAAAACGGCTGCAAGTTCTAGTTTTGTATTAAAATATTAAATTTTTTATTTAATATTTCTAATATTATTAATTAATTGCATTGTCTTTCAGTTCTGAGCCAAGTTTAAAGTTTCAAGTCTCTATGTCATCGTTCAGTTAGTTTAAAATCGATTCAAAATTTGTAACCGAACAGACAAACAAACAAACAGACAGACATTAAAGCGAGTTAACAAAAACGTGTTAATAATCGACGAACTCAATGTACTCAACGTACGTTTTCATCAGAAAAAAAAAATGATATAAATAACATTTATTTACTGTAAATGTCATTCGTATCAGTTTTCCTGATAAAGACGAACGGTGAGTTCGTCGAAACGTCGATTATTAATAAATATTAATACAGAACTAGAATCTAAAGCCGTGTTATTTTAGTATAAAAATATATTTGTATTAGGGTAATTTTTATTATTGCAATTTTCGACTTTTAATCCGGCCTGGTCTACTATTTACTTTTTCGTTAAAAAACACATATAAAATGGTAAATTAATTATTTAACTGAAAATTACAAAATTATATTATTTTTACCGAAAATTTATCGTTTTCCTGAATTGTTTTACTACAGTTTTTATGTAAATTTTGGCAATTTTTTTGTAATATAGTTACAGCACATGCCCCATTACATTTCCACAGCAATTATTTTTATTTTCTGCAATCAAATTGCAGACATATGTGATGATTTAGCGCATTCGCCTACGGCTCGTGTCGTAAAATTCATCTTTCTTAAGCAATATACTATAAAGCTATATATTTAATCAAAAATCATAAGATTAAATTATGATAATATTAACAAAATATCTTACATGTTTATTAAAACCGTAATAAGAAAATGTAAAATAAAACACAGGGTGAAATTTTCACAATATCAATAAAAAATCCTTTATTGGCCAATTTCGGCTGTTAAGCCATCATCAGAAGGTAATACTACCTGTAGTAGAAGAAAATGGCCAATTAAGGATTTTTTATTGTTATTGTGAAAATTTAACCGAGTGTTTTAATTTACATTTTTTCATAATGTTTCACTGAGTTCCAACAGCGACTTCAATTAAAAAGATTAAAACAGTAATATTTTAAATATAATATACATTTAAATATAATATACATTTTTTATACAAAAAAAAATTGATATTATTTCAGTATTGTATAACTGTTAACTCATGCGTGCTAAACACAGTTACCGAAAAACAAAAATTGGTTAGTGTTTTCAATGTCACATGTTGCCATAGTGCACCTAATAAATAACCTGGTTATTTCCGGTAAATTAATAGACAATAAATAGTTCGACAATATGCACACAACCCTATCATTACAAATTAACTGTTAACACCACATTCAGGCTGTTTCAAAAAAGAAAACATTTTTATATATTTCAATACGTATAATAACACACACGCAAATATGATGACGACTCAATAAAAATTATACCATATGCTGTAATATTAATCATTTGGAATATTCAATTTTTTTTCTGTATTTTTTATGTAGTATTATTTAATTTAGAATATTTGTTGCTTTTATTCAAATGAAAAAAAAAATGGGTTACTATTATAAATAAATAGGAGAGATCGGTTACGAAATAGATTAGTGTATGATGAGTGTGAAATTGCAAAAAAATGTTATAGCAAAAGTTGCCCGTGTTTAGTCAATTAAGATGGTTCGGACATCTTGAGCGAATATCTAATGAACGTTTGGTTAAAATGATTTATATGAATGATTTTGAAGCTATAGGTTTGTTATTAGACGTCCGATGAGTAGTTGGAGTGATATGATTGAGAGAGTGGCTTGCGTGAGCGGAAGTTTCCAAGTAGTAGAAATAGAAGAGCATGTATGAGAAAAGAATTATGAATGTGGATGAAACGAAAGTTGCTTGTTTAGATAGAGGAATGTTTGGAGGAGATTGATATCGAAATAATGGAAAGAGTTTGTTCCTCACTCTTATGTATGTATGTATGTATGATTGAATTTAGATATTAATTATTATTAGATATTGTATTATTATTATGAAACATAATTAGTAATAGACGAAATTCAGTTTTTTATATATTTTTATTAACTACTAAGTCAACGTTTCGGCAATCACTATTGCTTTCTTCAGGGCTGTACAATAAATACAAATATGTATAAATATAAATACATAAAAATATACATATGATAATAAATATAATAGCAGAACAAAAAACACTTACAGCAAAATATTTTCAGTTGATGTTAAATGTAAACGCAAAAATATATTATTTGATCAGTAAATTTAAAAATACAAAATATCACTATTATATAAAAAACATGTCAAAATATCATTTTATTAATAAATGTCGCATAAGTAGATAAAAACAATCAATAATTATCTATTATTAATTATTGTTTTTCACACCTTTTCAGGTGTTGTAAGATGTTATTTTTAATTTAATATCCAGACTTGCCTAGTGTCTAAGAATAATAAATTTTTATTCAATTACTTTTCTTAACATAGTAAAAAATCTTTCAGAACTCATTATAAAATAAAACAGCTTTAGGTTAAAGTTTTCATTTAAGATTCATTCCGCGCTTTCGTGACAAAGTTTTTCCCACTTCATCAGGACGCTGTAACAAACTCATTTATTTTTCAATTGAGTACTAATTATTGTTGCACGAACATTAATGTAACAACCAATATATAAATAAATTAATAAAATCAACTTACAAAATCTAAAGTGATTTTGTAAATGTATAATCAACGTTTTGACGAATTCAACGTTCGTATTCAGTTTTCCTGTCGAAACGTCGATTATATATAAATATTAATACAGAACTTTAACTTGAAGCTGGTTTATTTTACTTTTCTTAAAATATGTGCCGTACCCAAAAATGCTGTTTTCTATAATACTTGTATAGATTTTGTTGTGCAGCCGTGTATTAAAGATGTGTTTATGAATAATAAGTATTATCTTACATTTCACTTTCCACATTCAGTTAATTTCAATATGCAAGTACCCCATTTTCTAATTGGTTGTAAAGTGTTGAGTAATGCACTGTAATAAAAGTAATGTATTCTGACAAATAATGATTAAAAATAGATATTAACCAAAAGCAAATAACAGCAATTATATAACAATTATTTAGTCAATTTCAACTAAGACTTTTAGAAAACTTATTGGACAACCTGTAATGAATGTCCGGCCCAAGGTGCTAGGCGGAAATTCATTTTGAACACCCAAAAAAAAAAAAACATGTGAAAGTGCAGGTGGTTTATATTAACTGTTTATCCAGTCTGTTGGATGTTATTAAATAAATCTTTCTATATATCTAACATGGCTTATACTTAAGGCTACATTCTCCACCTGCTACAAATTTTATATTAATGTTTTCTTTCTTTTAATTCTGTTTCGTAATATTGTGTTTTAAATTAAGATGGCATAACATTGTAATTAGATTTATCGTTTATTTTTTAATTATAGTTTATTTACTTTTAAGAACGAAACATAAGATTTTTCTTAGTTTTAGTTGAAATTTCGACTTGTGTGTGTCACATTCTTATGGGAATGTTTTATATATTTTAAGATCTAGTTACTTATTTGTTACGTCTAGTAACTTGTTTCTATGTTCTGTTTATTTATTGTATATGTCATTTCTAACATTTTTCCTGATGATGATGTACATAGAGTAAATTGAAACGTCAAATTTTAAATAAAATTAATACAGAATTAAATCTTAGAGCCTTTTTATTTTAACATAATGAGTTCTGAAAGTAAGTTTTTTTACTATATTCTAGTCATTTTATCCATCTATTATCAGCACAGAACTTTAATATTTTTCTTAAATTTTTAAGTTATCGGTGTTATACATTTTAAGTGAAACACCCTGTATAAGTTTAGTTTAAAATCACTATAACATTACGACTAAAACGGTGGTTTAAATAACAGACAGACTTAAATGGCTTGCAATATGGAAATTAATTAAAATTAGTAACCGTTATTAATTTCATTCTGATTGCTATCATTACTAATAATTAAAATGTGTTTGTATTTAAATATTATTATAATTTAATTTAGGGTACATGTATTAGATTCTATTTGTGCCCACATAAATTACATAACTTTACTAAAAATACGCTGTTGCCAAAGAAAAATTCTAAATTAAAAAAAAAATCAACTATTAAATTAGTCAAATTTTTACAAAATATTCTTTTAATACTTACAAAAATTACATAATTTTGTTGTTACACAACATTGACTGACTATTAAAGAGGTATATATGTATATGAGTTTACCCATATGCTTCTAATCTTGTTTTAAATATATTTGTAACATAATGATCTACATATAAATTAAAATTTAAAATATTTATATTGATAAATATTGTACACAATAATAATAATAATAATAATAACTTAGTAACAAAAGAACCTGAGAATATTTTAGAATATTTTATAAATTTCTATTGCTCCTCTTATCAATCTATTGACTGGTCTTGCAATTATTACAGTATCTTCAAATTTTACATCATGAAGATATTCTAAAACAAGCTCAGCAATAGCAGATTTATCTGGATGATTTAGATGTTCTGTTAATCTTCTAGTAATAGTTCTACTTGTCTGTCCAACATAAACCTTGCCGCATTTGCACGGTGTTCTATATATATATATATATATATATATATATATATATATATATATATATATATAGCCGAAGATTGCAGAGGAATAATATCTTTTGCAATCTTTTGCAACATGCGTTGCAATTTCATGAGTGGAATATAGGAAAGTCTAATATTCTTTCTTGATAAAATTCTACCTTTTCCTTAAGTTTAAAATTTTAAATAACTTTTATGTAGAAGTACTTTATATTACTGAAAAATTTCGATATGAATACTTTTTTACAAGTGCCCTATTCTATTAAACATAATATGTAAAATACAGCTTGAGATATTATTTCTGGAAGACTTCCATACGGTTGATTCTCATCCTTATAATCTTTCCACCAACAAAAAAAAAATTCAAATTTAATATTATAATTTTATGCAAATTAAAATAAAGAAATCTCTTAACAGTAACAAACGGCAGACAATACATCCCATCACAAAAAAAAGCAAAAAAGGCCCAATGAACTAAAGACTGAATATAGATTCTGCATTAACATCAAAGCAGAATTCTTCACCATATAAAACCTCATCTCCAACCATCCCTTGCAGAGTAATAACGCTCGAGAAATACAGGAACAGTTCCGTATCCCTCAAACACGAATCTCGTCATTAGAAACAGGCACATTTTTGCTTCGTCAAGGCACGGGAAAATCGTCTCTATGGGTAAAAGGGCCAAAGCCCAAGGAAGCCGGTACGCCAGCCAGGTGGAGCCCCGTCAGGTCAGACTGTAAGATCAGACGGGTCTTTGGGTAAAGACCCGTCCTGACCTTACCCTCTGGTAACGCAACAATACGTGATCTAATTTTAAATAACACAATACAGAGAAACGATGGAGAGTGAGAGAGAAAAAAACCTTTCTTATATATATATTACCGTATAGTACATTCATAAGACCCAGAAACCAATCACGCGCTCTTATTTATTCAATTCGGTTATTTCAGTTAGTTCTGAAGCAATGAAAGTTTGCCCCGCGTTTTTTTGCCTTTCTGTAACCGATTTTTCCCCAGTTTTCGGTTAAATAGAATTTTTGGTAGAAATTGAAGAATTCTGTTCCCAGCTAGTTTGAAGAATAATTAGGTTAATTTGCGGGCTGGTGTGAAAAAAGATTTGTGGTTTATAATGAATGCGGTTAAAATTATGCAAATTTGAAAATATTACAACTAGTTTTATCAATGTGCCTAATTAGTTACACAATATTATTAACTAAAGAGAAATATATGAGAATATAAATGACGGTGCAGTTTTTTTAAATGAATAAAATTTAGTAAAAGCATATATTAACAACATTAATATTTAATTCTCCTGCTAACAAAACACAAATGTTATTTCGACAAATTAATACCAGATTATTATTATTATTACTAATAATACCGCTAAATTAAATTTATTTTTTAGTAAAAAAACTTTCAGAACTCATTATATTAAAATAAAACGGCTTTAAGTTTAAGTTCTGTATTAATATTTATTAATAATCGATTTACTTAACGTACGCCGTCATCAGAAAAACTGATACATTTGTATCAGTTTTCCTAATGAAGACGGACGTTGAGTTCGTCGAAACATCGATTATTAATCAATATTATTACAAAACTTAAACCTAAAGCCGTTTTATTTTATGTATTAACAATATAAACTCATTTAAAAAATAATGATTTAAAATTTAAAATTTAATAATACTCAAAAATATTGAGATTTTATATTTTCCCAAAATTTCACAAGTTACTCAGTCATTGAATCGGCTTGTTAGGCTTTAATGACTGAGTAACTTGTGAAATTTTGGGAAAAAATAAAATCTCAAAATTTTTGAGTATTATTATATTAAATTTCACAATGAACAATATGAACATTTATTTGTTCAAGGTTCATTATTTAAAATTTAATGTAAAAAATTAATAAGAAACAATTTTTCGAAAATTTTCATTATTGTTTGCAATTATTTATGAAATTTTTACTCTTCCCTTCAGTATGTATAAGAGAGGTAACAAAAGAATAAATATCAACGTACAAAATAAAATTTTGTTATTTTACGATGATGTTCATATAAATCAGAGGAATTTTGACAGAATCAGAGTCGATTTTTATTGCTTCCGGACTTTGGCAGTTTTGTTAAAGCAAAAAATTACCAAATATAAAATCACTTGAACAAAAAAATATTTTTTTCCGTTTTTTTAATACTAAAAATAACGCCATGATGTTACCACTAACAATTTGTATTATCTAATGATCGATAAACCTAAATATGAAGACATTACCGTCTCACTGCTGGAAAAGACAGTCAAACAAACGAACAAACAAAAGACAATATATTGTTAAACATTTTTAATACAATATTATAGTTTTAAATTGTATCTTTCTGAGAAATAAATTCATCATCACATTGCGTTTGCAACATTTAAAATAAGAATGTGGCTATTTATACATACGGTATGTATATGCAATTGGCTATTTAGGGTAGGTTAGGTTAGTAGGTTGGTTTAGGTTTTTTTTTTGTTTTTTTGTATAAATAGCCAATTGCGTATACATGCCGTATGTATAAATAGCCTCATCCTTAAAATAATTGATAACATTATTTTTTATGAATGTTTACTATGTAATATTATAAGCACGGAATATAGTTATAATATGATAAAACATAAAAATCATTATCTAACTAAAAGTTGGATTTGGACAAATATAATGTATTATTTGTAAAATAATAAATATTGTTCGTAATATATAGTTTTTCTTTTAAATAAAAAATGTTTAGAATTAATTTTATAAGGTTATCGTTTTATAACGAAAAGAACAAATGAATAAATAATTTCAAACATAATAAGACTGAGTTTTCGATAACCTTATAAAATCATAACTGTTACAGTCGATACAAATTCAACAACTTTAGAATTAAGTTTTGTAATTTTAATTAAAAAATTGATGTTTTGACACTTTCAAAATTATATACGTAAAAAACGTTATTATTAATACACTCCTTAGCAATGAATCACCCTGTGGTGCTGTATTGAAAAGTATTCCAAATTTGTTACTGCCTAAAACTTTTATTTGAAAGATTTTCTTGTATACTTATCAGAGGACGAGATATTTACAAGTTACGTTACTTTTTGTTCACACTGTATATTTTTCCTGATGATTATATATATACAGTATATCGAACGTCCAGTTTTAATGTAAATTAAAACATAACTTCAACCTAAAGCTGTTTTATTCTAAGGAATTCCGAAAGATTTTTCACTATCTTAAATTACTAATTGTAGAAAAACTAAAGACATTTAACAAAGTAAAAATTTTTCAGAACTCATTATATTAAAATATAAAGGCTTTTTAGGATTTAGTTCTGTATTAATTTTTTCGATGTACTCTGCGTACATCATCATCATTTTTCCTGATGATGTACGTAGAATACGTAGAAAAAATTAATACAGAACTAAATCTTAAAGTTCTTTTAATTTTAAAGATTTTTATAATTTTCAAATATTTGTTTATTTTCTTTAATAAGACAAATTAAAGAAAATACAAAAAATTAATATAATATTCCAAATTTAAAATTATTTCGTAATAGAATAAAACGGGTTTAGGTTCTAGTATTGTAATAATTTATTAATAAATCAACTTTTCAGGAAAGAAAAAATAGAAATAACAGTAAAAAATATTTCAGAACTCATTATATTAGAATAAAACGACGAACTGAACGTGCATCTTCATTTTTTCCTAATGAAAACGGACGTGCAGTTCGTCGAAACGTTGATTTATTAAAAAATATTAATACAGAACTAGAACCTAAAGCCGTTTTATTCTAATATAATGAGTTCTGAAAGATTTTTTACTACGTCATTTCGTAATATTTAAGAACACAATTTACAATCGTTAGTACTTTAGCAGAATATAAAATAGCCGCTTTATCTATATAATAAAATACACTGGACATTTACAAATAATATTTAGTCGAGAAAGACAGTTACATATAACATAATTCAAGACTTATGACATTCATACATTGCATTTCTCCAGAATAAACAGGCAATGAATTATATAACAGTGGACAGAAAAAATACAAGAACCAGTCCGTACTAGCTACCATCCAGGACCGTATCTACTAATAAACTTAAGAAGCTATAGCCTAGGGCCTCACGTTTGGAAGGGCCTCACAAAATTATTTAATATTAAATTTTATATTCAAATTTGCAATTGATACAATGTGATTTTACAATTAAAAATTATATACATTGTATTATTTATATACAGGGTGATTACGGTCTTTTCTGTATCCTTTTAGGGAGCGATAGTATACCTTAAAAGGAGTCAATAAACCTTAAAACGCCTTAGTAAAAATCGTCTCATAAGCGATATAATATTTCTTTTAGTTTTTACTTGAAACTATTAATTTGTTTCAAACTCTAGTAATCTAATACTACTAATACCAAAATGTATATAACTACAAAATTATTACAATATATAGACTAATTCTTTTGTACGTTGATCTGTAATTTACAATTTAATATTGTTCTTCTGAATGTCTTACAATTTAATGCTCTCTCGGCTGTCTATAAGTAACTAAATTAAAATAATTTAGTTTTCGACTAAACTGGATATTTATAAAAAATGCACACTTAAAAAATTATGTAATTTTACCTAAAAACTATGAGATATTATGATGCTCAGTATTTCTAGGTATAATTACTCAACTGCTATAATTTTACATAATTGTTTAAAAATACATAATATCAGAACTATTACAAACATTATGTAATATGATATTACCAACGGAATAGAAAAGTACATATGTATGTAATATTACAGTTTTTCAGTCAATTTACAAAACTGCTGTAAATTTGTTGTCAAGAATTTTCCATAAATATATAAAATTTGTTTAGTTCTGTAATATTATTATTATTAGAATAATTATATACATTTCTAAATTTATATAAAAAATGTATTTTAAAATGAATGAATTGCACTTAAAATATTTTATTAGTATTATTACATAAAATATGCACTAAGTCTCATTATTTTGATGAATTATTACAAATATTGATATGCAAGCTATAATTTTATATAATTTAATAAGTTATACTGCAACAATATAGAAAGTACTACATAGAAAGTAAGCAATTTTACATACTTATTAGATCATTCTTACTTATTTTATGTGATTATTAGAATTATGTAAAAATTACAGAATTTTGAAGTAGAAATATAGAATAAAATTCCAATTTTTTTAAATAATAATTGTACAATTATTTCTCTGTAATTTCGCTATTTTCATTTTACAATGCAGCTTAAAAAAAATCAATTATCAACGACTGTTCTAGTACCAAAGAAAGCTATGATCTTAAATAAAACTTCGAATACAAAAAAAGCCTTCAAAAACTTTTCAACTTATAGTGTCATTTTTCTTAAATCCGGTCCTGTTGTCACCTTTAAATACGCCAAAAGAAATAATAAAAAAAAATACAGTATACCTGATGTACAATGTCAAACCGAATAGCCGCAGAAAGAAACCTAGCAAGGCCCTTGAAGGGTCTTGGGAAAAACGTCCCGTTCCCGTTTTTGGGAACTTCGGGTTCAAAGGGCATACTGACTTTTAAGATATAGGGCTGGATTCGGGCCGTCCTCTACACCCGAAGGGTTGTATTTTTTTCTTTGACCTAGGAAAGGTCCCGTTTTAGAATTATTTTTGTAATGTTGTTGTGAGACTTGTATGGAAGCCAATATACCGTTTCTAATCTGAGTATAGGTTGCGATAATATCTGTGAAATTTTTACGCTTAGCTTTTGTTTGGTTCGAAGTGAGAAAATATTGCAAAATGTTATTTATGATTTAGCTGTGAAGAATGGAATTATATTAAAAGAAAATATTGGATTATAAAAGTAAATATTTAGGTTTGTTTTTCTTATTTAAATATAATTTATTTATAAATTGTATTAATATTTGTCACGAATACATTATATTGTTATAAATTATTAAAAAAAAATGTCAGATTATTTTTCTAAATCTACATATTTTGCTATTGACCGAAATTTTAAAATAATACTGCTTTAAGTTAAAGTTCTGTATTAATATTTATGTATAATCGACGTTTCTTCGAACTTAACGTCTGTTTTCATCAGGAAAAATTATACAAATGACATTTATAGATTTATAGATACAAGCCAAGTTACTAAGTAATAAATCATTAAATGGATTTTTAATTAATGGAAACCAAATTTTATTTAACTCAGTGCCTTTAATATAATATATATATATATATATATATATATATATAAATATATATATATATCCTTTTTATTATCAAATCATCGAACAATCATCGAACTATTATAGTAAAAAAATGATTAATTGATTCGACCAATTCGCAAATCAGCAAGTGTACCCTCACAATAATACTGAATAAACTTGTCATTTAATAAAATCATTTCGCATCATTTACAATCAAATAAATACTCGATGGGGTGCCCCACACACACACATACACACATATATATATATATATATATATATATATATATATATATATATATTCATCTGTAGAAAATCATTAACAGTAGTTTTAACAACTAACTTATATTTTAGATTACCATAACGTACTTATAACCACGTATGTGCAAAGAGATATAAACATCATTAGAATACAAGGCAGGGGTTCGCTTTTTACTACAAGTGTTTATATAGATGAGGACTATCTAACCTGCGGCTCAAGGCCTTAAAACATTGAAATTTTAATGTACTATTAATAAGAAAAATAATATTTGCGCTTCATTTGATCAACTTCTGGTAAAGATTTGCCAATCGGAAATGGTTATTGTACTGATGATATTTAAAGATGTGTTTACGAATATTTCACAATAGCCGAAACATATTTCGAAAAAAAATATTTAACAAAAGTTACTAAACAAGTTATAACTAACAACTTTTATTTTGAGCATTTTTCGATACGGCTAAATAATTTTTTCATATTTTTATTATAATATATAATTCTGTAAATAGGTGGCATTTTTATGTCTAGACAGGTTTTAGTTACTATGACTACAGTAGTTGTTATACAAACTTCTCTATTCCATAAATATATTTAATACTGCTATTTTTCTTCTTCTGGACTTGCTAAATTATTAAAAAAAATAAACAAAATTTGAACGAAAAGAAGTTAAAGATTATGCTGCGACACTTTTACTTATTTTTTATTCTTACTACTTTCTTATCTGTTCGGTACATATTTTGCAATCGATTTTAAACTAACTTCCCAACGAGCTAGAAACTTGACACTTTGAACATAACTCAGAATTAGATGACAATGCAATATTAACTTATTAAATAATTAATAATATAAATTAAAGTATAAATTATCTTGTGCCATATTCACGAATTCCGTTTATTCGTACAAAATTCAGAAACTACAGAAAACAACTATAGAAAATACAGAACACACCCACACACACACACACACACACACACACACACACACACACATACATACATACATACATACATACATACACAAACACATACAAAATAAAAAATAATTACTAAAATAATTTCTCCTAGCCCCATACAAATTTATAACTGCATACAGAATAAAAACGTGGGGCACATGCAATAGATAATAGTAAGGAGTGTAGGGAGTAGCTGTCGTTGCCTCACATTTTTTTGTATGGGGGGTTATAAATCTGTATGGGGGGCTAGGAGAAATTATTTTATACTTTTTAGTCCGTGTTAAAAACGTGATATTTTGAATTTTTTTAATTTAAATAATTATTTAATTCAAATGTGGTCAAAAACAGCCAAAAGGTTTGAACACCTCTGATATAGATCATATTTTTCGAAGTTGGACTGGCTCTTGCAAAACAGGAAATGACCAATGTTAGAAGACACGAAGGGTGACAATCAAATAAGATACAATTCTTATTCAGACAGCCTTTTTTTCTCATTTTGATTTAGATAAATCGAAAAACAACCGGATACTGTTTCACTGGTACATCAGGTTTATCGGATTGTAGCATGTTGATACATCCATACATCGACAATCACGCCATGTACCTAAAAGGGTGTGGCACAAACTCTTTTCACTATGCTGAAATTATTTTCCAACATACATTTCTATCCAAACAAGTAGCTTTTGAAAAATTAACACTTTTGGCCGTTACTTTATGAAACTTCATATTCAAATAAAATAAAAAACTTTTTAACTTTGAAAATTTTTACTTTAATACACAAATATACACAGTTTGATAATGACAATGTTTATTGAAACTGCAGTCACAATATTTGTGTATTAAAGTTTAATTTTTCAAAGTTAAAATTTTTTATCCATGTTAATATTGACACCATGTCATGCATGATGTTGTATTCCTTCTGTACTTAGAAAAATTTGCTCACTCAAGCCACTCTCTCAATCATACCCCCCCCCCTACTACTCATCAGACATCCACTGGCAGACGTATACATTCAATATCACTTATCTATATATTCTTTTAACCAAACGTTCATTAGACATTCGCTCAAGATGACCGAACCATCTTAACTGACTCTAACACGGCAACTTTTGCGACAATATTTTCGCCAATTTCATACTAATTTTTTTCGCGGGTTAAAATCATTTTGTTAGAGCTTTTGATAAATAAAACTCAATTCAAATACTATCCAAGCTTTCATCAAGAGAGCTACAATAGCATACATGTAATTAATATAACAT
Organism: Clivina fossor; assembly: GCA_963966155.1. NCBI lineage: Eukaryota > Metazoa > Arthropoda > Insecta > Coleoptera > Carabidae > Clivina > Clivina fossor. The sequence continues at coordinate 12,164,506 of OZ014564.1, read as the reverse complement.
TCTTTCTAACACATGTTTCATTTTTATTATCCAGTTATGACAAATCCGATTTTATATATATATATATATATATATATATATATATATATATATATATATATATATATATATATATATATTTCTAAATTTAATAGTAACAGTATTTATAAAAACTTTTAAAAAAATATTTCTATTACTAAAACCCAATTATAAGCATCAAAAGTATGAGTACTTTTAGTAGTAAATCATTGATTTTAAAGTATGTAATATTTTTATCAGTGTACAAATTCTGTAAAATGTTTTAGAATTTTTGAATAATATACTCATAACTATACAATTATTGTATATAGTACAAAATTTCATTTCAATTGTTTTAATGATTTGTTATGTTTAATTTAAATAATTGTGTAATGTGATAAATAATTTACAATATATTACAAATATTTTTTTTTAATTTATGCAAAAAAATTTTTAGTATAAAGATTAATAAATAACAATATTATACATGACTTTAGTAAACAGTCCTTGATAATATTCTTCGATTACTTATTCTAGAAATAACTTTATTCTGTCAATACTAACGGAGTAATTATTTATCTTGTATAGATTCTCGGATTAGTATTTAACTTTTATGTCTTATTATTAAGAAAAATAAATATATATATATGACAATATAAAACTAACTTACCGAAATTGAAATAAAACCCAAAAACTTGCAAAATCAAATCCTTGCAAAAAACACAATAATCTTCACCACATATTAACAACTGTTCAAAGACAACACGTCAGTCATCAAGAACTAAAAACGCCAAAACTTCAACCAACTTAAAAAATGAACTCAGTTCGCGCGCGACCACACTTCTGACTGGGCTGAGCAAGTGTCTGCACTAGGTATGCCTCTGTCTGAGGCCGCGACTGGAATTACCTCTCCGCCCTTCCCCCCTTCAACTGGTCGGAGTCCACAGACTTACCTGGTTCTACCTGGTTGCCTCTGAGTTACCGTACCGCGCTCTCACCCCACCACGCTGCCACAACCTCACAGTGGTCACGAGTCACCCCCGGATCGACGATGATGTCTAAGGGGGTCTAAGGGGTCCGAACACTGAGAATACGGTCTTCTCCAACAGCGAACTTAAAAATGTTGCAAAGATTGACGGAGAATGGAAGTCATAGGGTGATTTGGGTGATAGAATGAAGTGGACCGCCCACCAGGAGATTAATTGTAGTTTTAAAGCTGGTAAAAGAAGAATTGTTTTGCAATTTGACTGATAGATGGAGGAATTTTCTGGATTTTAGAATAATATATATATACTGTAAAATATAATATAGCGAAATTACAGACAAATGGTAGTAAAATTTTACTATTAAAATCTATAATTTTATTTTAATATAATAAACAAATTGTATGATGATCCTTTTATATATAGTTTAATGAATTAATTGGCGATATGGATCGGATGAAATAATTTGAACATTGAATGTTAACAAATTTTATTGCACGTTTCGGCTAAAAATCCTAGCCATCTTCAGCATGTTTTAAAATTTTTTTGAAATCAATAAGTCACATGTTTAGTTAAATACACTACAAATGTTAATTTTACTGATTAAGTTTTACAATGTATTTCAATTGAGATGATATATTATATTTTCACTATTTATCGACAATATGTACAATATTTTAAATATTTAACTAAACATCTGACTTACTGATTTCAAAAAAACATGCTGAAGATGGCTAGGATTTCTAGCCGAAACATTCAATAAAATTTGTTAACATTCAATGTTCAAATTATTTCATCCGATCCATATAGCCAATTAAATCATTAAATTTTAATATAATATAATATAATAAAAACTTTATTTAGCAAAGCTATTCCAAATTATTTTTACAAAATTGTATATATATATATATATATATATATATATATATATATATATATATATTAAATAAAAATATAAATATTCAATATTTCTATCTCAAAATTCTGTAATTTTTATATAATTCATAATTATCACATAAAATAAGTAATCAGTATGTTAAATTGCTTACTTTTTGCAAATTGCATCACATACTTAATGTAAAATTACATATTATTGGTAAAACTTCTTAAATTATATAATATTATAGCTTGCATATTAATATCTGTATACTAATTCATCAAACTAATAAGTACATATTTTGTGTAATAATACTAATAAAATATTTTAAGTGTAATTCATTCATTTCAAAATACATTCTTTATAGGTAAATTTAGAAATGTATGTAATTATACCAACAATAATACGAGTATTACAGAACTGAACAAAATTTACCTATTTATGAAAAATTCTTGACACCAAATTTCTATAAATTTACTAAAAGAGACTTAATTAAAAAATGTACTTTTTCATACATACATACATACACAATCACGCCATGTACCCAACAGGATTTGGCACAAACTCTTTTCATCATTCCGTAATCAGTCTCCTCTAAACATTCCTATCCAAACAAGCAACTTTTGCTTCATCCACATTCATAATTCCTCTCATACATGCTCTTTTATTCTTACTACTTGGAAACTTTCGCTCACGCAAAACATTCTCAATCATACCACTCCAACTACTCATCGGACGTCCACGTTGGTAATATATCATATTACATAATATGTTTGTAATAGTTTTGATATTATGTATTTTTAAACAATTATAAATAAAATGTACAGCAGTTGAGTAATTATACTTAGAAATACTGAGTATCATAATGTCTCATGGTTTGTAAATAAAATTACATAATTTTTTTAAAGTGTATGTAATATTTAAATGATATTTATAAAATAACAGCAATTAATTTTTATAAATTGGAGATATTGTTAATAAAAATTGTTTTAGTTTATGATTCATGGATGTTACTGACATATTTTTAAAATTATTTATTCATTTATTTATTTACACTATAAAAACCATAGTAAAAAAATTACATATTATTTCAGCAAAACGATAAATTTTCTGTAAAAATAATATAATTTTGTAATTTTAAGTAAAATAATTAATTTATCATATTATATATGCTTTTTTTTACCGAAAAAGTAAGTAAACCTACATACGTATTTTATATTCATATTATGAAATAATTTCCTCTGTGACGTCTGAAAATTTGCATACTAATGTAAATCAGTTGACCCTGGTTTTTATGACTTTTGTAATTGTGTAATAGTGTATATCAAAGGGCAAGAGTCTAATTAAATGTTGCAAATAATACAGACATATACTTATAAGAAATTCACATAATAAATAAATTTACTTAGAATCATTAAGTATGTACAATATGTAAACAATTAAAAAAAATACGAAGAGAACATGGAAAAACATCTGTACTCAATTCTAACTTAACCTAGTAAACAATCTTTTAAAATTCATTATATTAAAATAAAATGGCTTTAGGTTTTAGTTTTGTATAAATATTTATTTATAATCGACGTTTCGACGTACTTAACGTAGGTCTTCATCTGGAAAATTGATACAAATGACATTTACAGTAAACAAACAGAACATAGAAACAAGTTAGTTGTAACAAAATTGTTGACAAATTTTGACGACAAACAAGTGAACTAGTTAAATAAAATCTATTGAAACCCACATATTTTTCTAATAATAATAATTATTATTAAACCTTTTTAGATTTTTATTGCTAATTAATTACATTATAATACAAATTTACAAAATTATAAAAATTACGGAAAATCTACAAATGTAAATATTCATTTAAATAATTTGTGACATTTATAATTTATCAAATTAGAGGTCTGTGGGGGTGTCGTGAGGGGGTGACACCAACCCTAGTGACGCCAATGATTGGTTCATATCTATTACAACGCAGCATTACTCACATTGCACTATTTTAAAACAACTGCTACAAATTATATTTACCTCCGTACTTTATATTTACACAAAAAAAATTATATAATTTTATATATAATCTATGTAATCTTGTATGTTTTATGAATATAATTTTTCATAAAAAATGTAGAAGGGACTCTGGTTTGATCCCAGGTCGAGGTGATATGAGTGTTTTTCATTTTCAGATTATTAGTTTAATCTATGCTAATATTTGAACAATGACTATCTATTCTTTACATACATACATACACAATCACGCCATGTACCCAAAAGGGTGTGGCACAAACTCTTTTCATTATCCCGAAATCAGTCGCCTCCAAACACTCCTATCCAAATTCCAAACAAGCAACTTTCGCTTCATCCACATTCATAATTCTTCTCATACATGCTCTTTTATTCCTACTACTTGGAAACTTTCGCTCACGCAAAACACTCTCAATCATACCACTCCAACTACTCATCGGACGTCCACTAGCAAACGTATACCATCAAAATCATTCAAATAAATCTTTTTAACCAAACTTTCCTTAGACATTCGCTCAACATGTCCGAACCATTTTAACTGACTAACACCAACTTTTGCTACAACATTTCTTTCAATTTCACACTGATCATACACTAATCTATTTCGTACCCGATCTCTCCTATTTACACCACATACCTTACGTAAAAATCTCATTTCCACAGCAGTCATTTTCCGTTTTTATCTATTCTTTACTTACGTTATATGAGCCATTTTCTTTGAAAGTGGTGTAAGTCCATTTTATATTATATGAAGATATTTAAGGGTTTGTAATTGAATGATAACTAAGTAAATTAATATTGACAAAATGATGAAAATTTTGAAAGATTTTTTTGTTGGGAAAGTGTTTACAGATAAGAAGCTCATATCAGATTGCAGTGGCGTAGCTAGGGGGTGTTGGGGGGGGTTTCAACCCCCCCCCCCTTCCCCCAAGAACCTGAACTACCAAAAACATACGTATGTGAAATATGAAATATGTTATTTTACTTTCATTTTTATAAAAATAATTTTTATTGCTCTTTATTTTTTATACAAATTATAGTATTATCTTTATTGATTAATATTATATCTTTTTTTTAGTAACCCCCCCCCCCCCCCCCCCATGACAAATTTCTGGCTACGCCACTGTCAGATTGCATTAATTGTTATCATTAACTAACTTTTCTTGTCAAAAATGGACTTATATCACTTTCAAAGAAAACGGTTCATATATTAATTTTAAACAAAAATGTTGAGAAACTCTGCTTGAACACATCTCCCGCCGTTTGTGTCTTTGCTGTTGCTGGGGGGGGCGCCGATTGGGTGATCTGAAAAGGGAGAGGGTTGGGTATGGAATTCCGCCATAATCCATCTTACGCGTTCACGATTAGCCCAGGTCAAGGGTTACCCTGTATTATGCTCTCGAAAAACATTCATAAGTACCCAATCATATTTTCTCTTTTCATAACTCTAGCCTGGCCTAACACTCAAGCCACTCGGACACTCGCTTTTTATATCCGTCACACACAAAAAAAAGACAAACCACATTATGAAAGTCTAATGAGATTTTAATTTTACAAGACATATTCTCGGCGAAATTTATATTGCAAAAAAAATTCGATTTATAACAAGGCACTGCAAATACTATCAATAATGTAAATACTATAATCAAACAAGATTAGAAGAATATGGGTAAACCCATATATAGACCACTTTGACATTTCTCGGAAAGTTGGCAACACAATATCTATAATAAAATTATAATTTATGTGGGCACTAGGAGAAACTTGCATGAAAATTTAATCAAAATCGAATAAATAATGTAGCCACAATAAATTTTTTTTAAAAATTTTGATTTTTTTTCTCGATAAGTTGGCAATTTTGTTAAAATTGCATAATTTATTTAGGCACTAGGAGAATCTTTTATGAAAATTTGATTAAAATCGGTTAAATAAAATGATCATAATAAATTTTTAAAAATTTTAGTAAATTTTTTTCTCGGAAAGTTGGCAACACTGTATTTTGTCAAAATTACATAAATTATATGATTACTATTAGAATCTTTTGTGAAAATTTGAGTAAAATCGGTTAAATAACATGGCCATAATATATTTCTAAAAACTTTAGTAATTTTTTTCTCGGAAAGTTAGCAACACTGGATATTAATAAAATTATATAATTATTGGGAGCATTATAGATATCTTTTCTGAAAATTTGATCAAAATCGGATAAATAATGTAACCAATATGAATTTTTAAAAACTTTAGTAATTTTTTTCTCGGAAAGTTGGCATTACTGGATAAAACCAAAACCACTTGACCATTTTAGGCACTAGACAAATTTATCCTGAACATTTCATTAAAATCGATTAAACCGTCTAGGAGGAGTTGCGGCCACAATATTTTGACTTACGAGCGAGCGAGCTGACGACGCACATCCATACACCCACATAAACTAAGTTCAGATTCGTCATCTAGAGGCTATATGAAAGATTTCTATATGCAAATTTTTTTTTTTTTGAAAATGTTACAAACACCGTACCAAACACTATACCACTTTTTCCTTGCAGTCAAAGTGGTAAAAAATATCATATGCTCGTTCAATCAGAACTTGAGTACGCTTATATTATCTGATCACTAAAAACTTTTAAATATAATGGTCATAAAAAAAGATTCTTACGGACTTACTACAAAAGATTTAAAATATATCCAAATTATAGAAAAATAAATTTTTAAATGACTGCTGTAGAATTGAGATTTTTCGTGGGGATATGTGGGTATAACTAGGAGAAATCGGGTACGAAATAGATTAGTGAAATTAGAAAAAAATGATTCGGTTATCTTGAGACAATATCTAATGAACGTTTTGGTTAAAAAGATTTATATGAATGATATTGAAGCTATAGGTTTGCGTGGAAGTCCGATGAGTAGATGGAGTAGATGGAGTAGATGGAGTATGATTGAGAGTGTTTTGCATGAGCGGAAGTATCTAAGTAGTAGAAATAGAAAAACATATATGAGGGGAATTTTGAATGTGAATGAAGCAAAAGTTACTTGAAGTAAATTAATAAGACACTTTTTAACTTTGATAATTTCACTCTTTATTAAGAATCGTGACTGCAGTTTTGCCAAACATTGGCATTGTCAAACTCTACAGTTTGACAATGCCAATGTTTGGCAAAACTGCAGTCACGATTCTTAATAAAGAGTGAAATTATCAAAGTTAAAAAGTGTCTTATTAATTTACTTCAATATGAAATTTCACAAAGTAACGGCCGAAAAAATTAATTTTTCAAAAGTTACTTGTCTGTATAGAAATGTTTAGAAGAAAACTGATTTTAGAATAGTGGAAAGAGTTTGTGCCACACCCTTTTGGATACATGGCGTGATTGTGTATGTATAAGCATCATGTTTCTTATTACAATTTTATAAATGAATTTAACGTAACATAGTGGAAAATCTTTCAAAACTCATTATATTAGGAAAAAAACGGCTTTAGGTTCTAGTTCTGTAATACAGTAGAACCTCGCATAACGAGCATAACGAGCTTAATTCGTTCCAGAGTCTTACTCGTAATGCAAAACACTCGTTAAGCGAAAAAATTTTTACCATATAAAGTAATGTAAAATGCGTTTCATGCCGAAAAAATACTCAAAAAATTAAATTTAAAAAAGAAAAATACTGAAAAAAACTTTATATGTAACGTTTATTCAAAGAAAATTAGATATAAATTGTTAAGGAGCGTGATTCATCTTCAGCTTTTCTTCTAGAAAGTGGCTATTTATACATACGGTATGTATATGCAATTGGCTATTTATACATACAGTATTTTTACGCAATTGGCTATTTAGGGTAGGTTGGGTTAGTAGGTTGATCTGGGTTTTTTTTTTTTAGTATGTATAAATAGCCAATTGCGTATACATACCGTATGTATAAATAGCCTCATTCTATCGAGCGTAATGAACCAGCCTGAAATGAGAATTCGATTTGCAGAAAACAAAAAAATCGAAATAATTAGTAACATACTTAATTCCTTTTTACTAGAAAGCTGTCTAGAGACATTTGTTTTTGTTATATTTTGTTCTAAACATTTCTACATTTTGTAGCAATGGCACGGAAACTTCCATCACACATTTTTTTTAAATTTATTTTGCTCGTTATGCGAATTACTCGTTATGCGAGCTGCTCGTTAAGCGAGATTGCACTGTAATTTATTAATAAATTAACGTGTCGACGAACTGAACGTGCGTCTTTATCAGGAAAAAAAATTAAAATGACATTTATAATAAATAAACAGAACATAGAAACAAGTTACTAGACGTAACAAATAAGTAACTAGATCATGAAATTTATAAATTTTTAATTAAAGGCAGCCAAATTTTATTTAAATTAGTGCCTCTTCACACTGATTGGTGTTATATTTTTACTACTTTGACTGCAAGGAAAAAGTAGTATAGCGTTTGGTACGGTGTCAGTAACATTTTCAAAAAGAAAAAAAAATTGTATAGAAATCCTTCATATAGCCTCTAGATGACGAATCTGAACTTAGTTTATGTGGGTGTATGGATGTGCGTCGTCAGCTCGCTCGGTCGTCAGACAAAATTTTGTGATCGCAACTCCTCCTAGACGGTTCAACCGATTATAATGAAATTTTCAGGATAAATTTGCCTAGTGCCCAAGATGGTCATGTGGTTTTGGTTTTTTCCAATGATGCCAACTTTCCGAAAAAAAAATTACTAAAGTTTTTAAAAATTCATTGTGGCTACATTATTTATTCAATTTTGATCAAATTTTCAGAAAAGTATCTCCTAGTGCCCACATAAATTATAATATTATTAAATATAGTGTTGCCAACTTTCCGAGAAATGTCAAAGTAGTCTATATATGGGTTTACCCATATACTTCTAATCTTGTTCTTTATAAATTTCTGTTTGAAAATACTGTTATAAATAATTAAAAAAATAAATAAATTTTTATTTAAAAATACTGTAATTTCTGCAAGACCAATCAATATATTAACAGCAGATTGATAAGAGAAGCAATAGAAATTTATAAAGAAAAAATCAATCTATGTTGGTGGCAATGATTTTTATAAAATTTGGCTTCCTTTAATTAAAAATTAAAAAAATTTTATGATCTAATTACTTTTGTTTCTATGTTCTGTATATTTACTATAAATACCATTTGTATGTTTTTTCCTGATGAAGACGGATATTGAGATTTTTAATAAATATTAATAAAGAACTATAACTTAAAACTGTTTAATTTTAAAGTTTAAAAACTCAATGTAAAATAATTGGAAACATATTAATTTTATGATCTAGTTACTTATTTTGTTATCTAGTAACTAGTTTCCATGTTTTGTTTATTTACTGTAAATGTCATTTGTATCAGTTTTCCTGATGAAGACAAACGTTGAGTACTTTAACGTTGATTTCGTCGATTATTAATAAATATTAATACACAACTTAAACCTAAAGTCGTTTTATTTTATTTATTACTGTGAAAATAAGATTTTTACGTGAGGTATGTGGTGTAACAAGAAAAAATCGGGTACGAAATATGATGAGTTTGAAATTAGAAGAAATATTATAGCAAAAGTTGGTGTTAATCAGTTAAGATGGTTCGGTCATATTGAGCGAATGTCTAATGAACGTTTGGTTAAAAAACTTTATATGAATGATTTTGTAACTATACGTTTACGTGGACGTCCGATGAGTAGTTGGAGATGGTATGATTGAGAGAGTGGCTTGCGTGAGCGAAAGTTTCCAAGTAGTAAAAATAGAACAGAATGTATAATAAAGTGTCAGTATGAATGTAGTTGAAGCTAAAGTTGCTTGTCTGGATATAGGGAAGTTTGAAAGAAACTGATTTCATAATAGAAAGAGTTTGTGCCACACCCTTTTAGGTACATGGCATAATTGTGTATGTATGTACCTATATTTCCATTGTCATTGTAAGATTTAAAAATTCAATTTCTATTTATGCTATTTTGTTTATTGTATAAATAAACATAGAAATATCGAAAAAATTTGTATTTAAATTGATAGATATGTATTCATAGTTCGCGACCCTATTTAATTCGTTGAGAAACTTTCAAATTTTTAACCGAAATCTGTCGAAAAACAAGATTTTTTCCATTCAACAATCGTGAACAAATTCAAATATAGATCAGAAACAGGAGAGAAAGAGAAAAACGCAGATGTCTCAAGCAATGCGGAACTGAAATTCATATTATATTATTTTGCGTAAATTTTTTTTCCCCTGTACTCAGAAAGGATCTGTCTTCTACTACACGGCAGAGACCCAAGCTAAGGTAGCTTGTTTTGCTCTACATATATACATCTTCCGTCTATTGTTATAGAAATTTTGTCCGGTTTTCAACACAGAAGAAGCGAACGTTATGGCAAATCAATATAAAAACACCTGGATGGCTTAGACAGATTGTACAAAAAGTAACCGGGATGTCTTCGAATAAATTAACAAACGAAATAAATAAATTTAACTTAATAATTTTATAACAAAATTAGAAGTATATGGGTAAACTCATACATAGACTACTTTGACATTTCTCGGAAAGTTGGTAACACTGTATTTTAATTATATTATAATTTATGGGCACTAGGAGAAACTTTTCTGAAAATTTGACCAAAATTGAATAAATAATGTAGCCACAATAAATTTTTAAAAAAATTTGTGATTTTTTTCTCGATAAGTTGGCAACACTGTATTTTGTTAAAATTGCATATTTTATTTAGGCACTAAAAGAAACTTTTATGAAAATTTGATTAAAATCGGTTAAATAAAATGGTCATAATGAATTTTTAAAAATTTTTGTAATTTTTTTCTCGGAAAGTTGGCAACACTTGATATTAATAAAATTATATAATTAATGGGAGTATTAGGGAAATCTTTTCTGAAAATTTGATCAAAATTGGATAAATAACGTAACCAATATGAATTTTTAAAAATTTTAGTAATTTTTTTCTCGGAAAGTTGGCATCACTGGAAAAAATAAAACCGCATGACCATCTTGAGTACTAGACAAATTTATCCTGAAAATTTCATTAAAATCGGTTTAACCGTCTAGGAGGAGTTGCGGCCACAAAATTTTGACTTACGACCGAGCGAGCGAGCTGACGACACACATCCATACACCCACATAAACTAAGTTCAGATTCGTCATCTAGAGGCTATATGAAGGATTTCTATAAATTTTATTTTTTTGAAAATGTTACAGACACCGTACCAAACGCTATACCACTTTTTCCTTGCAGTCAAAGTGGTAAAAATACTTTAGAAACACAAGTAATTACTCTTTTCAATACTAAGCTACTTGATTATAATACATAATTAAAAACGCTAGTACCTTTACTGTCAGTATTAACGTGAAATTCAAAGATACTGTAATTATTGCAAGACCAATCAATATTGACACTTGATTGACTAGAAATTTATATAAAGAAAAACGATAACAGAAATCACTGTGAAGAAGTACTGCATTTAAATAAAATTTCGCTTCCATTAATTAAAAATTTATAAAATCTAGTTACCTAGTAACTTGTTTCTGTGTTCTGTTTTATTTACTGTTTATGTCATTTGTATCAGTTTTCCTGATGAAGACGTACGCTGAGTAAATTGAGTACGTTGATTATTAACAAATATTAATACAGAACTTAAACTTAAAGCTGTTTTATTTTAGTAATTACTTTTTTCTTCAAGCGTATCAAAATATTGCCTATATATATATATATATATATATATATATATATATATATATATATATATATAAATATATATATATATATATATATATATATATATATAAATATATTTATATATATATATATATATATATATATATATATATATATATATATATTGTCTATAAAAAAAGTGGTCATTATATCACAAGTACAATAATGACATTATTATACAGTAGTTAGTTATTATATACATCACTAGTGGTAGTACTAAAAGTAACTACAACGTTAAGAGTAGTTTGTATTGAGAAAAATATTAATTGAAATTAATTAATTAATTGAAAAGTTAATTAACAATTGTATTGTATATTTTTGCTTTAATTCTAATTTGATTATTGAATATGTGTAAAGAAATAAAAAAAACATAGAACCAAGTTACTAGATAACAAATACGTAACTAGATTTTATAAATTTTTAATTAATAAAAACCAAATATTATTGAAATACAGTGCTCCTTCACAGTGATTGCAATTATATTTTTCTTTATCAATTTCTATTACTTCTCTTATCAATCTGCAATCAATCTGCAAAATGCAGAATGTGCCATTTTTACTACTTTGACTGCAAGGAAAAAGTAGTATAGCGTTTGGTACGGTGTCTGTAACATTTTCAAAAAAAAAAAAAAATGTATAGAAATCCTTCATATAGCCTGTAGATGACGAATCTGAACTTAGTTTATGTGGGTGTATGGATGTGCGTCGTCAGCTCGCTCGGTCGTAAGTCAAAATTTTGTGGCCGCAACAACTCCTAGACGGTTCAACCGATTTTAATGAAATTTTCAGGATAAATTTGCCTAGTGCCCAAGATGGTCATGTGGTTTTGATTTTTTCCAGTGATGCCAATTTTCCGAGAAAAAAATTACTAAAGTTTTTAAAAATTCATTGTGGCTACATTATCTATTCGATTTTTATCAAATTTTCAGAAAAGTATCTCCTAATGCCCACATAAATTATAATATTATTAAAATACAGTGTTGCCAACTTTCCGAGAAATGTCAAAGTGGTCTATATATGGGTTTACCCATATACTTCTAATCTTGTTTTAAAAAATGTTAACTCGCTCTGCATATTTTTGAAACCTAAATCTTGTATTTGAACCTTTTTTCCTGTAAACTTATCAGAAAACGAGATATTCATTCGTTACGATTATTTTTTGTACACACCTATATATATATATATATATATATATATATATATATATATATATATATATATATATATATATATATATGCTTACCTTTACAGACTTGTCTGCGAAAGCCACCCCTATTGTTTAGGCCCAATACAAAAAGATGGAAGGTTGCTTGTACCATGATAAGATTGCATTGGTCCTGCAAAGGGATGCAGTCAATGTGGGCCTTGAAAGATGCAATGCAATCTTTTTGTGGGAAAGAATTCAACGTTGCGTTAGGAAAATGAGAAATGGGACATAAGTCAGGGGTGGATTTTTCGAGATTTTTACGTGCTGATAAAAATTTTATCAAATTTTATCGGGTTTAGATTTATTGTAATTTTTGGCACTTGACGTGTATTTATACCTGTAAATTGCTATTTATGTTTTGTAGATATGGTATCATTGACTTTTCAATTAAGTATATTATCTACAAATTTTATTATATTTACACTCTAAAAAAATATATATATATATAATTTTACCTACAAATTTTGAGACACTATGATGTACAGTATTTCTAGGTAGAATTACTCTAACTGCTGTTATTTTATTCGTAATTGTTTAAAAATATATAATATCAGAACTATTACAAACATTATGTAATATGATATTACAGTTTTTTTAGTAAAGTTTCTTTTAGTAAATTTAGGAATTTTCAGTAAATTCTGTAATATTATTGTTGGTATAATTACATACATTTCTAAATTTACATAAAAGATGTATGAATTACACTTAAAATATTTGATTAGTATTATTACACAAAATATGTACTAAACTAAGTCTCATTATTTTGTTGAATTATTACAGTTATTAATAGACAAACTATAATATTACATAATTTAAGAAGTTATAGCAAAAATATGTAATTTTGCAGAAAGTAGGCAATTTTACATACTTATTAGGTTATTTTTATTTACTTTATGTGATTATTATAAATTTTGTAAAAATTATAGAATTTTAAGGTACTAATACAGAATATTTATAGTAAAATAAAATTACCGATTTTTTAAAGTAAAATTTTACTACTATTTTTGTGTAATTTCGCTATTATTTTTTTTACAGTGTAGTAAAAAAATCTTCCAAAACTCATTATATTCAAATTGAAAAAAGCTTTAAGTTAAACTTTTATATAATTTTATATTAAAATTCGGCGTGGACGCTATTCTACATCGTATATCATCATCAGAAAATAATATATTATATTACGAGAACTAGAAAGCGATGATTATTGTGATGAGCCCAGATATTGTGACCGAGGCAAAGTCAAGGTCAAACATACGTACATACACAATCACGCCATATACCCAAAAGGGTGTGGCACACACTCTTTTCATCATTCCGAAATCAGTCGCCTCCAAACATTCCTATCCAAACAAGCAACTTTTGCTTCATCCACATTCATAATTCCTCTCATACATGCTCTTCTATTCCTACTACTTGGAAACTTTCGCTCCCTCTAGCCACTCTCTCAATCATACCACTCCAACTACTCATCGGACGTCCACGCAAACGTATACCATCAGAATCATTCAAATAAATCTTTTTAACCAAACGTTCATTAGACATTCGCCCAACATGTCCGAACCTTCTTAACTGACTAACACCAACTTTTGCTGGCCAAAACACAAAAAGAGCTTTATATTCCGAGTATGACATATATGATTTTTTTTCTATAAGCATTCTAAACGAAACTAAACTAAAAATAAATAAAAATACATATCAAGAAAATAAAATTCCTAAAACTAATGTCTTTAGCAAATAATTGTAGCCAGTCACTAATTTTAGTTGTTAGAAACTAGAATAGGCACCACTATACTATTTTTTTTTCTATAATAACTAAAAAATAAAAAATAAAGATTAATTATTTACATAAATTAAACAATAATTATAATAATTAAAACAAAAATGTGTCCAAGGCCAACCCTGATCTATCCAAATGCAATGCTCGTAAGTCTTTACTGAATTGACAAAGACAACAATAGACGAAAGTACATGCATCTAACGTTGGTAAAAAGAATAGACGACCAAAAGCTTCAACTTAGAAGTTGCAAGCACATCTTATAGGTATAGCACGCGCCATTTATCACACACACATACACACACACACACACATATATATATATATATATATATATATATATATATATATATATATATATATATATATATATATATACATATATCGGCTGAAAAGTTTAAATTTAATTAAAAATTACACAAACCTAAAACTTAAAGCAATTTCATTTTAACATAAAACAGCTTTAGATTGTAGTATTGTATTAATATTTATTAATAATCGATGTTTCGACGAACTCAACGTACGTTTTCATCAGGAAAAAAAGATACAAATGACATTTACAGTAAATAAACAAAATATAAAACCAAGTTACTAGACGTAATAAATAAGTAACTAAGGCCCGGTTTCATAAAAGCTAGTTAAATTTACTTTACAAATAAATATATTTATTCTGCAGATTTTCGTGTTAAAAAGAGGGAATAAATTAAATCTAATGGTATTCAAAAATAGTTATTATTATCAATAATAATAATCTGATAGAAAATTGGTATAATAACATTTGTTTTCATGGTATTTAGTAGGAGTATAAAATTTAATTGTAAAGTAAATTTATTTATTGTTTATGAAACCGGGCCTAAATCATAAAATTTATAAATTTTTAATTAAAGGAAACAAAATTTTATTTAAATTAGTTATCTTTTTTCTTTATAAATTTCTATTGCTTCTCTTATCAATCTGCTGTAAATATTGATGGATGTTACAATTAGGTATTACAGTATCTTCGATTTTTACATAAGAAAAATTTTTTAACGCATGTTGTGTAATAGCAGATTTAAACATGTTACTTATTTTATTACCTAGTAACTTGTTTTTATGTTCTGTTTATTTACTGTAAATGTCATTTGTATCTTTTTTCCTGATGAAGACGTACGTTAAATCCGTTGAATTATCGATTATTAATAAATATTAATACAGAACTACAAACCTAAAGCGGGGTATACGTTCCATCAAAGTAGAGCGTTATACGAAACAGCGTTAAACGAGGTCACCTCATCATGTAAATAATGGGGTTAGGGGAAAACGGGTATAAAATTAAAAAATTATTCAGATATTTTGTCACTTAAGTTCATTAAATATATATTTTATAACAATACAACAATAAATACTTATTTCTTACAAATATAGAAACATAACAAATGGATATATAAAAGTATGTAAACAAAATTCTAAGTCACCATTTATGTTTGAGATCATTCAGATTAATCTGCTTTTCCAAATTTTTTGCTTTTTTATCAAAAAGGTATCTAATGTCATTTGCGTTTTTCTTTATTCGCTCTGTAAGAAGTTGCCAATAATTTCCGTTACAGTGGTTAAATTCAGCCGAATACACTATTCCAAAAAAAAACGGGTTAAACCGAAACAGCGCTAAGCGGATCAGCGTTAAACGGAGTCTTACTGTATTTATTTTTTGAAAGTTGTTATTACGGGACCAATTATCTAAAAATTAAAAATACTCAGTTGGTACTAAACGAGATAATAAAAATGACGATGTCAGATGAACTAATATATATATATATATATAAATATATATATATATATATATATATATATATATATATATATAAAATATGTTGGTACACCTTTTTACAACAAACTTTTAATAGAGTCCCTACACACTATCGTAAGTGTATGCTAGCAAACAGACATGGATTTAATTGTATAAACCATTATAACCAAGTACCCAGTGGTTCTTTAACAACTGGGTACGTTGTGGGTAATTTTAGATCACTGTTTAGAACTTTAGCTTCATCTTTTGCTGCTGATGATGAAAGCTTAGCTTTCGAAATACGTATATAGCTTTTTTCTTAATATTATTGTTTATGGTTTAAGGGAAATTATTTTATTAACTTTTCGCCATAGTAAGATCATATTTTAATTTATTATTAATATTAAGTAATTGGATAAATTTAATATTTTTGCAAACAACTCCTAGTCAAAAGTCTACTGTAAGTTAGAATTTTAATTAAGTTATTAAAATTTTCGATAAAGCCCCAAGTAATAATAATAAGTTTATTTATTTAGCATATGCTAATAACGGTTTTACAAAATTAATACAAATTATTATTGATAAATACAATAAAATAAATTTACAAGATTTCTTTTAACTTTCGTTTGAAAAATGTCAATGACTGAGCTTTTTTTTTATATCTGTTGATAATAGTTATTATACATATTTAAACCACTAACAAATATAGATTGACTTGTCGAAGCCTTATTAATAATTATGTATCTCGTACACATATTTTATATTGATTGCTAAATATGTTTGGCAATTTATTTGTTAACATTTTGTGAATAAAAATTAGTAAATTGTAGTTGACAAATTTTTTAATATTTAACCATTCCAATATCTCTAACATATGGTTATTGTTTGTCAGTCTATCACACTACAAAATTACTGTCATAGCACGATTTTGAAGTTTATCAATATCTGAATTTTTATACATAAAAAAAATTCTAGAGCAGTAAGTAAAATTCAAGTAAATGCAAAATGTAAGTAAAATAAACAACCCGCCCTTGCATCAGAGTATTATTTCCGTGTATAGACTCTACAGCAGTGGCGTAGCCAGGGGGGTGTTAGGGGGAGGGGTTAAACCCCCCCTCGCCAAGAACAAAGTTATGTCCGTTTTTCAAAAAATTATGTCTGTTTTTCACAAGGTTATTGACTGTTTTTTACAAGGTTGCGACTGTTTTTTACAAGATTATGAAGTTTTTCACAAGATTATGTCTGTTTTTCACAAGATTATGTCTGTTTTTCACAAGATTATGACTGTTTTTTACAAGGTTATGTCTGTTTTTCACAAGATTATGTCTGTTTTTCACAAGGTTATGACTGTTTTTTACAAAGGTTATGCCTGTTTTTTACAAGATTATAAAGATTTACACAAGATTATGTCTGTTTTTCACAAGATTATGTCTGTTTTTCACAAGATTATGACTGTTTTTTACAAGGTTATGTCTGTTTTTCACAAGATTATGTCTGTTTTTCACAAGGTTATGACTGTTTTTTACAAAGGTTATGACTGTTTTTTACAAGATTATGAAGTTTTACACAAGATTATGTCTGTTTTTCACAAGATTATGTCTGTTTTTCACAAGGTTATGTCTGTTTTTTACAAGATTATGTCTGTTTTTCACAAGGTTATGACTGTTTTTTTACAAGGTTACGACTGTTTTTTACAAGATTATGAAGTTTTTCACAAGATTATGACTGTTTTTTACAAGGTTATGTCTGTTTTTCACAAGATTATGTCTGTTTTTCACAAGGTTATGACTGTTTTTTACAAGGTTATGACTGTTTTTTACAAGATTATGTCTGTTTTTCACAAGGTTATGACTGTTTTTTACAAAGGTTATGACTGTTTTTTTACAAGATTATGAAGTTTTACACAAGATTATGTCTGTTTTTTACAAGATTATGTCTGTTTTTCACAAGGTTATGTCTGTTTTTTTTACAAGATTATGTCTGTTTTTCACAAGGTTATGACTGTTTTTTTTACAAGGTTATGACTGTTTTTTTACAAGATTATGAAGTTTTTCACAAGATTATGACTGTTTTTTTACAAGGTTATGTCTGTTTTTCACAAGATTATGTCTGTTTTTCACAAGATTATGTCTGTTTTTCACAAGATTATGTCTGTTTTTCACAAGATTATGTCTGTTTTTCACAAGATTATGTCTATTTTTCACAAGATTATGTCTGTTTTTGACAAGATTATCTTTATTGATTAATATTATTAACCCCCCCCCCCCCCTTAACAAGTTTCTAGCTACGCCACTGCTCTACAGCATACCTATAAATCAGGGGTCCGTTTCTTTTCTTGCAAACCAACATCTAATTACTATTTCATAAATTGATATGCAAATGCAGATCGGGCCTGATGGCCACAGACACACATCTGCGCAAAGCGAGAATATTGCACACAAGGGCTGTGACCCGTTTATTTGGTATCCAACTGAGACTGTTTACCTCTTTTAAACAGGGACAACTAACAGTAATTAGTCAGTGGGAAAACGTGTAATCTTTGGATTAGCGAATATAATGAGATAATATTATCCGACAACCAAACACAATAAAGTCCAGATGTGTATCTGGTTTAATTATGTGTTTCTGAAGATTTTTATATTGGAGATGTGTCTTCTTCTTCTTCTTATATATATATATATATATATATATTTATATATATATATATATATATATATATATATATATTTATATATATATATATATATATATATATATTTATATATATATATATATATATATATATATATATAAAATTTTATAACGACTACAATTTTAATAATAAACAATTGTTGAATGGGTATGGTAGTTAAATTTTTTTAGAAGAGGTGTGAAAAAAATGTAAAAAATCTCATTTAAGATTCATTCCAAGCTTTATTGTATTTTATTTATTTATAAATTTATTTATAAATTAAGAACTAATTTTTTACAAAAATCAATGTAACAAAAACAATATATAAATAAATAATTCAGCTTACACGATCTAAAGTGATTTTTTTAAACAAAAACCAATAATATGACAATTTTTTTTAATGTTAAAATTATAATACTAAAAACAAATATAAACAATAAATTGTATGTAAAAATTGTTCATTTTATATATATATATATATATATATATATATATATATATATACAGAGGGTGTTCGTTCGCCAAGTTGATATAAGACAATAACATGGGATACCGATAATATGCAGAATACTTCTTTCTGAAGTAAAATGAGGAGAAATACTTAGAATACTTTTCGATAGGGAATAAAAAGTTCTATAACTTGGTTTTAATTTGATAGCATGTACCGTTTGGGCGCTAGGTTTTTTTTTTTTTGATTTTTTGGTTTTTATTAGTTTTCTCAAAAACTATGACATGTAAGACAATATGCCATTGTTCTAGGATGAATCGTTTAGTAGAAAAAAATTAAAAACAGAATTTTTGAAAATTTCTCAATTCAATACAATTGAGAAAAAAATTAGGTACACAATGTCTAAGTAACTTTTTTTCTAACTCTGCTGGTTTGGCAGGGAAAATTATTGAAATTTCTAAAATGTTTTTAGATTTTTCAATAATTTTGCCTGCTAAATCAGTATGAGTTAGAGAAAAAGTTACTTAGCCATTATGTAGCTAATTTTTTTCTCAATTGTAAAAAAAAATTTTCTAGTAGGGCTAAAATCGATTATTTGAAATCGAAAAAACATCAGAAATAATATTTTATGATTGTTTTTACGAAAGTAATAGTTCCTCTGCACAAATGAAATTTTCGAAAAACGCGTGTAAATATATATATATCGTTTATATCGCGTATGTATTAACACGCGTTTTTCGAATATTTCAGTTGTGTAGAGGAACCTGTTACTTTCGTAAAAACAAGCAAAAAATATTATTTCTGATGTTTCTTCGATGTAAAATTATCGATTTTACCCATACTTGTATTTTGAAAAGAATTTGCATCATATTTTACGTTTGAAGAAAAAATAATTTTCCTTTTTATTAGATTAAAGAATATTGCATTTTATTATATAGAAAAAAAAAATACATTTTTATATTCTATATATATTTTCTACATTATGGTAATAAAAATTATAAATACATGAAACAACCAACATTTATAAAATCATTTTGACAATCAGTGACAGGTGACAAAAATCAAATAATCATTTCAAAAGGAAAAGAATATCCTGTACACAGAACCGCAAAGATCACACAATCTTTAAAACAACTGAAATTTAAAAAAACGAAAAAGTGTACAACAAACTTGTGGTTTGTTACACATATACGTTCTCCAACACCTGACGCTAATATGTCAAATGTTTACTCTAGAGGCCAATGATGCAAAGATCAAAACTACACCGACTCTGCGTCTTCCGTTGTGGCTATAAGGGTTAAATAGTTTTTAACGACAGACGCCGAATCTGTCAAACATTGTCACTTTATCGATAAGTAAGCGGGCGGCTTTGGATTTTTCGTTCTTTTAAGTTTTTTCGCAAAGAATTCACCGACATAGCTATAAATAATTTTTGTTTTTCTAATTAACTCTAGGTTTAATTTGTCAGATATTTTTAACAATATTAAAAAAAAATAGTAATTAATTACATTGGCCCGTATTCTCACCTCATATGAAAAAGTGCTTTTTCAAAAAAGTGAAATATAGTAGCAATTTTAGAAGCGATCTAATTCTCACCTCCATTTTTTACTGAAAAATTCACTTTTTCCTATTCAGATAAAAGTGAATTTAAAAAGTGGGAATACCACTTTTTATTTTGCTACTAAAAAATGAAACAATTGAATCAGTGTTATTGTCAAAAATTAAAATTATGCACGTCACTAACAATAAAATGGCGCAGAAATGTAACTGACAGCTAAAATTATCAATTTGCAACGTTGCCACATGCATTAAATACAAAAAATTACTTTTTAAAAAATTAATAAAAAAGTGAGGTGAGAATTAGAAGCAATGAAAAAGTACTTTTTAGTAAAAAATTACTTTTATAAAAATTGACAGTAAAAGTGCTTTTTCCTATGAGGTGGGAATACGGGCCATTCTATTTTGAAATGTAGAAACATTACTAAGTTTTTGGATAATACTTATTTGAACAGTAAAAATCTTTCAAAATTCATGTTATTCAACCGATTTTACTCAAATTTTCACAAAAGATTCTCCTAGTATTTATATAATTTATGTAATTTTAACAAAATACAGTGTTGCCAACTTTCCGAGAAAAAAATTAGTGAAATTTTTAAAAATTTATTATGAACATTTTATTTAACCGATTTTAATCAAATTTTTATAAAAGTTTTTCCTAGTGCCTAAATAAATTATGCAATTTTAACAAAATACAGTGTTGCCAACTTATCAAAAAAAAATCACAAAGTTTTTAAAACTTCATTGTGGCTACATTATTTATTCGATTTTGATCAAATTTTCAGAAAAGTTTTTCCTAGTGCCCACATAAATTATAATATTATTAAAATACAGTATTGCCAACTTTTCGAGAAATGTCAAAGTAGTCTATATATGGGTTTACCCATATACTTCTAATCTTGTTTACAGTGTACTTGCTCTCAACTTCAACTTATTCCACAAGCAAGCAAAAAAAAAACTCTTAAACGTCTCCAATTTATTTGTAATATTTCAAAACGAAAACTACACATGTGACATCCTTATCACGACCAAACAGATTTAACTGTCTTTCGGCATTCAACTCCCGGTCGCTGTCAGCTCGAAATGCAGCAAACCGTATCGGATATGCGCGATACGGGAAACCGGTAATTGGCGCTGACAGGCGCACTATCGGTTCGCGCTAAAAATATTTACATCGCGCATTCGAAACCAAAACTTATACATACACTTGGGCGGTTTGACAAATCAACATGATATACACGAGCTTAACTAAGACACGTTTCAACTCGTCTTCAAAATGATATTTATAGGAAGCTGTGAAGTAGTACTACTTTGTTTTCTATGTCAAATTGATTATTTGTTATTTCAGGTATTTGTCTTTTTTTTATGTTAGATGATATTTTAATGATGAGTGGAATTAACGCCAGAATAGGACAATGTAGTAACCATTAATAGAAATTCACAACCGTTATTTGATATGCACATTAAAATAGCGTATTAAACATACCATTTATAAAATGAAACCTAGCCTAACAAATGAAACAAATGAAACCTAACCTAACCTGACGTGTACTTATTATATCTGGCGTTATTTTGCATAACTTCTTGTGCAAAAAGTCTAAATTTCAATTTTTATTACACGAACCTTCATTAACATGCACTGTTAAAAAAAGCGAAATTACAGAAAAATTATAGTAAAATTTTACTATAAAAATTTTTTAATTTTATTTTACTATAAATATTCTGTATTTCTACCTGAAAATTCTGTAACTTTTACATAATTCATAATAATCACATAAAGTAAATAAAAATGAACTAATTAAGTACAGCAAGACCCCGCTTAACGCTGATCCGCTTAGCGCTGTTTCGGTTTAACGCGGTTTTTTTGGAATAGTGTATTCAGTTGAATTTAGCCACTGTAACGGAAATTATGGACCAATTTACTGAAAATGACACTTAATAAAAGATTAGAAAATGATCTATTGTGGCGAAATTTAAATAAAAACAATATTATAAAAAATCCCAAAACCACACTTAAATTAGAATAAAGCTAAATACGTATTTCGGAAGCTAAGCTTCCATCTTCAATAGCTAAATAAAATCTACAAAAATCTTACCTGTGATCCAAAGTACATAAACACTTAAGCACTTGTCGAATATTGATCTTCTTATATTTTATGAAACGCTTTCAATTTTAATCTCGAGTTAAATTTAATCCAGTCTCTAATTCAATCTTTGTTCATAAAACTGGACATAAAAATATTTCTATAAACATTATTATTTTCTTGACTATAAAATTATCAAACCTCGGCCAGGACAATCCATTTTTCTTCATTTAAAAAATAACTAATGATTTAATTAGTTCATCAAAATAAATTAATGACGATTTAAACAAAAAATAAAAATACTATAACCTTATACAAAATAAATTAAAAAAAAAAGATATTTTATGAACTAATAAAAACTTCTTAAAAATTAGTATAGAAATATATTTTATTACCGATTTCCTAATTAAAAAAAAATTAGTATCTGGCGCCCAGAAAAAAATCTCATAAAACTGCAATTGACACATAATAATGTCATCTCAAGTTCCTGTTTTCAGTTCCAAAAAAAAAAAAAAACCCCACCTGATTGCCATAACTTTTGTCTTAATTATGAAAAGTGCTAAACTGCGAACACATGTCCTAATGATGCTAATAAAAGATAATAAGCGCCTTTAGTCTTAAACACATCGTAATTTATCAACAGACAAACTGCAGATTCGTATTCAATCATTTGGAATACATCCACTGTAAAAAAAAAAAATAGCGAAATTACAGAAAAATAATAGGAAAATTGTACTATCAAAAATCTGTAATTTTATTTTACCATAAATATTATGTATTTCTATCTCAACATTCTCTGTAATTTTTACATTATTCATAATAATTACATAAAGTACGTAAAAATATGTAAAATTGCTTACTTTCTGCAACTTGCATTACATATACTTAATGTAGAATTACATATTGTTGATATAACTTCTTAAATTATATAAAATTACAGCTTGCATATTAATATCTATAAAAGTATAAACGGAAAATGACTGCTGTAGAAATGAGATTTTTACTTGAGGTATGTGTTGTAAATAGGAGAGATCGGGTACAAAATAGATTAGTGTATGATGAGTGTGAAATTGAAAAATATGTTGTAGCAAAAGTTGGTGTTAGTCAGTTAAGATGGTTCGGACATGTTGAGCGCATGTCTAATGAACGTCTGGTTAAAAAGATTTATTTGAATGATTTTGATGGTATACGTTTACGTGGACGTCCGATGAGTAGTTGGAATGGTATATTTGAGAGTGTTTTGCGTGAGCGAAAGTTTCCAAGTAGTAGGAAGAAAAGAGCATGTATGAAAGGAATTATAAATGTGGATGAAGCAAAAGTTGCTTATTTGGATAGGAATGTTTGGAGGAGAGTGATTTCGAGATAATGGAAAGAGTGTGTGCTACACCCTTTTGAGTACATGGCGTGATTGTGTATGTATAATTATAATTATAATACTAATAAAATATTTTAAAATTCAAAATACATCCATTATGTAAATTTAGAAACGTATGTAATTATACCAAAAATAATATTACAGTATCAAACAAATTTTATCTATTTATGAAAAAATTCCCGACAGCAAATTTATTGTAGTTCTGTAAATTTACTCAAAGAGACTTTACTAAACAAAACTATAATAATACATCCATATATATATATATATATATATATATATATATATATATATATATATATATATATATATATATATATTTGTGTACTTTTCCATTCTGTTGGTAATATCATATTACATAATGTTTGTAATAGTTCTGATATTATATATTTTTAAACAATTATGTATTAAATGTACAACAGTTGAGTATAATTATAACTAGAAATATTGGGCATCATAGTGTCTCTCAAAATTACATAATTTTTTTTTTTAGAGTCTCGAGTTCTGTATAGATTTCATTGGTTTTAGTGAGATTTCCTTGAAAGCAAATATTGTCGGAATCCCGGTTGCCTGTTTTACGGTCTGGTGATAGTGGTTTTGAGTGGCGACCGCCGTGATGGGGGC
This sequence comes from Clivina fossor, assembly GCA_963966155.1. Taxonomy (NCBI): domain Eukaryota; kingdom Metazoa; phylum Arthropoda; class Insecta; order Coleoptera; family Carabidae; genus Clivina; species Clivina fossor. The sequence continues at coordinate 12,139,390 of OZ014564.1, read as the reverse complement.
CCCACGTCGAACGAGACGCCGCCCCTCCCACCCAGTTGTCACCACTTACCACCCGGGATTGAGTTACAAAGGGCATTTACATGCCGAAAATATTCGCGCCACCAGAACAGAAAACATATAAATGTTTGGAATATCTGAAAGAAAAGCTGTTTAAAATTTTTAATCACTTCTAAAATAAAGTCAGCATATCATACATTTGCTGGATCAGTATTTGTAGCAAAAGTTGGTGTTAGTCAGTTAAAATGGTTCGGACATCTTGAGCAAATGTCTGATGAACGTTTGGTTAAAAAAATTTATATGAATGATTTTGAAGTTATACGTTTGACTAGTGGACGTCCGATGAGTAGTTGGAGTAGTATGATTGAGAGAGAGAGTGGTTTGCGTGAGCGGAAGTTTCCAAGTAGTAGGAATAGATGAGTATGCTATGTTAGAAGAATTATGAATGTGTATGAAGCTACAGTTGCTTGATTGAATGTTTGGAGGAGACTAATTTCGAGATAATGGAAAGAGTTTGTGCCACAACCTTTTAGATATATGGCGTGATTGTGTATAGTATGCATGTATGTATACTGAACGATATGTATATATCATAAACGATAAAAAAAAAATGCTTTACAAGCAAATTTTATTCTCCTGCTAAATAACTGTTAAAAAACAAATATTATTTCAACAGATTATATTACTAATAATACCGCTAAATTAAATTTATTTTCTCTTAACATAGTAAAAATTCTTTCAGAACTCATTATATCAAAATAAAACGGCTTTCGGTTATAGTTCTGTATTAATATTTATTAATAGTCGACGTTTCGACGAACTGGACCGTAAATACGTTTTTAACATTATTGTTTTCTAACATCGTCGTTAAAATTTAACATTCTTTTACAAACTCAAGCATTAGAATATAAGACTTTTTATTGAACAGAAGAAAAACAAAATTAGAAGTATATGGGTAAACCCATATATAGACCACTTTGAAATTTCTCGGAAAGTTGGTAACACAATATCTTTAATAAAATTATAATTTATGTGAGCACTAAAAGAAACTATCCTGAAAATTTGATGAAAATCGAATAAATAATGTAGCCACAATGAATTTAAAAAAAAATGTGATTTTTTCTCGATAAGTTGGCAACACTGTATTTTGTTAAAATTGCATAATTTATTTAGGCACTAGGAGAATCTTTTGTGAAAATTTGAGTAAAATCGGTTAAATAATATGGCTATAATATATTTTTAAAAATTTTAGTAATTTTTTTCTCGGAAAGTTGGCAACACTAGATATTAATAAAATTATATAATTAATGGGAGCATAAGGGAAATCTTTTCTGAAAATTTGATCAAAATCGGATAAATAATGTAGCCAATATGAATTTTTAAAAACTTTAGTAAATTTTTTCTCGGAAAGTTGGCAACACTGGATATTTATAAAATTAAATAATTAATGGGAGCACTAGGAAAATCTTTTCTGAAAATCTGATCAAAATCGAATAAATAATGTAGCCAATATGAATTTTTATAAACTTTAGTAATTTTTTTCTCGGAAAGTTGGCATTACTGGAAAAAACGAAAATCACATGACCATCTTGGGCACTAGGCAAATTTATCCTGAAAATTTCATTAAAATCGGTTGAACCGTCTAGGAGGAGTTGTGGCCACAAAATTTTGACTTACGACCGAGCGAGCTAACGACGCACATCCATACACCCACATAAACCAAGTTCAGATTCGTCTGATCTAGCGACTATATGAAGAATTTCTATACAATTTTTTTTTTTTTTCGAAAATGTTACAGACACCTTACCAAACGCTATACCACTTTTTCCTTGCAGTCAAAGTGGTAAAAAAGAAGAAATTGGTAGAAAAAAGACGTCGAAGCCGAACAGTGATTTGTGCAGGCGTCTCTGTCGTCGCAATGCAACCCAGTACGTAGTCATTCGGCTAATTTGCGGCAATCAGAGAGGCGCTTCATCATCTTGGCCGGGGTAATTCATCTCGGCGAACATACACCGTCGCTTAAATGCCACATCTGTATCTGTCTATGACAAGCCAAACCCAAGTACACAAACACACACCGCTTGACTTTGGCGACGGCAGCTATACCACGTCCGAACCGCATCCGGCTATTTATAATAGATGCCGAACCCCCACCCCCACCCCTCGCACACGCACAACCACCACAAACACGCAATTAGCTGTGTTGACAACTTCATCATTATTATCTACAATAAACATTTTTTTCGAAAGGCGAAAATTCAAGTTTCAATTTAGTTGATTCAATCACATTAAAATTTAAAGGTCTTAAGCATAAATGAGATTTTAATTTAAAGAAATTTATATACTTAAAGTAATTCCGAACATTTATTTAAGGATTTTATTTTCTATACTAAAAATGTATAAAATTATTAAGAAAATGACTACTGTGGAAATGAGATTTTTACGTGGGATATGTGGTGTAAATAGGAAAGATCGGGTACGAAATAGAGCAGTGTGTGATGAGTGCGAAATAGAAAAAAATGTTGTAGCAAAAGTTGGTGTTAGTCAGATAAGATGGTTCGGACATGTTGAGCGAATGTCTAATGAACGTTTGGTTAAAAAGATTTATTTGAATGATTTTGATGGTATACGTTTGCATGGACGTCCGATGAGTAGTTGGAGTGATATGATTGAGAGTGTTTTGCGTGAGCAAAAGTTTCCAAGTAGTAGGAATAAAAGAGCATGTATGAAAGGAATTATAAATGTTGATGAAGCAAAAGTTGCTTGTTTGGATAGGAGTGTTTGGAGGCGACTGATTTCGGGATGATGAAAAGAGTTCGTGCCACACCCTTTTGAGTACATGGCGTGATTGTATATGTATGTATGTATATATTTAATTTCTTACCTTCCAAAATCTTCAAAATATAAAAAATTACAAACATTTCAATATTATTCATCATTCATGCAAATATTTTTCACACTGATTCTGTCAAGTGAGTCTAACCTCAAATTTAGCAAGTTAAAACACCTCCGAAAGTTTTGCAGTTAAAAGTATTTAAGTAGTGATAAGAATTGAAATTTATTTAAAGTTCTTTAAATTTAAAGATTTAAGATAAATTTAATAACCAAAATAGCGACATAAATCAATCCTAAATAAGTACTTTTTATACATACCATACATACATACAATCACGCAATGTACCCAAAGGAGTGTGACACAAACTATCAAAATCTTGAAATCAGTTTACTCCAGACATTCCTATCCAGACAAGCAACTTTAGCTTCATCCACATTCATTATGCCTAGAAATATATGCTCTTCTATTCCTACTACACTCTCTCAATCATACCACACACCAACTACTAATCGAACGTCCACGCAAACTTATACCTAGTTTAAATACTAGACTTGGTACTCAAAAAATAAATTTTTGTTGTCTCAATTTTATGTAACAATTTAACTAAAACTAATGAAATTAATATCGTATGTAATTTTTAAGTATTTATAAAATTATTTTTCTAATTTTTGAAACATATCCGATAATTTTTATAGACAAATTACATACATACATACATACATACACAATCACGCCATGTAACCAAAAGGGTATGGCACAAACTCTTTTCATCATCCCGAAATCAGTCACCTCCAAACACTCATATCCAAACAAGCAACTTTCGCTTCATCCACATTCATAATTCCTCTCATACATGCTCTTCTATTCCTACTACTTGGAAACTTTCGCTCACGCAAGCCACTCTCTCAATCATACCACTCCAACTACTCATCGGACGTCCACCTGCTAACTTATACCATCAAAATCATTCAAATAAATCATTTTAACCAAACGTTCATTAGACATTCGCTCAACATGTCCGAACCATCTTAACTGACTAACTAAACACTAATTTTCAGAATAATACGAAACTTACAATTTTTAATATTTTCAAAATGTGAATTTAAAAAAAAAACACATTTTTTTACCTAAAATTAAACTTTGTTGTAAAACACTACATACAGCTGATAAAATTTTAACAAAATTTATAACTACATTTTATTAAAACAAAGCTGTATATACAGGGTGTTTACGGTCTTTAAAACGCCTTTATAAAAGTCGTCTCATAAATGAGATAATAATTCTTTTAGTTTGTAAATTACCATTTTTTTGAACAAGTATGATTAGATGAGTGAATTATTGAGGGCTAGATATTGGTCTATCAGGAAATCATTGAGTGTAAAGCCAACTTATAGTAGCCGTATTATGATGTACTTCCCCATAAATTAGCATATTAAAATATCGATGGGCCATCGCGATTTTTTTAGAGAACAAGGTAAAAATCATGAAATTTTTAGTCAAACAAAGGTGATAGTAAAGGTGAATTACTGATAATAAATTTACCTGTAAAAATTTTGTGGCCGCAACTCCTCCTAGACGGTTCAACCGATTTTAATGAAATTTTCAGGATAAATTTGTTTAGTACCCAAGATGGTCATGTGATTTTGTTTTTTTCCAGTGATGTCAACTTTCCGAGAAAAAAATTACTAAAGTTTTCAAAAATTCATATTGGCTACGTTATTTATCCGATTTTGATCAAATTTTTAGAAAAGATTTCCCTAATGCTCCCATTAATTACATAATTTTATTAATATTCAGTGTTGCCAAGTTTCCGAGAAAAAAATTACTAAAATTTTAAAAATTTTATTATGGCCATGTTATTCAACCAATTTTACTCAAATTTTCACAAAAGATTCTCCTAGTATTCATATAATTTATGTAATTTTAACAAAATACAGTATTGCCAACTTTCCGAGAAAACAATTAGTAAAATTTTTAAAAATTTATTTTGACCATTTTATTTAACCGATTTTAATCAAATTTTCATAAAAGTTTTTCCTGGTGCCTAAATAAATTAAGCAATTTTAACAAAATACAGTGTTGCCAACTTATCGAGAAAAAAAATCACAAATTTAAAAATTCATTGTGGCTACATTATTTATTCGATTTTGATCAAATTTTCAGAAAAGTATCTCCTAGTGCCCACATAAATTATTATATTAGTAAAATTCAGTGTTGCCAATTTTCCGAGAAATGTCAAAGTAGTCTATATATGGGTTTACCCATATACTTCTAATCTTGTTAATTTAAAAATTAAAAAAAAAACACTCTTATCAACTATTACAACTGTAATACAAGTTGCCTACAAATCAGGCTTATAATTATTTTCTAATCAATTTTTTGAGAATTTAATCTAATAATTAAATCACTTTGATAATATTATAATCTAAAACATTTACCAATTATCTTAAAACTAAAAATAACTGTATAGGCGTTGCAATTTTAAGTTCATCCTCTTCAAAACATCTCCCTCTACTCGGATTGGTTAGTTTCGCTTTGAAAGACAGTTGCGCATCGCAACTATCCGGTTGGAAAACTCATATGAAAATAGAAAATAAAAAATGCACTATCGTAATATGTTAGTTGAACAATAATTTTCAATTCATTTCCTGGGGCCGTAAATTTATTGAACGAAATGGATTTATCAAACGCTAAGTTGTCTTGTTTGTCTTGTCAAAGCAATTATACTTACAAGATTATTATTCTCAAGCCAAAAATTTGCTTTCATATTGTTATAGTTTATTTATTATAATGTAATAAACATTTCTGCCTATGTTTTTCGGTAATTTTTTTGACAGAATATTTGTAGCGCTAATGTTTAGACAACGCAATTTTTTTTATCAGCAGATTAAAAGTAATATTATTAGTAACATAATAAAAAATCTTTTAAAGCTCATTATATTAAAATAAAACGGTTTTAGGTTTAAGTTCTTTATAAATATTTATTAATAATCGACGTTTCGACGAACTCAACGTCCTCATCAGAAAGAAATGAAACAATTGACATTTACTAGTTATTTACTGTATATAACATTTGTGTTTTCCTAATAAAGACGTACGTTGAGTTCATTGAAAATATTAATTAAATTTTAACAATTCTCTATCTGATTTTAATATTTTTCATAAAAATTTTCATTTACTAATTAATAGTTTAAATAATTAGGTCAGTTTTAATTAATGAAATTTAAATCAGTGCTGTCACAGTAATTGATGTTCCAATAATTAAAAATTTACAAAAATTTTATGATTTAGTTACTTATTTGTTACCTAGTAATATGTTTCTATGTTTTGTTCTGCAAATGTCATTTGTATCAGTTTTCCTGTTGAAAATGGACATTGAATACGTCAATTATTAATAAATATTAATACAGAACTTAAACTTAAAGCCGTGAGTATTGTCGTTATTAAATTCTTGATACATAGATACTTTATTTTACAACGTATTTTTATATAATTGACAACTCAAAATATAAATTTATATATCAATGTTGCCAGTCTAGTCATTTTAATGTATAACAACATAACAGTTACCAAATATCCCTACATCCCCTTGTTTCTAAAGAATAGATTAAATTATTTTTTTTACTAAAATTTAAATAATAGTTTGGTAAACACATAAAAATATTAGCTTTTTTGAATAACAACAATACAATTTTTAATATAAATAAATATATATCATTATTTTTTAAAATAATAGAAAAAGCCATGAAAGCAAGCTATGTAAAATAAACAACCGTATTTAATTTTTCATGAATCCAGACTGCTTTGTAGCAAAAAACAAATAACGTATCAGTTTTGTTTTAGCGTTTCATTTGTAAACATAAATTTTTTGTATATTTTTCGATTAGAATAAAAATGTCGATACTATATAAAAAAAAAGGTGCTCTGGTTATTGACGCTATCAACAGTTTAAACAATGTGGAAGGCTCAAGTATTAAGGCAATAACCGATTACGTTATTGCAGAATTTAATTTCGCCGTAGAAAATGCTAGAGCAATTGTGACACAGTTATTGAAGTATAGAATAAAATTTTGTGAAATTACGTTAAGTTTGGTGTAATTGCACTAAATCTTATTCCTTCCTTCAATGACAAAATTAATCAATTTGAAGAAATCCAGACGTTCGAATCAAAGAAGTAATAACAGAAATAGTAACATCTCTTCTAACTGGAATAATAGTAATTCATCCAATTCGAACAATTGGAGTAATAATAACTCTAATCCGAACTGGAACAACAGTAACTCGAACAGTCAAAATTGGAACAATACTGGCAATGTGAATAGAAATTTGTTGTTCCAGAGCAAATTTTTATTCTCATCACTGTCAGCATTGTTGCCAGAAGATTCATTCGCACAAGATTCCAGCTAATGAAATTTAAATCAAGGGGCCTATTCATTATTTTACTGACATTTGAAAAATATCGTGGGCTAAAATTTGGTATGTTTGAATCATAATAAAGAAATTACTGTGATACATATATTTATAATTTATAATTTTTTTTTGAAAGTCTAATTAATAAAAAATCAACATATAACTGGTAAGTTCATAAAAATTATTTTTGGTATTTTTTACATCAAACATGTAATTTTTTGTATCTTTCGATGTGTTTCACAAAACTGAAAATCAATAATTCTAAAATTATTTGAAATAAATTTTAAATGTTTGAAATTAATTTTTAAAAATTGTTCAAAATGAAAATATAAAAAAATTACTGATAAATATAAATCATAAAAAAAATTTAAAAAATCGATTTTTTACCACTTTGACTGCAAGGAAAAAGTAGTATAGCGTTTGGTACGGTGTCTGTAACATTAAAACTAAAATAAATGACGAATCTGAACTTATTCTCTGGCCGGCGAGAGAAGTCCAGTTGCTTATTACTCGAGTACGTTTACATGATATAATCCCGAACGTTTTTTTTTTTCGTTTTATATACCTATATATTCTTATATACCAAAACTTTTAATGCAATTTTTATTTTATATAAAGAGTTCTGAAAGATTTTTTTACTATGTTAACTAATATATTTTTTTTACAAAAATATTATATTTATAAAATAATAGCCTAAATACAAAAAATATTTTTTTAAAAATATTATAATTATTTTATTTCACTCTAACTATTTTATTTAACTGATAAAGATTTTAAAAAAATCGAGGGCGGTTTTAAAATGAAGAGAATGAAAATATTGGTGGTGGGGATAAGACAGTTTAAGAAACATGACGTCATTGGAAGAAATTTGAAATCTCGGGCGTTTGCTTGCATCTAGTTAAGCTAACTTAAGAATCCTGCTATTTAGTGAAACACTTTAGTGTAGCTCTACTTAGCAGCTTATTAGATTAACACTAAACATATATATAAACAAACATTAATTTTAATTTAAAACTGTATGTGGTGTCAAATTAACTAAAGAAATAACAATTCAAATTTTAATTTAATTTACGTTTTCATACTTTTAAAATTTTGTTGTCGCCTGTTCAAAGTTTTATTAAATGTGACAGATTTACTTCGAATGTTATTGTGATAATTTTTTGTTTTTGTGTTTCCTAATTGTAATTAATTTTTTTTTTATAGTTAATACTGAAAAAATATTACTTTAAAACCAAGGTTGTTTTTTTTACTATTAATTCAAAAATAAACACATTTTTGATCTGTAAAATTGAATTTTTATAATAGAAATAAATAATAGTAAGTTATAGTATAAATATTTTGAAATTATTTATTATTTGATTTTTGAAACAGAGTGATTTCCTAAAAAGAAAATTATTAATAAAGTTCAATTCAAATATATATTTTCCCCAAATTGAATAGAATAAAAAATTTATAAAAAAAATTCAATTTAGTTATTTATTTCTATTGAAAAAATAGTTTCTATTATAAAAAAAAAAACCAATTTTACATATTAAAACTATATTTATTTATTTATTATTAATAGTAAAAATGTTAGATTTAAAGTAATAATTATGTCTTTTAGTGTAAGTGCTGATAATTAATTAAAAATTAAGTGTGAAAATTTTAAGAAAAATGTTGAGTGGTTATAATGGAATATCTACTTTACCGACGGCTGTAAGTTCAATAAATTTTTCAAGTGCTTCGACAATTGACTGTCGACCAATCACGTCGGAGAATTCGAAACAGTTTACTGTCAGCAGTTTATTGCGATTAAAACAAAAAAGGCCCAGTGCGGAACTTGATAAAAATGAAGGTACTTTATTTTCTAAATTATATTTAATATACACTGATTTTTAAATCGGTATAACTCGGCCAATTTTGAACAAAGTTGAATGAAAAGTTGAAGTATCATCTTTAAGATCATGCAAGAATTTATAGAATTTTCTGGGCTGGTATGCCATGGTCGATTTATCCTCGTCGCAGACGTTTCGCTATACATCGTAGTTGGAGACACTTCTGCGTCAGCACAGAAAATTCTATAAATTCAATGGATACCGGACGTAAAAACCTGAAGATTACTTTTGAAATAATAACTATTTGGATAAAAAAAAAACTGCTTTAAGTTAAAGTTTTGTATTAATATTTATTTATAATCGACGTTTCGATGAACTCAATGTCCGTCTTTATCAAGAAAAATAATATAAATGACATTTACAGTAAATAACGGAACATAGAAACAAGTTGCTAGGTACCAAAATAAGTAACTAGATCATAAAATTTATAGATTTTTAATTAATGGAAGTCAAATTTTATTTAAATGATTGATTGATATTATCTTTTTCTTTATAAATTTCTATTGCTTATTTATAAAGAAAAAGATAACATCAGTCACTGCATGTCTAATAAACGTTTGGTTAAAAAAATTTATATGAATGATTTTGAAGGTATAAATTTGCTAGTGGACGTCCGATGAGTAGTTGGTGTGGTATGATTGGTAGAGTAGCTAAGATTTCCAAGTAGTAGAAATAAAAGAGCATATATGACATAAGTTAGATAAATATGGATGAGGCAAAAATTGCTTGACTTAATAGGAATGTTTAAAAAAAACTGATTTGGAGAAAGTGGAAAAAGTTTATAGCATACCCTTTTGGGTACATGGCGTGATTGTGTATGTATGTATGTTAAAACTACTAAACTAATATTATTTTAATGGAATTTTAAAAATATATTTTTATAATAATAATAATGTTTATTACTCAACAGAATTAATTACATTCCGATTACAGAGTAATATTGAATGATACAAAGAAAAATATATATATATATATATATATAAATTATCATAGATTTGAATACATAACAAAAGAGAATAAATACAATTGTGAAATTAGGCAGTTATACTAAACAAAGTAAAAATTAATTAGCAATACAGAGTGTCCAAGATAACTCCGTATGCATGGGGATCTCCGGAACTGTTAGAGATACGACCTCGGTTAAATTAGATGAAAGTTGCCTCATTAGTAGGCGAGTTTAGTCATCTTTTGTTTTTTCCAAAAAATTCCTTAGGTTAGTAGATATAGGCAAAAATGCAAATTTTGCTTTTTTATATTTTCGCTTATAACTCTCGAAAGCAAAACGATAAATGATTTTGGTTTGCACTTTCTTAAGACACTTTTTTACACAGAATTTCCAGGAGTAACCAAAATTTTTTTATCATGTACCGTTTTCGAGATTTATGATGCAACTTTCATTTTTCTTATGTAACTAGTATTTCAATGTAGTGTCATTAAAAAGATTTTTTTTTTCTCTTTCCAGTGATATAACATTGTCCTATTTTATTTTAAATAATAACATGTATATTGATGAAAATCTTTAACACAATTTTTTTAATAGTGTATATGAGTCGTATAGATGCAAAACTCACTATTTGCAAATTTTAAGTTCTGAGATATTTGCAAAAAACTGTTATAGCTAAGTGTAATTGTATTTTGATGATAAAATCTTGTTACTAGATGGCAATACTTATTTAAAATCGTAAATCATTAGTATTATACATCATTAATTCATACAAAGTAACTGTTTGCTTTCCACCAATAAAATTTTTATTGGTGGAAAGCATTTAAACTATCAACGCAAGTAGTGAGTTTTGCATCCAACACTAAACTTTAAAGAGTGTTTCTCATATTAAATACTGAGTTTATTTTTAACTAACCTAAATATCGTATTCCTTGTAAAATTCTACGTCCAAATCGCGCAAAATCTCATTTTTCACTTTTTGTCGAATAGTCAGTTTTGCATCTATACGCCTCATATGACTTATGAAATATATCTAGCCTAAGTTGATAATAATTATAAAGTTTGCTCATAAGAATAATTGAAAAATACTTATAGTATATAGTATATAAGTTAGTGCGAGCAAAATTAATATTGAATATTATAAGATTTCGTGGTTTCACGGACGGTACATTGAGATCTAACAAATTCCGAACTATTGTTACATCTAACTCGTTATTAATACTTATTATTTTATGTAGAATAAAAATCGAAATTTATATCAAATATATATATATATATATATATATATATATATATATATATATTAGGGTGATCCTTAATGAGGTCGAAAATGTATTTTTCTTCCGACGCCTCTAGAATGTTTCCAAATTCAACCAAAAAAATCGGAAAAATATTTTTAGCTCTTACTTTTAACAATAAACCGTGCCTATAGCGTCCTATCACCCACCCCATAATATGTTTGGAGGTGACGTTTACTAAAGTAGCTTTAATTCAATTTTTGCGATTAAAAAATGTTTGCTTTAGATTTAAACTCAGTTGTTCAAAAACATTTTTATTCTCAAAAATTATTTGATTACACATTGCCTCCAAACATGTTATGGGGTGGGTGATAGGGCCATATGAGTACGGTTTATTGTTAAAATTGAGAGCTAAAAATGTTTTTCCGATTTTTTTTTGTTGAATTTGGAAACATTCTAGAGAACGTCGGAAGAAAAATACATTTTCAACCTTATATATATATATATATATATATATAGTCAGTATAAATCCGGATGAAGCAAAACGTGGCTAGATAGAAATGTTTGGGGGAAACTAATTTCAGCATGAAAAAGTTTGTGCCACACCCTTTTGGGTACATGGCGTGATTGTGCATGTATGTATAATACAAGTGCAATATAACAAAAAAAAAGCATATGAGAATTAAAATATAAAAAATTCAAATAATTTTCCAAGAAAATGTTTTTGTTCTCTATGCATTTGTCTGGCGAAGTTCAACGAATTATCAAAAATTGTATCGAAAAAATTGTGGAAAAAAATGGAGACTAGCAGCGCCAAGTGTAACGTTTGTCTAAATATTAGACTAACTATAAATATAGATATGTAATGTCTACAACAAAATACATGGATTGTTTTGTTAAGCAGATCAAAAATGGATAAATTTAGTGTTTGTTTACATTTTGGAATCTGAAATTTTTATCGTATCCAGAGCATTCTTTCTTCGCCCAACGATTCTCCACCACGTATACTTACATGCATTTTGCATACTAATTGCTGGATTGGTTGGATTAAAAGGTTAATTTTATTTTTTTAGAAAAAGTTAATATACCTGAAGATTTTGTTTGCGTTCATTGCTAGATAGATTAGGTTAAAAGATTAATTTTAATGTTTTTAGAGAAAGTTAATACATTTGAAGATTTTAGTTAAGGCTCATTGTTAGATATACTGTAAAAAAAAAAGCGAAATTACAGAAAATAGTAGTAACATTTTACTATAAAAAATCTGTAATTTTATTTTACTATAAATATTTTTCTGTAATTTTTACATAATTTATAATAATCACATAAAGTAAGTAAAAATAACTTAAAAGTATGTAAAATTGTTTACTTTTTGCAAATCACATGTTGAATTAATTTATTTAAAATTACTACTTGCATATTAATATCTGTAATAATTCATCAAAATAATGAGACATATTTTATGTAATAATACTAATAAAATATTTTAAGTGTAATTCATTTATTTTAAAATAAAACCTTTATAGGTAAATTTAGAAATGTATGTAATTATACCAACAATAATATTACAAAACTAAACAAATTTTAGCTATTTATTGAAAATGTCTGACACTAAAATAAAACTGTAATATATTACATACATATGTACTTTTCCATCCCGTTGGTAATATATCATATTACAATAATGTTTGTAATAGTTCTGATATTATGTATTTTTAAACAATTATGTAAAACTACAGCAGTTGAGTAATTATATACCAAGAAATACTGGGCATCATAGTGTCTCATGGTTTGTAGGTAAAATTAGATAATTTTTTTTAAATGCAAGATGGGTTAAAAGGTTAATTTTTAATTTTTTAAAATAAATCTATGCGGTGAAGAATTGTTTCAGCGAAGAATTATGGTTAAAAAATTGTAGGCAAGGAATGTTCCTAAACCCCATCTCTATATGTCTGAAATTGACTCGCCAAATAATACAGAATCATTGCAGAAAATGTAATATAACAAACCGTTGTGTTGTGTTTCCTCATCTATATTATGGTTGATCTGATATTTAAATAGATACAAAATCAAGTAAGTTCTATGTCGGAATTTACAAGAGATTGATTTACACAAAAATATCGCATTACATCGGACCGCAAACGAAACGTCGGTATCTTTAGATTTACTAGCTATAACATAAGCACAGTTTCAAATACAAAGCAATTCATTCTATATTTTTGATATAGAATATGCCTATATCTATATATATATACTTATATACAGGGTGTTTACGGTCTTTTCATTATCTTCCTTTAGGGGTTAATAGTACACCTCAAAAAGAGTCCATAAACCTTAAAACGCCTTAGTAAAAGTCTTCTCATAAGCGCAAGATAATAATTCAATTAAAGAACAAAGTAAAAGTAATGAAATTTTTAGTCATACAAAGGTGATAGTAAAAGTGAATTACTGATAACAACTTTACATGTTAAATAACAAACATAATAACAATTAAACAATATTAATTAAGTAGTACAATAGATGATTAGTGTTTAAAACAAACTAATCGATTCTAGTAATAACTAAAAGAATTATTTTCTCGCGCTTATGAGATTACTTTTACTAAGGGCATTTTAAAGTTTATCGACTCTTTTAGAGGGGTCCGCGACATTTTGCCGCCGGACATTTTGCCACGGGACATTTTGCCACGGACGTTTTGCCGCCGCGACATTTTGCCGCCGGGACATTTTGCCGCCGGGACATTTTGCCGCCAATCAAGTATTAGGCGTAGAAGACAAACACCTACAAACAACCTATTAACCTAACCTACCCTAACCTAACCTAACCAATATTTCATCGAATCATCTCTTCTTTTGTTTTCTACCGAAAGCTACGCCTAATACTTGCCTGGCGGCAAAATGTCCCGGCGGCAAAATGTCGCGGCGGCAAAACGTCCGTGGCAAAATGTCCGGCGGCAAAACGGCGGCGGCAAAATGTCCCGGTCCCCTTTCAGAGGTGTACTGTCGCCCCCTAAAAGAATACAGAGAACACCCTGTATATTTAAATATATTTGATTCGAGTTGAATTGGGATATATGTTTCAGGAGATTTTGACGGTATATGCGGTGGACGTGACGATGAAAAAAATTGCAAGAAACCAAGACGAAATCGTACAACTTTCACAACCGCTCAATTAACGGCATTAGAAAGAGTTTTCGAAAAAACGCATTATCCTGATGCGTTTGTTCGCGAAGATCTCGCTACTCGAGTCAGTTTGAGTGAAGCTAGAGTACAAGTAAGACATTTATCATTTATAAATTACTCACACTGGCGCAGTACACACCGCTTATCTCTTGGGGATAGTGGGAAGTGAATTTCTGCCACACCCTTTTCGGTACATGGCGTGATTGTGTATGGATGTATGTATGAATGTTAAATTATTAACTATATATAATAATAATAATAAAATAATTATTTAAATAAAAAAAAATTAATATACCACGCTTTTAAAACGGACTAAAAAATATAAAATAATTTCATGCGCATGCAGTAGATAATAGTAAGGAGTATAGGAAGTAGCTGTCGTTGCGCCCCATGTTTTTCGTTTTAAATCTTACAAGTATTGTCATATAGCTATTAAAAATTCACAATCACAAATTTTCAGGACAATCTGTATGGGGTTATAAATCTGTATGAAGCTGGGTGAAATTATTTTATATTTTAGTCCGTTTTAAAAACGTGGTATATTAATTATATTTTTTTTTTATTTAAATAATTATTTTCTGCTTTTTAGTCTAGTGTGTGTGTTCTGTAGTTTTTATATTTTGAAAGAAAATATTTACTAAATATACGAATGTACGGAATTCGTGAATATGGCACAAGATAAAAATTAATATTTCTAATATTATTAATTAATTAATTAGTTAATATTGCATTTGTCATCCAGTTTTGAGCTATGTTTAAAGTTTCAAGTCTCTAGTTCATCAGAAAGTTAGTTTAAAATTGCAAAATTTGTGACGAACAAACAAAGAAACAGACAAGAAAACGACTTAAAATGTAATGTAATATTTATATAAATAATATTAACATTACATATTCTTTTAAAGGATCGTTTTAAAATCTATGTACCTGATCGAAGCACAAAGAAATAAAGAATAATAATAATAATAATAAAAAATTCAAATATTTTCAAGGTATGGTTTCAAAATCGACGTGCAAAATTTCGTCGGAACGAAAGAAGTTTAGCCCAACAACAACATCAACAACAACAGACGCCAACACAAACTTCGGTCAGTTTTCGGCCGCAGACAATCAGCAACAGCGCACGATTAGAAGTACGTCCAGAAATTACTGAACACCATTTATGTCATCAAGTTCAGACTTTGGGCCCACCCGCTACATCGCCAGGTATATATATCAAGGCTTCGAACCGGAACTGAACCGAAAACCGAAAAAAAAAAACATAACGGTTCGAAACTCTGATAATACCTAATCATAATACTTTATTTTTTCAGATATTCAATACATGATGCCCTGGAAATGCACACATTATCCCCAACAAGACATTTATGGCAGTACTCTAACTTCACAGCCCTGCACTTATTTAACACCATCATTAAATTGTCATCCACAGTCATCAGCTGCATATAATCGAATTGATACGATCGCAAATTTACGATATCGAACACAAGAATATCCCATAACCTCACAAATATGATTTTTATTTAACTGTATACTATAAAATAATATAATAGACCATTTGCATAAAGACAGATTAGATATATACCGAAATTATTAATAAAGAAAACACAATTAGAATTCAGTATAATGGCCAGTATAGTTCTTATGATACATGTATACTATTTGGGAAATGATCAAAATATTGATTTTTCTTGTAGATTTTTTTTAAATATACCTTGATAATTTTAAAGATTATAGTAATAAATAAATTGCCAACAAATAATTCTTTATTAAATAATGGCTGAAAATTTGACAATATCACATTGATAACTACTTATAAATCTAAAATTTTTCATAAATGATTATAATTCAATGTGATTTTGTTGAATTTCTAAAAAATATTAGGTAAAATTTCAGTATGTATTTATAAATTATTTTAATGTAAGTTATGCAATACTCATAACACATATGTATTGATAGTTGTATGATAATCTAGGCATTAATAAAAATTAATAATAATTTTTTCGTCTTCTTTTTACAATAATATTGTTTATTAATATTAAGAGATAAATTAAAAGTTGTTGCACTTGTTATTTTAATAAAAATATCTTTAATTTTAACTTGTTGACAACTCTACATACAGAGCAAATAAAAAACAAGCAAAATATTATGAAATGAATTATACGATTTCATTAGCGTTTTAAAGCAGAAATTACAAAACTATATTTTTCTGTCTTTATCAATTGACGTAAAATTATGATATAAACATAATTAAATAAAAAATTGATTAAAAAAAATCATTGCATATGATGATAAATATTATTTATTATTTTTACTATTATCTCTTTAGTTACTATATGCAATATATATTTTATTTAAGTTACAATAAAATTTGATAGTTCACTGACAAATCTAATATAATCAATTTCATTATTAAACAAGGTCTGGTTTCACAAACGGTTGTTAAATTTACTTCAGAAGTAAATGTATTTACTTAAAAAATAGTTATTTTTATCAATAATAATAATCTGGTAGTAAATTGTTGAAATAACATTTGTTTAGTAGATAAAGTTTATTTGTGAAGTAAATTTAGTGTTTATGAAACCGGATAGTTACAAAAGTATTTAACAATTTTACTGACAAATGTAATATGAATCCTAATTTGAATTTATTTGTAAAATATCAATTTTATTGTTTGTTTATTATTTATTAAAAATAATTAAAAATACAATTCTTTCAATTTTTTACAATAATCTGTATCTTATCATATATAACTTCAAAATATCTTATAACCTAAAAATATTGATTTAGGGCTTCTTTCTACCTCCACCTCCCTGCATGCTGTCTTCAGCCACTTGTTTGGAATATTTGAGCCGTACACTTCCCATAAATCAAAATAAAACAACTGTGTATTTTACTTTATTTTCAAAAAAACACAATATCAAATTTAAATATATTAATTCCGCACAATGTATAATATTTATTTCAAATGTCTGTCATATTAAAATAATATCTTATAGGTATTTGTTAGTTTAAAAAAATTAAAAAACAAATATTCGTTTTCTATTTCCTTCGGCTGTACATCAAAAATTAGTTAATCATTTTCGTTTATCAAGCGACATTTTAACCTCTGTCCGGTTGTTGCTAGCTTGCATTATAAAGCCTAGTATTTCAAAACATCTTTCTTGTTGCGAATTAGAGGCGAAGCAGTTAGGACGTTTTTAGTTTTGTAATCAATTTTTTTCGAGATAATAACAAGTTAAAACCATAATACGATGGCAACAGGTGGTATTGGAGCTGACGGGGCTGGAAACCTAGGTAACTTTTCATTTTAAATACTCTTTATCTATAGAAGTAACCTAACTTTTAAATTACTTTATTCCGTTTCATTTTTTTCTATGAAAGTATTCATTATCATATCGTATATTTGATTTCATCCAAAGATTTCGACAAATGATTAACATTACTCATTCTGTTTTGTGTTTGTTGAAACTTTTAATTTATAATTTCAAATAGTCGTATATAAACGCACGTGATTATATTTGAAATGATGCCAATTTTAAATATCTTACAGTTTTAATCAGCGTTTACGACAAAAAGGACGTATTATTCATCGCTGAAGAATTGATGGAATATGGTTTTACCATCGTAGCAAGCGGTGGTACTGCTCGTTATTTACGAGATAAAGCCATTCCGTTAAAAGATGTTTCGGAAATTACCGGAGCACCCGAAATGCTCGGTGGACGAGTTAAAACTCTTCATCCAGCAATTCATGCGGGAATTTTGGCCAGGTAAATTGAAAAATTCCTTAAAAATTTATAATAATAACATTTTTATTTCCATTTAAACCAAATACATACAGTATATTAAAAAATGTACCTAGAACAATGCAGTAGGTACAGTACAGTATAATAAATAATTTAAATTACAATAAACTATGAAATATTAGGATATATCACTAAGATAATCTTCAAAATTGTAGTAGTTTTTTTCAATTAAAAGTTTCTTTCAATGAAATTTGAAATTTCTTTCTGATTTTATACTTTTAATATGACTTAGTAGATGATGGTAAAAGCTGGTAAAAGTAAAAGATGATTTATAATAATAATAATATTTTATTTATTCTGTTGACCAAGATACATAGGTATAGAATACGTCACAAATGATTACATCATTAAATAATTACAAAATTTACATATTTAAATATTCATTTACAGAATAAAAACAATTTGCTATTAGAAATTGTTTTAATTTCAGTTTAAATGTCTATACAAAATTAATCTTTTAAAGTTTGTGGCAGCTTATTATAAAACATCATAACACAATTATATCTGGATAAATCTTTAAATTTTTCTAATGTATGTTGTATATTGTACTAAAGGTTTCTAAATGAATTTTTGTGTAGATTAAACATTCATTTAAAGTATTTGAAATGGTTAAATTCTTGTGCTTGTACTTAAAACTAAAACGGCAATCCGATTAAGGCTTGAATTATAAACTTGAATCGAACTATTTGTATAAATTTTTCAAGTTATACCTAGTCTAAACATGTAAAAAAATAAATTTTAGACCAACCGAAAGCGATCAAGAAGATCTAGAAAAATTCGACTGGGGTATGTTCCGTGCTGTTGTCTGTAATTTATATCCATTCAAAGAAGTTATTACCGATCCAAACAATACTTTGGACGATGCGATCGAAAATATTGATATCGGTGGTGTAACTTTAATTCGTGCTGCTGCTAAAAATCATAAGAGAGTTTCGGTTTTATGCGATCCGAAAGATTATATGAAATTCTTAGACGAAGTTAAAGAACATCCCGAACATGATGTATCAGACGAAACTAAGTAAGTTTTAAATTTTATTTTTGACTTCGTTTATTTATTTGTTCATAATGTTTCCAATATTATTACATTATTTATTATTTATAACCGATTTTTATGGCCTGGTTATAATTTTCCCAAAAATTATTTTATAGAAAACGCCTAGCTGTAAAAGCCTTTACATACACAGCTGAATACGATCGGCTCATCTCCGATTTCTTCCGCAAACGTTATTCAGCTGGTAAAACGCAATTGTCGCTCCGTTACGGAATGAATCCGCATCAGAAACCCGCACAAATTTTCACAACTTTGGACAAGTTACCATTCAAAGTACTCAACGGATCACCAGGCTTTATTAACTTCTGCGATGCGCTCAACGGATGGCAGTTAGTTAGAGAATTGAAAAAATCTTTAAATGTTCCTGCAGCTGCTAGTTTTAAGCATTTATCACCAGCGGGCGCTGCTATTGGTGTTCCAATGGCTGCTTACGAAGATGTAAATATTATTTTCATTTGTTTATTATTTTACAGAAAAGGTTATCAGAAATTTATTGGCAGTAAATAAGTTTTATTTGCTTGTTTTCATTTAAAAATAAAAGCAAAAAAATGGACTATAAATTATTTTATTCTAACTAATTAATTGAATTTAATAATTTTCTTAGAAATTACATACGCCAGCTCAGAGCCTACCTCATGAATTGAGTGAATTAGCGAGTGCTTATGTAAAAGCACGTGGAGCTGACCGGATGTCTTCCTTCGGCGACTTTATTGCATTGTCCGACCGTTGTGACATTGTCTGTGCTGAAATTATCTCGAAAGAAGTCTCCGATGGTATTATCGCACCTGAATACTCGCCAGGTGTAGTTGAAATATTGTCAAAGAAGAAAGGTGGCAACTATGTTATTCTTCAGGTAAATTATTTGAAACCTTTACAAGATTATTATGATGATTCATGTTTAATCAATCGAAACGTCGAATTTTAATAAAAATAAAATTATATTTTTGTGAATTTTAAACAAACTTTTCAAAGTTAAAAGGCAAGTTTAAAATTTATTTTTATATAAATATTTTTCTCTATTACAGGAACATTCCAAAAAAATAAATATTTATTTTTATTATAAGCGTAAAAGTTTATTATGAAATTATTAAGAAAACATTTTTATTTTCAAAAATATATTTACGTAAATGAATTACTCCCTTATTCATTAAACTAAACGGAATATTAAATAACAAATTCTTTGATTCTGTGCAATGTTTGGCAATTTTATAGAATGTTAGCTGAGTAATCATTTTAAAAATTCTCATAACCATTGTTTTTAATTCGTTATGTTTTATGATATACGAAGAGTTAAACATTTACAAATTGTCTTTTTTTTACTCTAAAGAAGTGAAGTAGTTTATTAAAATAATTCTAGATTGATGAAGATTACGAACCCGATCCATTAGAAATCCGCCAGCTATTCGGCTTAACAATGGAACAACGTCGTAACGATGCTAAAATCGATAAAAATTACTTCAAAAATATCGTTTCGCAAAACAAGAATCTACCCGAGGAAGCTATCCGAGATTTAACAGTTGCCACCATTGCGCTGAAATACACGCAGAGTAATTCAGTTTGTTACGCGCGAAATGGTATGGTTATCGGCATGGGTGCTGGGCAACAATCGAGAATTCATTGTACACGATTGGCTGGTGATAAGGCTGATAACTGGTGGCTAAGACGACACCCGCAGGTTATGAATATGAAGTTCCGAAAACATATTAAGCGATCCGAAGTTTCTAATATCATTGATGGTTATATTAATTGTCTTTCGCGTAAGTATTTATTTTTTTTCTTCATTTGATTGATTAAGAATTTGTTTTGTGTTTTCGTTGAACGGTTGGCTGTTTCATCATTTGCTCCGTAACCGTAAACCAAAATTTCTTTTTACACATAACCAAAACCATAATTTTATTAAGAACCAAACCGTTAATCGTAACCAAACCCCAATTTTTTTCCGGTTCAAAGTCCTGCTTAAAATAAAATAACTCGACAAATGCGAGCCAGACTTTAATAAAATAATATATTCGATTATTTTGTGACAATTTTTCTATAAAATGTATTAAAATAAAACTGCTTTAGGTTAAAGTTCTGTATTCATATTTATTTAGTTTCGACAAACTCAATAACCGTCTTCATCAGGAAAAATAATATTATTTTTTCTGATGAAGACAGACGTTGAGTTCGTCGTTTATAAATAAATATAAATACAGAACTTTAACCTAATTTTAATAAAATAAATTCTGAAAGATTTTTTACTATGATAAAATGTAAAATAGTTTACAGAACTCTGTCATTACTGTTTATATGATTATAAAAAGCATATTTTTCCTTTTTTAAAAAAACATATAGCTTTCTGGAGGGCCGAATGGAGTGAACAATTCGAACAGCCCGGTCCTGTTCCTTTCAACACCGATATGAGAGAGGAATATCTCAAGACTTTAGACAAAGTCGCGCTTGCTTCAGATGCATTCTTTCCATTCAGAGATAATATTGAACGAACAGTTAAGGTTTGTTTTTCAAAATAAATTATCTAATCTATTTATGAAATTATCTACAAAATATTTTTTTCTTATTTTCAGAGCGGAGTCCAATGGATCGCTAGTCCCGCTGGATCAAATAATGATCAGGATGTTATTGATGCTTGCGATGAATATAAAATCACTTTAGTTCATACTGATAAGCGACTTTTCCATCATTAAAAAGTATTTTTGTTTTTGTTTATGCGCATTTATATATTTTTATACGTTTGTCCAATTTATAAATATGTATACGTTTTATAAAATCTTTTTTTAGTGTTTATATATTTTATTGTAATCTCTATAATTATATACAAAAATTATTTGAAAATAAATCTGTCAATATTGATTATAAAAATATGGTCTTATTATAATACGCTATTTACCAATATTCTGTTGTAATCAAAATTGCAAATCAAATTTTATCAGGGGTTCAGTTATTTTTTGATAAAGTTTTAGAGAGAGTCGTAAATATACTAGTTCTTTTTAGTTTATTTACTTATTTATGCAAATAATATCTAATTCCTAATTTAATTATTATATAAACTCAGCAAATCGAACCATTTTATTAAGTAGCGAAAAAGATATTATATATGTTTCATAAATTAAATATAAAACGGCCGTTTATTACAAATTCTATAATCTACATTGTCGCAAAAAACCATTTTTAAAATATCTCATTAAAATTTAATGAAACTACACTCTTATAAAAATGAGCCGTTCACTGCACAATTATAATAATAAAGATTAATCATATTTTTTTTTAAATAAAATATATGTGTGAAATAAGAGAAAATCGCATTTTTCAAGGAAAATGATGAAAATTATTTTTTTACAAATAAACCGCACATACAAAAATTCAGAAATTAATACATAAGTATTATAATAACAATTAACAACATATATATTTTTTGGAAATCAAAATAATAATAAACAAAGAAAATATGACAATTAAATATTTGATTAATTTTTTTTATATGCTAATTCTGTAAATATATAAAAATTGTTATTAAATTATTAATTGTACATAAATTAGCAAATTTTTCTAATAATTAGTTACCATAAATATTTAGTATTAAACGAATAAATCGAATGTAAAATTATTCATTTTTGGATTCCCACCACCTGTTTTCCTTGAAATGGCAACTCCACTTTTTGAAATTTAAATGTCAAAGCACTTGGTTCAGTCATAGCTTTTTATATTTCCCAAATAATAAAGATTAACACCATTAAACGACAAAATTGTTTTGGCCATTGAATAATAAATAATTTATTTCAGAAGGCAATGTACATTATTTCATCACATTTCTCCACTTCTTGTTTTATGGAGTTAATCGGTTTGTGCAGTAAACGGCTCATAAATATTGTATTGAACAACAAATTAAACACATTAAAATATACGGTATAACATAATTTATTAATATTTATACACCATTATAACTAAAAATACATAGACTTAAAATATAAATATCGAATTGAAATGTATTTGCAAATTTTAATCCGCTGATTTTTCCGTTTTGTCCGAACTTGTATTAGTAGCGGATGAGGCAGCATTTGTTGTGGACGACGAATCAGTCGATTCCCATCGTGATTCGTGATGCATTGACGTAGAATCTTTTTCCTTCTTAATCGAATGCTGTTGTTCCTGTTTCACATCGGCTTGCATCGCTTTGGTATCGGATAAATCTTGACTTTGATACAAATTTGAAGTTAAAACCGGTTCGATTTTCTCTTTAATATCTAGTAAAGTTGTGTGGAATAGTTTTGAACACGCCTAGAAAAATATATAAGATATTTTAATATTGATCAAGTCAAGCTTTAAATTCATACATACATAACACAATCACGCCTTGTACACAAAAGAATGTGGCACAAACTCTTTCCACTTCACCGAAATTAGTTTCCGTCAAATATTTCTATCCAGACAAGTAATTTCGACATTCATTGATACACTGATATTAGACGCATTCACTCAAAATGATCGAACCATTTTAACTGACTAACACCAACTTTTTCTTCTTCAATTTCACACTCTTCATACACTAATCTATTTCGTACCCAATCACTTCTAGTTGCACCATATACCCCATCTCATTTCCATAGCAGTTATTTTCCTTTTATGCTTTTACAGCCAAAACCAACACTTACTACCACAGGCACCAGAACAGCATTATATATATACTCAAACGAGCTTCTTTCGGAACATTTTCGTTTCTAACCAAAGTATCCAAAACCTTGCAATCAGCATTTACTCTCCTTTCAATCTTTCGGTCACAGTGCGTCCATTCTCAGACAATAAACTACCCAAATACGCATCTACCTGCTCCAATCGCACACAGCCATAACTGTGGAGAGGACAATTATTACATACTATTATGTAATAATTGGCGCCAACACTGTAAAATAACCTAAGCAACTACTATGTTCACTTTGTAATGAAATGTCAACGTGCCAATGTTATTATTCAGTTTTGTCTTCAATAAAATACTTTTGTACTTTCAAATACTAATTGTGTGTTTTTGTAATTCACCATGCTAATAAAGTCAACAGGTTATGAGCCCAGTTGGAATTTGAGTGACAAAAATCTGTTTTCTCTTAAATAAAAGAAGTACTTGTGAACCAAGTGTTCGACATAACCTAAAATGACAGAGGAAGTTGAAAAATATCGAATTCCGCTATAGGAAGTTCCGAATCGAAACACTACTGATGGAAATGGATTTAAGTAGTTACATTCAAAGAAAACATACGGAAATGATCGTCATCAATGAAAACCACAGCGCAGACGTCAGGACACGGAAACAAATACATTAAATTATTATTCAACATTCATTACAAAACCAACTAATCACTTAAAACAACCATCAACTCGTACAGCAGCCTCAAAGGGCTTGAATTGCTCCTAAAAAATTGCCATTCACACCGTACTCTTTCAAATACAAAATTCAGTTAATTTTAATAATCCATAACTTACCGACATTCGCACAAGAGATTCGTCACTTGTTTGCAATTTCTTTTTGCAATCGGATAAATCGCTAGACAGACTTTTAATCGTATTGGAATATTTATCACTTTTCTCGAGTAATTTATGATTTTCACTCTTTAATTCTATCATATATTGTTCCGTATCTAAACGGGCTTTTTCGCTACGTTGCAATTGTTGCATTAATTTGCCTACGTCCATTAGAGCGCCTTGATACATTATAAAACCTAAAATAAATACAAAATTTAAATAATTGTATATTTCATGGTTAGGTAACCACTAATTAAGTTGTATGCAACTGATTTATAAAATACTAGAAATATACTGTACATAACATAATAAAAAAAAATTTGGACATCATTATATTAAAATAAAACAGTACTTGTACAATATAATCAACGTTTCGACGAACTTTATGTTTAGAATAAATAAATAGAATATAGAAACAAGTTACTAGCTAACAAAATACAAGTAACTAGATCATAAAAATTTATAGGAAAAAAGGCAAATTTATTTAAGTGTCGAAACGGTCGATTATTAATAAATATTAATACAGAACAATAACCTAAAGCTGTTTTATTTTAATAGTTTAAATAGATTTTTTTCTAACGTTAGTATTTGAAATTAATGAAAAAAAATAATTAATTTTGTAATAGATCATTTGCACGAGTGAGTGAACAATATAATTAAAGTTTATTTTGTTTTTATTTTCCTAAACTTCCTAAACGCGTCGTTAAATAATAAATAAAAAAATAAAGAAATGCAAATAGGAAAATCAAAAAACAACACCACCAATATAATTAAACCTCAGAGTTATGTAAATTATGTAAAATTTCAGCTTGTACATTAATATCTGTAATAATTTATGAAAATAATGAGATTAAGTACATATTTTTTTTGTAATAATACTAATAAAATATTTTAAGTGTAATTTATTTTTGTGTAAATTTAGAAATGTATGAAATTATACCAACAATATTATCTCATGGTTTGTAGATAAAATTACATAATTTTTTAGAGTGTATTGTTTACCTTCTGCTAAATTAGCATTCTTCGAATCTGGTAGCGTTTTAATCTCTTTCGACTCGGTTTGATGACCGCAAACACTATTTTGAAAAACGGGCAACAACTTCTTATTGCCGTAGGAGATTTCATCGCAATTCTGTACGTCATTACTCTCATCCGTTTTCACTGGATCTGGCTCGTCCTTCGGCTTATCCGTTAACTTCCTATAATGCAACGAATCGCGTGTGATAACTTTCGAAACTAATTTCCGTACTTGCGCACGGGACAAATTCAAACCGAGCGTATAGATTAAATCCTCGATATCTTTTTCGAAAATATAACCGCAATGCGTTTGATCGAAATAGACGAACGATAGTAATAAGTTTTTATCCTTTGTGATTAATTTCGTTCGTTCCTTTTTCTTGTTCCGATCTTTATCGCGATCGCTGCTTTTACGACGTTCTTTATTATCCGCTTTTTTATTATTATCCTCGTCGTCTTCATCATCAAATTCATCGTATTCGTCGTCATCGTTCTTCGTTTTGTCATTCTTCGAATCGTCCGATTTCTTATTGTCTTTATCTTCTTTTTTATCCCTGTCTTTCTCGTCTTTCCGATCCTTCTTATCATCGTCCTTCTTCGATTTACTATCGCCTTTATCTTTATCCTTCTCTTTGACTTTATCGGGAAGGGCGTACAAGGCACGATAGATGTTGAAGCCAAAGTCTCGCATCAGCATTTCGTTAAATAGTTCGGCGAATAAGGAAACCTCGAATGAATGTTCTTTGGTGTCTTCTGGACGATAATCGAGTAGGAGTGATAGAGACATAACAGTACAATCGAATTTACCAGATTTAGCAGTTTTATTTGGATGGACTATTATATGTTGTTCTTCGGGCAAGGTGTAACGTTTTTCTAATTGGGCCTTTTCTTTTTCATCTAATTTCTTTTCTTCAGTCTATTTGGAAAGAAATGAGTTATTAGATAAATTTTATGCTGACAATAATTCAAATTACTATTAGTAAGAAGAGCCGTTAATAGAATTTGATTGTTTTATTACTATCGACAGTTTAGTCGGCAACAAAAAAAAAAAAAATTATAAAATCATAATAACTCAACTACACTTGGACCAATTAAAGCTCTCAATTTAATTCATTGTGCTATCTTGGGCGAATGTCTGATGAATGTTTGATGAAAAGAATTTATTGTGTATGTTAAAGTGAAGAGATCAATATAATAATAAATCTGCTTACGTCTTTCTTGCGTTCCTCTTTTTCTCCGGTTTCAATTTTCGCATCAATCTGCTCGGCAATTTCATTGGAATCATCCTCGGTTTTCTCCGCTTCCGCTTTGAGTGCTTTAGTCAAACGAGCAACTAATTGCGACTTGAGTCCTTTCCCATTAATCGAACGAGCTTTCAGCTCATTTCGTAATTCGTTAACATTCATTACTTTCGGATCTAGTTGCGAGTAATGTGTTGGTTCTAATTTACCATCACTGGTAATTTCTTCTTCCTGCAAACATATTCAAGTTGTCGTCATGAAAAATTAATCCATTATTTGTTTTAAATTAAATAAATTCAAAAACTCATTCGATCGGAAGCATTCATGCAAAACATTCATTCTAAATACATTCGAGCTGGGTTTCGTTTTTCTGATCGGTCGGTTGTACCGAGTAAGACACGCCTATTTTTTGGGCACGCCTACTGCGAGAGAGAGCCACGCCCACTGGCCGGAAACAGCGCACACACTCTAGTTGGCCATTTCCGGCAAGCTACATTTCTCTAGTGAGTGAGTCAGTCAACACCTAAGCAATATTTTCTTTTTTTGTTGCTAGCATATTGAAATAAATTAATAATCTATACATATATAGAGGATGTGAAAGAAGCAAAAAATTTGTAGATGATTATTATACAATAATGTAAATATATAGATAGATGAATTTAGTTAATTGTAGTGCCTTTTCGTCTGTTGTGTTGGCCTCATCGCTGTCATCTAGGTTGGCAGCAGCAGCAGCAGCAGCAGACGTAGTACAGGAAGTAGTAGTAGTAGAAGAAGAAGAACGTAGTTTGCGTTCCAGCTGCTTCCGGTAGATCTGCTGTAGCTGGTCCCATTCGAGACGCGTTGGTACACAGCTCCAAACATCTGGGAGAAATAGTACCACGGTTTCAACGCGTGCTGGTAGTACTTTGCCCTTATGGGTACTTTCTCCGCGCCGGTAGTACAGCTCCACGAACCGGTACCTGGTGTGAAAGAAAACACATCACACAAAATATGAGCTAGTCCGCCACACACAAAAAAAAACGGCATCTTCATTTCATTTTTTTTTAGGTATTTTATATTTCGCCATCTGTATCAATTTATTTTTCAAAAAAAAGTATCCGATTTTTTTTACAACACACTGACTTACTCCGAACCCCATTGATGCCTTTTCGTTGTTGATGTATGGGACACGCTGCGACTGCCTTTAAACGTTGCTAGAAAATAATTATGAAGGAAAAAACAAAAAAAAAACACAAATCCGAATCTACACGGATTAGAAATGATTGAAAATGAATTTTAAAAATTAATTATTTATATTATTTCATGTATATAAAAATCATCTTATACAGTGTGACAAAAAAATATTAATACATTTTAATTAATAATTATTGCGATTTAGTGTATAAACATTTTATTATATAATAGGATGATTTTTATATGAATTTACAAAATAGATGATTCAATTATTATTCGCTTACCATTGGGTGCAATTTGACAAATCAATTCCAGTGAGGGCTCGGCAGGTTCGTATTGCTGTTTTGATCAGAACCGATGGATCTTTATCGGGATTTTCACCATCTAGAGAGGGACTCCATGGACCACCAATTGCCATTGTCTCATTTTTACCTCTTAGACCCACCAGAAAGTTGATTAAACGCGTTGGATGAACGAAATCTCTATCTTCACTCTCACGATCTTTCTTCTCTTTATCTTCAGCTAATGCGCAGCATTTCGAATATAAATCGTCTATCGGTGGGACGCTCATTAACATAACCTAAAAAAAATAATTTTTATTTCATATAAAAATTAGCGAATATATTTTCTCGATTAATTTTAGTTTCATTTCTTTGATAAATCAAAATATACATTCAGAGCTGTTTTAAAAAGAAACACTATTTGAAAATATTATTATTTTAATTACACAATTAATAATTAATATAAATAAATAATTAATTTTTACTTATAGTATGATATATTATCTGGTTTTTGACCGAATTGTTTTCCACAAATATTCATTCGGGACAAAATGGCGATATCACACTTCAAGGGTGCCTTTTGATTTTTGTTTCAGATTTTACAGAGCTTTGAAGAAAGGGGTTAGAACTCGGGACGATTTCCAACAAAAGTAAAAATAAAAATTCCTGAAAGAAATTCAAATTCTATTCTTCCACCCTGAGAAAACCGCGATTTGATATCTTTTACAGTTTCGCAGAAAAAAATTCATAAAATTAGGTCGAGAAAAGTATATACGCCATTAAAACAATTGTTAAACGACTGTGCGCTGAAGTAATTTATAGCATTGTAAATATTTTGGAGTATTTTAAATACTTCAAAGTATTTTAAGTACATCTATAAATACTTATGCTCTAAATACCAATACAAAGTACTTTAAGTAATACTTAAACAATTTTTTTGTAAATTCTACTCAGCTCTGTCTGCATTGTTAAAAAAAAAAAATGTCCATAAATTTGCACTGTGTAAATCGGAAACTTATTTTATATTATTAATAAAGAAAATTTACTTTAGCGGAAAATAAATAATCAGCATCGGAGGGTTCTAGAACGACTTGAGTGTCTGATGGTGAATCAATTTCCTTGCTCATAATGTGGAACGAACATGGTTTATTCAATGAGAATGCATTATGCGGTGGAAATGCATCAATCCATCGGAAATTTGTACAAAAGAAATCGGATGGCACATATAGATTAGTATAACGACGACGAATTTCCAATACATCAGCCTCTGATCTAAAAAAAAAAAAAACAATATTTATATTTTAAAATAATCTTTAAACACTATACGTAACTATTGAATATAAACAATACATTTTTTTTACCAAATTTCTAAACATTTTATTTGAATACTTCCTCCCAATTTTAATTGTTTACAATCAATATTTATATTTAATTATAATAAACATATTACAAAATATTTTATGAAATATAGAAACGTTATTATAAAAATTTTAAATGATTTTAAACGACATAATAGGTGAAATTTTTTCGCACGACAAGATTGGTGTTATTCACTATTTGTTACCAAATTATTAATAACTATTTCAGATTAAATTTTATCCTTCATTTTAATACGGACATTTATAGAGTAAGTAATTACATTTAGTTCTAAAATAATAGTTCTTTATTGTATAAGTGTAATAAACTAATGAACAACTTAAAAACCTAAAATAAATACTTACAAATGTAAAGCAATTTTAGGAATCTGAACCATATAACGAGGAACAATTCTGGTACGACGTCTAGATTTCGGAGAACGAGATCGTCTTCGTAGGGGCGATTTTTTATCTTTTTCTTCTCTTTCGCGTGCTCTTTCTTCGCGTCTTCGCTTCCTTTCGATTTCATCTTCTTCACGATCTCGATCACGAGATCTATCACGACTACGTCCACTCACACTGCTTTTATTCGGCCTTTGATTATTACGCGAGGGCATATAATTGCCATTTGAATTCTCTACGGGCGGTGGTACTGCATTATAAGCACTTGAAATCGAATTGAACGACTTATTGCTGCTTGTATTCGAATTACGCGACGGTTGCATTGGCGAAGCGGTCATTGGTAGCACTTGAATCCGGGTCGCATTCCACTTAAATGGCATGCTAGGATTAAAAGTGGCTTCAACTAGTACACGATCACCAACAATTGGATTTGAGCCTTTCACGTACGCAGTTGTTTGGAAAAACACATCTTCGTCAACAAAACCGAAATTATCATGCACTTTCGTCACAGTTCCTGTAAACACTCGCTGTTTGGTGCTGGTATTTGACGTATTGTTTTGTACATTTTGCACGGATGCTAGATTTTGTGTTTGAAACGCGTTTGGATTCAATGCACGCGGATTTGGATACGTAACGGTGCCAACTTGCGAGAACAGTTGGTTCGCATTTAATTGATTCATTGGTACGGACGTATTTGTTATTTGTTGCAATCCCATTCCAATATTTTGTTGTTGAATACTCATTGGTGTTTGAAATACCTGCTGCGATTGTTGATATTGAACCATTCCAGAAGTACCCATTGCTCCAAGAGAGCCTTGGTTCAACATTTGTTGTTGAAGATGATTTCCTTGCCCTACAAGTGTACCCTGACTATTTGTAACTGTGCCTCGTGTCCATGGAGGATTTTTATTGCCTCCAAAAGGACCCATATTACTCATAACTGATACTACTTTTCCGTTTACACAAATAATAACAAGAAAGACGCACCGAAATCAATTTTACTTATGTATTTAAACACTGTATTTATAGGTTAAGTTTATAACATCAGATATATACAAATTGAAATTAATTAGTAATAATGCACAGTTAAAAAAAACACACTATTTACTTTTTTATCTATTAAATACCTATAAAAATACTAAATAATGGCGTAAGATAATTTAACAACTATCATAAGCATTATTACGATAACAGATTATACCACCATTACATTCAGAACAGAGTTCAATATTGACAAAATAGATGGCGCAATGAGTATGAAAAAGAATATCAAATTATCTCTTACATAATATCGAAAATGCTTTATAATTATTTTACTACATAGATAATTTAACTGCAAGTACATTAATTATGTTTAAAAACTATTTTAATTTTTATTATTAAATTTAAACTCTTGTTATTAATATTGATATGAGATAGTAACAAGTTATGTAAGACATTAAAATAGTTTAATGAAAACCATAAAAACTAATAAATAAGACATTTGTAACACTGCAATAGAATATGAATAATAAAAGTGTTTACTATACACAATTAAGTATTTATATAATGCTGTTGAACATTAAAATATTTCAATAAATTTTTGTAATTTCTGTGTGTAAAATGATTATTCATTCAAATTAAATATTTCGGGGTTCACATCATGTAAAACAAGGACTTGTAAAAGTGATCAATCAAATTAATTACTAATTATTTTATAAACTTAAATTTTCTATAAATATTTAACTAAATATATTAATATTAGTCAGAAAAACTAGAATGCAAACTTGATGTATAATATTTTCGGTAAATATTATATTTTATTTAGTACAGTAATTATGAACTTGTATTGACTAATGCTGACGTCACATCCTTCAAAATGGCTTCGCTCGCATTCGCTCGCCGTGCATGTTTTGTCTCTTTCCAGAGCCTCCTAACAAGTTGTCCGGCAACCAACTCACTGTCTTGCGTTACACTTCTTCGAAAATTTGCCACAGACATGGGTCTGCCAAGAGTATTTTTTGATATGGCTGCCGATGGCCAGCCCGTGGGAAGAATTGTTATAGAGGTAAGAATTAATTCTAATTAGTACTTGCATGTAACGGACACAAAAATAGCATTGTAACCCAAACTCCATTGCGACACTGACCATGCTTGTTTAGAACCAGTTCGCTTTTGATTCTTGTTATTGATAATATCAATTTACAGTAAATCAGTTTTATGTTATTTTTGGAGAAAAATACGCATGTTTTAGTTAAAATTTCTATTTATATATCTGATTATTGAAATATGCCGGTATTTGTAAAATGCCGGTTTTCTTTTTTTTTTTTAGCATGTAAGGGGTACATTTACTTTAATATTTTAGTCTGATTTGTCAATTTTCAACGTATACATAAATTATACTTGCACATTTACTTATTACACGTAAATTTGGTAATAAATCATATATAATTTTAAATAGCAAAAATAAAGGGCGTCCCCCCAATAATAATTCGGATTATCCACGGTCAGTTATAACTTTATTATGTCATTGTAAAATTTGATTACAGCGTAATGACTTAATTATTATGATAAAAATTAGCTTGTGATGTAAGGTCAAGGTTACATTTTAGAATATATAAAAAATATGTGAAATTTTCCAAATATATAATTAACCTTTATAAGTTAAAAAATCAAACTTTATTTTTAGTGCAGTTTAGCTTTATCTTTCTGATATCAATTTCGTATTCCTAGTAAATATTATTTCCAAGTGTTACTAAGCTAGAAATTTATATCAAATTATAGATCTGTTGCATATGTATATACCTATTTATTATCTCACTCTGTTTTAATTGGAATTAATTTTTTGTAATCAGTTTAACATAGTCAAATTTAGAAAAAGATAATATAGTTTCTTTTTAATATTAAAAATTCGTATAAAATGTAGATTTGTAAAATAAATAATTATTTTTTTAAATAATTATTTTGTCACTTTATACACAAAATAAGTAAAAGTTGCTCGTAAATATGTTTCTTTTTTTTTAAATTAATCGCTTAAATAAATTGATAGATGTACTAACAAGATGGAATATATTTTATAAAATATGCTGAACAGCTGATGAAATTAAATGATGTTTATATTTGTACTTCTGGATGCCTTCCATGAAGACGTTTAACTACCCACCGTGACTGATAATTGATTCAGCATAAAATAAAATAGAATTTAGTGTTTAAAATAATAAAGAAATCATTACAAAGGAAATATTGTTTGTTTTTGGTGTGTAGTTACGGAACGATGTCACTCCGAAAACATGCGAGAACTTCCGCGCCCTTTGCACGGGCGAAAAGGGCTTCGGCTACAAGGGCTCGACTTTCCATCGTGTAATTCCAAACTTCATGTGCCAAGGCGGTGACTTCACCAATCATAATGGTACCGGCGGCAAATCCATCTACGGCAACAAATTCGCCGACGAAAACTTCCAACTGAAACACACCGGCCCCGGCATCATGTCGATGGCTAACGCCGGTCCGGACACAAACGGCTCTCAGTTCTTCATCACCACGGTGAAAACCTCCTGGTTGGATAACCGACACGTCGTCTTCGGTAGTGTGGTCGAAGGTATGGATGTGGTGAAGAAACTCGAAGCACTCGGCTCCCAGTCCGGCAAGACTTCGAAGAAAATTAATGTCTCGGACTGTGGTCAGTTGTCCTAACTTCTACTTACCGGGAATGCGTTTTTTTTTCACAGTTTTTTGCTTATTTTTTACTTGTCAATAAGTGTTTAATATAATAATTAATCTATATAATACATAATATGAAAACAAGATGATATGGGTTTATTGCAGTCCATTCCATTTTTTGAATTTTTCAAATTTCTCGAGGTTAAAAAAGTGATTAATTGTATAACTAATATGATGTAACTGTAAGATTTTCTGTAGATTTAACAGTATACCAATTATTAACAACGTGATCTGTTTCTAAATAATGTTTTCAATTTCAGAAAAAATGATAAAAAATGTTTTAGAGTAGTGGACATATTGCATTTATTTGTGATATTTTCACTGTCTTGTAAATGATATAGCCCTTAGAAAGTAAAACAAAAATAAATCAATTTCAATCCTATCCTGTCTTGTTATTTAGATAATTTATTCAAAAATTTTCTTTTAATTTTTTTGACGTGAATTTTGATATGATTTTAAATAATAATAATGATAATAAAATATAAAATATTAGGAACATGAACATTATATCAAAATTAGTAAGTAAAATATGTCATTTTAACTTATTTTTACATTCATGTACCGATTTAGCATTTTTTATTTCTACTGGTAGTTCATTAATTAATCAATTTGAAATATATTGGAAAACTAAATATGATATTGCTAATTTTATTTCATTTTTGATATATTAGCGAACATCTGATTACTAATAAATTGAAAAAAGTTTTGGCATATATTCTAAATTTTAATATATTTATAATCATTTTATAAAATTATGAGCAAAATATACTTGCTGAGTTTCTTAAAATTATACCCGAATTCATCACTGACTCAAAGCTATAAAAATAAAGGTGAGTTGCGTCTATAAAATGTTAATTTTAGTTTAAATGATTTGAAGTAATCAAATAAATTAATGCTATAATAAATGTGGGTTAGTTTTCCTAGTGTACGATAGAATAATTTATGTATACATATACAAGTTTACGTATAAAGAAACTCGAAAAAAAATTAAAACCCGATATTCGGAATTGCAGAAATATTTTGAGTCATTCGTTTTGTGATATAATACAAATGAAATGCAAATATGGTGATGAGGGAACAGTTAAGTTTAAAACCGGCCACCTATAGTGTGTGAGTGTATTGTCTCAATGTCATCATATTTCCTTGTTACTTATAAAATCATTTCATTGTCCTTGATAGTGCAAACGCAACCGTTTCATATGCTGGAAATTTCCATTAATTTGCTGTGAATGCGCATGTGGGCCTTTTTCTAAACACTCAAAGCGTCACGCTGGTTGCAAACGACCAAGGGGCAAAAATACGCTGTATTTCAAAGCAATGAACTGTAAATAATTCGTTCACACATTGTTCAAAATCGATAGCTTTTCAAATCAATTCATTACAGATAACTAGATTTAACATTTATAATTTTATTTATACATTTAACAGTTAACATTAATGTACAAGAACCACAGAAAATATTTATTTTTTAGTGTTTTTTTTTTTGGTGGGTATATCATATATACGAAGTAAAACATGAGGGGTGTCAAATATCATATATAAATACAGTATTCATAATTTAGATTTAACTAGTTATTTATTACATTTAGAAACATTAATTTAATATTTCGAAACAGTTTTATTTTGCCACGTTCTTGTACAAATGATTTAAAAAATTCTGCAGTCATCTAGTAGCAAAATTGAGAATTAATAATGCCGGCGAAAGAATAGGTTTATTTGCAAATTTAAAATAAGTTTTAATTAGTTTTAAAACTTTGTTTTAACAAACAGTTACAAGTAACAAAAACCGCACAACAAATGTTTAAAGTAATATATAAACGCACTATAAATGCGTTTATATATTACTTTAAACATTTGTTGTGCGGTTTTTGTTACTTGTAACTGTTTGTTATTACTCTTGTGTGTTAAACTTTTGCATAAATTTTATAGACGTTCCAAATTGTACTAGTTACAAACTTCATTTATTATTTGGAGTGTTGCTGTACGTGACAAGTAAGTTTTATTTTATTTATTAACATTTAACATAATTTTACAATAACATTGTAACATATCTACAAAATATTATCAGTTGCAAAACACATATAACATGCTTAAAATGCTTGCATTATTTCTTAAATCACTCTATACACGCTAATAGATTTAACACCCCATGTTTTAACAGTTTACTCCAGAAAGTGGAGATGTCTAATACAAGTATTTATTTATTTATTACATCCAGTATAATATTGTCCAATTTTGTGAAACAATTCAATTGAAATTGTATATGTATATATATTATTTGTTCAGTAATTACTTTTTACTTTTCTTTTTAAATAACATTAATGGTAGTTTACAAAGATTTGATATCTACAATAAATTTTTAGTATATTTCGAAATGAAAATCAAATAGATTATGGTAATTTTTTTTGTTACGCGGTAACGGAAAAATTTGGAACGCGTTCCAAAATATACTCTTGGTAAACTAATAAACCAAACTGAATTTGTTTAGTAATTTAACCATGGTTTTATTTCGGCATATACTATTTATGACTTTTTTTTTTTAGCTTAAAAGTAATTATTAAACAAAATATATTTTATTAATGTCAATTAAGGTAAGAATAAGAAATTTGAATCCATATACATTTCTCATACACTTTAGTATTTGTTAAAAATACTACTAATCTTTTCTATAAATACACTTTGTTAATAAATACTTTGAGCAATTTGTTACATTTATATATATAATCAATATTTTCTTGATTTAAATACGAAAATATGTTCAGAGTGAAATGTATCACACTTAGATTGAAATACCTATATATTATTTATTTTTTTTTTAAATAGCTATTTTCTTTTATGAATATGATTGTACTCACTTAACAATTAAACGTTTAGGATTGGATAAGACACATTTATGTGACAACAGGATCGTATTAAATGTTTTTCTTAATATAATTTAGTTTAGATCTATTTGAGTACCTGCTATTTATTTGAGGTACAATTGTGGTTAGGTTAGGTTAGGTTAGGTTAGGTTAGGTTAGGTTAGGTTAGGTTAGGTTAGGTTAGGTTAGGTTAGGTTAGGTTAGGTTAGGTTTGAGTACCTGCTATTTATTTGAGGTACAATTGTGGTTATTGTAGGCCTATTTATATTAATTGATTTGATCAAAGATAATAATAATAAAACGGTCAATTTTGAATTATAGCGATCGTTGGTTATTGTGATTATCTGATTACAATCATGAAAATAGGCTCTTGATTAAAAATGTATGAAACATATAAAATATGTACGAGTGATAATAAGAAAATATCTGTAATTTATTAAAGGGTAATTTTTGGTGTATGAATTATGCTGTGATTGTAGGCCAATATTATCTATTTTTATTTTGAAATAATAATTTAGTAACTGGGTAACAGAGCTGGGCAGGAGCTAGTTATTTTAGTAGCTTATAGACATTTGTTGGTAGCTGTAGCTGCGCTACAAAAAGTTAAAAGTAGCTGTAGCTTGTAGCTTTAGGATTTGTCACAAGTAGCTTATAAATAACGTATAGCCCGAATATAACGCGACCCCGAATTTAACGCGACACCGAAATTTTTTACGATCTATTTATTTTTCATAAAAGAAATTAAAGAAAATTTATTTAATAATAGTAAATAACACAAGTTATATTCATGTCAATAAAATTAAGTAATGTAAAACAAAATTAATATTATAAGTAACAAGATACTTAAGTGAAAATAAAAATTTAAAAGAAATGGTTTATTTAAAATCTGAACTATTTTCAGAATCTGAACTCTGATCTCTACTAAAAGTAGACTTATTTTTATTGTAAGGAACAATTTTTTTGTTTATACTTGAGGAAGCATATTATCTACTAATAAGAAGAGTTGTTACATTCCATTACCTAGACCTCGAATTTAGCGCGACTCAATTTTTAACGGCAAATAATTAGTAAAAAAATATTGCGTTATATTCGGGCTAGTACGATAGTAGCTACTATTTTGTAGCAACCTTTAGTAGTTTATAGCTAATTTTAGTATTTTATAGTTATTTTTAGTAGTTTAGTACCTTTACTAGCTACTTTTAGTTACTTTTAGTAGCTTACAGTTACTTTTAGTAGTTTATAGCTACGTTTAGTAATTTACAGCCACTTTTCTGTACTTTTCTTAACGTAGTTGCTTTTATTATTACTTTGACCAAAAGGAAAAGTGTGTAAGTTCTCAGTACGATGTTTACATTATTTACAAAGTAGCTTAAGATTTGACAGGTTAAGCTACTTTTGGAAAAAAGTAGCTGTAACTTTATAAATTTTTAAAGAATAGCTTGTAGCTGTAGTTTAGCTACATTTATTGAGTAGCTTGCTCAGTTCTGCTGGGTAACTCATATAAATCATACTTAAAATTTAGGTATAATTTGTGCAAAGGGCTATAAATAAATGATGTTTAACAGGTACTCGAAAAACATATAAAAAAGGTTACTAAAATTGCGTTATTATTTATGTACAAATAATCACTTTTTGGGACTTTTCTTAAACTCTCAGTTTAAATTTTAAGTACAGGATGTGACATTGATATGTAATTGTGATTTTTTATTTGTTATTTCAGGCATTGTATGTAAATGAAATATAAAATGAATTTTTGTTTTTATGAAAATTTTATTTTGTAACCATTAGCTGGTATTACGAGTTCGGTTTTTAGATGTTTTAGTTCATGTGTTTAGTCCTGCTCATATAGCAGTTGCATTGTTTTAGAATTTATAAATGAAAGATAAATAAATCATAGAATATTGGTTCGAATCCTGGGTGGAAGAAGCTAACATATTTTTACTTTACTATCATGAAAAAATATAATTCAGTTTTCTTTATTTTTAAGTTGAACATGGGGCTATATGTTCAGGAAACTGAACTTTATAGTTTCATTAATAAAATTTTACTTGTATTGCTAATAAATGTAGATTCTTAGGAAATTTATAGCTTAGTGAGTTTTGAACCTTTCAGATACAGCTATTATCGGTCAGTTTAGCGATACTAACTAATTTATAGAGAAAATTGTACGAAAAAATAAGTGAATTATAGATTTACTAACCTATTATTAAATAAATTTAGAATTAATTCACATTTGAGACATGCTCAATGTCTACATTGGCAATGTTCTTTATAGTTGCAAAATAGTTCTATAATTGGCAAGTAGAAACAAACCATATATTTTTTAACATAGTAAAATATTTTTCAGAACTCATTGTATTAAAATAAAAACTGTTTTAGCATTAGATTCTGTTTAATTATTTTATAAAAACGACGTTTCCACGAAACTGAACGCTCATCTTCATCAGGTCAAAATTTATCAATGATATTAAAGTTAATTTTTTGATCTGAAGAAGACGAGCGTTCAGTTTCGTCGAAAAGTCGTTTTTATAAAATAATTAAACAGAGTTTAATCTTAAAATAATTTTTATATCATATATTTTTATAATAAAACATGTATAATACGTGAAAGTAAGTTAGATATGATTATTTCCAATTTTATTTACTCGTAAAATAAATAAAAATATAAAACGGCTTTAGGTTGTAGTTCTGTATTAATATTTATTAATAATCGACGTTTCAACGTACTCAACGTACGTCTTCAATAGGAAAAAATGATACAAATGACATTTATAGTAAATAAACAGAACATAGAAACAACTTACTAGGTAACAAAATAAGTAATTATATCATAGAAATTTATAAATCTTTGACAAAGGAAGCCAAATTTTATTTAAATCAGTTCTTTTTCACATTTGTCGATGTTATCTTTATAAATTTCTATTGCTTCTCTTATCAATCTACTGTTAATATTGATTGGTCTTGCAATTATTACAGTATCTTCGAATTTGAAGATTTTCTAAAGCATTGATAAGAAAAGTAATAGAAATTTATAAAGAAAAAGTTAATATCGACCAGTGTGACGGAGCACTGATTAAAATAAAATTTGGCTTCCTTTAATTAAATATTTATAAAATTTTATGATCTAGTTACTTATTTTGTACCTAGTAACTTGTTGCTATGTTCTGTATATTTACTATAAATCTCATTTGTATCATTTTTCTTGATGAAGACGTACGTTGAGTACGTCGAAACGTCGATTATTAATAAATATTAATACAGAACTACAACTTAAAGCCGTTTTATTTTAATATTATGAGTTCTGAAAGACTTTGTACTATTTTTTTATTTCAAAATGGAAATTCTGAGTCGTAGTAGTTAATATTTGTTACTTTA
This sequence comes from Clivina fossor, assembly GCA_963966155.1. Classification (NCBI taxonomy): domain Eukaryota; kingdom Metazoa; phylum Arthropoda; class Insecta; order Coleoptera; family Carabidae; genus Clivina; species Clivina fossor. Next base: position 12,099,144 of record OZ014564.1, on the reverse strand, counting down.
TTATTATTTATGATCAGGGCCGTGTCCAGTAATTTTGGAGTTTGAGACAGATAATAAAATTAGATAGAACTAGAATTAAAGAGTGCATAGTTTTGATAAAATTAGTTAATTTTTTTCAAAAGTTGAATTTTATTTTGGTTTTAGCACTTTCTCAAATGTACACTTTAAGACAGGTTTCACTTATCAATAGAGCGGTCGTATATTGTTTAAAAAAAAGAGTGAGCAACTAGAACATACATAGTTTATTAAATAGATATTTAAAATGATCCAATTTTTAACTAATCAATTTCCAAAATTATGCAAAAATTTTCTTGAATCTTTTGTATTTTAAAATGCAATTTGTATATTAGTTACTTCAAGGTTACTTCAAGGTTACATTTGGTTAGATGAGCGGTTACTAGTTACATCTTTGATTAGACGTATTAAAAAAATAATTTTGATTAGCTTCATTTACTTGGTAGAACTGGTTAGTTCAAAATAGCTAATAAAAATAAAACGGCTTTAGGTTTAAGTTCTGTATTAATATTTATTGATAATCGATATTTCGACGAACTCAACGTCTATCTTCAACAGAATGAAGACGGACGTTGAGTTCGTCGAAACATCGATTATTATTAATAAATATTAATACAGAACTTAAACTTAAAGTCGTTTTATTTTAATATAATAAGTTTTGAAAGATTTTTTACTATGTTATAGCTAATGCAGTTACAGTTTATGCATATTTATAAATTAATTATCTAAAATAATATTATATATATTTCAAATATTATTTTATAATTTTTTTGCATCTTCAATTGTCACTAGTACAATAATTGGTTATTCATTTATGACAAAATTAAATGACTTAACTTAACTCCATTATTGTTATATAGGTATATATTTAAAGTAAAAAAATATCGGATTTTGGGTGTATTCTGTCACTGGTGGTCCTTTAAAATAAAAATTCTGAGATTCCGTAAGAAATCTTGCTAAACTGCGACATGATTTTTACGGAATTTAAATTTTAACAGACTGTTATTTTTAAAGGAAATTATATAGAATACACTTGTATATCACATAACAACTGCTAAGCGACTGTTTTCTTTTGTCAATTGGAATGAAGACGAAATTCTATATGAAAAAAAAAGAAAGCAATAGTAACTGATGAAGTAACAGAACTATGAGATATGAGAATAAAATGTAACCGTGATGAATAAAAGTCGTCTAATGTTTAAAATACCAAATAAAAATTCGAGACTAATGACAAATCCTGTACTTTCAATGGGAAATAATATGCAATAAAAATAATGCCCAATGTATATATTGTATTATACACGGACACGAATTTACGAATTTCATTTAACAAATAAATCCTTTAATGTTGAACAGAGCGAAGTATCACAACTTTCAGTCGTATCATCTTCGTTATCCTTATTCGAATACCATCCACTGGAGGCCGAATTACTTCTCGATTTACCGGACGACGTACTTTTCGTCGAAGCGATTGATGTTTTTGGTATTGCACCCTTATTGGGCGAACTACCACTACCTAACGAACTACTCGAGCTGTCGGGTGTACCACCTCTTCGAAGAAAGACCTCTATTGCACTACCTAGAGCTTCAGCATCTACCACAGAACCACTTCGTCCATCCCAAACCACTTTATTGGCGTCTTTGGACTTTTTCTCTTTCACAGAACTGGTTTTCTCCTTCTGCGAACTGGTTTTGTCCTTTTGGGAATTGGTTTTCTCCTTTTGCGAAGTGGTTTTATCTTTCTGGAAACTGCTCTTTTCCTTGTTGAAAGCGGTTAGGAGATCGGATGGTTTAGCGATGGTTTTCTCGCGTCCTGGTTCCCTCTTGGTGGACATTGGTTGATGACGTTTTACGAACCAGTTGACTGGTTTGGTTTGCGGTTGTGGTTCGTTGGTTAGATTGGTGGCGTGCAGGATGGATACGTCGAAACTATTGGAACGTTTGCTTTTCAATCGATTTCGTTTCTGTTCCAATGTGGTTGCTGATTTCTGATCGGAATCGGAGATTTGATTGATTTCGGTTGCGGATGAAGTTAGATTTGAGGAGAGGATGCATATTAGGTCGGTGTTGGTGCATACTATTCCTGGAACAGATAGAAAAGAATGTTGCCATGTTTCAACCAGATTGTGTTTTAGTATGATGTGTAAAGACATTTTTTTTTTGTTTTTACCGACTGTCACTTATATAGTGAGGGAAATATTGCGATTATACCAGGGCTTCGAACTGTTATATTTTTCGTTCCGCTTCAATTAAAACAATATACAGGGTGATTCAGGACTAGTGTAACAAACTTTAACAGCTTATTCCTGAGGTCATTTTGAGCCAAAAATGTCATATAAACATAGGTCCTATTCCTTCTAGTTACCAAAATACAAAAGGTTGAAGTTCTTATAAATAACACGAAATTTTCTAATTTTTGTAATTAAGATACTTTCGGAAAACAAGAGTTTTATTGAAAAGTCATACTTTATTTGTCATTACATTACATAATCCATAAATAAAAATCATATCTGCATATTCAGCAGTACTAGAACCATCCATTATGAAATAAAAATACAATCAAAAGTATAACAATTTTTAATTAAGACAAATAAGGTATGACTTTTCAATAAAACTCTTGTTTTCCGAAAGTATCTTGATTACAAAAATTAGAAAATTTCGTGTTATTTATAAGAACTTTAACCTCTTGTATTTTGGTAACTAGAAGGAATAGGACCTATGTTCATATGACATTTTTGGCTCAAAATGACCTCAGGAATAAGCTGTTAAAGTTTGTTACACTAGTCCTGAATCACCCTGTATATATATCGGTTTGGTTCCGATTTTTGTCCTGGCAAGTATAACGGTTTTTTTTTCGGTTTTGTTTCAGTTTCGAGTGTTTAATTTTTATTTTTTTCTAATGTTTTTATTTAAAAAACTTATTTTCTATCATAATTTAAAGAAAGTGGCTATTTATACATACGGTATGTATACGCAATTGGCTGTTTATACATACAGTATTTTTACGCAATTGGCTATTTAGGGTAGGTTAGATTAGTAGGTTGATTTAGGATTTTTTTTTTAGTATGTATAAATAGCCAATTGCTTATAGATACCGTATGTATAAATAGACTCATCCTAATTTAAAACATTTTATTCCTACTTTTATAATAAGCATACTACTACATAAATTGATACAATAAAATAATATGAATAATAATAATTATTAATTAATTAAAGGTATAATAATTAAAGTGGCTATTTATACAAACGGTATGTATACGCAATTGGCTATTTATACATACAGTATTTTTACGCAATTGGCTATTTAGGGTAGGTTAGGTTAATAGGTTGGTTTAGGATTTTTTTTTTTAGTATGTATAAATAGCCAATTGCGTATAGATACCGTATGTATAAATAGCCTCATCCTAATTTAAAACATTTTATTCCTACTTTTATAATAAGCATACTACTACATAAATTGATACAATAAAATAATATGAATAATAATAATTATTAATTAATTAAAGGTATAATAATTAGGAGTATATAAATATATGATAATATAATTTATTATTCGAAACTTATATAATTTGAATGTATGTTTTAATTATTTAATAATAAGATAACATATATGTTAACGTAACAAATTCTTGTATACAGGATTTTTATTTATACATATATAATTAGAAACAATGAAAATTACTTCTGATTATTAAATTATTTTCCAATCTGTTTTTACTTCAACTATTTAAAAATAAGAAAAAAATACGGCAATTGCCGTGGAAAGTAAGATTATGTTAACACGCGTGTTTCAACATGTATCGAATCGAAATAAAGCGATATTTTTTCCGGTTCAGTTCCGGTTTTCGTTCCAGCAAAAATAACGGTTTTTTTCGGTTTAGTTCCGGTTCGAAACTCTGGATTATATCAATTTTTGACTATTTAATATTTTTATACATAGGTTTTTGTAACATAAATTTACTGTTTTTAGCGTGATGTCAGTCTGTGGACATGGAAACTGGAGACAAACAGTTATAAACTGGAGACTCCAGGTGAATTATTTTTCTGTATAAATTCGTCCATTAGAAGTGTTATTTTTATGTGTTTTATGAATATTTCGCAACAGAAACATCAAAAAAACAAAATATTTAACAACAGGTGCTCTACAAAAGTTATAACTAATATTTTTTATTTATAATAAACCTAATAACAATTGAACACAATATTGATAAAGTAGTAGATTACTAGAGTTCAAAACAAATTAACGTTAAAACTAAAAGAATTATTACTAAGGCGTTTTACGGTTCATCGACTCCTTTTGAGGTGTACTATCGCCCCCTAAAAGAATACAGAAAAGACAGTAAACACCCTGTATGATAAATAAACAGAACATAGAGACAAGTTACCAAGTAACGAAATAAATAACTAGTTTATAAAATTTATAAATTATTAATTAAAGGAAGTCAAATTTTAATTTAAATCAGTTCCCCTTCACACTGATTGATGTTATCTTTTTTCTTTGTAAATTTCTATTGCTTCTCTTATCAAGAATTCTGAAAGATTTTTTTACTATATTACATTTTTATTTAAAAATAAATATTTTACAATATAATACGCTTTTATTCTTATGAAATAAAAATTGAATTTATTTGCTTAGTTAGTTGCGATTTTATTAATAACAATATTACATATTTTGAAAAAATATTTGAGAATGGAATTAAGGACCCAGGATAATAACGATTATAGGAAAATTTGTTAAAAAAATATAAGTTTATTATTTGAAATCTTAATAATAGTTTTTATTTGAAATAATATTTTTATATAATATCGATTTTTATGTAATGTGAAATATGATTATGGTGCTAAACTGTTTTATAAATTTAGTGAAATGCTATAAATGAAATTTATGAGTGGAATTCTAAACAGACCTCTATAGCATTACAGAATACTGTATATTTTTCTATTAAATGAAAAATTTCATCAGGAAACAGGACTATGTAACCGATAAATATATTGGTTAACGGTTATCCAGTACCCAGCACTATATTTTAATATCCGTTAGACCAGTTATTTAACCAGTTTTTTCTTATTTTAAATCGGTTAGAACCGGTAATTTTTTTTATTAATTTTATGAAATAAGACTATGTGAACAGGGTTGAGCTGATTTTAATCACTTGAGTTAAATCATAATTGTTAATCATTTGATTTTTTTAAATATTAATCAATGATTTGAATCAAGTTTAATTAATTACTTTTTTAAAAACTAAATTTAGTTTTTAATAATTGTTTAATTAAAATATCTAGATATATATTTAGCATAAAATAAATATTAAAACGAATATTTAATATACATTACAAATGAACGTTACTAGAAGCAGAGGCGTAGCAAGACCGTTGTGGGCCGGTGTGCCACTGATTTTAAGGGGCCCCTCTCTACTCCTTGTATTGTTTAAAATTTTAATGTTTTTTTGGCTCATTTTAAGTTCTAAATGTCATTTTAATTTTTTAAATTTGTGTCTGTTTGTGCCTTATTCGAAAAAAATTTCAAATAAAAGTTGTTTTATTTTTATGATAATCAAAATTAATTAAAATTATTTTTTGTTAAAATCCAATCTGTATTTTCAAAATTAATAAATTAAAGTGAAATGCCTAAAGAAACAACTTGCCAGGAAATATATATGTATGTACCTAATAATGTTGGCTTAACCATAGACAAGGAATGTGTGAAGATTTTCGATTTAATAGTTCAGAAGATAATTTTAGGATAAACGTTTTCAACGCTACGTTAGATATTATAATTGCACAATTAAAAGATAGATTTTCAAATATACGACGATTTAACCGCAGATTTTAAGACACAGATATTATATTTTAGGAAAACCTTTAAAAAACAGTTAGAAAATATTAATTCGGTATTTGAATTAGAAGAATTAATATTTACAGAATATTCTATTCTAAGTTCGGCATTTCCGAAACTTTGTACCGCTCTTATTTTATTCTTAACATTCCCCGTATCAACTTCTAGCGCCAAAAGAACATTTTCAAAATTAAAACTTATTAAAACATATTTAAGAAACTCTATGGGGGAGCACGTAAATTAAATTTAAGTGAAATAATTAGCATTTTTGCTTCAATGAAAGCGAGAAAAGTTAAGTTTAGTTAAAGTTAATGAACTATGTTTGTAAACCTAAACTTTAAATTTTATTTGTACTGTATGTTTTTGTGTTTGTAAACTTAAGGGGGCATAGTTGTTTTTTATGATCAAAAAATCGATTTTTTTTTATTTAATATTATTAAAGAGTAATGTCTAAAGAATCGTTTCCACGAAACCGCATGTCAAAATTGTAAAAATTACGAAAGTTACATCACTTTTTGTAAAGAAACATAAACATTCACTTGGGCTTTTCTTATGTGACATTAAACTCATTCTGAAACTTCAACCGCGTTTTTTTCGAAACCATATTTTTTTTGTCGGTTCCAGTGATATCTCTAAAACAAACAATCGGATTTATTTGAATTTTTGTTCTTCTGAAAGCTAATAGAATTCCGCATCGTTTGACCCATCCTTTTTTTAAAATTTTGATTTGTTATATTTTTTTTACGTTAAAAAAGTAAAAAAAAAAGGGCAAAAAATTGACTTCTTTTTTTGCAAGCCCGCCATTTTGCAAAAAAAAACAATTTTCAAAAAAGATCGGTCAAACGATGGGGAATATATTCAACTTTAATAATCCGAAACGATTTTTGTTTCCGATAACCCAGTCCCGAGATATCTATGGAACCGTGAACCTCGGCACTTCAGCTTTCGGGAGAGGGGGTGAAAAAATTCTGACGTATTTTTCAATAAAGGATCTACATTATACAAAAAGTTTCAATGCTTCACGTCTTCCCGTTATTGAGAAAAAAAAAAATAATGAAAGTGGACTACTTTTTCATTGAAAAAAGTACTATGCCCCCTTAAAAGAATCTATAAAAATATATTTAACTTACTATAATAAATTAATTTATATAATAAATGTATTTAATCCTATGAATGGTATTAATGAAAATAAGGCCCCATTGGGCACTTTGGCTCGTGGGCCCCTCTCGCTCATGGGCCCGTGTGCATCGCACTCCTTGCACCCCCGGTTGCTACGCCCCTGACTAGAAGTATTTCTGATAAATTTTCATGATAAAAGTGTAGGTATATATCGTTTTGTAAATTTTGTTTATTTTATTAGAGCTAACGCCATCTTTTTTAACATCCTATCTGTATTTAATACGAAGAAGAAAACTTAAAAGAAAACTGGAATAATATTTTAAATTCAATTTTAAATCTAACACTTTGTCACTTTTTGCTTGTTCTACACTGTAACAAAAGATTGCCATTTTACATAAAAATCATAGTAAAAAAATTACAAAACAATACATTTTTTGTAAAAATAATATAATTGGTAATTTTTAGTAAAATAATTAATTACTAAATTACTAAACTGGTCTAAATCAGTTGCCTCGGGTTTTTGTATAAAATTACCTAGTTTTATTTTACAGTGTACAATGGCAGTCAAATATATACAATATATGTTTTAAGGGGGGGACTCCACCCTGACGGCTCTAAAAAAACAGCAATTTTCACGAATTTTTTAAGCGTTAAAATAAAAATGGAAATATTTAGGGATAGACTGGCTATCATGTAGCATAGGATTTTTGAAAATTCAAAAAATTACAAAAATGGCGGCAGTTTGAAAAAAATGTCATTTTTTGTGATAAAAAATTGTTTCAAACTGCCGCCATTTTTGTATAATAATTTTTTGAATTTTCAAAAAATTTTATGCCACTTTATAATCAGTCTAATATAGTGTAAGAAAATATAACAGATTTTGTTCTATCTTGTTTCAGGACTGATCGCAAATCTGGTAACAAAATTTGAAACTCTTAAATTACGCTAAAAATATATATATATATATATATATATATATATATATATATATATATATATATATATATATATACGTTAGTTATAAAAAGAAATTATAAAATATATTTTTTTTTCCGGTTAATAATTACTGGTTTTTAAGTATTTTAAAATATTAATACATATATTAATGTTTGCAAACTATTTTCGAAAATATCGGTTAACCAGTTTAATTAACCGGTTTGATGTCCTGCTAGAAAATAACAAAACAATTTGTAATGCTACAGGGTCTGTTCAGTATTAGTGTGATGATAAAAATAAGAAAAACTAAAATATTTTGAGATTTATAAAATTAGACGCAATTACATTTTTATTGATTTTGTTTTGGGTGAATTCTAAATATATTAATTTGTAATGAATTTGTCTAATTTTATAGATTTTTTTTTATAACAAATGCACAAAATCACAGACATCATAAAAACATTTGTATACATTTGAAAATCACAATAAAATACTTAGACAAATATATATTTATGACAAATTAGAGAGTTATTGTATTTGTATTCATATGATGATGATTTTTAGCCGGACACTCTATCCGTAATTTCTTAGCTTGCCACAATGGCACAATTAAATAATGAAATTGATTAACAGTACTTATGCTGTTTACTAATACTGTAAATTTTAATACCGTAAATGATTAACGATACACTGTAAAAAGAATAACGAAACTACAGAAAGATAATAGTAAAATTTTACTATAAATAAATCTGTAATTTTATTTTACTATAAATATTCAGTATTTCTATCTCAAAATTCTATAATTTTTACATAATTTATAATAATCACATAAAGTAAGTGAAAATAACTTATTAAGTATATGTAAAATTGCTTATTTTCTGCACATTGCATCACATACTTAATGTAGAATTACATATTGTTGGTATAATTTCTTAAATTATGTAAATTTATAGCTTGCATATTAATATCTGGTAATAATTTATCAAAATATTGAGATTTAGTATATATTTTAGGTAATAATACTAATAAAATATTTTGAGTGTAATTCATTTATTTCAAAATACATCCTTTATAGGGAAATTTAGAAATGTATGTAATTATATCAAAAATAATATTACAAAATTAAACAAATTTTAGCTATTTATGGAAAATTCCTGACAGCAAATCTACTGAAGTTCTTACTAAAAAAAATTATAATATTATGCACTTATGTACTTTCCATTTCCTTGGTAATATTATATTACATACATACATACACAACCACGCCATGTACCCAAAAGGGTGTGACACAAACTCTTTTCATCATCCCGAAATCAGTCGGCTTCAAATATTTCTATCCAAACAAGCAACTTTTGCTTTATCCACATTTATAATTTCCCTCATACATGCTCTTTTATTTCTACTACTTGGAAACTTTCGCTCACGCAAAACACTCTCAATCATACCACTCCAACTACTCATCGGACGTCCACGCAAACGTATACCATCATAATGTCTTTTAATAGTTTTGATATTATGTATTTTTAAACAATTATGTTAAAATTACAGCAGTTGAGTAATTATAACGTAGAAATACTGGGTATCATAGTGTCTCATGATTTGTAGATAAAATTACATAATTTTTTTTAGAGTGTACACGATTACAATAACTCCCAATTGTCATTTTATCGAAGCTATCAAAAAAAAACTGATCTATTTGTAATGCATTCTACGTACCACTCGTATTGGGTCGTCGGTGTGTTTCGCTAGAAGTCTCTTGAATGCTAGCCGTATCATCGGAACTGGGTAGGGAGTGTGGAAATTCGGAGGCTCGTCGTTTTCCCGGCGCTGGTATGGCGGGCAGCGGAGCGCCCACGAAATCGGAAAATCTACGTAAGTTTGATGATGGTTGCGTGTAGCGTTGTGTGGACGATGTACCAGCGCCTGCACTGGCCTCGTCCAATGGCTGCACTTCGCATACCTAAAATCATCATTAGTTCCTATTATATGAGCTCTGTTTTAAAATTAAAATTATTTTTTCTCAAATATATATGTATATACCGTGTGTTGACTTGGACCGTCGTACATAGGGATTTAGCATGTAAAATGAGACATGTGCGATTTCCTGCTTCCCAAATTATTTTACAAAAAAAACCTTATGATAATTGTTTTAGGGCATACTTTTCTGCATGTAAATAAATTACTAAATTTTTTTACTTGGAACCTTCTTAACGTCAAGAATTAGGTCTAAAGTTGTTAAGAAATTGACTGGAAAATGGCAGTAGTCGTAAAATTGGAACGAAAAATTAAACAAATGCTAATGCACGGCCGACTAATGCCATTTTCAGTCAATGTCTTGACAACTTTAGGGCTAATTCCTGACTTTGGGATGCTTCCAAAAAAAAATGTTGTTGATTGATTTACATGTAAAAAAGAGTTTCCTAAAATATTTATCCCAAAGTTTTTTTTGTAAAATAATTTGGGAAGCAGAAAATCGCACATATCTGATTTTACATGCTAAATCCCTATGTACGACCGTCCAAGTCAACACACGCTATATAAAATAATAACAGAAACTGTCATTAAAATTTTTGATAATTGTTTCATTTATTTGTTATTAACAATTTTAGTAAGAGCATTACTGACGTCACAAGCCTATTGTGCGCAAGCGCAGAAGAGTTGGTGAGATATAATTTTGAAAACGTATGTCGTAGTAAATGTTGATTTTTGTTGATTCGGTTACGCCCAGCCAATAGCTTGTATCGGTAACCATGGCAATACATGTGCGTCTGATTCAGATGTCGACATAAGTTTTGCGATGACATTACTGACGTCATCACAACATGTTTTTGCATTTTTTAGGAAATCTGGACATCTTCGAGAAAAATGATAAATTAAACATCACTTTTTAAGCCAGGTCCAACCAAATAAAGAAATAACAAGATTAGAAGTATATGGGTAAACCCATATAAGTATAGACTACTTTGACATTTCTCGGAAAGTTGGCAACACTGTATTTTAATAATATTATAATTTATGTGGGCACTAGGAGATACTTTTCTGAAAATTAGATCAAAATCGAATAAATAATGTAGCCACAATGAATTTTTTTAAGAATTTTATGATTTTTTTCTCGATAAGTTGGCAACACTGTATTTTGTTAAAATTGCATAATTTATTTAGGCACTAGGAAAATCTTTTATGCAAATTTGATTAAAATCGGTTAAATAAAATGGTCAAAATAAATTTTTAAAAATTTTACTAATTTTTTTCTCGAAAAGTTGGCAACACTGTATTTTGTTAAAATTACATAAATTATATGAATATTAGGAAAATCTCTTGTGAAAATTTGAGTAAAATCGGTTGAATAACATGGCCATAATAAAATTTTTAAAACTTTAGTAATTTTTTTCTCGGAAAGTTGGCAATACTGAATATTAATAAAATTATGTAATTAATGGGAGCATTAGGGAAATCTTTTCTGAAAATTTGATCAAAATCGGATAAATAACGTAGCCAATATGAATTTTTAAAAACTTTAGTAACTTTTTTCTCGGAAGGTTGGCATCACTGGAAAAAAACAAAATCACATGACCATCTTGGGCACTAGACAAATTTATCCTGAAAATTTCATTAAAATCGGTTGAACCGTCTAGGAGGAGTTGCGATCACAAAATTTGGTCTGAGGATCGAGCGAGAGAGCGAGCTGACGACGCACATCCATACACCCACATAAACTAAGTTCAGATTCGTCATCTAGAGGCTATATGAAGGATTTCTATACAATTTTTTTTTTTTTTTGAAAATGTTACAGACACCGTACCAAACGCTATACTACTTTTCCTTGCAGTCAAAGTAGTAAAAAAATACGCTAAACTTTTCCATTGGTTTTCACTAATAGCGGTGCTAAGACAAAGCGACTGTCATAAGAGCCTGGACTAAACAAATGAACTGAAACACCCAAAAATTGACCTTGTAATATCAGCTATTATCATCATAATTGCACTAGCTATTAAAAGGTTCCGAGTTCGAAGCCCTGTCGGGTGATATGTAATTTTTCATTCAGTTGGTGTTGGACGTTTGCCGCGAAACAAACATATTTTCAAGTTAATTGACAGTTGCATTATTTATTTTCGCTTGAATTTAAATTGGATTATTGAAAATCTGTCAAGAAATACGGTCAAATGTATTTAAGTTGACATCTCTGATGGCTGTATTAAAAATTATTACGTCAAGTTAAATTAATTGACAATTGAATTGTTTAATTTCGCTTAAATTTGAATTTGATTATTGAAAATGTGTGAAGAAGTGCAAGAAATGCAATGTGTATATGTGTATATTCATGTAATTATGTAAAATTACAACTTGCATATTAATATCTGTAATAATTGTAAAATATATCCTTTATGTGAATTTTCAAATATTATTGCAGAACTAAACAAATTTTATCTATTTATGGAAAATTCATGACAGCAATTTTACTAAAGTTTTGTAAATTTACTAAAAGAGACTTTACTAAAAAACTGTATATTACATGCATATGTACTTTTCCTTCCCGTTGGTAATATTATATTACATAATGTTTGTAATAATTCTGATATTATATGTATTTTTAAACAATTATGAAGAATTATAGCAGTTGAGTAATTATATCATTGTTTCATGGTTTGTAAGTAAAATTAAATATTTTTTTTTAAAGTGTATATATACTAAAAGATTAGAAAATGATCTACTGTGGCGAAATTTAAATAAAATTAATATTATAAAAAATCCCAAAACCACATTTAAATTAAAATAAAGCTAAATACGTATTTCGGAAGCTAAGCTTCCATCTTCAGTAGCAAATAAAATCTACAAAAATCTTACCTGTGATCCAAAGTGTTTAAGTGTTTATGTACTTTGGATCACAGGTAAGATTTTTGTAGATTTTATTTGTTACTGAAAATGGAAGCTTAGTTTCCGAAATACGTATTTAGCTTTATTTTAATTTAAGTGTTGTTTTGGGATTTTTTATAATATTATTTTTATGTATATATACTATTCTACAACTGTTAATAATTAGTTAAGATTACTTGGCATGTATTTTTATTTATTGTTAGTTTAGTTTTGTATATGTCACTCGGAATAGAAAGCTCTTTTTGTGTTTCTAGGCTACTTTTCGCTACTTTATTAAATCTACACTCTAAAAAAGAATTTGTTGTAGTTACCAAAATTTAGTTACTGAAACAAACAAAAATTGTTTCGGTAATTAAATTTTGGTAACTATAGTCGCGACAAGATAAAAAGATATGTACGTTATAATCACGTGATAAAACTTAACAACATGAAACTCACTAATGAACAAAATTAATTTTATTCTATTCTACATATAATGAACTAAATCTTCTTGAAACTATTTACCTATGTTATTTTAATCAAATTAAAATGTAATATATACAAATATATCGTATATTATTCGATTTTTTTTATCGAAATCAACTAATTTATTTTTGCTATATTTGGTAGCATTGATTTTCAATGTCAAAAGTCACAGTACGTTTATATTAGTTCATTTGACGTTATATTTTGAATGTGTATTTTTGTAATTTATTGTGGCAAAAAGATGGTCCAGGCGATGTCTTCAGTTAGTTGGCAATTTAATTTTCAATTTTGAACAAGAAAAGGAAAATAATGGGCCATTAATGTTTCTGCTGTACGCGAGAAGCTTATATAATCATAGTAGTGAGTGACGTTATTTGCCTAGTGACAAAAATTGATGACGTCCCTATCTTTTTATCTTATCGCCACTATACAACACATTTCTTTTTCGAGTGTAGTGACCTTGAATTTCTTTTACTCACCTTTTCATTACTAGTATTCCACATTTTCATTCGCACCTTTCTCGCCGTGACAATATCATCCATTATATCCAGCTGAAGATTATGTATACTGCCGCGATGCTCTGTCGATGGTGGTCCAACTGCACCCGACACCGATTCTCTACGACTTCCTAGAATTCGGCCTGGTGCACCGCCGGTGGGAAAGGCAGCGATCGATTCGCGTCGATTGCGTCCGAATAGGGTCGAGGGCACTTTGGAGATGGTTACCACCGAGTGACGGCGACCGCCTGGACTTGGCGCTGGCGCCTGGGTGAGGGTCGCTAGGAAGGCGGCTTCACGGACTTCATGTGCTTCGCCGCCACGGTCGGAGAGACGGCGGACCTTTTTGGGTGCAAAACAAATTTAAGCAGTGGTTTTTTTTTCTGAGATTCTGACTCCAACTTTTAGTTTGATAATGATATTTTATTATAAAAAAAAAAAACTATAGAAAATACATGCACAAGTAGTAAAAAGTTGTTAAAGTTGCTTGTCTGGATAGGTATGTTTGAAGAAAGCTGATTTCAGGATAGTGCAACACTTTTTTGGGTATATGGCGTTATTATGTATGTATGTAAGTAGTGAAAATAAAAGAGCATGTATGAGATATATCATAAAAGTGCATAAAGCGAAGGGTTAATGCTTGGACAGAAATGTTTGGCGTAAACTAATTTCTCTTTATACATAACAAAAAAAATTTGTTTCACATTCTTATAGACACATGGTGTGAATTTATACGTATTTTTTATAGGTACTTGATTTATAGTGGTATTCACTATCGTTCTATAAGCTCTACAGTGGCTATATAATCTTTTGTTCTTTTTTAATATATGTTATTTTCTATTAAATAAGAAAAAGATAAATGATTGTATAATATTATAGAGTTTATAGAATGATACAGAATTTCAGCATTAACTGAAACCTAATAAAAATTTACGCATATTTTAATTTTAATGGCAAAATGATCAGTAATATGTATTGAATGACGGTATTTGTTAGATCCTAACAACTTTCCCAAAATCAATAGTGGTAATATTTTCGATAAAACCTTTGAACTAATGACAAATTTAATTAATAAAAAATTAAATATAAATATTAAAAAAAAATTAAAATTTGAGTTATTAGATTTTTTTAAGTAACATTCATTAACATCTTAAATGATAAAACTGAATATTTTATTTATAATGAATCGGATGACGTACAAACTGAAACCTTAGATGAAAATGTAATCAATGTAACAAACTGTAGTAATACTAGTAGAAATTGCATTGTCTGCTATTTTTCAGTTTTTCAGGATATTTTGGAAAAATTAGATAATAAAAATTATCATTAAAAAAATTTCCAAAAAAAATTATTTATCAAATCGTCTTTTAATGTAGATTTAAAATAAAGATCTTTATTTTTCTGTAATATTATTTCCATGTTGATTAGAATAAAAAAATATAGAAACTTTCCCCGGGTCAATTTTTTATTCAGTCCGACTCTGCCACGTAACAACCTAGTAATAAGCTTGTTTTATTAATTATTTTGGTACTGGTAAATGACAATTGCTCAATAATTTGCGACTAGTTATTATCGTGTTTAGTTCGTCGATAAATTTTACCAAATCGACGTTATGACCCGTGACTCACCTGACTAGCCGTGATTCCAGCACATTGTGGCGTGGGTAGGGAATGTTTTCGAACTTCGCGTGGGTCACGCCACGGCGACAACAGATACGGATTTAGTGCCGATGTAGGTGATTCCAAATCGACGCTCTGCTGCGGCGATAGGCCGCCGGGTTGCCGTTCCGTTTCCTCGACGATCGTACCGGTTGGTTCGTCCACGACGATTACCGGTTCCATTGAGCCTTGCGATAGTAGGGGTGTTAGCGAGCCACGACGCATTTTTACCCGATTTGGGGGACTGATATGGGTTGATCTGTGGAAAGATTAAAAAAACAAGATTAGAAGTATATGGGTAAACTCATATAGAGACTACTTTGACATTTCTCGGAAAGTTGGCAACACTGTATTTTAATAATATTATAATTTATGTGGGCACTAGGAGATACTTTTCTGAATATTTGATCAAAATCGAATAAATAATGTAGCCACAATGAATTTTGAAAAAATTTTGTGATTTTTTTCTCGATGAGTTGGCAACACTATATTTTGTTAAAATTGCATAATTTATTTAGGCACTAGGAAAAACTTTTATGAAAATTTGATTAAAATCGGTTAAATAAAAATGGTCAAAATAAATTTTTTAAAATTTCACTAATTTTTTTCTCGGAAAGTTGGCAACACTGTATTTTGTTAAAATTACATAAATTATATGAATACTAGGAGAATCTTTTATGAAAATTTGAGTAAAATCGGTTAAATAACATGGCCATAATAATTTTTTTAAAACTTTAGTAATTTTTTTCTCGAAAAGTTGGCAACACTGTATATTAATAAAATTATATAATTAATGGGAGCATTAGGGAAATCTTTTCTGAAAATTTGATCAAAATCGGATAAATATCGTAGCCAATATGAATTTTTAAAAACTTTAGTAATTTTTTTTTCGGAAAGTTGGCGTCACTGGAAAAAAATAAATCACATGACCATCTTGGGTACTAGACAAATTTATTCTGAAAATTTCATTAAAATCGGTTGAACCGTCTAGGAGGAGTTGCGGCCACAAAATTTTGACATACGACCGAGCGAGCTGACGACGCACATCCATACACCCACATCCCACATAAACTAAGTTCAGATTCGTCATCTACACGCTATATGAAGGATTTCTATACATTTTTTTTTATTTTTGAAAATGGTACAGACACCGTACCAAACGCTATACTACTATTTCCTTGCAGTCAAAGTAATAAAAAAACACATGGTATATGAAATTTGTTAGGCACATTGCATATGTAATTCTATAAACTCATTGGCTGGTAAGCCTCATACTAAATCGTTGTTTTTGTGTGTTTTAGTTAAAAATCATGACAACGATTTAATACAGCGCTTAAAACAGATCCTATTACAAGCCTTGTATTAAGGATATATTAGCTAATATCACGTACTAAAGAAAATACGTTTGGCAACGTTGCGAAACTAATGACGCTTGTATATTCAAAAGACATATTAAATTTTATTGAAAAAATATCTATATATTCATAATTTAATCGAAAAACAGAAATAATTAAAAAGATGAAGATTAAAAAGGAAAAACAACAATTAGATTTACTTAGAAAATAGAAATACAAAAAATGTAGAATATTTCATATTTGTATTGAAATAACTAATTGTGATATCAAAATTTAAATTAAACAACAATAACTTTGATTATAATAGTTTTTCTTTTATTTATTTTCTAAATAATATAATATGTAATAAATAATTGCAATTCCGGCGACATTATATTTGTTCATTCTTGTAATGGCACAAGCTGATTTTGATTCAGATTCAAAATAAATGTCACTGTTTCCTTATTGAAAACTATATCTTCGTTTAAATTACACTTTATTAAAAGTAACGAGTGGATTAATTCGCTTTTTTCTGCGATTATTTATTTGGCGAATCTCGCGAATTACACAATTTTTTTTATAAACGTTAACCATTTTGATAGCTAATACAGTGCTTAGTATAGCTTGTAGCTGTTTTAAATAATTGTTCTAAATAATTGAAGAACGACCCTTTAAAATATCCAAAAACAAAGCTTGTAATACGAATTTTTAGTATAAGCAAATACACCCAGAAACAACAATTCTTTAGACACATTTGTATATAGCTGGTTTCTAAGACAAAATGCATATTCATATACCGGGTGTATACTTGGTTTATGCAATATAGGAAAAACAATGTTATTTTTTTAACATCGTAATTCCTGCCTCCCCGTTAGTTTTAGAGAAAAATTATAAGAGACAAAAATTATTTAGAATTAAAAACTACATTATTTACGCTTGAAATAATTGTGATATTACGTCTCAGTAGTTAATTATTAATTAAATAAATATTAACAATTTTCGGCAATATCAGACAGCCATGGACAAAACGCGAATGTATTTTGTTCACAAATGTCAGTGTATTGTCATTTAAATGCAAAAAAATAACAAAATACATTCGCGTTTCGTCCATGGCTGTCTGATATTGCCGAAAACTGTTAATATTTATTTAATTAATAATTAATTACTGAGACGCAATATCACAATTATTTTAAGCGTAAATAATGTAGTTTTTAATTGTGAACAATTTTTGTTTCTTATATTTTTTCTCTATAACTAACGGGGAAGCAGGAATTGCGATGTTAAAAAAATAACATTGTTTTTCCTATATTGCATAAACCAAGTATACACCCGGTATAATAATTATGTAAATTAAAAAAAAATAATATACCACGTTTTTAACACAGACTAAAAAGTATAAAACAATTTCTCCTAGCCCTCCATACAGATTTATACAGAAAAACGTGGGACGCGACAGTTAATCCCTACACTCCTTATTATTATCTATTGCATGCGCCCTACGTTTTTCTCTATGAGGAAGAGGATATAAATGTATATGAGGTCTAGGAAAAATGTTTTATACTTTTTAGTCCGTGTTAAAACGTAGTATATTAATTTTTTCTTATTTAAATTATTATTTTCCGCTTTTTAGTCTTGTTTAACTTTAACTTAATTAATTAATATAATTATAATTATAATTATAATTAATCAATATACAGTAATATTTGTGCATTAATTGCTATTAATTTTATTACGAAGAAGAACTAATTAAACATTAGTTACAATTTAAATAAAGAAAAATGTATTGACTACATTTTTCTTTATTTAAATTGTAACTAATGTTTAATTAGTTCTTCTTCGTAATAAAATTAATGGCAATTAATGCACAAATATTACTGTATAAAAATTTCCTATCGTCGAACATTTAAAAACTTATTATAATTAATCAAGTTAATTAATTAACTTTAATTTCAAATATCTAATAAATATTATTATGTTTAAAGTTTCAAGTTTCTAGCTTATCGGAAAGTTAGATTAAAATCAATTGTAAAATTTGTACCGAACAGACAAATAAACAAGATTAGAAGTATATGGATAAACCCATATATAGACTACTTTGACATTTCTCGGAAAGTTGGCAACACTGTATTTTAATAATATTATAATTTATGTGGGCATTAGGAGATACTTTTCTGAAAATTTGATCAAAATCGAATAAATAATGTAGCCACAATGAATTTTTAAAAAATTTTGTGATTTTTTTCTCGATAAGTTGGCAACACTGTATTTTGTTAAAAATGCATAATTTATTTAGGCATTAAAAGAAACTTTTATGAAAATTTGATTAAAATCGGTTAAATAAAATGGTCATAAAATTTTTTTAAAAATTTTACCAATTTTTTTCTCGGAAAGTTGGCAACACTGTATTTTATTAAAATTACATAAATTATATGAATACTAGGAGAATCTTTTGTGAAAATTTGAGTAAAATCGGTTTAATAACATGGCCATAATAAAAATTTTAAAACTTTAGTAATTTTTTTCTCGGAAAGTTGGCAACACTGAATATTAGTAAAATTATGTAATTAATGGGAGCATTAGGGAAATCTTTTCTGAAAATTTGATCAAAATCGGATAAATAATGTAGCCACAATAAATTTTTAAAAACTTTAGTAATTTTTTTCTCGGAAAGTTGGCATCACTGAAAAAAACCAAAACCACATGACCATCTCGGGCACTAGGCAAATTTATCCTGAAAATTTCATTATAATCGGTTGAACCGTCTAGGAGGAGTTGCGATCACAAAATTTTGTCTGACGACCGAGCGAGCGAGCTGACGACGCACATCCATACACCTACATAAACTAAGTTCAGATTCGTCATCTAGAGGCTATATGAAGGATTTCTATACAATTTTTTTTTTTTTTTTGAAAATGTTACAGACACCGTACCAAACGCTATACTACTTTTTCCTTACAGTCAAAGTAGTAATAAACAAACAGACAGGAAAAAAAACGATTTAATTAAAATGTGTTAAAATACACATTGTACATAAAACACACATTATACATTGTTGAATGCATTTATTTCTAAGACATATTGTATATTTTTACGTGGGGTATGTGGTGTAACTAGAAGAGATCGGGTGCGAAATAGACTAGTGTATGATGAGTGTGAAATTGGAAAGAATGATTTCGTGTTGAACCTTAATTACATATCAGAAACAAATATATTATATATATATATTTCAAAGTGATGGGGACGTTTCAAAATATTTTAAATTTCTAATTTATATACAACGTAAGAAATATGACGTTTTAATTGTAGTTAATATTAATAAGTATTTTTTTAATTCATTGTTGTAGCTACAAAATAAAATAAATTTTTTAATGGATTTGTAAATTTTCTGGAACAAAAAATTAATGTGATTCATGTTGTTAAAACGATTGTCAATTATTTGACAGCAATATATTTTATTAAATTTTAATTTGAAAAATAATATTTATGTAAGAAACGTCCCCGCGAGATATTTAAAAAAAAATTCTAAATTGGAAAGCAATAACAAATTTTTAAGGCACGGCAGCAATTTCTTGCATCATAGATTTGAAAATAAAATAAATAAATAAATATATATATATATATATATATATATATATATATATATATAAAAATAAAAGTATTTTTTATTAGTAAATGAAATTTATTTTTTGCATTTATTATTCCAAGAAAAGAAAAATGAATAATGCACTTGTTGACGGCACTAATAAATTAAATATATTTGCAATTATTCAAAAATGATTATGAAATTATATTTTATTTAAAATAAAATTTTATATTACAAAACTTTTATAAATATTTGATGCATTTATATATATTTGTATTAAGAAAAAAAATTTCGTTTTTGTAAATAACATAGAAATGAAAAAGTTTATATTTGTTATTAAGACTTATTAAATTTTTATTATCAATATATGGATTTATATATATATATTTATATATATATATATATATATATATATATATATATATATATATATATTATTTGTTAGTGTAATATTCAAATTTGTGTTATTTTAGTATCGGTATAAAGTGTAATTTGTAATAATTTGGTTGCCATTTTTGTAAATATTTTATATATAAGTTTTTTAGTATTTGTACACGAGCATGAGTGTATTTTATCTTATTTTTTATTGTTAAATCTTGTAAATAAAGATATATATGAAAATAAATTTTGCGTTTTTTAAAATCAATTTTTATATTGTAAACAAAAATTTAAAATTTCCGCGCATGATAACCATTCTGTTTGTTCTATGCGCGTGCGCATAGCCAACACATGGCTTTTATATTTAACGTTTGTTTCAAATAGCGCGTATTTCAGCAGATAAATCCGTTACAAAAATTTTACACTTCTTCGAAATTAATCAGTGTGTTTGTTTGCAAAATATATCTCGATTAACTTTCATTAATACGTTGAACATCATGCCGCCAAAAAAGAAGCAAGAATCCTCTGCTAAAGTAAGTAATAAATAAAGTTAACCTATAAATTAAAAAATGTTGAGACAAATCTTTTCTTCATATATTTATTTCTAAAAAAGAATGTACATTTCGACCACTCTGTGGTCTTCTTCAGCTAAGACTGACGGTTTCGGGTTGATTTACAATGTGACATAAAATACTTTACAGATGTTATTCTAAGAATTATTTTAAGAAAGGTTCATTTATTACTAGACTCAGAGAAATTTCAACAATTGGTTTTCTAATGGTGAAAGATCTGTATTTAATAAATTTGTTTTATTTTTGTGCATTTGTATTGATTCTAATATATTTAATTTTCTCTTATTATTACAGGATGTTAGGCAATTCAAATTCTCTACTGAAAAGTTATGTCCTGTTTCATGTTTATGATTTGAAAATGTTTTTATTTTTTATGTGATATTGGTGTTCTTTGAATCTAGTAATAAATTTACGCTTTGTTTGGCCTACATACACTTTTGTACAATTAGAGCATTTTATACTATAAATACCTGATTTTTCAGAATTGTTAATCGGATCTAAGTTATTATTTAATAAATTACATAATTTAAATTTGTTTGTAAAAGCTATTTTTATGTTATGGTTTTTAAATATTTTTGTTATTTTATTACACATACGTTTATCATAAGTACTGGTGCCAAAATATATGTTATCTTTCGTAGTTGTATTTGTAAGTGTTGTGTTTGATTTGAGGTGTTGTTTATACATTTGTTTTTTATATATATTGTCTACAATATATTCTTCATATCCATTTATTGTTGCCAGTTTTTTAATGTATTTCATTTCTTTATTAAATCTGTCAGTTGTGAGGGGGGTGTTAATTAATCTATGTATAAAGTAGTAAAATGTTGATAACTTATATTTGTGGTGTGTGTATGATGTGTTGTGTATGTAGTTGTCGGTGTGTGTACTTTTTCTATAAATAAATCTAGTGCGACGTTTACTCAAGAAGAACTACAATTATTAAATAAAGGTTTAAAACACTGCATTCAACCTCAATCAACACCAACAGAAGACATCATAACCAACATCGAAGCCACTATCTCATCACAACCGGAATCAACAAAGCAAGTCATTAGAAAAGAAACAGAAAATTTACTTAACAGCACACAACCACATAAACACAACAATAAAGACTGGACACTAATCAAACAATTAAAACAGAAAGATTGTGTATTTCTAAAAGCAGATAAAGGTAACTCGGTAGTAATTTTAGATAAAATAGACTATATTAATAATATTGAAAAAATGTTAGATACAGGCCCATATAAAAAACTAAACAAAAACCCTTTGACATCTTACATCAACACATTTAACAAAACAAAACAAAAGAAATAATCACCAAATTAAAAGTTGACAATCCACATTTACCACATATGTATTGTCTACCGAAAATACATAAACCAGGTGATAAATTTCGTCCGATTGTAGACAACATAGGTTCGTCTACATATTTATTATCAAAATGGCTGGTGAACCAATTTAAACAGTTAAACTTTAATTTTGACACCACTATACAAAACTCTTCAGAATTAATTAATTTATTAAAAGATTACAATATTAATGAGGATGATAAACTCCTATCTTTTGATGTTGAATCTTTTTTTCCAAATATACCAGTAAATATTGCAATAGAAGTATTAGAGGAATACCTATCAAATAAAAATATACCAGAAAATTTAACAAAAGAATACGTAATTTTAACAGAACTATGCATGACACAAAACGCTTTCACTTTTAACGGACAAATATACCAACAAACATTTGGCACTAGTATGGGTAATCCCCTCTCCCCGTTTATAGCTAACCTCTTTTTACACAACTTGGAAACAAATATGAAAAATAAAACCAATCATTTTCCAAAGTTTTGGCGTAGATATGTCGATGATATTTTTGCAGTAGTAGATTCTGATTTTAACATTCCATCGTTTTTAGAGCTCATTAACTCACAATACCCGTCTATAAAACTTACTCATGAAATTGAACAAAATAATCAGTTACCCTTTTTAGACTTACTAATAATAAAAAATCAAAATAGATTAGAATTTGATATTTATAGAAAAAGTACACACACCGACAACTACATACACAACACATCATACACACACCACAAATATAAGTTATCACCATTTTACTACTTCATACATAGATTAATTAACACCCCCCTCACAACTGACAGATTTAATAAAGAAATGAAATACATTAAAAAACTGGCAACAATAAATGGATATGAAGAATATATTGTAGACAATATATATAAAAAACAAATGTATAAACAACACCTCAAATCAAACACAACACTTACAAATACAGCTACGAAAGATAACATATATTTTGGCACCAGTACTTATGATAAACGTATGTGTAATAAAATAACAAAAATATTTAAAAACCATAACATAAAAATAGCTTTTACAAACAAATTTAAATTATGTAATTTATTAAATAATAACTTAGATCCGATTAACAATTCTGAAAAATCAGGTATTTATAGTATAAAATGCTCTAATTGTACAAAAGTGTATGTAGGCCAAACAAAGCGTAAATTTATTACTAGATTCAAAGAACACCAATATCACATAAAAAATAAAAACATTTTCAAATCATAAACATGAAACAGGACATAACTTTTCAGTAGAGAATTTGAATTGCCTAACATCCTGTAATAATAAGAGAAAATTAAATATATTAGAATCAATACAAATGCACAAAAATAAAACAAATTTATTAAATACAGATCTTTCACCATTAGAAAACCAATTGTTGAAATTCCTCTGAGTCTAGTAATAAATGAACCTTTCTTAAAATAATTCTTAGAATAACATCTGTAAAGTATTTTATGTCACATTGTAAATCAACCCGAAACCGTCAGTCTTAGCTGAAGAAGACCACAGAGTGGTCGAAATGTACATTCTTTTTTAGAAATAAATATATGAAGAAAAGATTTGTCTCAACATAATTAAAACTTCATGTACTCAACAATAAACAATAATTTAACCTATAAAACTATTATTAATATACAATTTATTTAATAGGAATCAACGAAAGCAAGTACAAGAAAAACAGTTACAGATAAAACGGCTAAAAATGACGAAGAAATTGAGAAAACAACTAAATCAAAACGTAAAAGACCACAAAAGGAAGATCCAAGCAATTCACATGTTGAAGATGAAAAGCCGGTGCCGGTAAGGAAAAGTAAACGTACTGTAAAAGCTAAAGTATTTTTGGAAGAATCTGATTCGGAAGTTGAAGAGCCGGTGAAGAAAAATAAGCGCGCCATAAAACCGAAAAAGAAGGAGGAATCGAACCAGGCTGATTCTGAGGTAACAAATTCAAATAATAAAGATGCTGAAAAGCCCATGAAGAAAGGTAAGCGAGCTGTTAAACCTAAAAAGAAGGAAGAATCGGAACAATCTGACGATGAAGTGCCAGAATCACATAATAAAGAAAACGTTGAAGAGTCGGCGAATAAAAATAAACGCGCTGTAACATTAAAAAATAAGAAGATAGAATTGGAACAATCTGACGATGAAGTACCAGAAGTTGAAGTACCGGCATATAAAAATAAACGCGCTGCAAGATTAATACCTGTAATTAAGAAGATAGAATGGGAACAATCTGATTCCGAACCTGAGGAACCAGTTAAGAAACCAACAAAAAGGGGCAACAAAAATGAAGATGATGGAGAAAAACCAGCAAAAATCAAGAAACAAGCAGCTAAAACCAAAAATAAAACATCGACATTATACGATGAAATCAATTTCAATGATTGCTCCAAACAAAATTGCGATGGAAACGATTGGAACTTGAAAATCTCAAACTGGAATGTTGACGGCATAAAGGCTTGGTTGAAAAAAGGCGGTCTCGATTACGTACAATACGAGGCACCCGATATTTTCTGTCTGCAAGAAACAAAATGTGCAATGGATCAACTTCCCGAGGAAGTACAGAATGTGGACGGTTATAAAGCGTATTGGCATTTAAGTAAGAAAGATGGTTACGGCGGCGTGGCTTTGTTTACAAAACTCGAACCAATTTCCGTAAAATATGGATTGGATCATGATGAACACGACAACGATGGACGAATGATTACTGCTGAATATGAGAAATTCTTTCTGATCAGCGTTTATGTACCGAAAGCCGGTCGTGGCTTGGTTACGTTACCGAAACGATTGGAATGGAATGATGTTTTTCGTAATTATGTTAACAACTTGAATAAGACGAAACCGGTTATTATTTGTGGCGATATGAATGTTGCCCATTCAGAAATTGGTAATTTTTCATCTATTTTTTTTCTTAAGATATGTCTAATTTATTTAAAAAAATAATTTAAAGAAAAAGTATTTAAAGTACAAATATTACTGTGAATATATTTTTTTTTTCATTCAAATTTACTTACTTAAATACGATCATGTATTATTGTTATTTTTATTACAATTGCAGTAAAAAAAAAAATATAAACATTTATATTGTAAATAATAGATTCAATAATTTTATTTATCATTTCGATAATTTACTTATAATTTTTATTTTTAATTATAAATTAAAAAAAAAATGTAATAAAACAAATTTCTCAATTTTATCGTATATTTGTAATTTTCATTAATAATTTCAGTCTTCGAAAATGAGAAATCAAACAAATATTTATACTATGAAATATTTTAAATATTTTTTAATATTTAATACTTTAAATTATTTTTAAGTAAAATTATAAACACTCTATACTTAAGTATTAAATACTTATGGAAATAGTACTTTGTAGCCCAAGCTACGAAAATGGTATATTTCATGCCGAAAGAAAAAATATTTATTCGAGGCCTTTAGGCCGAGGTTAAATATTTCTTGAGGCATGAAATATCATTTTCGTAGCGCGTGTTACACAATGTTTTTTATCCTACATTAAAATAAAAAGCATATTTTAAACTATAAATTAACCTAGAAATTTCAAATGTAAATATGTACGTTTGACAGATAAAACAATATGGCTACCGCTGTGCTGAACTTGGCCAAGTCACATAGCTCAATTATGATTTGTATTTACAATAATAAATATAAAATTAATAATAATAACAATAATAAAAAATATATTTTCATTGTTATATACAATTTCAAGTATGTGTAAATGGTTTAACATAAATGTATGATCACAGTGCCATCTATTGATGAATGTCATGCATTTTTTTCGCTCCTAGCCGTGAAAAGTACTGTTTTCGCTCCTCAAAAGTGCCACGAAAATTTCATTTTCGAACAATGTAGGATAAAAAAGTATTTAAAATATTGAAGTATTTTAAATAATACTAAAATAATTTTATTGTAAATACTTTTCAACTCTGTTTCGCATATATTTCATTTTAATAATATCTTATGTATATTTAATGAGAAAAATTACTAATCGATTATTGGTTATACTTTATTGAAATATTTGGAATGTTTGGCGTCGCCTTCTTCAGAAAATAATTGAATATAAATTAACACAATTGTAAAAATTACGTTTTCAAATTTGTTTCAGTTGCAACAAAAAATAATTTTGTCATTAAAAAGTTAGAAAAATGTATTGACAGCGATAATAATTATGCTAGTAGAATTTAAAATCGATTCTACTTTTTTTTTGAATTTTCAATTCAAGTTAATTTTAGTTGTGTTTATTATGAAATGAGCCGTAATTCTTATCACTAAATAAATGATTATTCTTTATTGGTTGATTTTAGATTTGACAAATCCGAAACAAAACATTAAAAACGCCGGATTTACTAAAGAAGAAAGAGATGGAATGACTGATTTTCTCGGAGATGGCTACGTGGATACTTTTAGAAAACTGTATCCTGATAAAACTCAAGCGTACACTTTTTGGTCCTATAGGTCCAATGCTAGATCTAAAAATATTGGCTGGTACTTGTTAATTAATTAATTTATTTATTTATTTGAATTTCTCGATATTTTGAACATTTTTAATAATTATTATTTCATTTTTTTAGGCGACTGGATTACTTCATAGTTTCGGAGAGATTAATGAACTCTATTTGCGATAATATTATTAGAAGCGAAGTCTTCGGAAGTGACCATTGTCCAATTGTATTGTTTTTACACGTTTAAATAAAACCAGTATTATTATTTTTCATGCTGTAATTTGCATATTTTGTACCATTTTCTAGTTTATAGTTTTGTATTAGAATTGTTCGAATCTCATTTTTGTTATTTTCAAATAAATACTTAATTAAAGAGTTAAATTGAATTTTTGTCGTTTTTATTAAAATACAACTTTTTCTAAACTTTAAAATCAAATATCTTTAAAACAAAGCATTAACATATTTTGAAGTAAAAACTGTTACTTTTATTAAAATAAAGCTGTCTTCATCAGGAAGACGGACGTTGAGTTCGTCGAAACGTCGATTATAATATATTAATACAGAACTTTAACTTAAATCAGTAATATATTGATTTTTTACTTTGTTACTTTTATCTTTATTTAAGGTTTATATTATCCTTGTTATGAAACGCGTTGGATATTTAATAATCGTTACAGAATAATGAATGTTGGCTCAATATTTTGGGGTAAATAATTGTAGCGTTAGAAGTGACTGCTGAAAATATGACTAAACGAATAAAAATTGTGCTAATTCTGCTAGCCTTAGGAGGGGAGCATTGCTCCCCTACCCTTGGTTGCTCCACTGTTGTGCCTTAAATATGTTTTTAAACGTTAAGTGTGGAAAATTATCGTTCATTTACAGCAGTTGTAACTGGTAATGTTACTAAAATTTGTAGTAGCATATTTACTATTGGAAAGACATTTTTTGGAGCTCTTTCAAGACCAGAAATATATTGCCAAAACAGCTTCATTTCTCCAATGCCTTATTCAACACTGCATTTAACAAAATTTATAGATAGTACGCAGAAAATATCACCAGTTACAAATACTTGTGAGATGTGTTTATGCTAGAATATTGTACATATGAATAGAACACATATTAAAAGAAGAAGTTGGGTTATGTTACAAATTTTGTAAGATAAACAAACTTCTTCTTTTAATCTGTGTTCTCTATTCATGTGTACAAATATGAAACAGTATTACAATCTTTAATGGTGATTTCGGTTTACTGATTTGGTGATTTGGAGAAACTGCATGTAGTTTAATTTTATATATCAACGTAGTTTAATTATATTGCTCATTTTGGTTTTTGGTCGTTTAGATCATTGGGGGGGGGGGAGTATAACCCCCGTAACTTCACCCCCCTAAGTACGCCACAGCTTTAGATGTTTGTATATAATTTTTTTAGACACATTGTATATATAATTTTGAGATACATTGCATATATAAGCACATAAATTGAAAATCGAACTATATATATAGCTGAGTACTCTTATTTATAAGACACATTGTGTATTCATATATTAAAAAAAAACACATTATATATATATTCATTAGGAAAAAAGATAGATATGACATTTATAGTAAATAAACAAAATATGGAAACATGTTACTAGGTAACAAAATAAGTAACTAAATAATAGAATTTATAAATTTGTGTTTAAAGATAAACAAATTTTATTTAAATCAGTGCTTTTTCATACTGATTGATGTTATCTCGCTCGCTCTCTCGCTCGCTCTCTCGCTCGCTCACTCGCTCGCTCGGTCGTAAGTCAAAATTTTGTGGCCGCAACTCCTCCTAGACGGTTCAACCGATTTTAATGAAATTTTCAGGATAAATTTGTCTGGTGCTCAAGATGGTCATGTGGTTTTGTTTTTATCCAGTGATGCCAACTTTCCAAGAAAAAAATTACTAAAGTTTTTAAAAATTCATATTGGCTACGTTATTCATCCGATTTTGATCAAATTTTTAGAAAAGATTTCTCTAATGCTCCCATTAATTACATAATTTTATTAATATTCAGTGTTGCCAACTTTCCGAGAAAAAAATTACTAAAGTTTTTAAAATTTTATTATGGCCACGTTATTCAACTGATTTTACTCAAATTTTCACAAAAGATTCTCCTAGTATTTATATAATTTATGTAATTTTAATAAAATACAGTGTTGCCAACTTTCCGAGAAAAAAATTAGTAAAATTTTTAAAAATTTATTATGACCATTTTATTTAACCGATTTTAATCAAATTTTCATAAAAGTTTTTCCTAGTGCCTAAATAAATTATGCAATTTTAACAAAATACAGTGTTGCCAACTTATTGAGAAAAAAATCACAAAATTTTTTAAAAATTTATTGTGGCTACATTATTTATTCGATTTTAATCAAATTTTCAGAAAAGTATCTCCTAGTGCCCACATAAATTATAATATTATTAAAATACAGTGTTACCAACTTTTCGAGAAATGTCAAAGTAGTCTATATATGGGTTTACCCATATACTTCCAATCTTGTTATTTCTAATAACTTGTTTTCATGTTCTGTTTATTTACTCTAAATATCATTTTTATCGTTTTTCCTGATAAATACGCACGTTCAGTTTGTCTAAACTTTGATTTATTAATAAATTATTACATAATTAGAACCTAAAGCCGTTTTATTCTAATATAATGAGTTCTAAAAGATTTTTTTACTATGTTAAAACGCCTCTTCGGCGACGAAATTCTGGAAATAATACATTGTTATAAATAAACATGTTAAAAGAAAACGTCAAGATTGTGTGATTTAGTTTTTTTAAAGAGATGTAGAGACATCAAAATCATATCTAAGTTTATGCAAATAAACTTTAAACGTACATTGAGTTCATCGAAACGTCGTTTATTAATAAAACTAGAACCTAAAGCTATTTTATATAATATAATAAGTTCTGAAAGATTTTTTCTGATTGGTTTAAATCGACTCAGCTTAAAAATTTTGAATGTAGTTCGGATATGTTTCAGGGGTTTTTATTCGTTTAGAAGTACAATATTAATCGAAATTGATTTTAAGCATATATTTTCGAGGCAATTATAAAATAAATATATTATTATACACGTTTAGCCAAAGACAAGGCTAAGGTTACCGTTTGATGTGACCCTATAACATTTCGAACTTGACCCTAACACCCCCCCCCCTTCCCCCTTCCAACTAATAAATAACAAAATATGTCGAGTTCAAACACAATTAATAATAAACGAACAATTAGAATTGAGAATTATTTATAATAAATGCTTTCATAGATTGTCAACCCAGACAAGGTTAATTTATGTTAAGTGTTCTGCTTATATTCTACATTATTTGTTTTTATTGATATTTTTGTATGAAATTTGTTAAATATAAATTAGTATTGGTATCAACGCGATCAGCCGAGCGTGTTTAAGTGTTCAGGTACTACCGAATATAATACTGTAAACTACACTGTAAAAAAAATATAGCGAAATTACAGAAATATACTAGTAAAATTTTACTATAAAAATCTTTAATTTTGTTTTGCTATAAATATTCTATATTTCTACTTCAAAATTCTGTAGTTTTTACATAATTCATAATAATCACATAAAGTAAGCGAAAAATTACTTCATAAGTATATAAATTTGCTGAAAAGAGTTTGTGCCACACCCTTTTGGGTTTGGGATTGTGTATGTGTGTATGTATTAAATTATGTAAAACTATAGCTTGCATAGTAATATCTGTAATAATTTATCAAAATAATGATACTTAGTACATATTTTGTGTAATAATACTAATAAAATATTTTAAGTAATATATAAGTATAAAATACGTATACTTTATGTAAATTTAGAAATGTTAAGTATTTATACCAACAATAGAACTAAATAAATTTTACCAATTTATGGAAAATTTACGACAGCAAATTTACTGTAGTTCTGTAAATTTACTAAAAGACACTTTACTAAAAAAAAACTGTATTACCTACATATGTACTTTTCTATTCCGTTGGTAATATATCATATTACATATAATCAGTGGCGTAGCTAGAAACTTGTCAAGGGGGGGGGGGGGTTAATAATATTAATCAATAAAGATAATCTTGTCAAA
Source organism: Clivina fossor (assembly GCA_963966155.1). NCBI lineage: Eukaryota > Metazoa > Arthropoda > Insecta > Coleoptera > Carabidae > Clivina > Clivina fossor. The sequence goes on along the minus strand of OZ014564.1, from coordinate 12,067,933 downwards.
ATCAGACATAATCTTGTGAAAAACAGACATAATCTTATGAAAAACAGACATAATCTTGTGAAAAACTTCATAATCTTGTAAAAACCAGTCATAACCTTGTAAAAAACAGTCATAACCTTGTGAAAAACACACATAATCTTGTAAAAAACAGACATAATCTTGTGAAAAACTTCATAATCTTGTAAAAAACAGTCATAACCTTGTGAAAAACAGACATAATCTTGTGAAAAACAGTCATAACCTTGTAAAAAACAGTCATAACCTTGTGAAAAACATACATAATCTTGTGAAAAACAGACATAATCTTGTTCGAAACTTCATAATCTTGTAAAAAACAGTCATAACCTTGTGAAAAACAGACATAATCTTCAACCCCCCCTAACACCCCCCTGGCTACGCCACTGCATATAATGTTTGTAATAATTCTGATATTTGTGTATTTTAAACAATTCATATAGTGTCTCATGTTTTGTAGGTAAAATTATATATATTTTTTTAGAGTGTGTAATTTAGATTTAAGTTGAAGTTGAAGTTTAAGTTGACCTTCATGAATCCGGCATAATTTAAATAATGATACTAACTTTTTCACTGGTAAACAACATTTGACAATTATCTAGCAAAATAAAATAAAACAAGCTAGCAAACTCTACGGATTGATAGAAGTATTTTCTTTAGCCGTTTGAATGTCTCTTCAGGATTTTTTAGACATTTCGATTCGAAAAGCTTTCAAGCTCTATTAAGTTCTTTTTCTTCTGTTTCCCTTCCCTGACAACCCCCCCCCCCCCCCCACCCTCCAATGAAACAGGCGTAAGCTTGTGTTCTACGTTTGTTACGTATTTTGTTAGTGAAACGCAACTAACTGGACAACTTTAGAAATTTAATAGACGTCAAAAGGTTTGGGTTGGCCACAGACCCATCACTGGCGTGCCATGACTTTTGCTGATGGGGGCAGCGGTTTATGTTTCACATATAAATGTAACGGCCCTTAGTTCCAAAATGGATGAAACTTTACCAAAAAATTCGAAAAAATATAAAAAATATGGGAAAAATAGTAAACCTAAACCTAACCTAACCTAACCGCCACTTGTCAATATTTCTCATATTTTTTGGCAAAGTTTTATTTATTTTGGCCAGATTCACCAAAGTGCTTTTATTTTTCACTTTAAAATAAATTTTTATTTTTACCTCTTATCAAATATGAGTAGTTTTTTTTTATTTTTTATATATTTTTTTATGTCTGATATTGTGAAATTTAAATAAACTAATCAAAATTATTTAATAAGTACCTAATTTTAAGTGAATGTCAAAAGTAATTTTGACAAAAATTATTTTTAAAAGTAGGGTGAGAATACGGGTCAATTCAATGTCACTTACAAAAAATATATTTTTTTTATTACATATTGTTAAAATATATCAAATTTCGTTAAGTTAGTTATTTATGGGGCAAGTGTGTAATGATGACACGATTATATATATATATATATATATATATATATATATATATATATATATATATTATATTATATTTTGACCATAAGCACAACTCGACCCTTCCCAAACCGCTGTACGCATCTTACACTCGACCTAACTAGCTTTACCACCTAGGTTTGACCCGACGCATATTTGTACGCAAGTGACACTAAATAATGTTTGTACGCACGTTTGTGGCACGTACGCAAGTGACATTATTTCGTTTCTGGTACCCAAAATGCAAATTTTATTTTAATCAGTGATTGATTTTCCAGTTAATATACTGATTGGTCTCGCAATTATTGCATTTCAAATTTTACTTTATGAAGATATTCTGAGCCATGTTGAGCAATATCAGATTTTTACAAAGTTTAAACTATGAAAAAACTCAACTAAACGAATAAATCTAAATATCGAATAACCGAATTTAACAAATAAGGCGAACTATAGTTCTCTGGCACTCTAAAATATAGAAAAGACATTTTAAGTACATAAAATGTAGACAACTTTTAATAATAATAATATTAAAAAAATCACAATAAATGATTATACATTATAAATTGTTAATGAAATATATTATCTAGGTGTGATTATTGACAATAAATTAAAATTTGAAATTTATGTTCAATATATTGCTAAAAAATTTATTATTTATCAAGAATTGATTCACAGTTATCAGTCTGAAATACACTTGCGATATATAACACTATCATTTTACCACATTTTATTTAATGTTCTACAATTTTTTTTTGCGTAAAAATAAAGAAATTGATAAACTTCAAAATCGTGCTATGACAGTAATTTTGAAGTGTGATAGACTGACAAGCATAAACTATATGTTAGAGATATTGAAATGGTTAAATATTAAAAAAAAATTCAACTAAAATGTATTCGTGTTTATTCACAAAATGTTAACAAACATATTTAGCAATCAATATAAAATACTTGTACGAGACACACAAATTATTGTACTCGTCAAGCTCAGGAATTATATCTTTCGAAAACTAATAAGGCTTCGATAAGACAGACTATATTTGTTAGGTGTTTTAAATATGTATAATAATTTATCAGCAGATATAAAAAAATGCCTGATTTATTGATATCTTTCAAATGAAAGTTGAAAGAAATCTTACAAATTTATTTTATTGTATATTTTTTTTTGTATTTATCAATAATAATTTGTATTAATTTTGTAATACCATTAGTATATGCTAAATAAACTTATTATTATTATTTGGGGCATTACCGAAAATTTTAATAACTTGATCAAAATTCTAACTTACGGTAGACTCTTGATTATCCCGGGTTGTTTGTAATAATATGAAATTTATCTAACTAATAAATAACATCGAACAAAATTGTTCATGAATGTCATTTGGTGAAATTAATATAATAATATTTTAAAGTTGAGACATTTTCTCAAAATTTCACAAGTTACTCAGTCATTGAATCGGCTGTTAAGCTATGCATCAATGACTGGCCAGATTAACCATAGACACGTGTTTCGGTCTTTAGGACCTCGTTAGTATGGTGCTTTGATCAGTTTCTGAAAGGCAACTGATACCGATGTTAATTCTGGCTGGCTATTTAAACCAAGTAATACCATTGAATAACTAATAAGATTATATATTCAATGGTAATACCAAGCAAGTTTAAATATCCAACCAGAATTAACATCGGTATCAGTTGCCTTTCAGCAACTGATCAAAGCACCATACTGACGAGGTCCTAAAGACCGAAACACGTGTCTATGGTTAATCTGGCCAGTCATTGATGCATAGCTTAACAGCCGATTCAATGACTAAGTAACTTGTGAAAGAAAATGTCTCAACTTTAGAATATTATTTATCTAACTACTTAATATTAATAATAAATTAAAATATTATCTTACTATGGCAAAAAGTTAATGAAATAATTTCTTTTAAATCGCAAACAATAATATTTAGAAAAAGCTACATACTTATTTCGAAAACTAAGCTTTCATTCTCAGCAAAAGATGAAGCTAAAGTTCTAGTAATACCATAATTAGCATATACTAATTAAATAAACTAATTATTATTATATATATATATATATATATATATATATATATATACTGTATCCATATAGAATGTACGCCACTGAGGCAGTCCCAGTATATTTGCCATTAGCAATATATAGCTTTATTGAACGATGAAAAGAGCAACAGCGCGACTATTACCGTTACCGTTACCGTTATACCCGATTGGTTTCAATACCGGTTCGGTTCGGAATATCGGTTCGATAAATTTGGGCAAATATTAAAAGGTCTTTTTGATATGTACAAGGTTTCGACGTAATGGTTTTTCAATTATATGGATATATAGAACATTAAACAGAAAGTATATCTCTGGGAAATGATTTTTTTTTTACTAAGCTACTACGACAAATTGTTATTGAAGTGTTGCTACTCACTGTCAATATTTGAAAATATTAATAATAATAATATTTTAATATTCTAAAGTTGAGACATTTTCGCAAAATTTCACAAGTTACTCAGTCATTGAATCGGCTGTTGAGCTATGCATCAATATATATTAATTTCACCAAGTGACATTCATGAACAATTTTGTTCGATGTTATTTATTAATAATATTTCATTTATTCTATTGACTAACAATAAGATATATAGATATAGGGACGAGACGAGTTGGGTGCCATATTTTCAGGTAGTTTTCGGAGGGTCTAAGTTGGGTGCCGTGATGGGTCCAGTTGGGTGCCGTGCCTTACAGGTTGTTTTCTTATATACCGTTGTGTAAGGGTTGGGGGAGTAAGATTGACCAGTACAAAAATAAATTAATTTGCAACTTCTAACATTAGTTTAGCCGTTCATCCGCCACTGTTAGCTTATGCCCGTGTCCCACTGTAAAAATTTTTATAAAAACTTTTTATAAAAATTTTTATAAAAACGGTATGACGTCACCCACCATAAAAACTGAAAAGTGAGGTTGATGTTGTGAGATTGGTGTTTATAAGGTTGGTGCTTAAAACTTGAAAAACTTTTGAAAAAGTGTGCTATTTTATTATTTTTTATCATGGAAAGTTTAAATACAAACCAGCATTTACTAGTGAGTGCGATTATCATAGGTTTAATTGGATATGTTTTGGTTAGAAGTTTCGCGCGGCAATTCAAATCCCTAGAAGTTTGACTGCCGTGCAACATCCAATCAAATGCTTATTTTCGTCAAAATTATAGAAACTGTTCTAACATCCAATCAAATGCTTATTTTCGTCAAAATTATAGAAACGGTTCTATCTCAGAAGTTTTTATAAAAACATTTTACGTGACGTCATTAAAATAGAGACACCATAAAAATATTTTACGGTGACGTTATTTTTATAAAACTACGCGCTGTCACACTGTAAAAATTCTTTTTATAAAAATTTTTATAAAATTTTTATAAAAATTTTTACAGTGGGACACGGGTTTTAGGGTATTTTAGGTTATAGATTTTAAGAAAATTTGCGTGAAAAGATTCGCAAGCGGTTGTGGTACGTGATACTATTTAAATAAAATTTGGTTTCCTTTAATTAAAAATTTATAAATTTTATGATCTAGTTACTTGTATTTTGTTAATTAGTAACTTGTTTCTATGTTCTGTTTATTTATTATAAATATCGTTTGTATCTATTTTCCTGATGAAGACGAACGTTGAATGTGTTGAGTATGTCGATTATTAATAAATATTAATACAGAACTAGAATCTAAAGAAATTTACAACCTAATATTATTAGTTCTGAAAGATTTTTTTACTATTTTTTACGAAAGTGGCTATTTATACATACGGTATGTATACGCAATTGGCTATTTATACATACAGTATTTTTACACAATTGGCTATTTAGGGTAGGTTAGGTTAGTAGGTTGGTTTAGGTTTTTTTTTTAGTATGAATAAATAGCCAATTGCGTATACATACCGTATGTATAAATAGCCTCATCCATTTTTTACAGTGTTGAAACCTAACCTAACCTAAAACCGTTTTATTGTAATATAATAAGATCTAAAAGATATTTGACGATTTTTGACTATGTTGAAAAATATGTAAAGTAATTAAAAAATAAAGTTAATTGTACATTTAAAAATTGTGATAAAAACACACATTGTGTAGTAATTCAAATACACTTTAAAATAGTAATTTGTAAAAATAAAAGTTGAAAACCTAACCTAATCTAACCTAAAACCGTTTTATTTTAATATAATGAGATCTAGAAGATTTTTTACAGAGTTGAAAAATATGTTAAACAATTAAAAAAAGTAAATAAAATAAAATAAATTGTACATTTACAAATTGTGATAAAAACCAGCATTGTGCGATAACTCAAATACACTTTGAAATGGTAATTTGTAAAAATAAAAGTTGGGATTTTTTTTTCTTGCTCGTACCAGTGGCGTAGCCAGGGGGGTGTTAGGGGGGGTTGAAACCCCCCCCCCCCGCCAAGAACAAGGTTATGTCTATTTTTTACAAGATTATGTCTGTTTTTCACAAGGTTAGGTCTGTTTTTTTACAAGATTATGAAGTTTTTCACAAGATTATGTCTGTTTTTCACAAGATTATGTATGTTTTTCACAAGATTATGTCTGTTTTTCACAAGATTATGTATGTTTTTCACAAGATTATGTCTGTTTTTTTACAAGGTTATGTCTGTTTTTTACAAGATTATGTCTGTTTTTCACAAGGTTATAATTTTTTTCACAAGGTTATGACTGTTTTTTACAAGATTATAAAGTTTTTCACAAGATTATGTTTGTTTTTCACAAGATTATGTCTGTTTTTCACAAGATTATGATTGTTTTCTTACAAGGTTATGCCTGTTTTTTACAAGGTTATGTCTGTTTTTCACAAGATTATGTCTGTTTTTTTTACAAGATTATGTCTGTTTTTCAATGATTATGTCTGTTTTTGACAAGATTATGTCTGTTTTTCACAAAATTATGTCTGTTTTTCAGAAGATTATGTCTGTTTTTCACAAGATTATGTATGTTTTTCCCAAGATTATGTATGTTTTTGACAAGATTATCTTTATTGATTAATATTATTAACCCCCCCCCCCCCCCCCTTGACAATTTTCTAGCTACGCCAGTGGCTCGTACAATAAGAAAAGGACCCAAAAAGAGAAAGAGAGCCAATAAGGGAAAATACAATTTTAATTTTGTGTAATGAAGCATAATTTGGCAAGGCATTCAATGTTTAATGCTGTCATTCAGCCGGATCGTAATGCTAAATAGCCAATTTCAAAACTCGAATCTCTTTTGTTCACAACGGCACAAACTTCTACTACGAAACTTCACTTCACTCTTCACTTCACTTTGTGTGCTTCACTTCCAATTCTTCCAACTCGAATAATATTTGTTTAGCCCCAAAACCGAACCCCTAACCGATATATAAGGTTCTAAAGTATATTGTAAAATCATAATAGCTACCCAATATTTTACAATTTGATATTTTATATAGTTAAATATTATCAAATATTCAAAGCGCGTTTTGCAAGAAATTTATAAAATATGAAAATTTAAAGAAAACAGTTGTACTTAAGGCTGGAAACCAGTATTTTTAACATACATACATACATACACAAAAGGGTGTGGCACAAACTCTTTTCATCATTCCAAAATCAGTCGCCTCCAAACATATTCCTATCCAAACAAGTAACTTTTACTTCATCCACATTCATAATTCCTCTCATTCATGCTTTTTTATTCCTACTACTTGGAAACTTTCGCTCACGCAAGCCACTCTCTCAATCATACCACTCCAACTACTCATCGGACTTTTACGCAAACATATACCATCAAAATCATTCAAATAAATTTTTTTAACCAAACGTTCATTAGATATTCGCTCAACATGTCCAAACCATCTTAACTGACTAACACCAACTTTTGCTACATCATTTTAACGCCGGTTTAACAATTAGTTAATCGTTATTTTAGTGAATATTTAAAATAAAACGGCTTTAGGTTTAAGTGCTGTATTAATAATTGACACACTCAACGTACTCAACGTACGTCATCATCAGGAAAAATGATACAAATAACATTTACAGTAAATAAACAGTACATAGAAACAAGTTACTAGGTACTAACTAAATACAAATAACTAAACCATAAAATTTATAAATTTTTAATTAATGAAAGCCAAATTTTATTTGAATCAGTGTGACAGCTAATAACTTGTTTCTATGTTTTGTTATTTACTGTAAATGTCATTTGTATCATTTTTCCCAATATACGATTATAAATAAATATTATTACAGAACCTAAAGCCGTTTTATTTTGATATAATTATTTTGATATAACTTATTTCTATGTTTTGTTTATTTATTGTAATGTTATTAGTGTTGAAGATGTACGTTCAGTACGTGGAGTACGTCGATTGTTAATAATTTATACTGAACTTAACTTAAAGAAGTTTTTTTTTTATTATTGTAACGTGACTTTGAATTCGTGTCGGGGCAGTCCGAACAGTATTGGAAATGTATTAAAATAAACACCACCATATTTGCGATTGCAATTTTTGACTAGCATTTATTTACAACAATACTTAAACACTAAATAACAATAACTGTACAACAACAATGGTTAGCCGAGCGAAGCTAAATAAACAATTACACTATTTACATTACTTATAATTAATCTTACACCTATCGGACTGACATTAACACAACTTATGAACTAACACCATATTCACTTATACTCGCACACATTTATATCTACATATTTATATCACTATTTATATCACACTATTATTTATTTTAACGAGCCATCACCGTTCGGCCCAACGGGACCGACTACACGATCTTACTAGATCGACGATTTCATGATGACTGCCCTGGCGTGTGTTTTGAAGAGCCTATATACCCTGCAACCAAACCTACGCGAATGCTCTGGTCTTTTCTAGAAGCCTAACCAGAACTTTCCACACATACATACACACAGCTCACACCGACATTACGTCATCGCATAAACACGATCTCATAGCGTGCCTCACTGCACGTATACACACACACACACATGTGCACTCACACACACATGCAAGCATAATCTTCTGGAAATCTCAGTTTTGTTACACTGCCTCCTTCTTAAGACTGTTCCGTCCCGGAACACGCTTGCTCCACCATAGGAGGATATTTTGGGTGTCCGCGAAAGTCTTCGCATGCTGGTTCTCCTGCAGCACTATCTTCAGGACCAGCCACCAGTCCAGCGGCTTCTCTGGCTTCCACCGTTGCGGTCGGACCTCAACTCGCCAATTCCGACATGCCCCAGCATGTACTTGACGTTCTCCAGTTGACCAATCCGATCCACAACCTTGCCTCGGACTATCAGTACCATGATGCCGTCCTTTATCGAGAGTGATACTCCCTGGCCTTTCCGTTACGAATAATTACTGACTGAAGAATTTTCCTGAGCAGATCTACACCCGGCATGCGCCCAGCATACCCTCAACCTGCTCCACTTCAGTCCTCTCAGCCCGTAACCTGCCTCGGACCCCTCCGCATCATGACACAATCCTTTCTCGAGAATCCGTCCTGAATACTCCCGCAGTGCTTTCTCATCTTCTACTGCATGCAATCTTCACCGCCAAGTTCTTCGTTGGCTAGTGACAGCCAACTACGGACATCCACTTGCCGACCGGCGTGATGTTAGATGCCGACAAGAACCCAGAATACTATCTTCATTCATACGCCGCGATCATAACATTCTGATCGCGTAGTGACAGCATCTTGCCCAAGAAATCACAGCTGCTGCTTCAGATATTTCAACCGAAACATCTACTTGCTTCCAATGACTACAGTGCCTCTCTTTTCCACAATCTTCTACAACTATCTGACCAGCATCCAGATCTTTAACGATCGATGACCCATCAATCCTCGAACAACCAGAACACTTTCGTTGTGTATAGATCGAAGAATTTGAGTGAGGATGTATACACCGCATGCCCCAAGCATACATCGACCATCCTCCACTCCGATCCATCCAGTCCGTTGTGTTCCATGAACGACCATGTCATCGCCTCGTTGCCCATCAGCCCCACTTCATTCCAAGTTGTGGAACCACTGTACTCAGGCATCATTGGAACTTGTTTCAATCGTAGCACTGTTTCTCTGATGTTTTCATTCTTCATCTTTCTTGGCATAATTATCACTGTCACTAACACTTTTGCAACAATACCAGTTGCAAGCACACACACAACAATGCCAGTCCGATCATTCCTATCACAGTGTAGATAGATACTAACTTAAAACTATATACACATATAACAAAATACTCGACTTACTAACAAAAATCATTTACAACAATCAGATCTCATCAGTAAATCGAGCTTACATTGTTCAACAATCGCAAATACTCGCCTTCATTCCAACACTGCTCAAAACATACCCCTCACACCTGACACCAGTGTAACGTGACTTTGAATTCGTGTCGGGGCAGTCCGAACAGTATTGGAAATGTATTAAAATAAACACCACCATATTTGCGATTGCAATTTTTGACTAGCATTTATTTACAACAATACTTAAACACTAAATAACAATAACTGTACAACAACAATGGTTAGCCGAGCGAAGCTAAATAAACAATTACACTATTTACATTACTTATAATTAATCTTACACCTATCGGACTGACATTAACACAACTTATGAACTAACACCATATTCACTTATACTCGCACACATTTATATCTACATATTTATATCACTATTTATATCACACTATTATTTATTTTAACGAGCCATCACCGTTCGGCCCAACGGGACCGACTACACGATCTTACTAGATCGACGATTTCATGATGACTGCCCTGGCGTGTGTTTTGAAGAGCCTATATACCCTGCAACCAAACCTACGCGAATGCTCTGGTCTTTTCTAGAAGCCTAACCAGAACTTTCCACACATACATACACACAGCTCACACCGACATTACGTCATCGCATAAACACGATCTCATAGCGTGCCTCACTGCACGTATACACACACACACACATGTGCACTCACACACACATGCAAGCATAATCTTCTGGAAATCTCAGTTTTGTTACATTATGTTAAAAATAATATGTATAATAAATAAAAATAATTATGTCCCTATGCATAAACACTTCCTTAATAAAAATAATGGTATATATATATATATATATATATATATATATATATATATATATATATATATATATTGAAATGTGATTTTTATTGTTGTAACGTATTATTCTATGCTTATATTTGATATACTATCATTATACAGGGTGTAACAGAATAACTATTCCTAATTTTAACTGGAGTATCCTGGGCTCAGAATATGAAGATTTAATGCAAATCACTGAGATAAAATATGGCTCCTTACTGAGCTACAGGGTGTTTTATATAAAAATTTAAAAACGATTTTTGCCCAGTACTTTAAAACTATTTGACGTATCCTTATCATACTTGGCAGGAAATGTAGGTACCGTACACCATACTAAATTATGTTAAATAAAAGTTTCTGGCTACTGCCAGTGGCGTACAACAGGGGCAAGTGAGAGGTTGATCCTTCCTAAATTCTACGTCACTTTCGGAATTGTCATTTTAGTACAATTTTTCGATTTTCCAATATTTGCTGTGTAAAAAACATACTCTTCCTTTGTAACGATAAAGTCACTGTTTTTCGAGATATTTAAAGTTAAACATAAGCTGCACACTTGGGATTTTTTCAAAATTTGCTCAAAAAAATCTGAAAAAATTCAGTAAAATAGAGAAAAAAATTAGCTACATAATATCTAAGTAACTTTTTCTCTAACTCATTCTGGTTTGGCTAAATTATTGAAAATTAATATTTTTTGCATTTATTTTTTTATTTTCAATAATTTTTACAGCCAAATCAGAATGAGTTAGAGAAAAAAGTTACTTAGTTATTATGTAGCTAATTTTTTTCTCTATTTTACTGAATTTTTTCAGATTTTTTGAGCAAATTTTGAAAAAATCCCAAGGGTGCAGCTTATGTTTAACTTTAAATATCTCGAAAAACAGTGACTTTATTGTTACAAAGGAAGAGTATGTTTTTTACACAGCAAGTATTGGAGAATCGAAAAATTGTGCTAAAATGACAATTCCGCCAGTGGCGTAAAATTTAGGAAGGATTAACCTCTCACTTGCCCCTGTTGTACGCCACTGGCAGTAGCCAGAAACTTTTATTTAACATAATTTAGTATGGTGTACGGTACCTACATTTACTGCCAAGTATGATAAGGATACGTCAAATAGTTTTAAAGTACTGGGCAAAAATCGTTTTTAAATTTTTATATAAAACACCCTGTAGCTCAGTAAGGAGCCACATTTTATCTAAGTGATTTGCATTAAATCTTCATATTCTGAGCACAGGATACTCCAGTTAAAATTAGGAATAGTTATTCTGTTACATCCTGTATATATATATATATATATATATATATATATATATATATATATATATATATATATATATATATATATATATACTGGGTGTCCCATTTTAATCCGCCACCTGCAATAACTTTAAAATCGTGCATCGGACAAAAAAATGTTTCCGATAAAAAGTAAATGGTTTCGAGGGGGACATTTGATGCAAAGACCCTTGCCCCCTCCGGACCCCCTGGGGGGCGGGAAAGGGGGGCAACTTTAAAATCCTAAATGAAACACCCTATTTTTTATTGTAGATTCTGATAGGCCATTAAAAAGTATGCAAATTTTATTTTAAAACTTTTTGTTTATCTTTGATAGATGGCGCTGCAAACAGCATTTTTTTTCTCAGTTTATCAGTTTTCAATTTGAAAAAAAAGGTGTAACTAAGTACGATATTCAAGTTCTTTTCAGTTTTTTGGGAAGAGGGGGGGGGCAAGGGTCACTGAATCAGATATCCCCTCGAAACCATTAGCTTAAAGTTATACTCCTCGAAACCATTAGCTTAAAGTTATACTCCTCGAAACCATTAACTTAAAGTTAATGGTTTCGAGGAAGATATTTGATGCAGTGACCCTTGCCCCTCCTCTTCCCAAAGAACTGAAAAAAATCTTGAATATCGTACTTAGTTAAATTTTTTTTTCAAATTGAAAATTGATAAACTGAGAAAAAAAAATGCTGTTTGCAGCGCCATCTATCAAAAATAAAAAAAAGTCTTAAAATAAAATTTACATACTTTTTAATGGCCTATCAGAATCTACAATAAAAAAAAGGTTTTCCATTTAAGATTTTAAAGTTGCTCCCCTTTCCCGCTCCCCAGGGGGTCCAAAGGGGGCAAGGGTCTCTGCATCAAATGTCCCCCTCGAAACCATTTACTTTTTATCCGAAACATTTTTTTGTCCGATGCACGATTTTAAAGTTATTGCAGGTGGCGGATTAAAATGGGACACCCGGTATATATATATATATATATAGAAAGATTGCTTACGAAATCCAAGAATTTTCATTTTAACAAATCTTTATTTTTAACGAAAATGTTTATATATAAAATAAGGATGAGGCTATTTATACATACGGTATGTATACGCAATTGGCTATTTATACATATTAAAAAAAAAAAACCTAAACCAACCTACTAATCTAACCTACTCTAAATATCCAATTACGTAAAAATACTGTACGTATAAATAGCCAATTGCGTATACATACCGTATGTATAAATAACCACTTTCATAAAATAATACTTTAATAAAACCTTAAATTTAGTTTTGTTATTAATTATTAAAATATTTTAAACTAAATGTTCTTTTTAGCATTGGAATAATGTTATAAAGTTGAATTTAAATATGAAAAGGGAAACTAGAATACTGAAATAATTCCGTATATTTGCGGTTTTAAGCTAAACATTTCACGTTATTATTATTCAACTCGTGTGGCAATAAATTTTCCGAAACTTTTACCACGCACGAAACCGCAGAATATACCACGCGAACGCGAAACGCACAAATTCACAATAAAACAGAAAATAACAACAAGCCGGGGTTGGGCAAAAAAAAAAAAAAAAAAACAACAAGACAAAAAGCAAAATTCGTTTATTTTGTGCGCGCTCCTACTTTGCAATGACTGAAGTGGTTTTTGTTCGAGAACAAATCACGGAGACACAAGCACAAAATACAAATAGAACAAACAAACTTTGTTTTTTTGCATGTTAAACACAATGTTGCCCGCCTCGTGCGCTTATATACGAAAAACAAAGAATAAAAAAGACAGTTGACGATGTAATCAAAGTTTTTTATGGAAATTTTTATATTTTCTCTAATCAAATTGTGCGTGGAAATTTGGTTTATTTTAGATAAAGTTGTTTGTTTGGAAAGGAATGGAGGAGGCTGATTACGAGATAATGGAAAGAGTTTGTGCCACACCCTTTTGGGTACATGGCGTGATTGTGTATGTATTTTAAAAATAAGATATATTCGCGATATTCCTCGGCTGTTGCGAAATATTCGTAAAACACATCTGTAAATACATACATACACAATCACGCCATGTACCCAAAAGGGTGTGGCACAAACTCTTTTCATTATCCCGAAATCAGTCGCCTCCAAACATTTCTATTCAAACAAGCAACTTTCGCTTCATCCACATTCATAATTTCTCTCATACATGCTCTTTTATTCTTACTACTTGGAAACTTTCGCTCACGCAAACCACTCTCTCAATCATACCACTCCAACTACTCAGTAAATTACAACTTCCGGTTGGCATATCTTTACCAAATTGAGATATTCAACTCCGAAGCTTAATTATGAAATTTTATAACAACAATAATGAACGCAGAAAAAATATAATATTTTTATTTCTAAATAAAGTATTTTTGTTTTTGCTTAAATCGCCATTAAGCTGAAGGTCCCGGGTTTAAACCACGGCAAGGTGAATGCATATTTTGTAATTTAAAAGTTAACTAATATATAATCATTTAAACAAAATAAATTAATGCCGACTTAAGCAAAAACAAAACTGCTTTACTTAATATAATACGCCATGTGCAATTAAGAATATGAAATATTTTTATTTCTATTTTTTAGTATTTGTGTGATACATACATACATACATACATACACAATCACGCCATGTACCGAAAAGGGTGTGGCACAAACTCTTTTCATCATCCCGAAATCAGTCGTCTCCAAACACTCCTATCCAAACAAGCAACTTTCGTTTCATCTACATTCATAATTTCTCTCATACATGCTCTTTTATTCCTACTACTTGGAAACTTTCGCTCACGCAAAACACTCTCAATCATATCACTCCAACTACTCATCGGACGTCCACGCAAACATAAACCATCAAAATCATTCAAATATATCTTTTTAACCAGACGTTCATTAGACATACGCTCAACATGTCCGAACCATCTTAACTTACTAACACCAACTTTTGCTACAACATTTCTTTCAATTTCACCCTCATCATACACTAATCTATTTCGTACCCGATCTCTCCTATTTACATCATATACGCCACGTAAAAATCTCATTTCCACAGCAGTCATTTTCCGTATATGCTTTTGCAACCAAACTCAACATTTACTACTATACATCAACGTAAGCACCAAAACTGCATTGTATATACTTAAACGGGCTTCTTTGGAAACATTTACATTCCTAGCAAAAGTTCTCAAAGCACCCAAAACCTTACAACCAGCATTTACTCTCTTTTCAATTTGTGTGATAATGTCACATATACGGGTTTACCCAATATGCTTTTAATCTTGTTATATAACTGTTTGTATAAATATTGATAAAGAATTTTATATCAATAAATTTGGCAAACAACATGAAACTTATATAAATAATATAACTGATAATTTATGAAAACATGATAAGTTTAACGCTTGTAAAACCGCAAAATTGTTTATTATTCAAACATTCAAATATATTTTATACAGTTTATTTTTAAATATAATATTTATTTAATATTTGTTTGGATAACTGCGAGAAATTTCTAAAAATATAAAATTTGCGCAACATTATTAAGATTACAAGAATATTTACGATATTTCTATGTTTAAAATTAAGAAATTATATTATAAATTTATTAATTGGAACTTGGTATATATTTTATAATTAGCAGATTTTAGTTTAATTTAATAAATTTCTATATGACTCTGCCGATGATGTCAGGTTAACGTTAGTTCACACGGTTCTAATTGCTATGTTCACACAAGTAGCTCAAATGCAAAACATGTTGAAGTTAATATTGAATTTATACGTTTAATACAACTTATTTATTGTAACTGACTGTTCTGAAAATTATATAATGAATGTTGAATTAATAATTCAATAATAAATTTAATATTATTAATTGATTTATATAAAATAAAAAATAGTATATTTTTTTAACTGGCTCTATTTTTTACAAAAACAATCATTATTGTACCGAAAAAATACGTGAGATATAATATCCCATATGTAGAATAATATATATTTTTTTGAATTTTTTCGTATTTGTAATTTGGCTAAAAAAAGCAAAAAAATGTGTTTTTTTTGGAAACATTTTTTTTTCTTTATTTTCCAAAATACAAAAAAATTTAAAAAATATATATTATTCTACATAAGATATTATCTTAGGAATAAAAAAATTTTCACCGAAAGTTTGCAACATTGTATTTTGATAATATATAATATTATAGGCGCTAAGGGTATCTTCTGTAAAAATTTGATTAAAATCGGATAAATAATGCGGGCATAACAAATTTTTAGAAAATTATTAATTTTTTTCCGGAAAGTTGGCAACACCGTATTTTAATAAAATTATAATTTATGTGAGCACTAGGAGAAACTTTTCTGAAAACTTGATCAAAATCGAATAAATAACGCAGCCACAACAAATTTTTTTAAATTTTAGTAATTTTTTCTCGATAAGTTGGCAACACTGTATTTTATTAAAATTTCGAAATGTATGTGGGCATTAGGGGAATCTTTTCTGAAAATTTGATCAAAATCGGATAAATAATGTAGCCACAATGAATTTTTAAAAACTTTAGTAATTTTTTTCTCGGAAAGTTTGCATCACTGGAAAAAACAAAAACCACATAACCATCTTGGGCACTAGACAAATTTATCCTGAAAATTTCATTAAAATCGGTTGAACCGTCTAGGAGGAGTTGCGGCCACAAAATTTTGACTTAGGACAGAGCGAGCGAGCTGACTACGCACATCCATACACCCACTTATAAACTAAGTTCAGACTCGTCATCTAGAGGCAATATGAAGGATTTCTACACAATTTTTTTTTTTTTTGAAAATGTTACAGACACCGTACCAAACGCTATACCACTTTTTCCTTGCAGTCAAAGTGGTGCAAAGAATATTTTCCGCGGATAGGTAATCTCGATATTTGTGCGTGTGTTTGTGTGTCCCAGTTTTGAAAATCTATAAATGATATTACTTACACGCATCACAGCATCTTTGACGGGGGAAGCTAAACTTAGAAACGAATCAATACGTAAGAGAGTTTTCAAATAATTACCGAGCGACAGATTATATTGCGCGCGGTTTGCAAGAATTTTTTCCCCTTTACATCTTACTTAAAAGCGGAAGAAGAAGAAAAACCGGATATGAGAAATGGTTATTAATTATAATGATTAGAAAAACTTATTACATATACGGTTTCGTGAAATTTTAGCAGTTTATATTATAATACATTTTCACC
The DNA here is from genome assembly GCA_963966155.1 of Clivina fossor. Classification (NCBI taxonomy): domain Eukaryota; kingdom Metazoa; phylum Arthropoda; class Insecta; order Coleoptera; family Carabidae; genus Clivina; species Clivina fossor. The sequence continues at coordinate 12,050,813 of OZ014564.1, read as the reverse complement.
TGTTTTTTTTATGAACAAGATTAGAAGTATATGGGTAAACCCATATAGAGACCACTTTGACATTTATCGGAAAGTTGGCACCACTGTATTTTAATAATATTATAATTTATATGGGCACTAGGAGAAACTTGTATGAAAATTTGATCAAAATCGAATAAATGATGAAGCCACAATGAATTTTGGTAATTTTTTTCTTGGAAAGTTGGCAACACTGTATTTTGTTAAAATTACATAAATTATATGAATACTAGGAAATTTGAGTGAAAATTTGAGTAAAATCGGTTAAATAACTTGTCCATAATACATTTTTTAAAACTTTAGTAATTTTTTTCTTGAAAATTTGGCAACACTGGGCATTAATAAAATTATATAATTAATGGAAGTATTAGGAAAATTTTTTCTGAAAATTTGATAAAAATCGGATAAATAACGTAGTCAATATGAATTTTTAGAAATTTTAGTAATTTTTTTCTCGGAAAGTTGGCATCACTGGAAAAAATAAAACCACATGACCATTTTGGGTACTAGATAAATTTATCCTGAAAATTTCATTAAAATCGGTTGAACCGTCTAGGAGGAGTTGCGGCCACAAAATTTTGATTTACGACCGAGCGAGCGAGCTGACGACGCACATCCATACACCCACATAAACTAAGTTCAGATTCGTCATCTAGAGACTATATGAAGGATTTCTATACATTTTTTTATTTTTTTTTTGAAAATCTTACAGACACCGTACCAAACGCTATATCACTTTTTCCTTGCAGTCAAAGTGGTAAAAAGTACTTTTATTTTTTGCTTTAAAATAAATTTTTACTTCTACTTTTTATCAAATATATGAATAGTATTTTTAGTTTTGATATATTTTATTTTATACACAGTAAAAAATAATAATAATTAAATTACAGAAAAATAATAATAAAATTTCACTGTAATTTTATTTCACTATAAATATTCTGTATTTCTACTTCAAAATTTTGTAATTTTTATAATTCATAACAATTACATAAACTAACCTAATAAGTATGTAAAATTGCTCAATTTCTGCAAATTGCATTACATACTTAATATAGAATTACATATTGTTGATATAGTTTCTTAATTTATGTGAAATTACGGCATGCATATTAATATTTGTAATAATTTATTGTAAAATACATCTTTTATGTAAATTTTTAAATGTATGTAATTATACCTACAATAATATTATAGAACTAAACAAATTTTATCTATATATGGAAAATTCCTGACTGCAAATTTACTGATGTTATGTAAATTTACCAAAAAGCTATAATATTAAAAATATATGTACTTTTACATTCCGTTGGTAATATTATATTACATAACGTTTGTAATAGTTCTGATAATATGTATTTGTTAACAATTATGACTAAAATTACAGCAGTTGAGTAATTCTACCTAAAAATACTGAGTGTCTCATGATTTGTAGGTAAAATTAAATAATTTTTGTAGTGAAATTTTACGAAAATGTGTATTATTAAAAACCTTTTATCTAATTCTTTTTAGAGTGTGTTTAATATTATAAAATTCAAATAAACTAACTGCAATTGCTTGATAAGTAATTTTAAGTAAAAATTAAAAATAGTTTTGACTAAAATCACTTTTAAAATTTAAGTGAGAATACTGAGCCAAAGTTATTTAATATTATTTAGTTATTTAATCATATCAGAAGTTTACGTCATCATTTTAAGAAACAACATAATAGGCAACAAATTTAACTAATTATTACATTCGAGCATGTTGTTTTCCGAGGGTCAGTATCGTATGCAAGAAAGGGGGGGGATTAGGGGGATAATTTTTTTTTGAAAATTTGGAAAACAAAATCAATTAAACACTAACTTTTTAAAGTTAATTTATTTCAAAATTTTATGTAAATAATTATTATTGTTGATTGAAAATTGAAATACACATAATGTGTAACTGTAATAAATACAGGGTGTTTACAGTTTTCTCTGTATCATTTTCGGGGGCGATGGTATACACCTCATAAACTCGATAAACCTTAAAACGCCTTAGTAAAAGTCGTCTCATGAGCGCGAGATAATAATGTCTTTTATTTTTACCACTTTGACTGCAAGGAAAAAGTGGTATAGCGTTTGGTACGATGTCTGTAACATTTTCAAAAAAAAAAAAAATTGTATAGAAATCTTTCATATAGCCTCTAGATGACGAATCTGAACTTAGTTTATGTGGGTGTATGGATGTGCGTTGTCAGCTCGCTCGCTCGGTCGTAAGTCAAAATTTTGTGGCCGCAACTCCTCCTAGACGGTTCAACCGATTTTAGTGAAATTTTCAGGACAAATTTGTCTAGTACCCAAGATAGGGTTTTAGGTTTTTCCAGTGATGCCAACTTTCCGAGAAAAAAATTACTAAAGTTTTTAAAAATTTATATTGGCTACGTTATTTATCCAATTTTGATCAAATTTTCAGAAAAGATTTTCCTAATGCTTCCATTAATTATAGAATTTTATTAATATCCAGTGTTGCCAACTTTCCTAGAAAAAAATTACTAAATTTTTAAAAAATTTATTATGGCCATGTTATTTAACCGATTTTACTCAAATTTTCACAAAAGATTCTCCCAGTATTCATATAAATTATGTAATTTTAACAAAATACAGTGTTGCCAACTTTCCACATAAATTATAATATTATTAAAATACAGTGTTGCCAACTTTCCGAAAAATGTCAAAGTGGTCTATATATGGGTTTACCCATATGCTTCTAATCTTGTTTATTAAACTCTAGTAATCTACTATACTTAATTAGTACGTGTTATTACGTTTGTTATTGGACAGGTAAAGTTGTTATTTCAGAAATTCACTTTTACTATCATAAGGTGGCAGTAAATAAAATGATTTATAATTTAACCGGTTCGGTTGTTGTAAACAACGGTAGTTTTTATTTTGTCCGTTTGAGGTACATTTTGAAAATAATTAATTAGGTCATATGTAAATTTAAAATTTGATGAATTTTTTGTTGTTTTTGGATGTGGAACAAACACTAATGTGAATTGATTCTTCAGCAAACAAGTTAAAAGTATATAGGTAAACCCATAAATGATAAAAAATAAAAATATTTTTTTTATTTTTGGTCACCAAATGTTGGCATCATTGTATTTACTAATATTATATAATTTTTGTAGGCGCTAGTGTAAAAATCGAATAAATAATGAATTTTTGAAAACTGTATTCTTTTTTTTTTTTGGGAAGCTAGAAAAACTGTATTTTAATAAAATTATAATTCATGTGGGAACTAGAAGAAACTTTACTGAAAATTAAATTAAAATCGGAAAAATAGTATAGCCACAATGAATTTTCAAAAACTTTAGTAATTTCTCTCTCGATAAGTTGGCAACACTGTATTTTTGAAAAATTGCATAATTTATGTAGGCGCTAAGAGAATCTTTTGTGAAAATTTGATTAAAATCGGTTAAATAACGTGGTCATAATGAATTTTTTAAAATTTTAGTAATTTTTTTTTTTTGAAAATGTTACAGACACCGCAACAAATCACTAGACCACTTTTTCCTTGCAGTCAAAGTGATAAAAACAAAATGAAAATGTGCAAGTACTCCATTATACTAAATAATTTGAGTTGATTTGCGACACACATTTATTTTCGTCCAGCTTTAAGCATTCCACGTCGACGAAATAATAAAATTTCTGAAATTCCTCGCGACATTTTCAGCGCACTAAATTACTGATGAAAGCCAGACTTTGCGTTATAGCAACAAACGATGCAGACAGCAAAAAACCACCCCTTTAGTTTCACTCACTTCAAAAGCGTTCTCTTCATAAAACACGTCTCAACTGTGTCAACACACACACACACATACGCAAAAGTTTCACCCCTTATTATATTACCTTGTAATATATTTTAAAGCGAGATTTATAGTTTTCCGACATTTTAACAACTTTTTCACTTGTTTTAACGTGTAAAAGAATAGAATAACCATAAAGAAAGGCGTTGTTTTACAGTTTGTCAGCAATTTACTTCTTGTGTATGTTGTGAAATGTAAACAGATTGTTTGCATAGAATAGTTATTTATGTAATAAATGTGTTTGAATAGTTAGGTTCCTTTTATTTTGCTAATATATAATATTATAGGCGCTAAGGGTATCTTCTGTAAAAATTGGATAAATAATGCGGGCATAACAAATTTTTAGAAAATTATTAATTTTTTTTTCAGAAAGTTGGCAACTTCGTATTTTAATAAAATTATAATTTATGTGGGCACTAGGAGAAACTTTTCTGAATATTTGATTAAAATCGGATAAATAATGTAGCCACAATTAATTTTTTTATTTTGTATTTTGTATTCTGTATTTTGTTAAAATTGCATAATTTATGCGGGCACCAGGAGAATCTTTAATGAAAATTTGATTAAAATTGGTTAAATAACGTCATAATAAATTTTTTAAAATTTTAGTAATTTTTTTCTCAGAAAGTTGGCAACACTGTATTTTGTTAAAATTATTTAATTTATATGGATACCAGAAGAATCTTTTGTGAAAATTTGAACAAAATCGTTTAAACAACATGGCCGTAATAAATATTTAAAAATTTTAGTAATTTTTTTCTCGGAAAGTTGGCAACTCTGTATTTTATTAAAATTATGAAATTTATATCGGATAAATAATGTAGCCACAATGAATTTTTAAAAACTTTAGTAATTTTTTTCTCGGAAAGTTGTCATTACTGGAAAAAACAAAAACCACATGACCATCTTGAGCACTAGACAAATTTATCCATAGACCCACATAAACTAAGTTCAGATTCGTCATCTAGGGACTATATAAAGAATTTCTATAAAAAAATTTTTTTGAAAATGTTACAGATACCATACCAAACGCTATACAACTTTTCCTTGCAGTCAAAGTAGTAAAAAGAATACATAGAGATATGTTTTAAATCGTTAAACTATAATTGAAATTTCAAACACTTATATACTAATAACAATGTTAAAATTTGTTCCACCAATTCAATAACAATTCAAATATAAATAAACTGTGTTCGCCTAATATGGAGAATTAGTTTCGCACACAAACGTTTACATTTGGTATGTTAGTTTAGATCAGATTACCAGTCGAATATACTTGAACTAAACCTATATAAACATGGTATAAATACACCGGACGAGACGACATACACACGGACAGACAGAAAACAAGACTAAATCGATTTTAAATCGCTCTTTAAACTCGTAACCTCAACAAAATTGTAATGCAGCGTCATGTTTAGGACTAATCCGAATACGAGATAAATTTAATGTTAGGACGTCATCGCTCCACACAAATTGAAATTGCTAATATAATCTAAAATTCATTTAAAATCTTACATTAACTTAATTGATTTTCGTATATACGAATACAGTTATCTCTCTCTCTCTGTGTGCGAACTGCGCTTCTGAGGGTTGCTATTCTCGAATTTAGACGAATTATTAAGTTTCTATGTTTTGTTTTATTTACTGTAAATATCATTTGTATCAGTTTTCCTGATGAAGACGGACGTTGAGTTCGTTGAGTATGTCGATTATTAATAAATATTAATGGATAAAAATATTTTACCTATAAACAAGGCCATAATAAATTTTTTTAAATTTTTGTAATTTTTTTCTCGGAAAGTTGGCAACACTGATTAATAAAATTATATAATTAATGGGAGCATTACGGAAATCTTTTCTGAAAATTTCATCAAAATCAAATAAATAACGTAGCCAATATGAATTTTTAAAAATTTTAGTAATTTTTTTCTCGGAAAGTTGGCATCACTGAAAAAAAAACCACATGACCATCTTGGGTACTAGACAAATTTATCCTGAAAATTTCATTAAAATCGGTTGAACCGTCTAGGAATGAAGGAAAGAGTTTATGCCACACCCTTTTGGGTACATGGTGTGATTGTGTATGTATGTATGTATATACTTTTATAAGAAATCATACAAAAAATAGTAAAATTCATATCGTTCGTATAAATTCGAGAATAGGACCCCCCCCCCCCCCCAGTGATTCCAACTCGAGCGACAGAAATATCTCTACTTTTGCGATATTTTCAAATAACGATGGTCGTTAGATTTTGAGATTCTTGCGTCTTTATTTCTCGTTTTATTTTACGTCATTCGGAATCGAGAGAAAGTTGCTTTCATCAATTTTCTTCTGGTAATTAAATTAACGCTAATTTTATTTAAGTACCCACTGAATGAGATAAAATTATTATATTTAAGACAGTTTTTTTTTTAAATATTATTAATTATAATAATGGAATTGTTCTGCTGTTACTGATCTGTTATATTACATATGATAAGAAAGGTATTGTAATTATACCAAATTTAATATATTACTAAGATATTATTAGAGATATTAGAGAGATAAGATATACCGGGTGTCTACTTTTTTTTTGTTACATAGGGAATACAATGCTAAAATTTTCATTTGGTGATAAATTTTCCCCTAATTATTATAGAACAAAAGTACAAATACAAAAGTTGTTTAGAATTCAAAAATGCATCAAATGATGCCAAATTTATCAATATAGGATGTTCCGATCAAGAATTAGAAGCAAATTAAAATTTCCATTTTTGCGCTCTTTACATCAAAGTGCCATGGAAATTAAACAAATAATTTCATTTCTTCTGGAGTTTGAGTTTGACAGATCGTATTTATTTTATTGTTACGTTCTGTATTATTATCATTATTATTGAAAATAATGAATAAACTTAAGGTAAATGAAAAAGTTCAGTGCGTAAAATGGTATTTTACTGGAAATTCGATACGACGAGTAAGAGATTTATTCAGCGCTTTCTTTGAAAACCGTCCCATACCTTCCGCTATGACTATTCGTAGGATAATTAAACAATTCGAAGAAACTGGAAGTGTGTTAAAACGTTGTAAAAATTGTAGAAAAATCAACGCAGAAGATCAGGAGGAGAATTTAAATCAAAATGCAATTAAAGAAAATACATTGAATATACTTTTGTGTGTAACGGAAAACCCAAATGTTAGTGTGCGTCAACTTGGTGCTGAATTAAATTTGCATCCTTCAACAATACATAAGGTACTAAAAAATGAAAAATATCATTCTTATAAATATTCCACGCACCAAGAGATATTTGAAGCGGATAAAATGGCTAGAAGCGAATTTAGTAACATTATTATGGAAAAATCCAATTTAGACAGAAACTTCTTGAAATCTATTTGTTTTACTGACGAGTCTACGTTTACTTTACACGGCGAACCTAATACACAAAACTTTAGAATATGGAGCCAAACAAATCCTCATTTAATGGTAGCAACACGTACCCAATATCCAGAAAAAGTTAATGTATGGGCTGGAATTTTTGGCAGGTGTATAATTGGGCCATTTTTTATTGAAAATAATTTAAACAACGAAAAATATTTGGATATGTTGCAAAATCATATTGGTCCGCAGTTAGAAGAGTGTGCAACTCAAGATAATGTTGTCTGGTATCAACAAGACGGATGTCCGGCACATTACAGCTGCAACATTAAATTATATTTGGATCAATGTTTTCCAAATTCATGGATTGGTAGAGGTGGTCCAATTAATTGGCCAGCTAGATCGCCCGATTTAGCACCGTGCGATTTCTTTTTATGGCCATATTTGAAGGAGAAAATTTATAAACGACATATCAAAAATCTTGTTGATTTGAAAAATGCCATTGTTGAAGAGTGCAATAATATAACACAAACACAATTAAGCTCTGTACGTCACGAATTTTATAACAGATTAGGTTATTGTTTGGCAGTTAATGGCGATTTATTTGAACATTTAATTTAAATTGTTAGTTTCGTTTTTGTTCTCCTATATCTTGTATTCATGAATTTTTCTGTTTTATAGGTATATTGAATATTGTAATAAATAAAGAAAGTTTTACGGAGTTCAGCTATTTACTATTTATTAAACTCTTATCCGACGTTTCACTGCACAACTTACAGCATCCTCAGGGATAAGTTTAAATTATTATAATAAATATATTAGGCATAATGCCAGTCATCTAATTCAAATGTATTGTTTTTATAACTTGAAGTTAATAAATAAATTAAACAATTACTTAAAATTATAATGGAGACATTCACAATTTAAAACCACAGCTAGTACGTAGTGTACAGCCGAGTAAAATACCCTTTCATTGTAATAAATAATAAATACTTAATACTTTTTATACTTAATAGCTTTTCATTTACATTAAGTTTATTCATTATTTTCAATAATAATAATAATAATAATAATAATAATAATGATAATAATACAGAACGTAACAATAAAATAAATACGATCTGTCAAACTCAAACTCCAGAAGAAATGAAATTATTTGTTTAATTTCCATGGCACTTTGATGTAAAGAGCGCAAAAATGGAAATTTTAATTTGCTTCTAATTCTTGATCGGAACATCCTATATTGATAAATTTAGCATCATTTGATGCATTTTTGAATTCTAAACAACTTTTGTATTTGTACTTTTGTTCTATAATAATTAGGGGAAAATTTATCACCAAATGAAAATTTTAGCATTGTATTCCCTATGTAACAAAAAAAAAGTAGACACCCGGTATATTATTAAGGTTATTAAAATGACTGCTGTGGAAATGAGATTTTTACGTGGGGTATGTGGTGTAATTAGGAGAGATCGAGTGCGAAATAGACTAGTGTATGATGAGTGTGAAATTGAAAAGAATGTTGTAGCAAAAGTTGGTGTTAGTCAGTTAAGATGGTTCGGACATGTTGAGCGAATGTCTAATGAACGTTTGCTGTTAAAAAGATTTATTTGAATGATTTTGATGGTATACGTTTGCAGGTGGACGTCCGATGAGTAGTTGGAGTGGTATAATTGAGAGGGTGGCTTGCGTGAGCGAATGTTTCCAAGTAGTAGGAATACAAGAGCAAATATGAGAGGAATTATGAATGTGGATGAAGCGAAAGTTGCTTGTTTGGATAGGAATGTTTGGAGGCGACTGATTTCGGAATGATGAAAAGAGTTTGTGCCACACCTTTTTGGGTACATGGAGTGATTGTGTATGTATGTATGTATCTGTTAGAATGTATTTTGTTTAAATAGATTGTGGTGATGATCTATCGACACCATAGATTTTAAAAAATTTTCAAGTGAAATAAAAATTGACTATTAAAAGAAAACTGCTTCAGGTTAAAGTTCTGTATTTATATTTATTTATCATCGACGTATCAGTACGAATCAGGAAAAAATTTCATCAACGTTGAGTTTGTCGAAACGTCGGTTATAAATAAATATAAATACAGAACTTTAATTTCAAACAGTTTTATTTTAATATAATGAGTTCTGAAAGATTTTTTACTTTGTTGAAAATTGATTATATTCTTACTGAAAGGTTTTAGAAAAAAAACAAAAAATCTTATTAACAAAATCTCGAAAAATATCTAGTAAATTTGTATTCGGTTAAAAAATGACCGTATACTTTGGAAAACAAGCTGACAGTTAATTTATTAAAGTATAGAAACTTTTATCTTTAACAGATAAGATTAATTAAGTTTTGGAAATTTCTAAAATTTTTGTTCTTTTGTTTTTCAAAACGTATAAAATCTAACAAAAAAGAAAGTATATTTATATTCTTTACTGTAGATACGAGATATATATATATATATATATATATATATATATATATATATATATATATATATAGTATATTGATTTGTAAACAAAATTTCGATAAAATTTGTTTGTACACGACCATAACAAAAGAAAATGAAAATTTACATGAAATATGAAAATACATTGTAAATATTAGAGCAGTAATTTATTTTCGATTTGTGTTAGTTAACAAGGCCAATTCAAAATATTAATAATATAAACTATTAGTGTTTATTTCAAAGGGGTGCTTGGGGGTTAAATACTTTAAACTACTCCCCTTTCCCTCCAGAGTAAAATAAGCCGAAGTGTGTACAATTAAAAATTATTTTTTATTATTGTAAATGACAATTACATACATACACAATCACGCCATGTACCCAAAATGGTGTGGCAAAAACTCTTTTTATCATCCCGAAATCAGTCGCCTCCAAACATTCCTATCCAAACAAGCAACTTTCGCTTCATCCACATTCATAATTCCTGTCATACATGCTCTTTTATTCTTACTACTTGGATACTTTCGCTCACGCAAGCCATTTTCTTAATCGTACCACTCCAACTACTCATCGCACGTCCACCTGCAAACGTATACCATCAAAATCATTCAAATAAATCTTTTTAACAAAACGTTCATTAGACTTTCGCTCAACATGTCCGAACCATCTTAACTGACTAGCACAGCAACTGTTGCTACAACATTTCTTTCAATTTCACACTCATCATACACTAATCTATTTCGTACCCGATCTCTCCTATTTACACCCAGCTACCCCACGTAAAAATCTCATTTCCACAGCAGTCATTTTCCGTTTCAACCCCCCCTAACACCCCCCTGGCTACGCCACTGCATGAAAATATAAACGACTATAATACCAAAATCAATTACAAATATAAAGGAAAAAATTTAAACCAATCAGAGAAAAAAACTGAAAGCATATTTAACATCAAACCATCAAATACAGAAAAAAAAAGGAAGAACGATAAAAAATTGACTATCGGAAACGACCTGCTTTTGTTTCATGTTTTATATTTTATAGCCGATGATCAATAAAGCTATTTCTGCTTGATTTCACGGCTTGAATTTTTTTTTTTTTTTGTTTCAAAATATTCTACTTTTGCTGAAAATAATCTAAAGACTCATTCACAGCGCTGGTTTCTGTTTTATTTTTACATAGGAATAGACAAGAAAATGTAGATAAATTTACACAAAAATACATAATTTTCTTTAAGATTTTACAGTTTAATTTAGTTTCATCCACATTCATACATACATACATACATACATATACAATCACGCCATGTACCCAAAAGGGTGTGACACAAACTCTTTTTATCATTCCGAAATCAGTCGCCTCCAAACATTCCTATCCAAACTTGCAACTTTTGCTTCATCCACATTCATAATTCCTCTCATACATATATATATATATATATATATATATATATATACCGGGTGATTCATTTAACCTGGAATTTGTTATATTTCGAAAAATACGCATCGGACAGAAAAATTTGCCGAATCTAAACTTTAATACCTCAAAGAGGGGCATCCGCTAGTACTAAATTCCCGCCACCCCCTTGCCCCATATGGGCGTGGCGGGGAACAACTTTAAAATCTTAAATAGGAACCCCTATTTTTTATTACAGATTCGTATTCTAAGATAAAAACTACGTACATTTCGTCCGAAAAAAAATTTTCTATTCTCGACAGATGGGGCTGTAATCGCAAAAAAAAATTTAACCTGGAATTTGTTATATTTCGAAAAATACGCATCGGACAGAAAAATTTGCCGAATCTAAACTTTAATATCACAAAGGGGGGCATCCGTTAGTACTAAATTTTTGCCACCTCCACCCCCTGCAAACGGGGCGGAAGCAACTTTAAAATCTTAAAAGTTTCTTGCGATTACAGCGCCATTTGTCGAAAATCAAAAAAAAAAATTTCGGACAAAATGTACGTAGTTTTTATCGTAAAATCCGAATCTGTAATAAAAATAGGGGTCCCTATTTAAAAATTCAAAGTTGCCTTCCACCACGCCCACATAGGGTGGGATGGTGGCGGGAATTTAGCACTAACGGATGCCCCCCTTTGAAATATTAAAGTTTGGATTCAACAAATTTTACTGTCCGATGCGTATTTTTCGAAATATAACAAATTCCAGGTTAAATCTATTTTTTGCGATTACAGCGCCATCTGTCGAGAATCAAAATTTTTTTTCGGACGAAATGTACGTAGTTTTTATCGTAGAATCCGAATCTGTAATAAAAAATAGGGATTCCTATTTAAGATTTCAAAGTCGCTCCCCGCCCCGCCCACAGGGAGCGGGGAGGCGGCGGGAATTTAATACTAACGGATGCCCCCCTTCAAGATATTAAAGTTTAGATTCAGCAAATTTTCTGTCCGATGCGTATTCTTCGAAATATAACAAATTCCAGGTTAAATGAATCACCCGGTATATACAGGGTGATTTATTAGTAATTGGAAATATTTTAACTGGAGTAACTTGGGCTCAGAATATGAAGATTTAACGCAAATTACTTAGATAAAATGTGGCTCCTTACTGAGCTACAGGGTGTTTTATTTAAAAATTTAAAAACGATTTTTGCCCAGTACTTTAAAACTATTTGACGTATCCTTATCATACTTGGCAGGAAGTGTAGGTACCGTACACCATACTAAATTATGTTAAACAAAAGTTTCTGGCTCCTGCCAGTGGCGTACAACAGGGGCAAGTAAGAGGTTGATCCTTCCTAAATTCTACGCCACTGACGGAATTGTCATTTTAGCACAATTTTTCGATTCTCCAGTACTTTTTGTGTAAAAAACATACTCTTCTTTCGTAACGATAAAGTCACTATTTTTTGAGATATTTAAAGTTAAACATAAAACGCACCCTTGGGATTTTTTCAAAATTTGCTCAAAAAAATCTGAAAAAATTCAGTAAAATAGAGAAAAAAATTAGCTACATAATAACTAAGTAACTTTTTTTTCTAACTTATTCTAGTTTGGCAGGAAAAATTATTGAAAATTAATATTTTTAACAAATTAAAATGCAAAAAATATGAATTTTCAATAATTTTTCCTGCCAACCAAGAATGAGTTAGAGAAAAAAGTTACTTAGTTATTATGTAGCTTATTTTTTTCTCTATTTTACTGAATTTTGTCAGATTTTTTTGAGCAAATTTTGAAAAAATCCCAAGGATGCAGCTTAATGTTTAAATTTAAATATCTCGAAAAATAGTGACTTTATCGTTACGAAGAAAGAGTATGTTTTTTACACAGAAAGTATTGGAGAATCGAAAAATTGCGCTAAAATGACAATTCCGCCAGTGGCGTAGAATTTAGAAAAGATCAACTTCTCACTTGCCCCTGCTGTACGCCACTGGAAATAGCCAGAAACTTTTGTTTAACATAATTTAGTATGGTGTACGGTACCTACACTTTCTGCCAAGTATGATAAGGATACGTCAAATAGTTTTTAAGTACTGGGCAAAAATCGTTTTTAAATTTTTAAATAAAACACCCTGTAGCTCAGTAAGGAGCCACATTTTATCTAAGTGATTTGCGTTAAATCTTTATATTCTGAGACCAGGATACTCCAGTTAAAATATTGCCAATTACTAATAAATCATCCTGTATATATATATTCAAGCATATAAATATATTGAAATTACGTTGCTATATTTCCGATGTAATTATTTTTTTTTATTTAATTAATTATTTATATTTTCAATAATATATAAAAGAACAAAACTAATTGAATCGAATTCAAATATAAACAAGTCCGTAATTGATAAATTCCTATTGCAATTAATGGTTTAAACTTGTATAATCTGCATACAATAGTTGATGTATGTTAGTGTACGGGTTGAATTTGTTGTGAATAGACGTAAAAATAAATTTTTGTCATTTTCTTGTAAAATTTGTGTTCGTTATTAATTGCAGGGAAAACTTTACGGTAAAAAATAATAATAACAAGATTAAAAGTATATGGGTAAACTCATATATAGACTACTTTGACATTATCGCATAATAAATAATAAATTTTTAAAAATTTTAGTAATTTTTTTCTTGGAAAGTTGGCAACACTGTATTATATTAAAATTACGTAATGTATGTATATTAAAATTACGTAATGTATGTGGATATTAGGGGAATCTTTCCTGAAAATTTGATCAAAATCGGATAAATAATGTAGCCACAATGAATTTTTAAAAACTTTAGTAATTTTTTTCTCGGAAAGTTGGCATTACTGGAAAAAACCAAAACCACATGACCATTTTGGGCACTAGACAAATTTATCCAGAAAATTTCAGTAAAATCGGTTGAACCGTCTAGGAAGAGTTTCGATCACAAAATTTTGTCTGAGGACCGAGCGAGCGAGCGAGCTGACGACGCACATCCATACACCCACTTATAAACTAAGTTCAGATTCGTCATCTAGAGGCTATATGAAAGATTTCTATACGTTTTTTTTTTTTTTTGAAAATGTTACAGACACCGTACCAAACGCTATAATACTTTTTCCTTGCAGTCAAAGTAGTAATAAATAGTTTTAAATAACAATAAATAATATATGAATAAGCGTGAAGTGAACTATATTAATAATATTTTATATTATTAGTGACAAACTATTTAATCCGAATTTTTGTATACTTTCGCAATACTTCAGAGGAATTCAGTGGAATTCAAGTAAAATTCCAGAAGAATTTAAGGTTAGATTTTGTTTGTAAATATACAGAACATAGCAACAAGTTAATAGGTAACAAATAAGTGACTGGATTATAAAATTTTATAGATTTTTAATTAATGGAAACCACTTATTTATTACCTAGTAACTTGTTACTATGTTCTTACTGTAATGTCATTTGTATCAGTCATTATGGCTTCCATTATTTATTTGATAAACATATGTTTATAACCATAAAGATGTTTTCGTCTGCATTACATTATATTACATTTACTTGTCAAGTCACCCGAAATAGTGCCAGTTGCGTACAATCATTATTTAGTGCCATTTGCGTACAAATACGGGTTGGGTCAAACTCAGGTAGTGAAGCTAGTTAGGCCGAGTGCCAGATGCGTACAGTGGTTTGGGAAAAGTCGAGTTGTACAAACGTATACCATCAAAATCATTCAAATAAATCTTTTTAACCAGACGTTCATTAGACATTCGCTCAACATGTCCGAACCATCTTAACTGACTAACACCAACTTTTTTTTAACTTATGTACGATTTCTTGTGTATTTCTATTTAAAGATAAAACTAAAACCAGAGCTGTGAATAAGTGTTATCCCTCGTAGTGGTGTAATATATTGCTTCTAATAATCTAGAATAAAATTGACATTTGATTTGATTAATTAAAACGCTGTCTGTCTATATTTATTTGTAATTAGCTGAAAATCGAATTTCTTAAATTAGTTTTCAACATATTTATTTGCATTAGCGATGCGTTGAATTCGTAATTTCAATATTTTAATTTGAATTATTTGAATTTTGTGCAAAATATTAATTGGTTTGTATTCTACAATTGGATTTTAATTATGTTTGAAGAGAATTAAATCATTATATTATATTAATTGTTTTAAATCATTTTTATATATTTGAAAATTTTCTGTATAAACATTTCTTAAGAAAAATTTATATATTTTGTTTTATACAGGGTGTTTATCGTAACGAATTACTATTGCAAATAATTAATAAGATATGATGTTGGTTAAATTAGACAAAATGTTTCTAATTGTATTAAAAGAAAAATGATGTAATAATAGTATATTATATATATATATATATATATATATATATATATATATATACAGTGGCGTAGCCAGGGGGGGTGTTAGGGGGGGGGTTGAAACCCCCTCCAAGAACAAGGTTGTGTCTGTTTTTCACAAGATTATGTCTTTTTTCAGAAGATTATGACTGTTTTTCACAAGGTTATGACTGTTTTTCACAAGATTATGACTGTTTTTCACAAGATTATGTCTATTTTTCACAAGGTTATGTCTGTTTTTCACAAGGTTATATCTGTTTTTCACAAGGTTATGTCTGTTTTTCACAAGATTATGAAATTTTTCACAAGATTATGAAGTTTTTCACAAGATTATGTCTGTTTTTGACAAGGTTATGTCTGTTTTTCACAAGGTTATGTCTGTTTTTCACAAGGTTATGTCTGTTTTTCACAAGGTTATGTCTGTTTTTCACAAGGTTATGACTGTTTTTTTACAAGATTATGAAGTTTTTCACAAGATTATGTCTGTTTTTGACAAGATTATCTTTATTGATTAATATTATTAACCCCCCCCCCCCTTGACAAGTTTATGGCTACGCCACTGTATATATATATATATATATATATATATATATATATAAATCTGGGCAAAATATAATAAAAGGATTTTTTTTCAACCGTTCCAATTTAGAAATATATGAGTAAACCCATATATAGACAGACCACTTTGACATTATCACATTAATACTAAAGCTTGAATTACATTATACTTTTTTTGTTTAGATTCATACTAGATTTCTAGTTCAATTTTCGTTCAAGTTTTGTTCAATTTTCATACTTTTTTCTCAATCGGTCGTGTATTTTTCTTCGATTTTTTCCGATGTATTTCCAGTACGCCAACTTAAAAATATAAAATACTTAATTTGACAGATACTGAAAAACACATTTAAACAAAAATGGATACATATAGGGTTGGTACAATTGCCTGCGCATGCGTATAATGTATCTAGTATGAAACCTGAATAGGAAAATAGAGCATGTTGTATATTTCTATACTAGGAAACTTGAAAGAAACTTGGATGCAAAAATCTGATTTACATTATACTAGAACTGACTATCTGTACTTGAACGAAACTTGAACTAGAAATCTAGTATGAATCTAGACGAAAAAATTATAATGTAATTCAAGTTTAAAAATTAGAAATAAAATTTTAATTTTTTTTCACCAAAAGTTGGCAGCATTGTTCAAAAATTAAATTTTATAATTATTATGCATAAAAAAAGAATCTATTCTGAAAATTTGTTTTAAATCGTACAAATAATATGAGTAAAGAATAGTTTTTCCGGAAAATTGGCAACATTGTATAATGTAAACAATGTAAACAGTAAAGCCAAAATTAAATTTTAAAAATTTTATCAACTTTTTCTCGAAAAAACATTGCAAAAATTATATAATTAATGTGGGCATTAGGAGAATGAAATTTTTGTGAAAATTTTATTAAAATACTATTTTATATACATACATACATACATACACAATCACCCCATGTACCCAAAAGGGTGTGGCACAAACTTTTTTTATCATCCCGAAATCAGTCGCCTCCTAACACTTCTATCCAAACAAGCAACTTTCGCTTTATCCACATTCATAATTCTTCTCATACATGCTTTTTTATTCTTATTACTTGGAAACTTTCGCTCAGGTAAAACACTCTCAATCATATCACTCCAACTACTCATCGGACGTCCACCTGCAAACGTATACCATCAAAATCATTCAAATAAATCTTTTTAACCAAACGTTCATTAGACATTCGCTCAACATGTCCGAACCATCTTAACTGACTAACACGGGGCAACTTTTGCTACAACATTTCTTTCAATTTCACACTCATCATACACTAATCGTATTTCGTACCGGATCTCTCCTATTTACACCACATACCCCACGTAAAAATCTCATTTCCACAGCAGTCATTTTCCGTTTATATTATTTTATAAAATATACTATTATAAATTTTTCCGTGACTATGATTTTTGTTATTAACTTTGAGTTAATTAATTAGACACGCTAATACAGTTGTTTGTAAAATAATTGATTAACGATAAATAATGTGAAATTTAAAATGAAAAATCCAACAAAACATAGATTTACGAAAAGAAGTTAATGTTTGTCATGAAATCAATATAAGGTAAATTTGTAACTCCTAATTAAGTATTTTGTTAAAGTTCGGAATAAAATCAAGTTATCTCTCTGTCAATTGGAAAGTTTGTAAAGACGATGTAACCATAGCAACGACACACAGTGGCGTAGCCAGGGGGGGTGTTAGGGGGGGTTGAACCCCCCCCCCCCCTTAAGAACAAGGTTATGTCTGTTTTTCACAAGATTATGTCTGTTTTTGACAAGGTTATGATTGTTTTTTACAAGATTATGACTGTTTTTTACAAGGTTATGACTGTTTTTTACAAGGTTATGACTGTTTTTCACAAGATTATGTCTGTTTTTCACAAGATTATGTCTGTTTTTCACAAGATTATGTCTGTTTTTCACAAGATTATGTCTGTTTTTCACAAGATTATGTCTGTTTTTCACAAGATTATGTCTGTTTTTCACAAGATTATGTCTGTTTTTCACAAGATTATGTCTGTTTTTCACAAGATTATGTATGTTTTTCACAAGGGTATGACTGTTTTTTACAAGGTTATGACTGTTTTTTACAAGATTATGAAATTTTTTACAAGATTATGTCTGTTTTTCACAAGATTATGTCTGTTTTTCACAAGGTTATGTCTGTTTTTCACAAGATTATGTATGTTTTTCACAAGGTTATGACTGGTTTTTACAAGGTTATGACTGTTTTTTACAAGATTATGAAGTTTTTCACAATATTATATCTGTTTTTGACAAGAATATCTTTATTGATTAATATTATTAACCCCCCCCCCCCTTGACAAATTTCTAGCTACGCCACTGACGACACACACACACACAAATGTCGCTGCAAATCAAGCTCTTTCCAAACTGAACTCACAATCAGCTCAACTTCAAACTCAGATTTGTACTCATAAAATAAAATAAATAAAAAAATTGCTGTTGCTAAATCCAAAATCAATACGATTTGTATGTCGTAGATTAAAATAAGTCTGTGTCCACTTTTTTTTTTATTATTTTAGTCTATCAAATTGACATTTTATCGGTTAATACCTTCTGTTCTTTGACGACCCGTTTTTTCATTTCAATTTTGACAATTCTTTTTTTTATATCTTTGCTTTTTACCAATGTACAATGTTAAAAACTGTTTATTGTATTTAACACGTAATTTTCGCAAATGTTCAAAAAATATTAAATAGTTTTTTTAAATTACACTCTAAAAAAATATATGTATTATTTTACCTACAAACCATGAGACACTATGAGGCCAAGTATTTTTTTTAAGTAGAATTATTATACTCAACTGCTATATTTGCTGGATATATTTTGAAATGAATGAATTACACTTAAAATATTTTATTAGTATTAGTACACAAAATATGTACTAAGTCTAATTATTTCGATTAATTAATACAGATATTAATATGAAGGCTGTAATTTTATATAATTTAAGAAGTTATATCAATAATATGTAATTCTACATTAAGTATATGTGATGCAATTTGCAGAAAGTAAGTAATTTTACATACTTATTAGATTATTTTTACTTACTTTATGTGATTATTATGAATTATGTACAAATTACAGAATTTTGAGGTCGAAATACAGAATATTTATTGTAAAATGAAATTACAAATTTTTTGTAGTGAGAATTTTAAATAAATTGTTGATTTATAAATAAGAATAAAATTAGTCAATACTGATATTTTTATTTTTTTTTGTATTTTTTTTATTAACATTGTAAAATATCTTTTAGATACAATTATGCTATTATTAGATGAATTTGTGTATTTGGGTAGTTTGCTGTCTAGAGACGGCCGTTTTGATCGTGAAATTGAAAGGAGAGTCAATGCCGATTGTAAGGTTTTGGGTGCTTTGGGAACTTTTGCTAGGAATGTAAATGTTTCCAAAGAAGCCACCCCGTTTGAGTATATATAATGCAGTTTTGGTTCTGGTCCTGAAAATTTTATTAAAATCGGTTGAACCATCTAGGAGGAGTTGCGTTCACAAAATTTTGTCTGAGGACCGATCGAGCGAGCGAGCTGACGACACACATCCATACACCCACATAAACTAAGTTTAGATTCGTCATCTAGAGGCTATATGAAGGATTTCTATATACAAATTTTTTTTTTTGAAAATGTTACAGACACCGTACCAAACGCTATACCACTATTCTTTGCAGTCAAAGTGGTGAAAATAATATATGATTTAGTTACTTATTTGTTACGTCTAGTAACTTCTTTCTATGTTTTATTATATTTACTGTAAATGTTATTTGTATCAGTTTTCCTGATGAAGACTGACGTTGAGTTCGTCGAAACGTCTATTATAAATAAATATTACTACAGAATTTTATCCTAAAACTGTTTTGTTTTATTGTTCTCTTGTTTCGTACATTGTAACTGTTAAGTAATTTCTAACCAAAAATATATTAAATAGAAAAAAAAAAAAAACGTTAATACTAATGTATTACCAATAGAAGTGATACAAAAATAACTAAAATCGATAATAAATACATAAATTATGTTATTTTTTCGATGCTATCATTTTTATTCAATGTTATTAAAAGATAATTACAATACAATATTAATAATGTACCTACACGCTTTTATTTCTAGTTATTTTAACACTATTACTAATATTTATTGTTATTTATTACCACTTTGACTGCAAGGAAAAAGTGGTATTGCGTTTGGAACGGTGTCTGTAACATTAAAAAAAAAAAATTGTATAGAAATCCTTCATATAGAATCTAGATGACGATTTAGATTTTTGATCAAATTTTCAGAAATGATTTCTTTAGTGCTCCCATTAATTATATAATTTTATTAATATCCAGTGTTGCCAACTAATCGAAAAAAAAAATCACAAATTTTTTTAAAAATTCATTGTGTCTAGATTATTTATTCGATTTTGATCAAATTTTCAGAAAAGTTTCTCCTAGTGCCCACATAAATTATAATATTATTAAAATACAGTGTTGCCAACTTTTCGAGAAATGTCAAAGTGGTCTCTATATGGGTTTACCCATATACTTCTAATCTTGTTATTATAAAAATCCAATTCTACAGAACAAAACTATATTTACTTTTAACTTAATAGTAGAAACGTTCGTTTTAAAGTAATATTTTTTTCAGTTTGTATTTGAAGGTAAAATATGGAAGTAGCAAGTACAGGTGTAGAGTTTCAAAAAGCTATTTTATAAGTTAAAACTTATACCATTTTCTCGCCTCTTTAAGTTCTAATTCAATTTATCCGTAAAGTGTACACATGCGACCCGCCATTTTTACTTGTCACTCGAATCGTGAAGTACAAAAAACGCTACTACATCTCAGCTACTACTTGTTGATATTACGTTCAAAATATATAGCGAAATATTGCTGCAAAAATTGAACATTTTCATGTGGTAATAAAATTTTTATGAAATGCGTTTTAAGAAACCTAGACTTTATATCAAAAAGTTAGAATTTTTTTTGTCAAGCGTGTTATAATATTAATATTACGTTACCATATTGTCTATGTAGAAAGAGGTCATTTTGTTATTAGTGCAATAATGATATTATTATTCAATAGTTAGTTACTATTGGTGGCAATATAATTACAACGTTAAGTTTATTTAATCTGACATCTTTGGCTTTTATATTATGTCAAGTTAAATTAAGTTAATTGACAATTGCATTGTTTAATTGCGTTTGAATTTTAATTTGATTATTGAAAATGCGTAAAAAAATGCAAGAAATGCATTGTGCATCGTCCAGGATGGTCAGAAACTGCATGTTCAACCAGAGAAACACGGTCAAGTATATTTTATTTGACATCTCCGATAGCTATATTAACCAAGATTAGAAGTATATGGGTAAACCCATATATAGACCACTTTGACATTTCTCGGAAAGTTGGCAACACTGTATTTTAATAATATTATAATTTATGTGGGCACTAGGAGAAACTTTTCTAAAAATTTAATCAAAATCGAATATATAATGTAACCACAATAAATTTTTAAAAAAATTTGTGATTTTTTTTTCGATAAGTTGGCAACACTGTATTTTGTTAAAATTACATAAATTATATGATTACTAGAAGAATCTTTTGTGAAAATTTGAGTAAAATCGGTTAAATAACATGGCTATAATATATTTTTAAAAATTTTAGTAATTTTTTCTCAGGAAGTTGGCAATACTAGATAATAATAAAATTATATAATTAATGGGAACATTAGGGAAATCTTTTCTGAAAATTTAATCAAAATTGGATAAATAACGTAGGCAATATGAATTTTTAAAAATTTTAGTAATTTTTTTCTCGGAAAGTTGACGTCACTGGAAAAAATAAAACCACATGATCATCTTGGGTACTAGACAAATTTATCCTGAAAATTTCATTAAAATCAGTTGAACCGTCCAGGAGGAGTTGCGACCACAAAATTTTGACTTACGACCGAGCGAGTGAGCGAGCTGACGACGCACATCCATACACCCACATAAACTAAGTTCATATTCGTCATCTAGAGGCTATATGAAGGATTTCTATACACAATTTTTTTTTTTTTTGAAAATGTTACAGACACCGTACCAAACGCTATACCACTTTATCCTTGCAGTCTAAGTGGTAAAAAAAAAAAAAAAAAAAATATTTTGAGACATTTAAATTGTTAACATTAGATATTTTTCAAATATTCGCTAATATAATATATAAATAAATTTGAACAAATAATGTGTAGCTATTTTATTTACATTTCAAAACAATAACCTGAGTTATATTTAAATCACACATTTTGCTGACAGTGCTAACTGCCAAAAAACATAAAATTTCTTTTTCTTACATTGCTACCAGGAACCAATCTAAACGCATGTATTTTTGAAATACTAAATTTCTCGAAAAAGAAAAATATGCTATTTACACATTTTTAATAATCAAATTCAAATTCAAGCAAAAATAAACATATTGTCAATTAACTTAACTTAACTTGACTTAATAATTTTTAATATAGCCGTACGAGATGTCAAATTAAATACACTTGACCGTATTTCTTTGATTAAATATGCAGTTTTTGACCACCCTGGATGGTGCACATTGTATTTCTTGCATTTATTCGCACATTTTTAATAATCAAATTTAAATTCAAGCGAAGATAAACAAAGCAATTGTCAATTAACTTAACTTGACTCAATAATTTTTAATATAGCTGTCGGAGATGTCAAATGAAATACACTTGACCGTGTTTCTCTGGTTGAACATGCAGTTTCTGACCACCTGTATATGCACATCGCACTAATTACACTTTTTTATACATTTACAATAATTAAATTCAAATTCAAGCGAAAATAAACAACACAATTTGTCAATTAAATTAACTTAATTTGACGTAATAGTTTATCAATATGGCCTCCGAAGATATCAGATTAAATATACGTTGTAGTTATGTTTAGTGCTGCCACCAGTGGTATATATAGCAACTAGCTGTTGTATAATAATGTACATTATTGTACTAGTAACACACTGATCTCTTTCAATATAGGCAACATGATAACGTATTATTAAATATTATGTGGAAATGAGATTTTTACGTGGGGTATGTGGTGTAAATAGGAGAGATCGGGTACATAATAGATTAGTGTATGATGAGTGTGAAATTGAAAGAAATGTTGTAGCAAAAGTTGGTGTTAGTCAGTTAAGATGGTTCGGACATGTTGAGCAAATGTCTAATGAACGTTTAGTTAAAAAGATTTATTTGAATGATTTTGATGGTATACGTTTGCGTGGACGTCCGATGAGTAGTTGGAGTGGTATGATTGAGATTGTTTTGCGTAAGTAAAAGTTTCCAAGTAGTAGTAATGAAAAAGCATGTATGAGAGGAATTATGAATGTGGATGAAGCGAAAGTTGCTTGTTTGGATAGGAGTGTTTAGAGGCGACTGATTTCGGGATGATAAAAAGAGTTTGTGCCACACCCTTTTAGATACATGGCGTAATTGTGTATGTATGTATGTATGTATGATACGCTTAAAGGAAAAGAAAATTTTTAATTAAAATTAAAATGAAAAAAAAAGAATGTAATTTTATTTACTTGGTTCTATTTGAAAGCGGATAAAATGCAATCTTAAAAGATAAGAGGGTAAAAAAAAAATATCAACAAGTTTAAGAAAAAAATTAAATTTTCATTGCGTCTTTCAGCTTTTTCCAGAATACAAGTATTGATTTTCCATTCTCTATGGATTATCGTTGCGATTTTGTTCTTTTTCTGTTTCCATTTTTGCGAAATTTAACAACCATCGGCGAATTTATTCATTCGTTTCGTTCTGTATCAGACAGAGAATCAATTTCAATTATTTTAAGAACGATGTAAAATTGAGCGCGCTAAACGCTAAATATGGAAATTATATGAAAATACCGAATAAAAATGACATATATTTAAATATTAATGCGATCAAATTCTACTTTCTATCGAAATTAGTTTTAGTAATTTTATTATATATTATATATTATATATTATATATTATATATTATATATTATATATTATATATTATATATTATATATTATATATTATATATTATATATTATATATTATATATTATATATTATATATTATATATTATATATTATAGTATATTATAGTATATATAGTATATATATATTATAGTATATATTATAGTATATATTATTATATATTATATATTATAGTATATATTATATTAGTATATATTATAGTATATATAGTATTATATTATAGTATAGTATATTAAGTAAATTTTTAAAATTACAACTGAGAAGGATGATTGATAGAATTAATGTTGTTGGTAAAGTTATGAATCTTGTGTTGAATCAGTTGATAAGTGCAAAGTTTTAGTTTTTGAGAAGGGTGACTGGACAATTGAATGTAATGTATTATATTGATGGTGCACGTTTAGAGCAGGTAGATGAATTTGTGTATTTGGCTAGTTTGTTGTCTAGAGATGGCCGTTTTGATCGTGAAATTGAAAGGAGAGTAAATGCTGCTGTTGTAAGGTGCTTTGAGTGCTTTGGGAACTTTTGCTAGGAATGTAAATATTTCCAGAGAAGCCCGTTTGAATATATACAATGCAGTTTTGGTGCCTACGTTGATGTATAGGGTAGTGAATGTTGGTTTTGGTTGCAAAAGCATAAACAGAAAATGACTGCTGTGGAAATGAGATTTTTACGTGGGGTAGGTATGTGGTGTAAATAAGAGAGATTGGGTACGAAATAGATTAGTGTATGATGAGTGTGAAATTGAAAAAATATGATTTCTGACTCAGAAAAATGCTGAAATATTAATCATTTTAGCTTTTTTTTTGAGTCAGAAATTATATTTTTCAAATTTACACCACTCTGTTAATAATTATCGGAATGACATGAATTTTAGACTACTAAAAAGCATATTTCATTAGCTTTTTGGTGATTATTTTGAAATATTTTTAAAGTGAATACAATAAAAGTTATATACCAAAATGTCTGAAAAGGCGATTTCCCCATTTAAACTAAATGCAAATTTTGATATTATCTGACAGGTCTGCGAAGTGTATGGACATTTTTTTTTATTTATTTGGAGTAATTTTGCCGGGTGAGAATCTAGTAAACCCTAGTAAACACCCTGTATAAATATATATTATGTAAGTAATTACTCCTTACTTTGTTCGGTTAAAAAAACATATATAATATTGAAAATTAATTATTTTTTTAAAATTACAAAAATTATATTATTTTTACAAAAAATTTATGTAAACCATCGTTTTCTTGAAATAATATATAATAATAATAATAATATATAAACGGGCTTCTTTGGAAACATTTACATTCCTTTAATGCTGTTAATAATATTGATTGGTCTTGATAATTAATAAATATTAATGCAGAACTTAAATCTAAAGCCGTTTTATTTCAAGTTACTTTAATTTATTTCATGTAAAATTAATTTCATATGTGATATTAGCTAATCTGACTCAATATTTTAAAAAAATTTAACTTTATTAATGTAAAATAATTTTAATTTAATAAGAATATGTAAAATCACGTTTGTATTATGTAATTTCTCTATATAACAATTTAGATGAACAAATATTACAGTGTAATATATCTTAATAAGCGTTAATTACAATAGTAATTACTTCTCGGTGACAAATTAATTAACAAAAGACGCCGTTGAAGAGGGTCAATGATAAATTTTGATTTATGTCAAGTGGAAAATCTAACGCGCACAAATTTATCAAAATTATTTTTTTATTTTTCTATTAATATTAATGAATTTTCAAAATTAGATACAATTTTGTTAAATATGAACATTATTTTACTAAAGTTTAGCAAAATTAATCTTATTTTTATTATTATTTAAAATAATTTTTACAATTAGTATTAATATTAAAATATAACAGTTTTAGGTGATAGTTCTGTATTAATATTTATTACTAATTGACGTTTCGACAAACTTAACGTCCGTCTTTATCAGCAAAAATGATACAAATGACATTTACAGTAAATAAAGAGAACATAGAAACAAGTTACTAGTTGACAAAATAAGTTACTAGATCATAAAAATTTATAAATTTTTAATTAAAGGGAGCCAGAGAAAAAGGTTTAAATCAAATTTGACTTTTTTAATTAATAATTTATAATAATTTTTTCTTACCTAATTACTTGTTTTAATCATTTGTTAGTATAGTACTAAAATTTTACTTTAAAAAATCCGTAATTTTATTTTACCATAAATATTCTGTATTTCTACCACAAAATTCTGTAACTTTTATGTAATTTATAATAATCACATAAAATATGTAAAAATTATAGCTTTCATATTAATACATACATATACAATCACGCCATGTACCCAACAGGGTGTGGCACAAACTCTTTTCAACATCTCGTAATCAGTCTCCTCCAAACATTAATATCCACACAAGCAACTTTCGCTTCATCCACATTCATAATTCCTCTCATACATGCTCTTTTATTGCTACTACTTGAAAACTTTTGCTCACGCAAGCCACTCTCTCAATCATACCACTCCAACTACTCATTGGACGTTCACGCAAACGTATACCATCAAAATCATTCAAATAAATCATCATATTAATATCTGTAATAATTCATCAAAATAATAAGACTTAGTATATATTTTGTGTAATAGCACTAATAAAATATTTTAAGTGTAATTCATTCATTTTAAAATACATTTTTTTATAGGTAAATTTAGAAATGTATGTAATTATACCAACAATAATATTATAAAACTATAAATTTTTATATATTTATGGAAAATTCCTGACAGCAAATTTGCTAAAAGACTTTACTAAAAAAACCTGTAATAATACATATATATATATATATATATATATATATATATATATATATATATATATATATATATATATGTGTGTGTGTGTGTGTGTGTGTGTTTGTGTGTGTGTGTGTGTGTGTAATATCATATTACATAATGTGTAATAGTTTTGATATTATATGTATTTTTATAGAATTATGTTAAAATTATATCAGTTGAGTAATTATACCTTAAAATACTGGACATCATAGTATTTATGTTATTTATATGTTTCTTAATGATGCTGCTAGTCGAGTGTGTCGAAACGTCGTATTTTTAACTATAATCACATAGAACTGAAACCTAATACTATAATATTGTCATCATTTTTTTTTAATTTTTCTGTTTGATCATATTTACACGTTTTAATTATTAAATTAAAAACATTTCTATCAATGAAATAAAAATGTGAATTTAAATTGAAATTGACGAGAAAAAAACAAGGTCTAAATGAACGTATGAAGAAAATAATTAGAGAAAATGTCAGACACAATGAAAATGATTGAAAAGTAACAAAAGTGCTGTTTGCGTTTTGTATGATCGCTAATAAAATTTCAATTATTCGGAAATTGATTTTCGAAAGCATCAAATTGTACACAGGCTAGCAATTATCTAACTGGTTATACCAATCATATTTTCGATTATCGATAATTTCTGCCATGTACATTTCAGTAACAAACGAATATATGTATAGTCGCGACAAGATAAAAAGATAGGTACGTCATAATAACGTGACAAAATTTATCAACATGAAACTCACTAATGAACAAAATTAATTTTATTCTATTCTACAAATAATGAACAAAATCTTCTTGAAACTATTTACGTATGTTATTTTAATCAAATTAAAATTTAATATATACAAATATATCGTATATTATTGGATTTTTTTTATCGAAATCAACTTATTTATTTTTGCTATATTTGGTAGCATTGATTTTCAATGTCAAAAGTCACAGTACGTTTATATTAGTTCATTTGACGTTATATTTTGAATGTGTATTTTTGTAATTTATTATGGCAAAAAGATGGTCTAGGCGAGATGTCAACAGTTAGTTGGAAATTTAATTTTATATTTTAAACAAGAAAAGGAAAATAATGGGCTATAATGCCCCTGTCTGTTGTACGTGAGAAGCTCATATAAACATAGTAGTGAGTGACGTTATTTGCATACTGACAAAAATTGATGACGTCCCTATCTTTTTATCTTGTCGCCACTATATGAACGAATATATGTACATTTTCTGAAAAGAACATAGTCTATAATAACTGTAATACATCATTTTTTTGTCTGATAGTTTAATTATTACCTACGTATAACGGAAAAACAAATATTTATTTCAATATAAAATGTACAGATTATAGGTAATTTTTATGTAATAAAAAATACAGGGTGGGCAAGATAAAAGAGGCCCGGTATGAATACAGAAGTACAAATACTTAAAGAAAAGTATATTACTAATTTATTATAATTTTTATTTAAAAGTAGTAATTCGTAATTCGTTGATGTATGATAGTGAATGTTGGGTTTGGCTGCAAAAGCATAAAAGAAAAATGGTATAATTAAGAAGAATTGAGTACGAAATAGATTAGTGTATGATGAGTGTGAAATTGAAAAAATGTTGTAGCCTAATGAACGTTTGGTTAAAAAAAATATATATGAATAATTTTGAAGGTATATGTTTGCGTGGACGTTCGATGAGTAGTTGAAGTGGTGTATGATTGAAAGTGTGTTGCGTGAGCGGAAGTTTCCAAGTAGTAGGAATAGAAGACCTTGTATGAGAAGAATTATGAATGTGGATGAAGTTAAAGTTGCTTCTTTGAATAGAGATGTTTGAAGGAAACTGATTTCGAGATAATAAAAATAGTTTGTGCCACACTCTTTTGGGTATATAGCGTGATTGTGTATGTAAGTATTAACCATAGATTTTTGATTAAAAACAAGTAATAAACACCCTGTATAAAACCATGTACCAAGCCACACTAAATTATTTTCTTTTTTTTTTCTGCAAAACCCACAAAATCTCAAATTTCAAATAACATAACTTACTTCATGGACAAAATTTTCTATTTAAAAACTTGAAAAATATAAAAATAAAAAACGATAATAGAAGGATAAAAATGGCCAACGTAAATTGGCACGTACAAGAGTTGGTATAAAATGAGAAGATAATTAAAGAAGTTAGATGTAAAAAAATAAGAGAGAGGGCTGAGTAGTAGGACTTGCAGTGTAGCTCGCAGTAGATTTCAACTTTAAATTACTATGATATTAGATTAGTCAAGTTGCCTAGTACGTCGAAAAAGTTTTCGTTGTTAATCGCACTATGATAATCGCATTTTCTAATTTCATTCTATTCGTTTTACTGCGCTATCTAACTCACTAATTTCGTAGAAATTTTTCTCTTATTATTTACTTTACGAAAGTTATTGAGAACTTTACATCTTAATCAGGTTATTTACTTGGTGTCCACCAAAAAGCTTGAATCATATGAGAAAATTTTTATTTAGTAAAAAAAACTTAAAGAACTTATAATATTAAAATAAAATATATTTTAAGTTTATTTAGTGTTCAAGATGATTACGAGGTTTTATTTTTTCCTCAGTAATGCTAATTTTCTGAGAAAAAATTACTAAAATTTTTAAAAATTTATTGTGACTACATTATTTATTCGATTTTGATCAAATTTAGAGAAAAAATTTCTCTGATGTTCACATAAATTATGTAATTTTAATAAAATAGAATCTTACCAACTTTTCGAGAAAAAAATTAATACTAAAGTTTTTCATTGTGGCTAAATTATTTATCAGATTTTGATGAAATTTACAAAAAAAGATTTCTCTGGTGCCACATAAATTATATAATTGTAATAAAATACAATGTTATCAACTTCCATAAATTATTGTATATTTATTCGGGTTATATATATATATATATATATATATATATATATATATATATATATATATATATATATACAAAGTGTTCGTTTGCCAGGTTGATATAGAGCAATAATATGAGATACCGATGCTAGTTTTTTTTTAAAATGTTTTTTAGAATTTTTAATAATTTTTCCTGCTAAATCAGTATGAGTTAGAAAAAAAGTTTCTTACTTATTATGTTGCTAATTTTTTTTTTCTATTTTACTGAATTTTTTCAGATTTTTTTGAGCAAATTTTTGAAAAAAGTTATATTTTGAAAAAATTAAAAATATAATTTTTTATATATTTTGAAAAAATTAAAAATATAACTTTTTTTTAAATTTGCTCAAAAAAATCCGATAAATCTGAAAATAGAGAAAAAATTAGCTACATAATAACTAAGTAACTTTTTTCTCTAACTCATACTGATTTAGCAGGAAAAATTATTGAAAATTCTGAAAAACATTTTAAAAACACTCAAGTGTTGAAAGCATCGGAAGGTAATAGAAAGAAGAGAAAATTTTCTTTGCACTACAGAAACAAACAAGACACACTTTTATAATATAATTTTCATGGATAAAGTGACATTTGACAAGCAAAAATATTTCACGAGAATCTCAAATATTTCTTTATAACGTACATTAGTACCAGTATAAGACAAAAACATTTTTTTTTCTCTCTAAATATGTAAATTATTTATATGGAAAACACGTTAAATATTTTTCACATTTTATGAGAATTTTTTAACCATGTTAAAAATTAATAAAAAAGACGAAATACTGGGTTGGTTACATATCAACTTAACAACGTGATTAAGTTGTTAACTGACCAAATATTTAGGCTAGTATTCTTACCTCATTTATAAAAGTGATATTTAGCAAAATACTTTTACATAAAATTATTTATTAACCGTTTTCAAATATTTTATTTAAATTTTATAATTATACTAAAAATTATCAAAATTAGAAAAAATATTTATATTTCATGAAAGATAAAAAATAAAACGGCTTTAGGTTCTAGTTCTGTATTAATAAATTTTAATACAAAACTAGAACTTAAAGCCGTTTTATTAAAATAACATTTATTTTAAAAATGTCAGAATAAAAATTAACGAAACACAGAAGATGATGAATTCGTCCTATACATACACAATTACGCCATGTTCCCAAAGGGTGTGGCACAAACTCTTCTCATCATTCCGAAATCAGTCGCCTCCAAACATTCCTATCCAAACAAGCAACTTTCGCTTCATCCACATTCATAATTCCTCTCATACATGCTCTTCTATTACCATACTCTAAAAAAGAATTATGTAATTTTACCTGCAAACTATGAGACACTGAGTATTTTTAAGTATAATTACTAAACTACTGTCATTTTAATATAATTATTTGAAAATATATAATATCAGAACTATTACAAACATTATGTAATATGATATTACCAACGGAATGGAATATTACATATACAGTATGTCTGTAAAAGTTGGCAACAAATGGGGAATTTTTTTATTATTGATTTTACGACAAAAAGTCATTTTTTATAAAAAGTTTTGCTTGTTGAATAAATATGTTTATCATCAGAAAATCTAAGATTAAATGTACAGAATGTTCCTAAATTAAGATAACATGAAAAGAGAAGTACCATTTATTGCATTTTTTAGTTTAAATACAAAATTTTAATCAATTAAGAAAATCAACAAAAATTATTCTAGAAGACCATTGTTCTAGAATGCACCGTTTAGAATTTTTAATTTTTGGAATTTTTTTTCAAAATTAGACTTTTTTTCAAAATTTGCTCAAAAAAATCTGAAAAAATTCAGTGAAATAGATAAAAAATTAGCTACAAAATAGCTAAGCAACTTTTTTTTTAACTTATCTGGTTTGCAGGAAAAATGATTGAAAATGAATAAATGGTACTTCTCTTTTCATGTTATCTTAATTTTGGGACATTCTGTGCATTTAATCTTAGATTTTCTGATGGTAAACTTATTTATACAACAAGCAGAACTTTTTATAAAGAATGACTTTGTCGTAAAATTAATAATAAAAAAATTGCCCATTTGTTGTCAACTTTTACAGACATACTGTATATGAATATTACAGTTCTTTTTTTTAGTAAAATCTTTTTTAGTAAATTTATAGAATTTCACTAAATTTGCTGTCAGGAATTTTTCATAAATAGCTAAAATTTGTTTAGTTATGTAATATTATTGATGGTATAATTACATACATTTCTAAATTGATATAAAGAATGTATTTTGAAATAAATGAATTACACTTAAAATATTTTATTAGTATTATTACACAAAGTATGTACTAAGTTTCATTATTTTCATGAATTATTACAGATATTAATATGCAAGCTGTAATTTTACATAATTTAATAAGTTATACCAATAAAATATAATTCAACACTAAGTATATGTGATGCAATTTGCAGAAAGTAAGCAATTTTATATACTTATTAGATTATTTTTATTTACTTTATGTGATTATTATGAATTATATAAAAATTACATAATTTTGAGTTAGAAATATAGAATATTTATAGTAAAATGAAATTACAGATTTTTTATATATTGAACATTTTATATATTATTTCAAACTTATAACTTAAGAATAGCTAATTTAAAAGCTGTTAATCATTATAATTAATTGCATTAACACCTAATTGCTTATCTTAGGATAAAAACAAGAACAAATATATAATCTACATAATATAGTAATAGAAATAGAAAAAAAAAGATAATTAGAACCAAGCCTAATTAGTTTGAGAAACAGTAATTAAATAATGTGCTTTGTGTGTATGTGTGTGTGTGAAACAAATGTGTTAGATATAAATTATCACTGATTACATACACAAATGTCTTCCACAGTCAAAGCTTTACAAGCACAAGAATAATAATACATTTATATATATATATATATATATATATATATATATATATATATCTAACGTATATATATATATATATATATATATCTAACGTAGTTAGTTGGCAAAACACATTTATATTCCTACTATATCATCATTTTAGAACTTAAACTAACATTTGTTAAATAGCTAAATGTTTGTATTATAACTGAGAATTAACATTACACAATTTGTATTACTAATGCTTGGTTTCATAAAACGATTTAACATTACTGTCAAAATTTAAAGTTTTTTTAAACCCCAGTTTTTACCACTTTGACTGCAAAAAAAAGTGGTATAGCGTGTGGTACGGTGTCTGTAACATTAAAAAAAAAAAATTATGTATAGAAATTCTTCATATAGTCCCTAGATGACGAATTTGAACTTAGTTTATGTGGGTGTATGAATGTGCGTCGTCAGCTCGCTCGGTCGTAAGTCAAAATTTTGTGGCCGCAACTCCTCTTAGACGCTTCAACCGATTTTAATAAAATTTTCAGGATAAATTTGTCTAGTACCCAAGATGGTTATGTGGTTTTATTTTTTTCCAGTAATGCCAACTTTCCGAGAAAAAAATTACTAAAGTTTTTGAAAATTCATATTGGCTACGTTATTTATCCGATTTTGATCAAGTTTTCAGAAAAGATTTCCCTAATGCTCCCATTAAGTATATAATTTTATTAGTGTCCAGTGTTGCCAACTTTTCGAGAAAAAAATTACTAAAGTTTTAAAAAATTTATTATTGCTATGTTATTTAACCGATTTTACTCATATTTTCACAAAAGATTAGCCCAGTATTCATATAATTTATGTAATTTTAACAAAACACAGTGTTGCCAACTTTCCGAGAAAAAAAATACTAAACTTTATTGTAGCTTCATCATTTATTCGATTTTGATCAAATTTTCAGAAAAGTTTCTCCTAGTGCTCACATAAATTATAATATTATTAAAATACAGTGTTGCCAACTTTCCGAGAAATGTCAAAGTGGTCTCTATATGGGTTTACCCATATACTTCTAATCTTGTTATATTAGTTATTTTCAATATTTATCATATCACATATATATATATATATATATATATATATATATATATATATATATATATATATATATATATATATATATATTATAGGCCAGAAAATATAATAATTTTGTCTCTTTACATCAAAAATGTACATAAATTTATGACATTCATTGAATGTTCGTAAAATATTTTAATATCATAAATCTTTTAAAGCCACTATTCATATAAAAATTATTACCCTATAATATATAAAACGTTAAACTAGATATTATAACATTGTAAGAGCCACTGTAATACAGATGCTGAAATTTAGAAAAATTGCACTTAAAAACAAGATTAGAAGTGTATGGGTAAACCCATATATAGACTACTTTGACATTTCTCGAAAAGTTGGCAACACTGTATTTTAATAATATTATATTTATGCGGGCACTAGGAGATACTTTTCTGAAAATTTGATCAAAATCGAATAAATAATGTAGCCACAATGAATTTTTAAAAAATTTTGTGTTTTTTTTTTCGATAATTTGGCAACACTGTATTTTGTTAAAATTGCATAATTTATTTAGGCACTAAGAAAAACTTTTATGAAAATTTGATTAAAATCGGTTAAATAAAATGATCAAAATAAATTTTTAAAAATTTTACTAATTTTTTTCTCGGAAAGTTGGCAACACTGAATATTAATAAAATTATGT
This sequence comes from Clivina fossor, assembly GCA_963966155.1. Lineage (NCBI taxonomy): Eukaryota > Metazoa > Arthropoda > Insecta > Coleoptera > Carabidae > Clivina > Clivina fossor. Next base: position 12,016,385 of record OZ014564.1, on the reverse strand, counting down.
AATTAATGGGAGCATTAGGGAAATCTTCTCTGAAAATTTGATCAAAATCGGATAAATAACGTAGCCTATATGAATTTTTAAAAACTTTAGTAATTTTTTTCTCGGAAAGTTGGCATCACTGGAAAAAAAAAAAAATCACATGACCATCTTGGGCACTAGACAAATTTATCCTGAAAATTTCATTAAAATCGATTGAAGCGTCTAGGAGGAGTTGCGGCCACAAAATTTTGACTTACGACCAAGCGAGCGAGCGAGCGAGCGAGCAAACTGACGACGCACATCCATACACCCACATAAACTAAGTTCAGATTCGTCATCTACAGGCTAAATGAAGGATTTCTATACAATTTTTAATTTTTTTTGAAAATGTTACAGACACCGTACCAAACGCTATACTACTTTTTCCTTGCAGTCAAAGTAGTAATAAATATTGAATATATTATTCGCTACTATAAAATTTTTATTAGGGGCTTATTATTTTTATAGAATGTGAAAGCATATCAATCCTCTCGCATCTTAACTAACTCGGCAATTTTCTCCGAGAAAAATTATGGAAATTTTATTTATTTTCCAGGAAAATCTCTAGCGCGCGAGTAAAATGGGGAAAAAATTGTCGATGCGCGATTGTTATGACACGTGGCTTGAAAAATTGCTAAAAAAAAAAGGATGATTGAATTTTGGACAATAGCTTCACTCTAAAAAACCAAAATGTAATAATTTTACTTACAAATTAATGAGATATTATGATGAACATTATTTCTAGGTAGAGTTACTCAAATGCTGTTCATTTAATACATAATAAACATTATGTAATATGATACGGGATGGAAAAGTACATATATATATATATATATATATATATATATATATATATATATATATATATAAATTTTTATTCGATTTATTTATTTCAGGTAAGCAGTCTTTTTTGACAGGATAAGGCAATTAATTTCTCATAATCCTCTTTAATAGTTGTTGTTTGTACTTTTTTTATTGCTTCATTCAATATTTCAATATTTTATGTATACATGTAAGTTGTATTAATTTTTATCTATAACTGTAAATTTTAAAAAATTGTAACAAAATTATATTCATTCCTAGTGCGAAATTCCTGAAGAAGAGTCAAACCCGACTCGAAATATTGAATGAAGCAATAAAAAAAGTACAAACAACAACTATTAAAGAGGATTATGAGAAATTAATTGCCTTATCCTGTCAAAAAAGACTGCTTACCTGAAATAAATAAATCAAATAAAAATTTAAAATAATTTCAGTCGAAAAACAAAAACAAATATAATATATATATATATATATATATATATATATATATATATATATATATATGTAATATTTTAGATTTTTAGTAAAGTATCTTTTAGTAAATTTACAGAACTATATTAAATTTTTGTAAGGAATTATTGTTGGTATAATTACATACTTTACTAAATTTGTATAAAGGATGTACTTTGAAATGAATGAATTACAATTAAAATATTTTATTAGTATTATTTCACGAAATATATGTACTAAGTCTCACTATTTTGATGAATTATACATACATACATACATACATACATACACAATCACGCCATGTACCCAAATTAGGGTGTGACACAAACTCTTTTCATCATCCCGAAATTAGTCGCCTCCAAACATTCTTATCCAAACAAGCAACTTTTGCTTCATCCACATTCATAATTCCTTTCATACATGCTCTTTTATTCTTACTACTTGGAAACTTTTGCTCACGCAAGCCACTTTCTCAATCATACCACTCCAACTACTTATCGAACATCCACGCAAACGTATACCATCAAAATCATTCAAATAAATCTATTTCACCAGACCTTCATTAGACATTCGCTCAACATGTACGAACCATCTTAACTGACTAACACCAACTTTTGCTACAACATTTTTTTCAATTTCACACTCATCATACACTAATCGTATTTCGTACCCGATCTCTCCTATTTACACCACATACCCCACTTAAAAATCTCATTTCCACAGCAGTCATTTTCCGTTTATGCTTTTGCAATCAAACCCAACATTCACTACCATACATCAACATAGGCACCAAAACTGCATTGTATATACTTAAACGGGCTTCTTTGGAAACATTTACATTCCTAGCAAAAGTTCCCAAAGCGCCCAAAACGAGACAACTTTAATATTAATGTACCAAAAAAAAACTAAATTATCGATGCGCCATTGTTTTGACACGATCTCAAAATAACTGAAAACAAATTCAGTTTCTCTACTAATACGACTAATGAAATTTCATCCATTACACGTTCCGTCGGTAACAGAATAATTACGGCTGGAAAATTTTCAGTTTTTCAGCATAGCGGAGTGCTTTCGGTTACCGCCATGTCCAGGATTACTTTTAAGCTCTCCCTCGCCTATTAAGTTCGGAGCTTTTGCTTTATTGATTGACCGTGTTAATATATATGTAGTCATTATAGGTTGTTGTTGTCGGTAGGGGAAGAGAATTGAGATGCCTCCATTGCACAGGCAGTAGAGGCGGTAATTTGGGGCCCCGCAAGCCAGGGGGGACAATAAACAATTATACTGGTATGCAATAAATAATACATTAAAGATGAAAAGAGAAGCACCATTTATTAATTTTCAATAATTTTTCCTGCCAAACCAGATAAGTTAGAAAAAAAAGTTACTTATCTATTATGTAGCTAATTTTTCTTGTCTATTTTACCGAATTTTTTTAGATTTTTTTGAGCAAATTTTGAAAAAAAGTTTTATTTTGGGTATTAAAAAAAACAGTTTTTACTTATTTTTTTTTTCTAAACGATGCATTCTAGAACAATAGTTTTCTAGAATAATTTTTGTTGACTTTCTTAATTGATTGAAATTTTGTATTTAAACTAACAAAATGCAATAAATGATACTTCTCTTTTCATGTTATCTTAATTTAGGGACATTTTGTACATTTAATCTTAGATTTTCTGATGGTAAACTTATTTATTCAACAAGCAGAATTTTTTATAAAGAATAATTTTTTGTCGTAAAATCAATAATAAAAAATTCCCCATTTATTGCCAACTTATACAGACATACTGTATACAAATTATTATTATTTTTGTTTTTTGCAAATGTTACAGACACCATACCAAATACTATACCATTTTTTCCTTGCAGTCAAAGTGGTATAAAATTGGTATTACTATTATATTTCTTTTCTATTATAATATGTATAATTAATTTTTTGGTGTTGAATATGTTATATAAATTTAATTTCGGATAAACATAATTTTTTGTTTACATTAAAAACCATTTTAAAATTATAATATGTAGTTTATTTTTTCAAAATTTTCTACCCGGAAAGGCGACCCATCCAGTATACGTCTATTTTTTTCGATAGAGCAATAGGGCCCCCGAATTTTTTAACGTCTCGCCCCCCCCCTTAAACCTTGAATCCGCCCCTGGTCGTGGAATGAACTATGTAGTGTCGTCCTCAATATACGAGTCCATAGAATGTATAAGCTTGCTTTTGCGGTTTTAGTTGGGACATTGTTTTGTGGTTTCTGGTTGAGATAGGGTGAAAATTCGATGGGCGTGATTTTCTAGCTGTCGTTTTGGTAATTTAATATAGTTGCAAAATTTGTTGTATTGAGTGTACACTAGTAAATACCGGTAAGAGCTCTTTTTACCAGTTTGACTGCAAGGAAAAAGTGGTATAGCGTTTGGTACGGTGTCTGTAACATTTTCAAAAAAAAAAATTATGTATAGAAATCCTTCATATAGCCTCTAGATGACGAGTCTGAACTTAGTTTATGTGGGTGTTATGGATGTGCGTCGTCAGCTCGCTCGGTCGTAAGTCAAAATATTGTGTCCGCAACTCCTCCTAGACGGTTTAACCGATTTTAATGAAATTTTCAGGATAAATTTGTCTAGTACCCAAGATGATCATGTGGTTTTATTTTTTTCCAATGATGCCACCTTTCCGAGAAGAAAATTACTAAACTTTTTAAAAATTCATATTGGCTACGTTATTTATCCGATTTTGATCAAATTTTCAGAAAAGATTTCCCTAATGCTCCCATTAATTACATAATTTTATTAATATTTAGTGTTGCCAACTTTCCGAGAAAAAAATTACTAAAGTTTTAAAAATTTTATTATGGCCATGTTATTTAATCGATTTTACTCAAATTTTCACAAAAGATTCTCCTAGTATTTATATAATTTATGTAATTTTAACAAAATACAGTGTTGCCAACTTTCCAAGAAAAAAATACCAAAATTCATTGTGGCTACATCATTTATTCGATTTTGATCAAATTTTCAGAAAAGTTTTTCCTAGTGTCCACATAAATTATAATATTATTAAAATACAGTGTTGCCAACTTTCCGAGAAATGTCAAAGTGCTCTCTATATGGGTTTACCCATATACTTCTAATCTTGTTTATCTGGCATTTGTATTATTAAGTGGCACGATTTTAAAACTGGAATATTTAAAACTGGTTAAATTTTACAATATTTATAGTTACTAGGTAACAAATATGTAACTAATATTAATATTATTTAATATATATTAATATTATTTATTATTACGTACGTCTTCATCAAGAAAAAAAGATACAAATAATATTTACAATAAATAAACATAGTAACAAGTTACTAGGTCAGAAAATAAGTTATGATCTATTTACTTATTTTGTTACCTAATATAACTTGTTTCTATGTTCTGTTTATTTACTATAAATATTATTTGCATAATTTTTTCCTAATGATGATGTACGTTGAATACGTCGAAATGTCAATTATTAATAAATATAATAATAAGTTTATTTATTTAGCATATATGTACTAATAATGGTATTACAGAATTAATACAAATTATTATTGGTAAATACAAAAAAAAAAGAATGTACATTAAAATAAATTTACAATTGAAAGATATCAATGAATAAGCAAATTTTTTATATCTGTTGATAATAGCTATTATACATATTTAAAATATTTAAACTATTAACAAAAATATAGTTTGACTACAAAACTGTAATCTACACTGTAAAAAGTTTTTCTGCATTTTTATAATAAACGTTATGGGTAATAAAATGCCCTGGATTATTATATTATTTTACATATGTAGAACTTAATTTTACATATTATGTAATATTTAACAAAAAAATTATGCAAAACTAATTTATTTTATATGTAAGATATTTTATATATTTTAATATATTATTACATATGAAACAATATGTATTATTGCACATAAATACATACATACATACACAATCACGTTATGTACCCAAAAGGGTGTGGCACAAATTCTTTTCATCATCCCGAAATCAGTCGACTCTAAACATTCCTATGCAAACAAGCAACTTTTGCTTTATCTACATTTATAATTCCTCTCATACATGCTCTTTTATTCCTACTACTTGGAAACTTTCGCTCACGCAAGCCACTCTCTCAATTATATCACTCCAACTATTCATCGGACGTCCACGCAAACGTATACCATCAAAATCATTCAAATAAATCTTTTTAATCAAACGTTTATTAGATATTTACTCAACATGTCCGAACCATCTTAACTGACTAACACCAACTTTTGCTACAACATTTTTTTTCCTATTTCACACTCATCATACACTAATCGTATTTCGTACCCGATCTCTCCTATTTTCACCACATACCCCACGTAAAAATCTCATTTCCACAGCAGTCATTTTCCGTTTTTGCTTTTGCAACCAAACCCAACATTCACTATCATACATCAATGTAGGCACCAAAACTGCATTGTATATACTAAGAAATTAATGTAAAATTTATATGTTTATATGTAAATTAGTTTTTTTTTTTATTATTTTATCTATAAATTTTTATAATTAATGCAGTAAAGTTATTTCACATATAATTTTATAGTAATTTTTACTATAAAAAAATGTATGTAAATTTACAAAAAAAAATACAGTGTATATAACTGACCTATAACCTTAAGTCATTTTCTTTTATTAAAATCTTAATTAAAATGTACATAAATTTGCATAATAAAATATCTTTGTAAATAAAATAAGTAAAATAATATTTACCACTTTGACTGCAAAGAAAAGTGGTATAACGTTTGGTACGGTGTCTGTAACATTTTCAAAAAAAAAATTTGTTTATAGAAATTCTTCATATAGTCCCTAGATAACGAATCTGAACTTAGTTTATGTGGGTGTATGATTGTGTGTCGTCAGCTCGCTCGCTCGGCCGTAAGTCAAAATTTTGTGGCCGCAATTCCTCCTAGACGATTTAACCGATTTTAATGAAATTTTCAGGATAAATTTGTCTAGTACCCAAAATGGTCAGGTGGTTTTAATTTTTTCCAGTGATGCTAAATTTCCGAGAAAAAAATTACTAAAGTTTATAAAAATTCATATTGGCTACATTATTTATTCGATTTTGATCAGATTTTCAGAAAAGATTTCCCTAATGTTCCCATTAATTACATAATTTTAATAATATCCAGTGTTGCCAACTTTCCGAAAAAAAAATTACTAAAATTTTTAAAAATTTATTATGGCCATGTTATTTAACCGATTTTACTCAAATTTTCACAAAAGATTTTCCTAGCAATTATATAATTTATGTAATTTTAACAAAATACAGTGTTGCCAACTTTCCGAGAAAAAAATTTACTAAAATTTTTAAAAATTTATTATGATCATCTTATTTAACCGATTTTAATCAAATTTTCATCAAAGATTTTTCTAGTGCCTAAATAAATTATGCAATTTTAACAAAATACAGTGTTGCCAACTTATCGAGAAAAAAATTACAACTTTTTTAAAATTTTTATTGTGGCTACATTATTTATTCGATTTTGATTAAATTTTCAGAAAAGTTTCTCCTTGTGCCTACATAAATTATAATATTATTAAAATACAACTTTCCGAGAAATGTCAAAGTGGTCTATATATGGGTTTACCCATATACTAATCTTGTATTTACAGTTATTGTTTCAAAATCATGACAACAGGAGATAAGAATTTGATAATAAGAATTTTTCATCTCTCGGGAAATATTTCAAACATTCAGACCCATCAATATTTATTGAAACATTATTTTCCAACAAGAGATGAACATAAAAAACCAATTTATTATCAGAAAATTATTAGGTCAAAAATTTATTCTGACAAAATATTTTAAACGAAATTATATTGTAGTGAAAATATTAAAAATGTATATTGTAATTATATTTCTACTATCAAATATTTATGTTACTCTACAAGTAAATATTAAATATTTTTAATTATACCCGTTCCGCTGTTTGTTTAAAATGAAATATTGTCATTTTTTTGTTATGTTGTTTGTCGAATAATAAACAATAACAAAAATTGTTGTTTTTTGTCGGTGAAGGGATAATAAAAGGGGTGGTTATAAAATACTGCGTAAAAAGCTATCATGTGGCAAAACAGAAATATATTATAATTATTTTTTTACACATTAACCAAAAATTTTATATACTGGTTGTTTGTTTAGTACTATTTTTTTATGAATTTTAATGGGGTACTTGCAAAAAAATTTTTTTTTTTGTGGATATAGAAAATTTATGTAATTTGAAATACTTCTATATAAAAATAATTTTAAAATTTTTAAGTTTTTAACGATTGTCATATCATTGTTTCCAAAGAAGCCCGTTTGAGTATATACAATGCAGTTTTAGTGCCTACGTTGATGTATGGTAATGAATGTTGGGTTAGGTTGCAAAAGCATAAACGGAAAATAACTGCTGTGGAAATGAGATTTTTACGTGGGGTGGCCCGGTGTAACTATAGGAGAGATCGGGTACGAAATAGATTAGTGTATAATGAGTGAAATTGAAAAAAATGTTGTAGCAATAGTTGCCGTGTTAGTCAGTTAAGATGGTTCTGACATGTTGAGCGAATGTCTAATGAACGTTTGGTTAAAAAGATTTATTTGAAAGATTTTGATGGTATACGTTTGCGTGGACGTCCGATGAGTAGTTGGAGTGGTATGATTGAGAGAGTAGCTTGCGTGAGCGAAAGTTTCCAAGTAGTAGGAATAAAAGAGCATGTATGAGAGGAATTATGAATGTGGATGAAGCGAAAGTTGCTTGTTTGGATAGGAATATTTGGAGGCGACTAATTTCGGAATGATGAAAAAAGTTTGTGCCACACCTTTTTGGGTACATGGCGTGATTGTGTATTTATGTAATTTCTATTGTATTTTGACTTGTGTGTTAACATAAATAAATATTATTATTATAAAGTTGTTTTATTTTTATTTAAAATTTATTGCTAGTGTTTATTAGATTCAAACTAATTTTAGGGTAGATTCTCTTATGTGGACAGTTTTGCCAACTTTTGGAGAAGAACCATATATTTTTTAAATATTTATGTGATAATGTCAAAATGGTCTTTATATGGGTTTACCCATATGCTTCTATGCTTCTATACTTGTATGTATATGTTACAAAAAGAAAACTTTGTATAAAGTTTTGAAAATTAAAAAAAAATATACTTTTTTAATTAATTAGACATAAAATAGTAAACGATACGAAAAGTTTTTCTTCTGTAAATTTATTTGTTTTACTCAAATGATTTGCTAAGTTTATGTTAACTTTGTAACGTATAGATTCTTTTAAGTGAACGTTTTTTATTTTCTTTAACTTTTACTTTAACTTTAATTTTGTAGGAACATGTTTCAGTTTAAACTTTTCAAAAGTATTTTAATTTTGTTAGTATAACGCAGAAAGAAAATATTGAAGTAAACCAAATATATATATATATATATATATATATATATATATATATAAAACTTTGTTGTCTATATATTAAAATATGTATATATATACTGTGTGTTAGAAAATGTATTTTTAATATAAAACGATTTTCGGTTTAAGTTCTGTATTAATATTTGTTAATAATCGACGTTTCGACGAACTCAACGTCTGTCTTTATCAAAAAATTGGTACAAATAACATTTACACTAATTAAACATAGAAACAAGTTACTAGGTAACAAATAAGTAACTAGATTATAATTTTTGTTTTGTTTTGTAAAAATCAAATACAGTAAAAAATTCAGTAATTACATTAAAAACCTGTTTATTATGCAAATTTACAGACATAAGTATTTTTACAAAATGTGTGTGATATTATTTACATATATAATATGGTAAATGTAAAAATTTTCCTGTGACGTTTGTAAATTTACATGTTAAACTGGTGTAAATCAATTGCCCCAGATTTTTATATAAAATTACCGGTTTTTTTTTACGTTGTATTTTTGTTTATAAATTATAGATTTAACAAGATTAGAAGTATATGGGTAAACCCATATATAGACCACTTTGATATTTCTCGGAAAATTGGCAACACTGTATTTTAATAATATTATAATTTATGTGGGCACTAGAAAATAATTTTCTGAAAATTTGATCAAAATCGAATAAATAATGTAGACACAATAAAAGTAGCTACATTTGTTGGTTGCTTTAGCTGCGCTACAAAACAGTAAAAGTAGCTGTAGCTAGTAGCTTCAGAATTTGTTGCAAGTAGCTTATAAATAGTAGCTAAAACATAAAACTACTATTTGCAGCTAATTTTGGTATTTTATAGCTACTTTTAGTAGCTTTTTAGTAAAAGTAGCTTTAAACTACTAAAAGTATTTTAGTAACTTATAGTTACTTTTAGTAACTTACAGCTACTTTTAGTAGCTTACAGTTACTTTTAGTAGTTTATATTAATTTTAGTATCTTACAGTTACTTTTAGCAATTAATAGCTATTGTTAGTAGTTTATAGCTAGTTGTAGTAGCTTACAGTTACTTTTAGTAGCTTACAGCTACTTTTAATAGTTTACAGCTACTTTTCTATACTTAATTATTATTTTTCTTAACGTAGTTGCTTTTATTATTACTTTGACTAAAAGGAGAAAGTATATAGTCCTCAGTTTCATTTACAAAGTAGCTTAAGAAGTAGCTTACAAAATAGCTTAAAAAATTAAGATTTGACAGCTACTTTTAGTATCTTAAAGCAGTAGCTTCATAAATTTTTAAAGAATAGCTTGTAGCTATAGTTTATCTGGGTGGCGGTCAAAATCCCGACAATCAAAATCCCGACAATCAAAATCCCGACAAGTCAAAATCCCGACAGGTCAAAATCACGACAGGTCAATATCCCGACAGGTCAAAATCCCGACAGATCAAAATCCCGACAATCAAAATCCCGACAATCAAAATCCCGACATAAAATACAAAATGCACAATTAGAATTGCGTTAATAAAATTAATGTTTTTCAAGAATTAATTGGATTTTCGTTTTGTTTTTTGTTTTTTTTTCATGTCTTAAAATAAAATGTGTAAATTTGTCAATAATTTACATTTAATTATATAATAAATATATTCATGAATTTTTGTAAATGTACAATTTTATAAATTATTAATAATTTACATTTTTTTTTAATATTAGGTAACTGTTTATCAAAAATTTCATTATATTATTAATTTAACATTATACACAATCTATTAAATACAAAATTCTACCTAGAAAACCATGTTTTAACTTATCGGGATTATGACCTGTCGGGATTTTAATTGTCGGAATTTTGACCTGTCGGGATTTTGACTTGTCGGGCTTTTGGTTGTCGGGATTTTGATTGTCGGGATTTTGACCCTAACCCAGTTTATCTACATTAGCGGCCATATTTGAGATAGTCATATACATAAATGTGCTCAATAAGACACATTTCACCGAAATTGTATTTTTTTTATAGTTTCCAAGATCCCAAATGTTGGCATCTGCATTTGGAACATACAGTATAGGTATATATTTAACTTTGTTGGCTATATAACAAAATTTGTTAGCATTCAGCAAAGTACATATATAATATACTCTTTATGTACATATAAAGTCAATTTATTTCATATATTTTGAATATATGTATGTATGTGTTACGAGTACAGTCTTTGTGAGAGACATTCTTAATACATTATATAATGCTGTATGCATTCTAACAACTTCAACTTAAGTTTCTTGTCAAAGGAATTAATTTTCTCTTACTAGTTTAAGTTTTAGTATTTCTACTATTACAGAATATCTTAAGTTATTAACTATTAAAATATACACAAGATAATATTATGTAGAAAATTATTTCATTGAAAAATAATATATAATTTTATGAATTAGTTAAGTTAGTTGCATAAAACGTTGTTAACTTAATCAATGAGGTAACTAGACAACTAGATTGCAAAATTGTATTAGGACTGATAGAGAATAAATTAGTCTAGATAAAGATGTAGAAAAATCTTTGAGAATTTATTATATTAAAATAAAAAGGCTTTAGGATTTAGTTCTGTATTAATATTTATTAATAATCGACGTTTCGACAAACTCAACATACATTTTTATCAGGAAAAATGATACAAACATATAAAATAAATAAACAGAACATAGAAACAAGTTACTAGGTAACAAAATAAGTAACTAGATTATAAAATTTATAAATTATTAAATAAAATTTGGCTTTCTTTAATTAGTAATTTATATACAGGGTGTAACAGAATAACTATTCCTAATTTTAACTGGAGTATCCTGGGCTCAGAATATGAAGATTTAATGCAAATCACTGAGATAAAATGTGGCTCCTTACTGAGCTACAGGGTGTTTTATATAAAAATTTAAAAACGATTTTTGCCCAGTACTTTAAAACTATTTGACGTATCCTTATCATACTTGGCAGGAAATGTAGGTACCGTTCACCATACTAAACTATGTTAAATAAAAGATTCTGGCTACTGCCAGTGGCGTACAACAGGGGCAAGTGAGAGGTTAATCCTACCTAAATTCTACGCCACTGGCGGAATTGTCATTTTAACACAATTTTTCGATTCTCCAATACTTGCTGTGTAAAAAACAAATTTTCCTTCGTAACGATAAAGTCACTATTTTTCAAGATATTTAAAGTTAAACATAAGCTGCACCCTTGGGATTTTTTCAAAATTTGCTCAAAAAATCTGAAAAAAATCAGTAAAATAGAGAAAAAAATTAGCTACATAATATCTAAGTAACTTTTTCTCTAACTGATTCTGGTTTGGCTTTAAAAATTATTGAAAATTAATATTTTTTGCATTTTATTTTTTTATTTTCAATAATTTTTACAGCCAAATCAGAATGAGTTAGAGAAAAATGTTACTTAGTTATTATGTAGCTAATTTTTTTCTCTATTTTACTGAATTTTGAAAAAAGGGTGCAGCTTATGTTTAACTTTAAATATCTCGAAAAACAGTGACTTTATCGTTACAAAGGAAGAGTATGTTTTCTACACAGCAAGTATTGGAGAATCGAAAAATTGTGCTAAAATGACAATTCCGCCAGTGGCGTAGAATTTAGGAAGGATCAACCTCTCACTTGCCCCTGTTGTACGCCACTGGCAGTAGCCAGAAACTTTTATTTAACATAATTTAGTATGGTATACGGTACCTACATTTCCTGCCAAGTATGATAAGGATACGTCAAATAGTTTTAAAATACTGGGCAAAAATCGTTTTTAAATTTTTATATAAAACACCCTGTAGCTCAGTAAGGAGCCACATTTTATATCAGTGATTTGCATTAAATCTTCATATTCTGAGCCCAGGATACTCCAGTTAAAATTAGGAATAGTTATTCTGTTACACCCTGTATATATATATATATATATATATATATATATATATTAAGGTGGTTGTTATTTTGGCAATGTCAAAATTTCTTTGATCTCACCCCCTAAAAAGTTTCAAAATTTTGAAAAACTAAGGTGTTCGTTCAAAGTTACAGAAATATATTTTAACATTAAGACGGATTTCCTTGTCCAATTTGCTTAAAAACGCATTTTAGAGACTTGGACTGGCAAAACGGTTTTTGGTTTGGTTTTTCGGGTTAGAAATTGGTAACCTAATGCATTTTGGATTGTTGAATAAAATTGCAATATTTATAAATAGTTTTGACAGCTGTTTTTAAAGCTGTCAAATTATTTAAAAAAAGCTATTTCGACGATTTAAATTTTTTTATGCTTGAAGTTACTGACCTTTATATTTGATACAATTTTAATTGAAAAACGGTTTTAACAATTGTCAGTTGTCAAATTAGTTAACTAATTTATAAAATTGTCAAATTAGTTAACTAATTTATAAAATTGTCAAATTAGTTAACTAATTTGACAACTTTAATGACAACTGTCAAATGTTAAAACCGTTTTTCAATTAAAATTGTATCAAATAAGAAAATTTCAGATATATTACTTTTATACTGTGTTTGTATAGCAATGAGCTAAATAAAGTTTATATTATTATTATTATTATTATTAAATATAAGGGTCAGTAACTTCAAGCATAAAAAAATATATTTTTAAAGCGTCAAAATAGCTTTTTTAATTAATTTGACAGTTTTAAAGACAGCTGTAAAGTGTCAAAACTATTTATAAATATCGTATTTTTCTACAACAAACCAAAATGCATTAGGTTACCAATTTTTAACCCGAAAAACCAAACCAATAACAATTTTTTTTTTCAGCACAAGTCTGTAGAATGTGTTTTTAAGCAAATTAAAAAGAAAATCCGTCTTGCGGCACATGTTAATGTTAAAATAAATTGCTGTAACTTTAAACACCTTATTTTTTTAACATTTTGAAACTTTTTAGGGGGTAGATCAAGAAAATTTCGATATTGCCAAAAATAACGACCATTCTAAAATATATATATATATATATATCATAATATCATAAGTTATTGTTGTTCATAATATCATAAGATGTTATGACATTTTTTTTGTAAAATCTTTGAATATTTCGCATTAAAATAATAAATTTTATTGAGTGCAACTATAATACACAAATAGAAACAAATTGATAAATTCATGAAATATATTTCTTTCTTTACACGGCATCTGCTTCCGGTTTTCTCGGGTAATTTCGTCTTTTAATAAGATGTTCCGTTTTACCCTCCGGGAGAGCGTTTGAACCGTAAAGGGTAGTGGGGGGGGGTGAGGGTGTCTACGTATTTCGTTTCGTTTTTCTGGTTCGACACTCGAAAACCGAAAAGCATTCTCAATTTTATCCGCACTCTTTCGCTCGGGGGTGGCTTTTATATATTCTTTGCGCCCTTAAAGCAAAATTCAATCTTTACTTGGTGTACAAGTATGCTTGTCTCTACCATAGCGTTGGCTGATAGCACAAGAGCGTGCTATAGTAAGAATAAGTATTGTATAACAGCGGTTGCCAAAATATGGGCTGTGGTCCATTGATGAAATTATGTATATATATATATATATATATATATATATATATATATATATATATATATATATATATATATACAGGGTGTAACAGAATAACTATTCCTAATTTTCAGAAATGATAGAGGGCACATAAAGAAACATTTTTTATTAATAAACTAGTGTCCGGAATTTTTTTTTTTTTTTTTGGCAGTCGATTGTAAAAAACGTAATTTTATGTTATAACCCAAGAATTAACGGAGATTTATAATATTCGTTAAGACCATTTCATTCTACTCAAAAAAGTGCCTTAAGAATGTGAAAATTATTTTCATCTAATTTAAAAAACCATCGAGATATCGCCATTTATCAAAATACGGAAAAAGCGAACTTTTCGCCATAACTAGAAAACAGAAGCCGATAGCTAGTTTTTGTTTTCATAATTGAGTTTCTCTCAAAAAAAGCGATCGAGGATGCGCGGTCCATTTTTCCATATCTCTTATAGTTTCCGAGTTCCCCTATGAAAATGTCCAAATTTGCCCACCCTGTACATCGTTACAACTTGTGTATCGAAAATGGTGGTCGTAACTTCGAACAATGTTTATAAAGTTTAATGCACTATTATTTCTAATAAAATGTTCTTTAACTTAGCTTACTCTTTGACGTTGTAATAATTAAAATTGTTTTTAACGATATCTAGTGTATCTTGACACCGAGAAATTTTTGGACACTAGTTTATTAATAAAAAATATTTCTCTAAGTGCACTCTATCATTTCTGAAAATTAGGAATAGTTATTCTGTTACACCCTATATATATATATATATATACAGGGTGTAACAGAATAACTATTCCTAATTTTAACTGAAGTATCCTGGGCTCAGAATATGACGATTTCACGCAAATCTCTTAGATAAAATGTGGCTCCTTACTGAGCTACAGGGTGTTTTATTTAAAAATTTAAAAACGATTTTTGCCCAGTACTTAAAAACTATTTGACGTATCCTTATCATACTTGGCAGGAAGTGTAGGTACCGTACACCATACTAAATTATGTTAAATAAAAGTTTCTGGCTACTGCCAGTGGCGTACAACAGGGGCAAGTAAGAGGTTGATCCTTCCTAAATTCTACGCCACTGGCGGAATTGTCATTTTAGCACAATTTTTTGATTCTCCAATACTTTCTGTGTAAAAAACATACTCTTCCTTCGTAACGATAAAGTCACTATTTTTCGAGATATTTAAAGTTAAACATAAGCTGCACCCTTGGGATTTTTTCAAAATTTGCTCAAAAAAATTTGAAAAAATTAAGTAAAATGGAGAATAAAATTAGCTACATAATGACTAAGTAACTTTTTTCTCTAACTCATTTTGGTTTGGCAGGAAAAATTATTGAAAATTAATATTTTTTGCATTTTAATTTTTTATTTTCAATAACTTTTCCTGCCAAAGAAAAATGAGTTAGAAAAAAAAGTTACTTATTTATTATGTAGTTAATTTTTTTCTCTATTTTATTGAATTTTTTCAGATTTTTTTGAGCAAATTTTGAAAAAATCCCAAGGGTGCAGCTTATGTTCAACCTTAAATATCTCGGAAAATAGTGACTTTATCGTTACAAAGGAAAAGTATGTTTTTTACACAGAAAGTATTGGAGAATCGAAAAATTGTGCTAAAATGACAATTCCGCCAGTGGCGTAGAATTTAGGAAGGATCAACCTCTCACTTGCCCCTGTTGTACGCCACTGGCAGTAGCCAGAAACTTTTATTTAACATAATTTAGTATGGTGTACGGTACCTACATTTCCTGCCAAGTATGATAAGGATACGTCAAATAGTTTTAAAGTACTGGGCAAAAATCGTTTTTAAATTTTTATATAAAACACCCTGTAGCTCAGTAAGGAGCCACATTTTATCTCAGTGATTTGCATTAAATCTTCATATTCTGAGCCCAGGATACTCCAGTTAAAATTAGGAATAGTTATTCTGTTACACCCTGTATATATATATATATATCAAGATTTCGGATTTTGACTAATAGTATTTTAAATAATAATCAATTTTTGGGAAAGTAGTCAGAAAGCGGGTAGGTGTAAAATCAAAAACTGATATATGCTTAATTGTCAAGCTTTCGATGACAGTATACCATCTTCTTCAGGATATTATCAAATAAAGTTTTGTGAAAACACACGAACGAAGTGATAGTTAGCGAAAAATTATATTCTAACATTTGTGGTTCGTATATATAATTGGAAAGTTGTATAATTAGAGATAAACATGAAGCACAAGTAATAGTCAAAATTTCAATAAAAAATATAATTTAACAGACTGTCAATCTATTAAACTTGTATAAAAAATAATAAATAAATAAAATAACACATTTTTTTTTTAAATTGATTTTTTTAAATTTTTGCACAGAACCATAATTTCATATAAAATAGTTTTTACATTTTTCATGGCCACCTTGATTTTTAAAAAACTAAAAAATATGCTTAAAATTGTTTTCAGGCAAAGCAGGGCGGAATCCCAAAACATGAAAATGAAATTCTTAAATTTTTTGCCAATTACACTTAGAGTGAACTCAATCCGGGGACACACTGTATATTAGAGTGTTCTTAAAAAAAATTTGTTTAATGTACCTAATAAAACAATACTCAATTTGATAAAACTAAAGAAATCTAACCTCATTTTACGATTAATGGGAGATAAATGTAATAAAGTTCGCAAAATTTGGTTTTTTACGTATTTCTTCGGGTTTCACACTTTTTAACTTAAAATAACACGTTTTTTATGCAAGAATCGAAAAATTTATTGGTTTAATTTTGAATGGGGGTTTAGAAACTAACAGAGAGTGACTAAATAGAAAATATATCTCTGTTTATAAGCTATCGATTCCGCGAAACTGTGTTAAATTAAATGGCCATAACATTGGCTAAACTCATCGTATGAACGTGAGATTTTGGGTAAAACAAATCATAAAACATTGAATTTTTCGATTTTTGCATCAAAAATGTGTTATTTTAAGTTCAAAATAGTGCAATCGAAAAATCAACATGAAAAACAAAATTTTTCGACATTTACAGCTTACCTTTTGTTAAACGTCAAATGAGGTTAGTTTTATCGAATTTATGATTGTTTTATAAAGTACGTGAAAACAAAAATTTAAGAACACTCTAAATATATATATATATATATATATATATATTTTTATTTTAAATTTTTTGTTTATATATATACCGTGTGTTGACTTAGACCGTCGTACATAGAGATTTAGCATGTGAAATCAGACATGTGCGATTTCCTGCTTCCCAAATTATTTTACAAAAAAACCTTATGATAAATGTTTTAGGGCATACTTTTCTAATTATAATTATACGTTTGCGTGGACGTTTGATGAGTAGTTGGAGTGATATGATTGAGAGTGTTTTGCGTGAGCGAAAGTTTCCAAGTAGTAGGAATAAAAGAGAATGTATGAGAGGAATTATGGATGTGGATAAAGCTAAAGTTGCTTGTTTGGATAGAAGAATGTTTGGAGGAAACTGATTTCAAGATAGTGGAAAGAGTTTGTTTCACACCCTTTTGAGTACATGGCGTGATTGTGTATGTATTCTGACTTTACAGTGACTTTTCGCAAATTTGTACACCGACTGTTAAAATTATTCTGTTATTCTGCAATATTGACATAATTATATAGACAATATAGTAAACGTAATATCACACTGAGAAAAATAGATATTTAACAAATTGGATAATAATAAGTAGATATTTATTTGAAATATACGAGTATGTTTACTGTATTCACAAATTTATACATTTTTAAAATCTACTCACATATATATTTTAATACTATATTAAGAATTAAGACTGTAATACTATATTATACAAATTGATGGTATTAAATTTTTGTTTTTATTATATTTATAGTTAATTTTTAAATATACTTATTTTGTTATTTTTAATATCTTGTGTTTGTGTCACCTTTTTAAATATAAATAGCGTTACGGTAACTATCCATTTTTCTCAGTGCAACATTTTGATATGCTTGAAGAAAAAAAAACCATATTCTGATAGCATTTACGTGACTTGTATCTGTCTCAATTTTTATTTAAGATTATGAAAGAAAGAAAATTCTTTCTAGGAAAACGTAAAGTGTCTTATGTGCTGGAGCTTCTAAGTTAAAATATTATATACGAGTCTTTTTACGGTGACTGAAGATATGATATATCTATACTATGTTGCAATGTACTGTAACTTCCAAGAATAAGTGATATATGTTTTGCTATAAATTTCAGTTATTTGCTAATAAATTTCAATTTTTTTTTTATGAGATATTTTTATAACTTTTATTGAATTTTAATATATTATATTTGTTTTTAATCAATGTTTACTAACAGTAATTTTTCCTAGATTAAATAAAAGGGAACGGAATTAATATTATTATATACACTTAAAAAAAAATTATGTAATTTTTATCTGCAAAACAATGAGACACTATGATGTCCAGTATTTCTAGGTATAATTACTCATACATACATACATACATACATACACAATCACGCCATGTACCCAAAAGGGTGTGGCACAAACTCTTTTTATCATCCCGAAATCAGTCGCCTCCAAACATTCCTATTCAAACAAGCAACTTTCCCTTTATCCACATTCATAATTCCTTTCATACATGCTCTTCTATTCCTACTACTTGGAAACTTTCGCTCAACTGCTGTTAATTGTTTTAAAATACATAATATCAGAACTATTATAAACATTATGTAATATGATATTACCAACGGAATGAAAAAGTACATATGTATCTAATAGTACAGTTTTTTTTAGTAAAGTCTCTTTTAGTAATTTACAGAATTTTTTATAAATACAGGAATTTTTTATAAATAGGTAAAATTTTATATTATTGTTGATATAATTACATACATTTCTAAATTTATATAAAGGATGTATTTCTAAATAAATTAATTACACTTAAAATTATTTATTAGTATTATTATTACACAAAATATGTACTAAGTTCTTTATTATTTTAATGAATCGTTACAAATATTAATATACAAGCTGTAATTTTACATAATTTAATAAGTTATACCAACAATACATAATTGTACATTAAGTGATTAAGTATGTGATGCAATACTTACATACTTATTAGGTCATTTTTACTTATTTTATGTGATTATTATGAATTAAGTAAAAATTTGGATTTTTGAGGTAGAAAATTAAGTTACAAATTTTTTTATAGTAAAATTTTATCACTATTTTTCTGTAATTTCGCTAATTTTTTTTACAGTGTAAATGGGAGAGATATGATTGAGAGAGTGGCTTGCGTGAGCGAATGTTTCCAAGTGGTAGAAATAAAAAATCATGTATGAGAGGTATCGTAAATACGAAGAAAGAAAAGGTTATTTTTCTGAATAAAAAAGTTTGCAGGAAACTAAGTTCAGCATAGTAGAAAAAGTTTGTGCATGTAAATATAATTACATTAATAAATTAATTAAATAGCTTTTTATTGCGGGAATACTGTGCGAGAGGTATTTTCATATCATTTTGACATTTTTTAAAAGATTTAATTCAATATTTCAACGGGAAAAAGGTACATTTAATAATGAAAATAAATAAATTAATTAATTAATTCTCAATTTAGAATATTGTTTTTACATTAATGTAGTTGAAAATCAGTATAATTTCAATGTAGAAAATGAGAATAATAATTTTACGTTGTATATTCAAGCCAACTAATAGAAAAAAAAAGAATATTTCATAATTTCAAATAGATGGTGAAAACAAAATTAAGAAGAACGAAGATAAGATTTTGTAGTCATGGTAGAAGTGAGAGCAAAAACTCGAAAGTTCACTAATGGAAAGCGTAGTCATATCTTTTCATACGAACAACTTTTAAGAGCTGAAATTTATGATGAAAATTAACGCTAGACACCAGATGTTTGGCTGGCAACTAACACAGCACCTGTGTATATACCTATCCGTCAAAATTCAAGATCTTTGAAATAAAAAATTAGTTTATTATGAAATCAGAACTGAAAACTAGTTTTTAAAACCGCTTAATCATTATTTTAGTGCAAAAACTAAAACCGAAACAAGTTATTTATAATAAATCAGTAATCTTTAACCAGTAACCAAAATAGAGAAAATGGTTAAGTTTCATTTAGACTGTCGTTTTAGATTTTAGTTTTACAAACAAGCAAAAGAATTTGACCAGTCAAAACACTTGGTGTAAAAACTAAAAATGTGTCGTGTGACTGGATTGGTCAAATTCTTGTGCCAAAACTAAAATGATAGTTTGAATGAGACTTCACATTTGGTTTTTGTAATTTTTAACTTTTAAGATGTTTTACGCAAAAAAATCTTAAAATACGAAAAATTTCAAAAATTATGTCAATAAAAGCCTAATATTTATAAAAATATTAGTTTCAGTGACAATTATGTAGATAAAGGAACACACGCTACATAAGTTTTTTACATTAGATTTTTTACATTAGATTTTTTAAAAACATACTACCGAAAAAACAACGCGAAATACATCTCTAAATACGAAAAATTTTAAAAGTCACGTTATTAAGAGCGTAATATCTCTGAAATTATAAATTTTAGCGAAAAATATGTACAATACTTTTCGATAGAGAAAAACACGCTACATAAGATAGTATAGGTTAGATTTTTTAAAAACTTACCACTGAAAAAATATAACGTAAAATACATCTCAAAATACAAGAAATGTCAAAAATTATGTTATTGAGAGCGTAATATATCTGAAATTTTAAGTTTTAGCAAAAAATATGTAGAATACTTTTCGATAGAAAAAAATAAACACGCTACATAAGATAGTATAGGTTAGATTTTTTTAAAAACATACCACCGAAAAAACAACGCGAAATACATCTCAAAATACGAAAATTTTTAAAAATCATGACAATAACTGCGTAATATTTTTGAAATTATATGAATTATATGTGTATTATATTTATTTTCAAATTTGTTATATGATTTTAAGTGATTTAATAATTTTCTTGTTATGTAATGTTATATTTGTAAATTTATGAAAAGTAAAAGATAATTTATTTAAAAATTTCGATCAAGACTGAACTTAATATTTTAGTGGGCAAGGTTTATATTATATAGAGTTACGTATTTCTTTATATAACAAAAAAACTCACAAAAACACTTTAAATCCACTTAACCAGTGAAAAAAAACCTCCGAGAATTAAAATACGTAGCGTTAATTTTCTACATCGCGTATTTAATCGCTCATTTTGTTGCTTAATGACCGTACATTATTAAACGTCGTTGCCGGAAATGAAAATCATTTTTCTCGAAAATTTTCAACGACCGCTCGCACGTGACTCACTGATTTGAGGAGTAAATATTGGTATTCTACGGTCGCAAAATCCAGTTATTTCGACACACACACCCACACGCAATATTTTTTTTCTCTCGCAAACTATTAAAAAGATAGATTGCACTTCAAGAGCTTTCGAACGGAGCAAAAGAAAGTTCGATTTTTTATTTGTTGAACTTGTCAAAATTGATACAGTTACAAAGTCGATTCTGTGATCTGGGTAAGAAATATTAGTTGTTACGACAAGATCTATTTTTGGTTATACTTACTTTTGGTTAAAGAAATATATTATAATATTATTTACTCAATGGTTATACTAAAAAAAAAAAGCTGTATTTGGTGCCTACGTTGATGTATGGTAGTGAATGTTGAGTTTGGTTGCAAAAGCATAAACGGAAAATGACTGCTGTGCGAAATGAGATTTTTACGTGGGGTATGTGGTGTAACTATAGGAGAGATCGGGTACGAAATAGATTAGTGTATGATAAGTGTGAAATTGCTAAAAATGTTGTAGTAAAAGTTGGTGTTAGTCAGTTAATATAATTCGGATATGTTGAGCGAATGTCTAATGAACGTTTGGTTAAAAAGATTTATTTGAATGATTTTGATGATATACGTTTGCGTGGACGTCCGATGAGTAGTTGGAGTGATATGATTGAGAGTGTTTTGCGTGAGCGAAAGTTTCCAAGTAGTAGGAATAGAAGAGCATGTATGAGAAGAATTATGAATATGGGTGAAGCGAAAGTTGCTTGTTTGGATAGGAGTGTTTGGAGGCGACTGATTTCGGAATAATGAAAATCGTTTGTGCCACACCTTTTTGGGTACATGGCGTGATTGTGTATGTATGTATGTATGTATGTATGTAAAAATTAGAAATTGTTCCAAATTTTTTAGCTGTTTATGTGCGCCTTAAGTGACTTGAAAATTAATTAAAATAAAATAGCTTTAAATCAAGTTTTGTATAACAATTATTAGTATTATATAAGTATCGTCTTTAGGAATATCATTTTGTTAACATTAAATAGATTTGCTTAACTTGAATTTATTCTTGGGTTAGTAGTTAGTCTATGTTTATTATTACCAGGGTATATTTTAATTATAAATAATGTGAATATTTCATATAAAAATTTGAACTTTCAGAATTCATTATATTAAAATAAAACTGCTTTAGGATAAAGTTTTGTATTAATAATTATTAATAATCGACGTTTCGACGAACTCAACATAATCCTTCATCAGAAAAAAAATGATACAAATGACGTTTACTGTAAATAACAGAAAATACAAGTTATTAGATGTAACAAATAAGTACCTAGATTATAATTTTTTTTAATAAATTTTTAATTAATGAAAGACAAATTTTATTTAAATCAGGTAGAATTTTATCAAGAAAGAATATTAAAGTTTCACATATGAAATTGCTAAATCACTGTGAAGGTGCACTAATTTAAATAAAATTTGACGTCCATTAACTAAAAATTTATAAAAAAAAATTATGGTTTAGTTACTTATTTGTTATGTCTAGTAACTTGTTTCTATGTTCTGTTATATACTTTAAATGTCATTTGTATCAGTTTTTTCTGATAAAGATGGACGTTGAGTCTGTCGAAACGTCGATTATTAATAAATTGTAATACATAACTTAAACATAAAACCACTTTATTTTATATAATGAATTTTGAAAGATTTTTACTATGTTAAATTAGTTCACTCGGTTCTATTTGTCGAATATATTAAAAAATAATCATTTAATCAAGTTTTGTCGCGGATTCTTAATTCAATTTAAAATAATAAATAGAAATATGATCTTACTGTGGCGAAAAGTTAATAAAATAAAATAATTTCAATTTACAATAGTTATGGTCTATCTTCTTTTATTATAGAATAGTTGGAGTATGCCCACTTTTCTATTTCTATTTATTTGTATTATATATACCAGATAGAACATAAAGAAAAAAGTTGTAAATAGTTTTGAAATGTATTTATTCATTCGTATTTGACCATATATATATATATATATATATATATATATATATATATATATATATATATATATATACTGGCACGGTAATTGGTAAATATTGACTTTGGTAATCTTCAAACTTAGCTAAAGTAAAGTCAATAAAAATACACACACGCGAAAATAGATTCGTCCGTTAGAAAAGAAATCGTTTTTTTGTCGATTTTTCAAAGGAAAACTTGAAGATGTTTGTGCTGTAAACAGACCTAATGTATGTATAATAAATCCTCTGGTTTTTCGTGCTATTGTTTCTGGTTGCAAAGAAAAAGAATTTTGAAATATAAGGATTTTGCAAATAATGGAAGGATGTGATTAACTTGTTCGGTTTTTTGCCAGGTTTTGTTTTATTATTAGATTAATATGAAGCTAATTGATTTATTAATTGTATTGGTTAAAGTTAGTTAGTTTTTCTATTAAAATTAATAGACTTAGAATGATAATTTGGTAGTTTTTTTTTTAATTTAATAGTATATTATTTAACGAGCAAATAATGGCACCTATAATGTACGAGGATGTTGTTTAGTCCACGAGCGTAGCGAGATGAATAAAACATCCTTGTAGGCATTGTAGGCATTATTTGCAAGTCAAATACTATACTTAATCTACAACTGCTTATATATTTTTAATATTGTACTTACTTATTCAAATCTATGATGTTAACAGCAACTAACTAACTACTACGATTGTCATTTTATTACTTTGACTGATAACTGCTGCCATTTGGCGTAGAGATATTTAATTTGTTGATGTTGCCTAGCAACAAAGCGTGCGTACGGAAATCAAGTTAATAAAGATCGTTTCTTTATTTCTCTCCCTTGGTTAATAATGACTAATATTTTATTAACCTTGGTTAATAAATACTAGTATTTTATTTCCCTTGAGCTATAAAGACTAATATAATCTGATTTTATATATATATATATATATATATATATATATATATATATATAATATAGGTTAATATTTATTAACTGTGTTGTATAATATTTAAACAATTTATTTGTGTCGGGAAAGCAGTCAGTTATGCAAGAATAGGATTTAATAAATACTCAATTCTTGATTTTTAGTTGTTGTTTCGTTATATTTATAGTGTCAATCACAATATTTCGAACCTTATTTTGGTTATTCATTAGGGAATTATTACACTTTAAACCATTATTCGTACACAAATGTAATATAATTCTACCATTAGGTAAATTGATCGAATTTTATTCTCTTTTGTTTGTTAACGAAATGTACGTGTAAACCTTTTCATTATTACAAATGTTATTCAATTAAACTTTTTCTTCTAAATTTTTTATTATTGAATGATATTAATATTGTTTAATTTTACATTGGACAATGCTATTCAACTTAATGTTAAACGTAATAACAATTGAACAATATTGATTTAGTAGTAGTAGATTACTAGAGTTTAAAACAAATTAATTGTTTTCCAGTAAAAACTAAAAGAATTATAATCTTGCTTATGAGACGACTTTTACTAAGGCGTTTTCCGTAAACATTCTGTATATATATATATATATATATATATATATATATATATATATATATATATATATATATATATATATATACATGTTTAAGCCGATAGTGCCGGATGTGCTTTGGTTCGAGTAGATTCAATCCGAAAACATAGAGCTTAATTTAAGCGTTGCGTCTTGTCTTAATGCTGATGCCGATACGCTGGCAAACTGTCGCTAAGTAAAATGAGCAAATAGCTCTAATACCTATAATACGATGAAGACGCTGCGCTTAATTTTAGACGCTAGATGCTAATTAAAATATCGACATAGACACACGCACACAGACACAGACACAGACACTCAAATTGCCATTACATTGAATTTTACAACTATTACATATGACGCTATATTGATTTATTTAGGTTGTCTAGGATTTTAGTGTCTATTAGATTGGGTTGTAAAGTTTTCTAGATATTTTTTCTACAAGATTTTCTATTTCTGACAAATTTAGAGTTAAATTATTTGATTATTTATTAGTTATTTATGTTGTAGTTCTCTTCAGAATAAATATTTGTAAAAATTAAAAAAACACAATTAAAATAACAACATTTTCATTTACTTTATGTCTAATCAGAATTATTAACAATAAGTTTACTAATATATATATATATATATATATATATATATATATATATATATATATATATATATATACTACAATGAAACGGCTTTAGATTATAGTTCTATATTAATATTTATTAATAATCGACGTTTTGACGAACTCAATGTATGTATTCATCAGGAAAAAAAACACAAATGACTTTTAGAGTAAATAAACAGAACATAGAATCAAGTTACCAGGTAACAAAATACAAGTAACTAGATCATAGAATTTAAAAATTTTTAATTGAAGGAAGCCAAATTTTATTTAAATGATTGATGTTATCTTTTTTTTTATAAATTTCTACTGCTTCTCTTATCAATCTACTGTTAATATTGAGTTTTGAATTATTTATATATATATATATATATATATATATATATATATGTATATATATATATATATATGAATATATATATATATGTATATATATATGAAGGTGGCTTTATATATATAAAAAAAAAATTAGTTAAGGTTAAAATCAATAATTTTACATCAAAAAAACATCAGAAATAATGCTTTAGCATGATTTTAAGGAAATAACAGGTTCCTATACCCAACAAAAGTTTTCCGAAAATTTCATTTGTGTAGAGAAACCTGTTACTTCCTTAAAAACATTAATTCTGATGTTTTTTCGATGTAAAGTTATCGCGATTTTAGCTTTACTGGAAATTTTTTTATAAGGTCACGTTAATATATATGTATATATACTGATCAAAGATCAGTGACCTATATAGAAATATTTGTATATTTTTCAATATTTTAATATTAGCACATATATAATTATGAAACGAAAAAATATTCTATAAATAACTTCTATGACATAATTTTAATTATATACGGTGTGTCCAAATTGTGTTGACAGCAAGTTTAACATTAAACTAGTAAAGTACTAGTTCGTTAACTTGGTAATGAATAGCTGAAGACGTCTAAGGTATTTTGGACGGTAAGGCAGCGTCGCGGCGTCGGTCGTCGTTGTTAGATTGTCTTAAAGAAGTCGGTGTGTATGCTAAGTGCCAGCCGAAGAAAAAGAGGGAGTGGGGTGGTGAATTTTGCGAAAATTTAATTAAATTAAACAATACGTTTGATCGATAAGGCCTTAATGAATAAAGTTCAAGCTGGATGTTTTTACAACGTTGAAAATATTTTTAGGTTACGTTCGTTTGTTTATTGGAGTTAATTTATAACATTCTTTAAACACTATCTACGTAGATTTACTTGTACTTGACTTGTTTAGTTGGTGTTAGTCAGTTAAGATGGTTCGGACATGTTGTGCGAATGTTTAATGAACGTTTGCTGTTAAAAAGATTTATTTGAATGATTTTGATGGTATACGTTTGCAGGTGGACGTACGATGAGTAGTTGGAGTGATATGATTGAGAGAGTGGCTTGCGTGAGCGAAAGTTTTCAAGTAGTAGGGATAGAAGAGCATGTATGAGAGGAATTATGAATGTGGATGAAGCAAAAGTTGCTTGTTTGGATAGGAGTGTTTGGAGGCGACTGATTTCGGGATGACAAAATGAGTTTGTGCCACACCCTTTTGGGTACATGGCGTGATTGTGTATGTATGTATGTATGTTTAGTCACTTACATATTTATTATTACACTTAAAACAAAAATTATGTAATTTTAGTTACAAACCATGAGACAATTTTGTGCCCAGAATTTCTAGAAAGAATTATACTCAACTGCTGTATATTTAAAAATAATTAATATTAGAACAAACATATTATGTAATAATGATATTACCAACGGAATGAAAAAGTATACATATGTATGTAATATTATAGTTTTTTTTAGTAAATTTACAGAACTTCCGTCATTTGTAATTAATTATTTTAATCAAAAATTTTAATCAATGACATTAAAGTAAATAGCAGTACATAGCAACAATTTACTAGGTAACATATAAGTAACGAGATAAAGAAAATAATAATAATAATAAATAATAATAATAAAATTTGGCTTCCATTAATCAAAAATCTATAATTCCTATGATCTAGTTATTTATATGTTACTTAGTAACTTCCTACTATGTACTGTTATTTATTTTAATGTCATTGATAAATTTTAACCTGATAAAGACGAGCGTTTAGTTTCGTCAAAACGTCGTTTTTTTAAAATAATTAAAACAGTTTTTATTTTAAAGCTGTTTTATTTTAATATAATGAGTTCTGAAAGATTTTATACTATATTAAGAAACTAGAAATTAAAATTAATTTTATTTTTAATATATTATTTTTATTAAATAGTTTATATAATAATATTTTGTTTAAATCGATTGACCTTAAAAATTTTGAATTAAATTTTTATTTACATATTTTGCTAGATTTTTAAGAAGCATTATATCATAAACGTATTGTTCAACAGGAGTAGAAGAATATATTAAATAATTTTATTAAAAAAGTCTACTAATATTTGAAAAAAATATTAAACATTCAATATCATATTTAATTAAAACATGAACGTTCAAAATTTGTTCTAAGAAATAAGTAATATTATACATTTTCATATTGCTCTATCAAAAAATCAATAACTTATTATTAAAATATTGTAGATGTGTTTAATATATACGATTATGTAAACTGATAACTAGGTTTTAATAAACTTGTTTTATTGTAATAAAAATGCAAGCTAATAACATGATAAAAAATCTGTTGTTATTAGCACAGAACCGACCGTACATACATACATACATACATACACAATCACGCCATGTACCCAAAAGGGTGTGGCACAAACTCTTTTTATCATTCCGAAATCAGTCGCCTCCAAACACTCCTATCCAAACAAGCAACTTTCATCCACATTCATAATTCCTCTCATACATGCTCTTTTATTCCTACTACTTGGAAACTTTTGCTCACGCAAAACACTCTCAATCATACACCACTCCAACTACTCATCGGACGTCCACTTGCAAACGTATACCATCGAAATGATTCATATAAATTTTTTTAACCAAACGTTCATAGGCATTCGCTTAAAATGTCCGAACTATTTTAACTGATTAACACCAAATTTTGCAACAACATTTTTTTTTCAATTTTACATTTATCATACATGAATCTATTTCGTACCCAATTTCTCCTATTTACACCACACGTCAAAATCTCATACTATATGTCTAATTTTATTAAAATAACCAAAATTTCCACAAAAGACTCTCTTAGTGCCTACATAAATTACATAACTTTACTAAAAATACAATGTTGCCAACTTTCCGAGAAAAAAAAATTACTTACTGATATTTAAAAAAAATACTTTTTGCTACTTTGTTTATTCAAAATTAGTCAAATTTCTACGAAACATTTTTTTAATTATGTAATTTTATGGTTACATAGCGTTGCCATCTGATAATGTATGGGTTTACCCATATGTTTCCAATCTTGTTTCAACTTTTTTGTGTCATTTAAAAAAAGGATGAGGCTATTTATACATACGGTATGTATACGCAATTGGCTATTTATACATACTAAAAAAACAAAAAAAAACCTAAACCAACTTACTAATTTAACCTACCCTAAATAACCAATTACGTAAAAATACTGTATGTATAAATAGCCAATTGCGTATACATACCGTATGTATAAATAGCCACTTTCTTAAAAAAATGCACTACTGTCGCTAAATAATTTTCACTTGAAAAACATAATTATAACTAGGTACATTATTGTTGCAACTTTTAATCTTGCAAATAATCTAATTACCATTTAATTAAATTTAATTAATGAAAATGACGCGGAATGTAATATATTATAATTGAAGCTATTAAGTCTAATTAAAACATATTAGAATGTTTTATTATGTTTCAGTCGCGTTTCATGTTAATATGCAATTTGAAATTTTATTTACATTGTAATGTTATATATATTTTATGGACGTATGTGTATGATTGACACACCCATTTCTTAAATTTGCATACACGTTTATATATCGATTTTGACAGCAGGCGTAATTTAAATGGACGAATTTAATATGTAAATTTTAGAAATATATATTTTTTTATATAACATTTATTTTGTACCAGATTTTATAAACAAGAGTTAACTCGAGAATTATTTAATATTGGAGTAGATATAACTCGAATTAAAATTTTGTTAAAAATAAAACGGCTTTACGTTTAAGTTCTGTATTAATATTTATTAATAATTGAGATCGGGTACGAAATACGATTAGTGTATGATGAGTGTGAAATTGAAAAAAATGTTGTAGCAAAAGTTGGTGTTAGTCAGTTTAAATGTTTCGGACATGTTGAGCGAATGTCTAATGAACGTTTGGTTAAAAAGATTTATTTGAATGATTTTGATGGTATACCTTTGCGTGGACGTCCGATGAGTAGTTGGAGTAGTATGATTGAGAGAGTGGCTTGTGTGAGTGAAAGTTTCCAAGTAGTAGGAATAAAAAAGCATGTATGAGAGAAATTATGAATGTGGATGAAGCGAAAGTTGCTTGTTTGGATAAGAATGTTTGGAGACGACTGATTTCGGAATGATAAAAAGAGTTTGTGCCACACCCTTTTGGGTACATGGCGTGATTGTGTATGTATGTATGTATGTATGCATGTATAAAAGATTTAATGCAAATGTAATTAATTATATTGAAACATAAAATAAAATTAGGATTTCATATCAGATTGTTTTGAAAATAAACTAGTAAAAATTGAAAATGTTTATTATTATGACACTAGACAAAGAAATAAATGTTATATTACGAAAAAAAAACACTAAACAATAACAGAATGCACAGCTATTTAGAAGAATACAAATTATAACATAAGTTATCTGATAATTAATATAGTAAAAAAATCTTTTAAAACTCATTTATATTAAAATAAAACGGCTTTAGGTTTAAGTTCTGCATTAATATATATATATATATATATATATATATTTATAATCTACTCAACGTACGTCTTCATCAGGAATAAAGATACAAATGACAATTTTAGTAAATAAACAGAACATAGAAACAAGTTACTAGCTGTAACAAAATAAATAACAACACAAGATATTGTGGTGTGTTCTCTATCTAAACTAACTAGTACATATTTTTTGCATCTTAAACACCTATTGCTTAAAAAGAAATTTTTCTGAACTTATTATATTAAAACAAGTTCTTTAGTTTTAAGTTTCTCTATTAATATTTATTAATAAAAAGATATAAATGAAGATATACGTTGAGTACGTTGAGTTGTACAAAAGTGCTGTTTTATTTTACCTATTACTTAGTTGTCACTCAATATATAAAACGATATATAGTATACGGTTAAATCAAATAAATACATATGTACGTTAAACTGCAGAATTGAAATCTAGAAATAGAAGCTAGACTAGGTTAAATTGAAAACGATTTCAACTCACTTGTTGCTTATAAAATGAATGTATTCATGTAGCATGTATCATATATATATATATATATATATATATATATATATATATATATATATATATATATATATATATATATATATATATATATTTGGCTTACATGCAGTCACTAGCTAACTAGCAAAAGAATAAATTTCAATCAGAATTTATCAAATAAGAATTTCAACGCAAATTTTATATTTTGATAAATTGCGAACTAAAAAGCATATAGTATTTTATGTTACGAGGTGTAGAAAGCGATAATTATTGTATTGAGAATAGATATTGAAATTTATATTTCGAGTGTGACATATATGATACATACATACATACACAATTACGCCATGTACCCAAATCAGGGTGTGGCACAAACTCTTATCATCATCACGAAATCAGTCGCCTCCAAACATTCCTATCCAAACAACTAACTTTTGCTGCATCCACATTCATAATTCTTCTCATACATGCTCTTTTATTTCTACTACTTGGAAACTTTTGCTCATGCAAGCCACTTTCAATCATACCACTCCAACTACTAGTCGGACGTCCACGCAAACGTATACCATCAAAATCATTCAAATAAATCTTTTTAACCAAACGTTCATTAGACATTTGCTATATATGATAATAATTGATTTTACAATTTTTAATATAGCCGTCGGAGATGTTAAATTAAATACACTTGACCGTGTTTCTTTGGTCGAATATGCAGTTTCTGACCACTCTGAACGGTGCACATTGCATTTCTTGCATCTCTACACAGATCTTTCAATAATCAAATTCAAATTCAAGCGAAAATAAACAATTCAATTGTTAATTAACTTAACTTTACTTAAAATTTTTAATATAGCCGTTGGAGATGTCAAATTAAATACACTTGACCGTGTTTCTTTGGTCGAATATGCAGTTTCTGACCACCCTGAACTGCACATTGCATTTCTTGCATTTCTACACAAATCTTTCAATAATAAAATTCAAATTCAAGCGAAAATAAATAATGCAATTGTCAATTAACTTAACTTTACTTAATAATTTTTCATATATCCGTTATGTTAAATTAAATACACTTGACCGAGTTTTTTTTTTGGTCGAATATGCAGTTTTTGACCAGCCCGGTGCACATTGCATTTCTTGCACTTCTTCACAGAGCCTTTAATAATCAAATTAAAATTCAAACGAAAATAAACAATTTAATTGTTTATTAACTGGACTTCATACTTTTGCAATATCACCGCCGAAGTTGTAGTTATATTTGGTACTGAGATCATTACTGATCTACTGTACAATAATGTCATTATTGTACTAGTAACGTAATATTAATATTATGATACGCTTGAAAAGAAAACGAAATATTTTTTCAGTATGTATTAAAATGTTTTATGAAAGAATAAACTTACATCATTCAAGCAATGTTTACAGTATTTTAGCTAGTAAATAAAAAAATTTTGTAGGTTAAGTTAAGTTTCCAAGTAGTAGGAATAGAAGAGCATGTATGAGAGGAATTATGAATATGGATGAAGCGAAAGTTGCTTGTTTGGATAGGAGTGTTTGGAGGCGACTGATATCGAGATGATAAAAAGAGTTTGTGCCACACCCTTTTGGGTACATGGCGTAATTGTGTATGTATGTATGTATGTATGTATGTATAATTTTCATCAGGAAAACAGAAAAAGACGAATGTTGAGTTCGACGAAACGTCGATTATCAATTAATTTTAATACAGAACTTAAATCTAAAGCCGTTTCATTGTAATATAATGATTTCTGAAAATTTTTTTTACTATGTTAAATAAATTTTGTATATGTTGAATAAAATTTCAATTGACACATAAATACATATATATACCGTATTGTAAGCTTCGGTTTAATGTCCACCCTATATGTATAGTTAATTACCTATAATATAATTAGTTGAGCAAAGCGCTCAAAAACAATTCACTAATTTGTGTCATCGCCTACATAGTTACGGGTAAATGAGTTATTGAGAGATATCGAGTAATTTCGACTAGTCTATGTATTCTGTATATATTGATCAATTGCTCTAATATTAAACCTGTAGCTACTGATATTTTACGTTATTGGAAAATTTTTATTTGAATAATATTGTATAAAAATGTAGATTTATAATAAAAAAATCAATTGCAATATTTATTTAAATTTTAAATTTGATCTAATATAACATTTTTAGTTAGAAGATGAATTTCTTAAAAATAATAAAATGTTGATCTAAATTTCAAATTATGTTTTTCTTCTAGCGTATTATAATATTAATATTACGTACCATATTGCCTATGTAGAAAAAGGTCATTATGTTAACTAATATAATAATGACATTATTATACAGCAGTTGGTTAGTATATAAAACAATGGTGGCAGCACTACAAGGTCAAGTGTATTTAATTGGTGGTTAAGTTAATTGACAATTGCATTATTTATTTTTGCTTGAATTTGAATTTGATTATTGAAAATGTATTAAAAAGTGCAAGAAATGCAATATGCATTGCCATATTTGTCAGAAACTGCATATTTGATCTAAGAAATACGGTCAAATGTATTAAATTTGACATCTCCGACGGCTATATTAAAACTTATTAAGTCAAATGAAGTTAATTAATAATTGCATTGTTTATTTTCGTTTGAATTTGAATTTAATTATTGTAAATGTGTAAAGAAGTGCAAGAAATGCAATATTTACCCCTAAATTCGTCAGAAATTTTATATTAATTCTTATAAATCACATAAAAGATTAGAAAATGATCTACTGTGGCGAAATTTAAATAAAAATAATATTATAAAAATAATATTATTTTTATTTATAAATCACATAACAAATATAAATAATATATACGTACTTTTCTAAAACTGTTATTAAGGCTAAGGATACTTGTCATGTATTTTGATTTATTTTTAGTTTAGTTTCATTTAAAACGCTTGAAGAAAAAGCCTTATAAGTCTGACTTGTAATAACATAATATAATACACTATTCTTTAAAATACCATATTATCTATTTTTATACTGAAAAAATATTACTTTAAAATCAATAATTAGTAAAGATACTTTTGATCTATAAAATTGAGTTTTTATAATAGAAATAAATTATTTAATATAAATAAATAACAGTAAGTTATTTGAACTATTTAACAGTATTATTTTTTTTTATTTTCTCATGCGAAAGTATACATTTTTGCTCTTATAAAAAACAAAAAATATTTAAGAACCAGACTAATATTTATTTATTGGCTAGTCATAATATTTTATCAATATTTTGCAATTTTATAATATTTTATTGCAATTTGTTTATAAAATATGTATTTTCATACAGTAAATATTATTATAATATGTTAGTATAAATATTTAATTCAATAGTAAAATTTAACAAATAAATTTTCAAAAGCTTTGAATATCGTGTGTTAAAATTTAAGCGCAGAGAATCTGCCATTGTCTTTCGAAACTTGAGATTAAACAATGCATATGACAACAATGGGTCGGCATAAATCCTTCCAACAGTAGATAACATCCAAAACAACAAGAAAATAAACGGTAAAATATAATAAATTACTTACTATTATATTTCTAAACTCAATATTTTCGGAAAATGTCGCACAAGTACAAACAATTTTACACACTCAGAAAGTACAACAGGTTGGTTATATTAACTATTGTATTAATGTTTATTCATTATTATTATTATTAAGAATTATTGTATATTGATTTAAATTAGAAATTAATCGAAAAAGCAAAATAATACTGATTTAATATGTGGAGTATTTGTTTATTTTATTAACAATTATGTTTTTATTTTATAAGAATATTATTGTATTATTGATTAAATTAATCGAAAAATTAATTGATTAATAGTAATTTAATATGTTGAGTATTTTTTTTGTTGTTTTGCGTTAAAAATATATATATATATATGTATGCAGCCGTGCAGCGTGGATAACGCCTCTCTTGACGTAAGCAGAGTTCGAGACTGGTTAGGAGAGAGGATGCTGGTTTTGGCGTCCCGGCGCCTGTGCCGGGGCGCCGTCTCTCTCTGCGCGCCGCGACGCTCCTGAAATCCGGGAGGGATGCTGTGCTTGTATATATATGTGTGTGTGTGTGTGTGTGTGTCGGTGTATGTATATATGTGCCTGGAACAGCGCCTCGACGCACGGGTTGCACGGGAATACAGGCACACGGCGTCGCGACGCTACCAGCGTCGTTGTGTTGTTTAGCGAAATAACTTATATGTATATATATATCGTGATTTGTGGTTACATTCGAGAATATATACATGGAAATATGGTTTTGTTGATGTGTGTATCTGATAATTTACTTTGATTTATTTTGGGACCCAAATGTTTTACTAATTCGATAATAACTGTATCTGTTTTGTATGTTTTTTTTTTGGAAATATATTACATTTTCTATATATTAATTTTACATTATTATATAATATTATGGGGTATGTGGTGTAATTAGGAGGAATAGGAGTACGAAATAGATTAGTCTATGATAAATGTGAAATTAAAAAAAAATGTGTTAGTTAAGATGGTTCGGACATGTTGAGCGAATGTCTAATGAACGTTTGCTGTTAAAAAGATTTATTTGAATGATTTTGATGGTATACGCTTGCAGGTGGACGTCCGATGAGTAGTTGGAGTGGTATGATTGAGAGAGTGGCTTGCGTGAACGAAAGTTTCCAAGAGTAGGAATAGAAGAGCATGTATGAGAGGAATTATGAATGTGGATGAAGTGAAAGTTGCTTGTTTGGATAGGAGTGTTTGGAGGCGACTCATTTCGGGATGATGAAAAAAGTTTGTGCCACACCCTTTTGGGTACATGGCGTGATTGTGTATGTATGTATGTATGTAAAAAAAAATGTTGTTGCAAAAGTTTGTTGTTAGTAATGTTTGTTGTTGAATTAATAGAAAAATGTTGGTTTTAAAGTAATTTTTTCTTCAATCTGATGGTAATTAGAACAACTAATTAATGAAGTACTTACGCATGTGCATATAGCTTTTTAGTTTGCTGAAAACAATCCCAAGCGTCCCAAGTTACAAGACAATATCCTCCATCTATAATTTAAAAAAAAATGCATACTTACATATTTAATAATAATAATTCTAATTTATTTAATATTTATTTATTTTTGATGAGTGTGAAATAGAAAAAAAAATTTAAAAAGTTCTCGTGCTTTTGATCGAGGGACTTAAGCGCATTTTTGGCGGGCGGATCAGTATTTTTATGAGCAAGTCACAAATTTTGAAAAATCAAAACAACTGTAACGTTTATAAAATATTCAAATTCAAAAATTCACATGATTTTATTATTAATTTTTATTAATTCTTATGACAATTGGCTTGTGGTTTGAGCAATACGATTCGTAAATAAAACATTCGATCTCAAAATTCTTCAATTTTCCGAAAACGCCATCAATAGTAGTTGATTTTCAAACTAGGTTTGGACCAATTTTTCATCCAAGTTTCTATACTAAACCTGCGCACTAGCGGTAATTTCAGTGCTACCAACTCTGTGCAAAGTATAAATGCGTAACTAAGTAACTCAAAAAGCTTCAAAATCTTAGAAATCTTAACTAGTTTTTCTTGTTTACGTCTATGAAAATTTATTTTGTACTTAACCTTTTACTTTCACACAATAACAAACTGGTATATAAACACTACGTACATTTTGTATGTTGGCAAACCTAACTCACATCCAATTCCGCGTCTGCGTACAACTAGAAAGTATGAACATGCGCCTTAATAAAAAGTTTTAACTACTTTAAAGACGATTCTAGTTTTAAATCTAGTATATAAACTAGTCAAAGTTTCTAGCCGAATCTAGTATAATGTAAATCGAGCTTTAGTCAGTTAAGATGGTTCTGTCATATTGAGCGAATGTCTAATAAACGTTTGGTTAAAAGAATCTATATGAATGATATTGAAAATATACATTTGCTGATGAACGTTCTATGAGTATGATAGAAAGAATGAATATTTCCAATATAAATGTGGACGAAGCTAAAGTTTCTTATGCAGATAGGAATATTTGGAGAAAACTGATTTCGGGAGAGTAAAAATCGTTCACACTCGGAATAGAAAGCTTTTTTTGTGTTTTGTCTCGGTTACAAATATTTTAGTTCAACCAAAGAGAATATAATATAATATATACTATATTCTCTTTATACTTCTCATAACATAATATACTATTTTCATAATTTATAGCGTAAGAATGTTACAATGAAAATGTTAATAAAATATTAACTTTTATGCATATAAAAAAAAATATACTGCTATATAGTTTTTAATTAATAATCTAGTAGATATATTATTCATATAATATAGGTATAAACGTAGTTGAAAATTTGCATATGCTACAATAGAGCTAACATCTGGTGTAGCTAAAATATTGCTGTAAGCTGATCATATTTCTAAAACTAACAAAGTACATGTGTACATAGAGTTTGTTTATAATTACTATATTAAAATTAAATCTAGTACTATTAACTACGTACATATATAGGGTGTTTACGGTTTTCTCTGTAATCATTAATTTGTGCTAATCTGTAAAAATCTCGCTATGTCAAATTTGGTATGATTACAATACCTTTCTTATCATATGTGATATGACAATCAGGAAAAATTAACATAAAATAAAAAAGCAATTAAAAAAAAAATCAGTAAACTTAGCTTTTGGGTGCTAAACGAGTTGCCTAGCAACCATACGAAACAAATATTGTTAACGATTTAGTTTTTTTTTTATACTTTTTATATCTCTCGTACTGGAAAAATATTACGGATGTAATGAAACTATATTGGTCGGCAATAAAAAAAAATCAAAATAATAAAATATTTTTTATTTTACGCTCAAATAACTTTTGTTTTATATTATCATTGTATTAATATGAAAACTGGTTTAGGATAAAATTCTGTTAATTATTTTATATTTTATTATTTAAGCAATGTATACTACGAAACATGGTATCTT
The DNA here is from genome assembly GCA_963966155.1 of Clivina fossor. Lineage (NCBI taxonomy): Eukaryota > Metazoa > Arthropoda > Insecta > Coleoptera > Carabidae > Clivina > Clivina fossor. Next base: position 11,978,306 of record OZ014564.1, on the reverse strand, counting down.
TAATTAAATAAATAATTAATATTTTGCATACAGTACTTCTAAGCGAATATATATATATATATATATATATATATATATATATATATATATATATATATATCGTAACAAATACAAGTACTTAGTACTTAGTAGTGTTGAGAACCGAATCCGGGTAATTTTATATCTGGATCCAAAATTATCCAGGTATTCGGATAATTGGGTTTTCAGATAGCCGGATCTTAAATAAAAATATCCAGATTTCGGAATATTGAAAAAACATTTTACAAGCTGTATTATTTCATCAAAATGCGAAATGCGAAAATTAAATACGGTGTGTCTAAAAGAACCATATATTCAATATGGTTTAAAGAATCATATATATGCAATGTGTTTAAAAAATCATATATTCAATTTATCATCTAGATATTGGATTCGAATCTTAGGTTCGGATATCGAATCAGGATCTCAAATTATCCGAAAATCGGGATATGCGAATATCCAAATCTTTTTGGATCCAAATCCAATTTTTTCAAATATTGACTTGTAATTATCTAAATGAATTTGCTCCTGAGTATCGTAATTATTGAATTTGAAAATTAAACATTGAAATATTCTAATTATTATGTTAATTAAACAATTAGTTTGAGTGTAATTAATTAGAATCGTGAATTAGAGTTAGAGAAATATCGTATTACAATAAATGTAAATTTCTATACAAAATGAATATTTAATATGAATATAAAATAATTGTAATGCGCAACATATACATACAATATGAGGCGTGCCCGTGCAATACAATTCTACGTTTAAAACTTAATGGAAAAGAAAATTATATTATTTTGTTGTTAAGCAATGGATTTTTAATTGGAAAACTAATGAAATCTCATTTGATTTGCATCCGTGGCTCTCTATGTCTGCGTTTCAATGATAAACCAAAAATAAATGTTTTAGAAAATAGTTAATAAAGTTATTATTTTTAGATTTATTTATTTTTATAGATACATACATACATACACAATCACGCCATGTACTCAACAGGGTGTGGCACAAACTCTTTTTATCATCCCGTAATCAGTCTCCTCTAAACATTCCTATTCACACAAGCAACTTTCGCTTCATCCACATTTATAATATCTCTCATACATGCTACTTGGAAACTTTTGCTCACGCAAAACACTTTCTTCAATCATACCACTGCAACTACTCATCGAACGTCCACGCAAACGTATACCATCAAAATCATTCAAATATATCTTTTTAACCAAACGTTTATTAGACATGTCCGAACTATCTTAACTGACTACCATCAACTTTTGCTACAACATTTCTTTCAATTTCACACTTATCGTACACTAATCTATTTCGTACCCGATCTCTCCTGTTTACACCACATACCCATTTGAATATATACAATGCTATTTTTGTACCTACATTGATATATGGTAGTGAATGATTGGTTTGGTTGCAAAAGCATAAAAGAAAAATATATAAACATAAATTTATACTTTAAAATTTTGTAATCATTATATAATTCATAATAATAACACAAAGTAAGTAAAAATGACCTAATAAGTATGTAAAATTGCTTACGTTCTGCAAATTGTATTGGTTTAATTTCTTAAATTATGTAAAATTATAGTTTGTACATTAATATCTGTAATAATTCATCAAAATAATAAGAATAGCATATATTTTAACTGTAATAATACTAATAGAATATTTTAAGTGTAATAAATTCATTCATTTCAAAATTCATCTTTTATGTAAATTTAGAAATTTATATAATTATATCAACAATAATATTACAGAACTAAACAAATTTTAGCTATTTATTGAAGTTCTGTAAATTTACTAAAAGTGACTTAATTAAAAAAAACTATAATATTATATACATATGTACTTTTTTATTTCGTTGGTAATATATCATATTACATAATATGTTTTTAATATAGTTGTGTTATTATATATTTTTAAACAATTATGTATTAATTGTACAGCAGTTAAGTAATTATATACATAGAAATACTGGGCATTATCGTATCTCATGTTTTACTAAATTTATTTAGAGTGATTATATTAATATTAAAATGAAAATATTATGTACAATTTTTTACTCACGATCTAAATTTAATTTCAAATTACTACACGTGTAAAACAAACAATAATCAACGTTTTTAATTTTACCAAAAATCTGAATATTTTTTTAACGTAAAATTCGTATAAGAATGAAAAATAAATGAGCAAGTATTGAAGCGTGTAATAAAATGTAAATAACGCCGCTACATTAAGTAAATATATAGTCTGAAATCAATTCAATTTTTTTAATGTTCAGATTTTTCGGGCAATATTGTAACCCCATTGTTTTTGGTTACTCTATTAGATCAACAATAATATAAATGAAAAACACAAACAAATTGGTACTACAAGCTTTATTTTTGGAATATACAAAGAGAACTGTTTTTTTGGTAATAGTAAAAAGTCCCTAAATTCTTGGCAGTTTATAAATAAGAAATAAAACTTCTATTTTACATTCAAAGTAACTTAGCTCGCTTACTATATAAAGTTTCTTTTTAATTTTACAATCTATGTATATTATATTTTTTTCATTTTTTTTGAAACATTACTTTAAAATATATAAAAATTTTGAAATACAATACAATAAAAAATCTTTCAGAACTTTTTTATTAAAATTAAAAAATAGATTAAAGTTTTGTATTAATATTTATTTATAATTGACGTTTCGACGAATTCAACGTATGTCTTGTAGCGGCAACGTTGCAATAGCGTTGCTACGGTAATTTGGTGGTTAGAGACACTGATGTTTAAATGTTTTATTATTATTATTTTTTTTTAAATGTTTTGGTCTGTCAATAAATATTTTCACTCATATCGGTTTTAAGTTAATTTTTGCAATATAAAGTGTGTACCCTTTAATTGGTGACCCCGACGTGATACATGCGACGTTCACCACGACGCACAAACAGATGACGTTTTTCGCCCATGGAGCCAGTGCAATGCACGTACGATGAGCTCAAATTTCCCGTACCATTAATCGGCGATGTGCGTAGCGCAAATTTATTGTTACCGCGACTAATACGAATGACTCCATCATTGGTCTGTGAAATTCGAATATTGGTAATAACCCAACTTTCTGTACCATCACCAGTCATCCAATAGTTCGAACATTGTAGTAAACCAATCGCTTCTTGAACGTATTCGGGACCGTGACGAGATTCGCCATAGAATATTTGCAGAGAGAAATCGTGATTCAAAGTCGGAAAATGAATCAGCCGTAGTACGAGTTCCAGCAGAATCAACTAGATAGACCAAGGCAGACTGTTCACTAGTAAACGAAATACCCTTGTGCCACATTTTTGCGTACTTATTATTGCCTCCGGCATCATGACCCAAAATTTCAGCACGGGAACCATATTTAGTGGCGGATCCCCTTGGGCCTAAGAACATAATACAAAATACATACAAATATAAATATTCCGCACAACAATTATTATTAACCCACCTTGCATACAGCTATGCATATAAGGTGGGATAATAATATTTTTGTAGCCTTAAAACTTCTTAATAATTATTTACCTTTATTCTAAAAAAAAGGAAAAATAGCCCCCCCCCCCTTGACAGTTTTCTAGATCCGCCCCTGACCATATTGATAAACTCGACCGTTAGCATGCAGAAGAGCGGCTTGACTACCTGTAACGGATAAAGCCAATACAATATTACTTTTATAAGTTATCACGCGAATTGATTTATCTACCGACATATCAACCCTTATTTTATCACGTAATCTTAGGGTTATAATACCGTGAGTAGTAACCATTACCCCTCCATTCACATTATTGACACTCTCGGAATATTTCCAAACATGGAAATAAGCGTCATCAGGGTAATATGCTTTAAGCATACCACGATTCAACCATGGTTCTGTGTTCGGAATGATAGGAACCGAAGCGCTACCTTCAACGAAATTTATATCCCCAGAGTAGGTAGAGTAGAGTAGTAGCTTCGGATATAAAATTCGAATAAGTAGCAAACGTAAACACACTTCTATTTGGTGGAAGAGGTGATGCTGCCGCTCCTGGGATCTTCGCCATTTTATTCTTTTCTTAATGAAACTTGTACTGAAAACCGTGTTCGTCCAATATGGCGTGGTCGCTTCGAGTGCTGAAAAAATACGGATTGTTTTTTATGTTGTTTATTTGAAAATTATGTATGGTGATGGTACATACAGAAAATTGGGTTATTAACAATATACGAATTTCTCAGACTAGTGATGGAGTCATTTGTATAAGTCGCGGTAACAATAAATTTGCGCTACGCACATCGCCGATTAATGGTACGGCAAATTTGAGCTCTCCGTACGTGCATTGCACTGGCTCCATGGGCGAGAAACGTCATCTGTTTGTGCGTCGTGGTGAACGTCGCATGTATCACGTCGGGGTCACCAATTAAAGGATACACACTTTATATTACAAAAATTAACTTAAAACTAATATGAGTGAAAATATTTATTGACAGATTAAAACATTTTAAAAATAATAATAATAATAAAACATTTAAACATCAGTGTCTATAACAACCAAATTACCGTGTAGCGGCAACGTTGCTATGGTAATTTGGTGGTTAGAGACATTGATGTTTAAATGTTTTATTATTATTATTATTTTTAAAATGTTTTGGTCTGTCCATAAATATTTTCACTCATATTGGTTTTAAGTTAATTTTTGTAATATAAAGTGTGTATCCTTTAGTCTTTATCAGGAAAAATGATACAAATGTCATTTACAGTAAATAAAAAGAATATAGAAATAAGTTACTAAACGTAACAACATAATTAAGTAGATCATAATTTTTTTTTCTATAAATTTTTTAATTCATGAAAGACAAATTTTATTTAACTCAGTGCTTTCACAGTGATTGATGTTATCTTTTTCTATATACAATATTTTTTTCACGGAAACTTATCACTAGAAAAAATAAAACCACATGACCATCTTGGACAGTAAATAAATCTATCATGAAAAATTTATCAAAAATATCCAATTTTCTTACGCGGACCACTAATAATATTTGTTGTTTAATTTTTTGCCAGAAAACAAATATATTTAACGTAATACTAAATACATTTATTTCAGTTGTAGAAAATCACAAAAAATAAACAGAAAAATGTGTATAAAAAATAACACTAGAAATTGCAAAAAAAAAACACATAATAATTTGAATGAAATTAAAAAAAAAGGTATTTAATTGTTTAGTTAAAACCACTAAAATTTTCCTGCGGACCACTAAAATTTTCCTGCAGACCACTTGTTAAGGAACACTGGTTTAGGAGAAGCTGAGACTACGTTCAGATTCGTCATCTAGAGGCTATGGAAAATCTTACCGAACACTCTAACATTTTTCCTTCTAGTCAAAGCGGTAAAAAGTATGTTAGTCATCAGAAAATGAAACGAGAAATATTTGTAATTATATCTTGTTATAGAAATATGACTGGAATATATTACACATAGTACTATAAAATTTTAATATAATATAAAAGTTTTATTATCTATAGAAATAAATTTCCATATGTATTATAAGTATGTATATTTATAGAAAGTTATTTCATGGTATAAATCACATATATAATTGCATATCCAAACAAGCAACTTTTGCTTCATCCACATTTATAATTCCTCTCATACATGGTCTTTTATTCCTACTACTTGGAAACTTCCGCTCATGCAAGCCACTCTCTCAATCATACCACTCCAATTACTCATCGGACGTCCACGCAAACGTATACCATAAAAATCATTCAAATAAATCTTTTTAACCAAACGTTCATTAGACATTCGCTCAACATGTCCGAAACATCTTAACTGACTATTAAGCTTAATTCGTGCTAATCTGTAAAAATCTCGCTATGTCAATTTTGGTATGATTACAATACCTTCCTTATCATATGTGATATGACGATCAGTAAAAATTAACATAAAATAAAAAAGCAATTAAAAAAAAATAAGTAAACTTAGCTTTTGGGTGCTAAATGAGTTGCCTAGCAACCATACGAAACAAATATTGTTAACGATTTATTAATTTTTTTATACTTTTTACTACTTTGACTGCAAGGAAAAAGTAGTATAGCGTTTGGTACGGTGTCTGTAACATTTTCAAAAAAAAAAAAAAATTGTATAGAAATCCTTCATATAGTCTCTAGATGACGAATCTGAACTTAGTTTATGTGGGTGTATGGATGTGCGTCGTCAGCTCGCTCGCTCGCTCGCTCGCTCGGTCCTCAGACCAAATTTTGTGATCGCAACTCCTCCTAGAAGGTTCAACCGATTTTAATGAAATTTTCAGGATAAATTTGTCTGGTGCCCAAGATGGTCATGTGGTTTTGGTTTTTTCCAGTGATGCCAACTTTCCGAGAAAAAAATTACTAAAGTTTTTAAAAATTCATTGTGGCTACATTATTTATCCGATTTTGATCAAATTTTCAGGAAAGATTCCCCTAGTACCCACATACATTACGTAATTTTAATATAATACAGTGTTGCCAACTTTCCGAGAAAAAAATTACCAAAGTTTTTAAAAATTTATTACGGCCATGTTGTTTAACTGATTTTGATCAAATTTTCACAAAAGATTCTTCTGGTATCCATATAAATTAGATAATTTCGACAAAGAACAGTGTTGCCAACTTTCTGAGAAAAAAATTACTAAAATTTTAAAAAATTTGTTACGGCCATGTTGTTCAACCGATTTTGTTCAAATTTTCACAAAAGATTCTTCTGGTATCCATATAAATTAGATAATTTCAACAAAATACAGTGTTGCCAACTTTCTGAGAAAAAAATTACTAAAATTTTTAAAAATTTATTACGGCCATGTTGTTTAACCGATTTTGTTCAAATTTTCACAAAAGATTCTTCTGGTATCCATATAAATTAAATATTTTAAAAAAGTACAGTGTTGCCAACTTTCTGAGAAAAAAATTACTAAAATTTTTAAAAATACATTATGACCACTTTATTTAACCGATTTATGTGATAATGTCAAAGTAGTCTATATATGGGTTTACCTATATACTTTTAATCTTGTTATATCTCTCGTACTGGAAAAATATTACGGATATAATGAAACTATATTAGCCGAAAATAAAAAAAATCAAAATAATAAAATATTTATTATTTTACGCTCAAATAACTTTTGTTTTATTATCATTGTATTAATATGAAAACTGATTTAGGATAAAATTCTGTTAATTATTTTATATTTTATTATTTAAACAGTCTATACTATGAAACATAGTATAGTATCTTTAATTAAATAAATAATTAATATTTTGTATACAGTGCTTCTAAGCGAACAAAGTCTCTGAGTATATCTTTGAATATATATAGTAACAAGTACTTGGTACTTAGTTGTGTTGAGAGCCGAATCCGGATAATTTTAAATTTCGCCTTGCTTTGTCTGAAAACACTTTTAAACATATTTTTAGTGTTTTGAAAATTAAAGCGGCCATGAAAATGATCATAGAATTAATGTTGTTGGTAAAGTTATGAATCTTGTGTTGAATGTTGATAAGTGCAAAGTTTTAGTTTTTGAGAAAAGTAACTTGACAACTGAAAGTAATGTATGAACGTTTAGAGCAGGTAGATGAAATAAAATATGCGAATATCCAAATCTTTTTGGATCCGAATCCAATTTTTTCAAATATTGACTTGTAATTATCTAAATGAATTTGCTCCTGAGTATCGTAATTATTGAATTTGAATATTAAGCATTGAAATATTCTAATTATTATGTTAATTAAACAATTAGTTTGAGTGTAATTAATTAGAATCGTGAATTAGAGTTAGAGAAATATCGTATTACAATAAATGTAAATTTCTATACAAAATGAATATTTAATATGAATATAAAATAATTGTAATGCGTAACATATACATACAATATGTCCGTGCAATACAATTTTCCGTTTAAAACTTAATGGAAAAGAAAATTATATTATTTTGTTGTTAAGCAATGGATTTTTAATTGGAAAACTAATGAAATCTCATTTGATTTGCATCCGTGGCTCTCTACGTCTGCGTTTCAATGATAAACCAAAAATAAATGTATTATAAAATAGTTAATAAAGTTAATATTTTTAGATTTATTTATTTTTATACATACATACATACACAATCACGCCATGTACTCAACAGGGTGTGGCACAAACTCTTTTTATCATCCCGTAATTATCTCCAAATATTCCTATCCAAACAAGCAGCTTTCGCTTTATCTACATTCATAATTCTTCTCATACATGCTCTTTTATTTCTACTACTTGGAAACTTTCGCTCACGCAAGCCACTCTCTCAATCATACCACTCCAACTATTCATCGGACGTCCAAGCAAACGTATACCATCAAAATCATTCAAATAAATCTTTTTAACCAAACGTTCATTAGACATTCGCTCAACATGTCCGAATCATTTTAACTGACTAACACCAACTTTTGGTACATTTTTTTCAATTTTACACTCATCATACACTAATCTATTTCGTACCCGATTTGAATATATACAATGCTATTTTTGTACCTACATTGATATATGGTAGTGAATGATTGGTTTGGTTGCAAAAGCATAAAAAAAAAATATATAAACATAAATTTATACTTTAAAATTCTGTAATTATTATATAATTTATAATAATAACACAAAGTAAGTAAAAATGATTTAATAAGTATGTAAAATTGCTTAGGTCCTGCAAATTGTATTAGTTTAATTTCTTAAATTATGTAAAATTATAGTTTATACATTAATATCTGTAATAATTCATCAAAATAATAAGACTAGTATATATTTTAAGTGTAATAATACTAATAAAATATTTTAAGTGTAATAAATTCATTTATTTCAAAATTCATCTTATATGTAAATTTTGAAATTTATATAATTATACCAACAATAATATTACAGAACTAAACAAATTTTAGTTATTTATTGAAGTTCTGTAAATTTCCTAAAAGTGATTTAATTAAAAAAAAACTATAATATTATATACATATGTACTTTTTCATTTCGTTGGTAATATATCATATTACATAATATATTTGTAATATAGTTCTGTTATTATATATTTTTAAACAATTATGTAATAATTGTGCAGCTGTTGAGTAATTATATACATAGAAATACTGGACATTATTGTATCTCATGATTATATTAATATTAAAATGAAAATATTATGTACAATTTTTACACACGATCTAAATTTAATTTCAAATTAATACACGTGTAAAACAAACAATAATCAACGTTTTTAATTTTACCAAAAATCTGAATATGTTTTTAACGTAAAATTCGTATAAGAATGAAAAATAAATGAGCAAGTATTGAAGCATGTAATAAAATGTAAATAACGCCGCTACATTAAGTAAATATATAGTTTGAAATCAATTCAATTTTTTTAATGTTCAGGTTTTTCGGGCAATATTATAACCCCATTGTTTTTGGTTACTCTATTAGATCAACAATAATGTAGATGAAAAACACAAACAAATTGGTACTACAAGCTTTATTTTTGGAATATACAAAGAGAACTGTTTTTTGGTAATAGTAAAAAGTCCCTAAATTCTTGGCAGTTTATAAATAAGAAATAGAACTTCTATTTTACATTCAAAATAACTTAGCTCGCTATATAAAGTTTCTTTTCAATTTTACAATCTATGTATATAATATTCTTTTCATTTTTTTAAAAACATTACTTTAAAATATATAAAAATTTTGAAATACAATACAATAAAAAATCTTTCAGAACTTTTTTATTAAAATTAAAAAATAGATTAAAGTTCTGTATTAATATTTATTTATAATTGACGTTTCGACGAATTCAACGTATGTCTTGTAGCGGCAACGTTGCAATAGCGTTGCTACGGTAATTTGGTGGTTAGAGACACTGATGTTTAAATGTTTTATTATTATTATTTTTTTTTAAATGTTTTGGTCTGTCAATAAATATTTTCACTCATATTGGTTTTAAGTTAATTTTTGCAATATAAAGTGTGTACCCTTTAATTGGTGACCCCGACGTGATACATGCGACGTTCACCACGACGCACAAACAGATGACGTTTTTCGCCCATGGAGCCAGTGCAATGCACGTACGGAGAGCTCAAATTTCCCGTACCACTAATCGGCGATGTGCGTAGCGCAAATTTATTGTTACCGCGACTAATACGAATGACTCCATCATTGGTCTGTGAAATTCGAATATTGGTATTAACCCAACTTTCTGTACCATCACCAGTCATCCAATAGTTCGAACATTGTAGTAAACCAATCGCTTCTTGAACGTATTCGGGACCGTGACGAGATTCGCCATAGAATATTTGCAGAGAGAAATCGTGATTCAAATCGGAAAATGAATCAGCCGTAGTACGAGTTCCAGCAGAATCAACTAGATAGACCAAGGCAGACTGTTCACTAGTAAACGAAATACCCTTGTGCCACATTTTTGCGTACTTATTATTGCCTCCGGCATCATGACCCAAAATTTCAGCACGGGAACCATATTTAGTGGCGGATCCCCTTGGGCCTAAGAACATAATACAAAATACATACAAATATAAATATTCCGCACAACAATTATTATTAACCCACCTTGCATACAGCTATGCATATAAGGTGGGATAATAATATTTTTGTAGCCTTAAAACTTCTTAATAATTATTTACCTTTATTCTAAAAAAAGGAAAAATAGCCCCCCCCCCCTTGACAGTTTTCTAGATCCGCCCCTGACCATATTGATAAACTCGACCGTTAGCATGCAGAAGAGCGGCTTGACTACCTGTAGCGGATAAAGCCAATACAATATTACTTTTATAATATATCACGCGAATTGATTTATCTACCGACATATCAACCCTTATTTTATCACGTAATCTTAGGGTTATAATACCGTGAGTAGTAACCATTACCCCTCCATTCACATTATTGACACTCTCGGAATATTTCCAAACATGGAAATAAGCGTCATCAGGGTAATATGCTTTAAGCATACCACGATTCAACCATGGTTTTGTGTTCGGAATGACAGGAACCGAAGGGCTATCTTCAACGAAATTTATATCCCCAGAGTAGGTAGGTAGAGTAGTAGCTTCGGATATGAAAATTCGAATGAGTAGCAAACGTAAACACACTTCTATTTGGTGGAAGAGGTGCTGCTGCCGCTCCTGGGATCTTCGCCATTTTATTCTTTCCTTAATGAAACTTGTACTGAAAACCGTGTTCGTCCAATATGGCGTGGTCGCGTCGAGTGCTGAAAAAATACAGATTGTTTTTATGTTGTTTATTTGAAAATTATGTATGGTGATGGTACATACAGAAAATTGGGTTATTAACAATATACGAATTTCTCAGACTAGTGATGGAGTCATTTGTATAAGTCGCGGTAACAATAAATTTGCGCTACGCACATCGCCGATTAATGGTACGGGAAATTTGAGCTCTCCGTACGTGCATTGCACTGGCTCCATGGGCGAGAAACGTCATCTGTTTGTGCGTCGTGGTGAACGTCGCATGTATCACGTCAGGGTCACCAATTAAAGGATACACACTTTATATTACAAAAATTAACTTAAAACTAATATGAGTGAAAATATTTATTGACAGATTAAAACATTTTAAAAATAATAATAATAATAAAACATTTAAACATCAGTGTCTATAACAACCAAATTACCGTGTAGCGGCAACGTTGCTATGGTAATTTGGTGGTTAGAGACATTGATGTTTAAATGTTTTATTATTATTATTATTTTTAAAATGTTTTGGTCTGTCCATAAATATTTTCACTCATATTGGTTTTAAGTTAATTTTTGTAATATAAAGTGTGTATCCTTTAGTCTTTATCAGGAAAAATGATACAAATGTCATTTACAGTAAATAAAAAGAATATAGAAATAAGTTACTAAACGTAACAACATAATTAAGTAGATCATAATTTTTTTTCTATAAATTTTTTAATTCATGGAAGACAAATTTTATTTAACTCAGTGCTTTCACAGTGATTGATGTTATCTTTTTCTATATAGAATATTTTTTTCACGGAAACTTATCACTAGAAAAAATAAAACCACATGACCATCTTGGACAGTAAACAAATCTATCATGAAAAATTTATCAAAAATATCCAATTTTCTTACGCGGACCACTAATAATATTTGTTGTTTAATTTTTTGCCAGAAAACAAATATATTTAACGTAATACTAAATACATTTATTTCAGTTGTAGAAAATCACAAAAAATAAACAGAAAAATGTGTATAAAAAATAACACTAGAAATTGCAAAAAAAAAACACATAATAATTTGAATGAAATTAAAAAAAAAGGTATTTAATTGTTTAGTTAAAACCACTAAAATTTTCCTGCGGACCACTAAAATTTTCCTGCAGACCACTTGTTAAGGAACACTGGTTTAGGAGAAGCTGAGACTACGTTCAGATTCGTCATCTAGAGGCTATGGAAAATCTTACCGAACACTATAACATTTTTCCTTCTAGTCAAAGCGGTAAAAAGTATGTTAGTCATCAGAAAATGAAACGAGAAATATTTGTAATTATATCTTGTTATAGAAATATGACTGGAATATATTACACATAGTACTATAAAATTTTAATATAATATAAAAGTTTTATTATCTATAGAAATAAATTTCCATATGTATTATAAGTATGTATATTTATAGAAAGTTATTTCATGGTATAAATCACATATATAATTGCATATCCAAACAAGCAACTTTTGCTTCATCCACATTTATAATTCCTCTCATACATGGTCTTTTATTCCTACTACTTGGAAACTTTCGCTCATGCAAGCCACTCTCTCAATCATACCATTCCAATTACTCATCGGACGTCCACGCAAACGTATACCATAAAAATCATTCAAATAAATCTTTTTAACCAAACGTTCATTAGACATTCGCTCAACATGTCCGAAACATCTTAACTGACTATTAAGCTTAATTCGTGCTAATCTGTAAAAATCTCGCTATGTCAATTTTGGTATGATTACAATACCTTCCTTATCATATGTGATATGACGATCAGTAAAAATTAACATAAAATAAAAAAGCAATTAAAAAAAAATAAGTAAACTTAGCTTTTGGGTGCTAAATGAGTTGCCTAGCAACCATACGAAACAAATATTGTTAACGATTTATTAATTTTTTTATACTTTTTACTACTTTGACTGCAAGGAAAAAGTGGTATAGCGTTTGGTACGGTGTCTGTAACATTTTCAAAAAAAAAAAAAAAATTGTATAGAAATCCTTCATATAGTCTCTAGATGACGAATCTGAACTTAGTTTATGTGGGTGTATGGATGTGCGTCGTCAGCTCGCTCGCTCGCTCGGTCCTCAGACCAAATTTTGTGATCGCAACTCCTCCTAGACGGTTCAACCGATTTTAATGAAATTTTCAGGATAAATTTGTCTGGTGCCCAAGATGGTCATGTGGTTTTGGTTTTTTCCAGTGATGCCAACTTTCCGAGAAAAAAATTACTAAAGTTTTTAAAAATTCATTGTGGCTACATTATTTATCCGATTTTGATCAAATTTTCAGGAAAGATTCCCCTAGTACCCACATACATTACGTAATTTTAATATAATACAGTGTTGCCAACTTTCCGAGAAAAAAATTACCAAAGTTTTTAAAAATTTATTACGGCCATGTTGTTTAACTGATTTTGATCAAATTTTCACAAAAGATTCTTCTGGTATCCATATAAATTAGATAATTTCGACAAAGAACAGTGTTGCCAACTTTCTGAGAAAAAAATTACTAAAATTTTAAAAAATTTGTTACGGCCATGTTGTTCAACCGATTTTGTTCAAATTTTCACAAAAGATTCTTCTGGTATCCATATAAATTAGATAATTTCAACAAAATACAGTGTTGCCAACTTTCTGAGAAAAAAATTACTAAAATATTTAAAAATTTATTACGGCCATGTTGTTTAACCGATTTTGTTCAAATTTTCACAAAAGATTCTTCTGGTATCCATATAAATTAAATATTTTAAAAAAGTACAGTGTTGCCAACTTTCTGAGAAAAAAATTACTAAAATTTTTAAAAATACATTATGACCACTTTATTTAACCGATTTATGTGATAATGTCAAAGTAGTCTATATATGGGTTTACCTATATACTTTTAATCTTGTTATATCTCTCGTACTGGAAAAATATTACGGATATAATGAAACTATATTGGCCGAAAATAAAAAAAATCAAAATAATAAAATATTTATTATTTTACGCTCAAATAACTTTTGTTTTATTATCATTGTATTAATATGAAAACTGATTTAGGATAAAATTCTGTTAATTATTTTATATTTTATTATTTAAACAGTCTATACTATGAAACATAGTATAGTATCTTTAATTAAATAAATAATTAATATTTTGTATACAGTGCTTCTAAGCGAACAAAGTCTCTGAGTATATCTTTGAATATATATAGTAACAAGTACTTGATACTTAGTTGTGTTGAGAGCCGAATCCGGATAATTTTAAATTTCGCCTTGCTTTGTCTGAAAACACTTTTAAACATATTTTTAGTGTTTTGAAAATTAAAGCGGCCATGAAAATGATCATAGAATTAATGTTGTTGGTAAAGTTATGAATCTTGTGTTGAATGTTGATAAGTGCAAAGTTTTAGTTTTTGAGAAAAGTAACTTGACAACTGAAAGTAATGTATGAACGTTTAGAGCAGGTAGATGAAATAAAATATGCGAATATCCAAATCTTTTTGGATCCGAATCCAATTTTTTCAAATATTGACTTGTAATTATCTAAATGAATTTGCTCCTGAGTATCGTAATTATTGAATTTGAATATTAAGCATTGAAATATTCTAATTATTATGTTAATTAAACAATTAGTTTGAGTGTAATTAATTAGAATCGTGAATTAGAGTTAGAGAAATATCGTATTACAATAAATGTAAATTTCTATACAAAATGAATATTTAATATGAATATAAAATAATTGTAATGCGTAACATATACATACAATATGTCCGTGCAATACAATTTTCCGTTTAAAACTTAATGGAAAAGAAAATTATATTATTTTGTTCTTAAGCAATGTATTTTTAATTGGAAAACTAATGAAATCTCATTTGATTTGCATCCGTGGCTCTCTATGTTTGCGTTTCAATGATAAACCAAAAATAAATGTTTTAGAAACTAGTTAATAAAGTTAATATTTTTAGATTTATTTATTTTTATACATACATACATACATACACAATCACGCCATGTACTCAACAGGGTGTGGCACAAACTCTTTTTATCATGCCGTAATCAGTCTTCTCCAAACATTCTTATCCAAACAAGCAACTTTCGCTTCATCCACATTCATAATTCTTCTCATACATGCTCTTTTATTCCTACTACTTGGAAACTTTCGCTCACGCAAAACACTTTCTTCAATCATACCACTCCAACTATTCATCGGACGTCCACGCAAACGTATACCATCAAAATCATTCAAATATATCTTTTTAACCAAACGTTCATTAGACATTCGCTCAACATGTCCGAATTATCTTAACTGACTAACACCAACTTTTGCTACAACATTTTTTTTTAATTTTACACTCATCAGACATTAATCTATTTTGTACCCGATTTCTCTTATTTACACCACATACCCATTTGAATATATACAATGCTATTTTTGTACCTACATTGATATATGGTAGTGAATGATTGGTTTGGTTGCAAAATCATAAAAGAAAAATATATAAACATAAATTTATACTTCAAAATTTTGTAATTATTATATAATTCATAATAATAACACAAAGTAAGTAAAAATGACCTAATAAGTATGTAAAATTGCTTAGGTCCTGCAAATTGTATTGGTTTAATTTCTTAAATTATGTAAAATTATAGTTTCTACATTAATATCTGTAATAATTCATGAAAATAATGAGATTTAGTATATATTTTAAGTGTAATAATACTAATAAAATATTTTAAATTTAATAAATTCATTTATTTCAAAATTCATCTTTTATGTAAATTTAGAAATATATATAATTATACCAACAATAATATTACAGAACTAAACATAATATGTTCGTAATATAGTTCTGTTATTATATTGTAGCAAAGCAAGCTAGCCGGAACCCGTCTGTTTACGGCAAGCGAATAGCCTTGACCGCATGAGACATGCTGGAGAGTTCTATGTGTTTGCAAGCGTGCTGGTTCGAGAATGTTCTACAGGCAACCAGAGTTGCGTTCGAGAGAACACGATGGTCGTATTTAAACGCAGCAAATGCGATAGACAGTTCAGTTCTTACGCAAATCTTAAGCTTGAAACAAGTTCACTTTGAGTGCAACAGTTATATAAATAGTGAAATAAATATTTAGTGTTAGTTTGATTACTAGTGTTTAAGCTTATAGCCATTTAGTTTATAGTTATATTCATACTTTTATATTTTTATATTTACATTCTATATTTAATCGTTTTAAATAATAAATATCTAGTTAATAAGTGCATATTTTGTTTTATTTAATTATCTCGTAAAAAGACGAACGAAACGCATTACAATTGGTGTCAGGTGTGGGGTACGAGATAATTTTAAAAATAAATAATAACGTAGAATTAAGAACGCGTAAAATATTGTGAAAATGGCTACAAAACAAGTTAGTTTGAATGAGTTGAAAATTCAACAACTGAAACAAGAACTCGAAGAACGTGAATTAAGTACAACAGGGGCTAAAATCGTTTTACAAGAACGACTTAGAAAAGCTATAGCAGATGCAGGTCAGAATCCTGAAACATATCTATTTGAAATACCAGCGGATATAAGCGCACTGATGAGAAAAATGGAAGAAAATTTAACAAAAAAATATAACAGAGAAATTTGAAGAAAATTCTAGAAAAACAAAAGAAAATTCTAGAAAAACAGAAGAAAATTTAACAGGAAAATTTGAAGAGAATTCTAGAAAAATGGAAGAAAAAATGACAGAGAAATTTCAAGAAAATTCTAGAAAAACAGAAGAAAATTCTAGAAAAACAGAAGAAAATTTAACAGAGAAATTGGAAGAGAATTCTAGAAAAATGGAAGAAACTTCTAAAAATACAGTAGAACAATTAAAAACAGAAGTAAATCGTAACATAGAAGTTATTAAAAATAATATCTCTGAATTAGAAGATAAAATTAAAAATAATATCTCTGAGTTAGAAGGTAAAGTTAAAAATAACATCTCTGAATTAGAAGATCAAGTTAAAAATAATATTTGCGAGTTAAATAACAAAATACAAGTTGAAAATAATGAAATTAAATCTGATATATGCGCATTGGAAAATAAAATCAGAGCCGAAATGGAAAATAAAATCAGAACCGAGATGCAAAACCAGATTGAAGCAATCTCGAGTGCGACATCCGCCAACGGTATTATAATGAAACAAGAAGCTGGTCAACCAAGTCCTGTCCCGAAACTACCAACTTACGATGGGAAATCGTCATGGGAAGAATACTTGACACTGTTCGAGACGACAGCAATAGTCCACGGCTGGTCTGATTCAAGAAAGGCACAAGTATTGAGTTTGTCTCTACGTGAGGATGCACTACGTGTATTACAAAGTGTGCCGTTGAGAGACCGTACGGACTTTAGCCAACTAGTCGAGCAATTAGAGCTACGATACGGACATAAGCATGTAAAAGGGTTGTACCTAACACAGTTAGACAGTCGTGTCCAAAAGGCGAACGAAACATTGCAAGAATTCGAAGCCGACATTGTTCGCCTGATACGAATGTCTTATCCAACGGCTCCAGATGACATCTATGAAAACCTGGCAATTAATAAGTTCTTGAATGGAGTTCGCGACCCAGAGCTACAACAAGCCGTTAAGCTAGCCCATCCTCAAACGGTTAATGAGGCATTAACGCAAGCACTCGAATTTGAGGTCATCAAGGCATCAACACGGGGCCACGCTCGAGTTCGTGCAGTCAACAGCCATGAGGAGGAAGAACACCAAAATGGCTCGATTGAGCAAATCGTACAACAAGTACTGCAAGCACAGAGGAGACAACCTCGCTGTTGGAACTATGGCGAAATGGGGCATATGAGACGCCGGTGCGGAAAGCCCCAACAGCCACAGGAAAACAAACGGGTTGATGGGAAGGGGCAATTTTCAACCCGCCGTACACAAGCCCCACGTAATGCACGAGTGGCCATAATTAAAAACTGTTCAAAGAGCGTGTTCATCGATGGTGTCGTTAATGGCAAGAATGTTCTTCTTCTATTAGACACGGGAGCCACGAAGACCATCGTGAAGACAGGAATGATCAAAACCGAAAACAAGCTGTTGCCGACCAACTGGAGACTACGCACAGCAACTGGAGACTTGGCCAATGTGTGCGGCGAGTTGGATGCCCACTTTACCATCGGTGGCACCAGCTTTTTACATCGAGTGCTGGTTGCAGATATAGAAGAAGAAATCATTCTTGGAATGGATGTGATGACAACGCACGGTTTTGAATTAAATCTGAAGCTAGGAATTGTGAAGATTCATGATGAAGAAGTTGTTCTACATCAGCGAGAAGACACGATGGCACAAGCAGTTTTGCTGAACGACATTGAGCTACCACCACGCAGCGAAGTATTTGTGGAAGCAAAACTAGATCGTCTGATTCCGGAAAAACAAATCATTATGTTGGAACCAAGATACGGTGACAAGGGTCCGGATAAAGGAGTGCTGATTGCAAAAACTATAGTTAGAAATACGAAGAGCATTCCAGTACGGCTGATGAATATCAACAATTATTCCGTAACATTACGTAATGGAACGTCGATTGGTTGCTGTTCGTCACCGTCATCTATCGTCCGACAAATTAATAGCTCGGCAACCACGTTAACTAAATTTCCGGAACATTTGAACAAAACGGTCATGAGTGCTTGTCAAGATTTAACAAAGGAAGAACAACACAAAGTTAAAGATCTATTGTGTCGTTACCAAGATATATTCAAAACCGAGGGTGGTCGTACTGGTCGAACCAACCTTGTTCATCATCGAATCGACACAGGTGATGCGAGACCTATACGCCAAACTGCGCGAAGACTACCACTGGCGAAACGTGAGGAGGCCGAACAAATCATCCAAGACATGGAAAAGGATGATGTGATAGAAACCTCAAACAGTCCATGGGCGTCGCCAGTGGTTCTGGTGAAAAAGAAGGATGGGTCAACACGATTTTGTGTTGATTATCGCCTGTTGAACAATGTAACAAAGAAAGATAGCTACCCGCTGCCAAGAATAGATGATACCTTGGACACGCTGGCCGGATCAAGAATATTCTCGACTGTGGACCTGAAAAACGGTTACTGGCAAGTTGCCATGGATCAAGGAGATCGTGAGAAAACAGCGTTTAGTGTCGGATCGGGACTGTGGCAGTTCAAAGTAATGCCGTTCGGACTCTGTAATGCTCCGGCAACCTTTGAGAGGCTGATGGAAAGTGTCCTGAACGGACTATCCTGGAAAACGTGTCTAGTATATCTAGACGACATAATCGTGATTGGAAAGTCCTTCGAGGATCATGTGAAGAATTTGGAAGAAGTGTTCCAACGGCTGCGACATGCCAATTTAAAGCTGAGTCCCAAGAAATGCTACCTTTTCCAGAAAGAAGTACACTACCTCGGCCACGTTGTTTCCGGAAAAGGAGTAGCTGTTGACCCGGAAAAGACACAAGCTGTTAAAGAATGGCCAGTACCGCTAGATAAACACGAACTCAAAAGTTTCCTTGGTTTGTGTTCCTATTATCGACGGTATGTCCTAGGATTTGCCAACATAGCCAAACCACTTACACGTCTAACCGAAGATGGTCGTAAATACAATTGGGATGAAGACTGTCAGAATGCCTTTGATACCCTGAAACAGGCCTTAGTGGGTGCACCAGTCTTGAGCTACCCTCTTCAGGAAGGCAAATTCATATTGGATACGGATGCGAGCAACGTAGGCATTGGCGGAGTCCTGTCGCAAATTCAGGAAGGACAAGAAAAGGTCATCGGCTATTACAGTAAAGGACTGTCAAAGCCCGAACGCAATTACTGCGTAACTCGGCGAGAATTACTGGCAGTAGTGAAATCCATCGAGCATTTTTACAAATACTTGTACGGCCGCAAATTCTTGCTGCGGACCGATCATGCTGCCCTCAAATGGTTGCTGCGATTCAAGAACCCAGAAGGACAAGTGGCACCATGGATTGAACGATTACAAGAATATGACTTCGACATTGAACATCGCGCTGGGAAAAGTCACTGTAATGCCGATGCCTTGTCAAGAAGACCATGCTTGACGGATTGTAAAAGTTGCTCCCAAATTGAGGAAAAAGCGACCACTCTCTTTAGGACGACCGCCGTTGATGACGACTGGCAAATAGGGAATATTAGCCACGAACAAGATATGGACACTGATTTAAAACACTTAAAACGGTGGAAAACGATAGATCAACGGCCAACTTGGGAAGAAGTGGCACCACATAGTCGCACCCTTAAATCATATTGGTCGCAATAGAACTCGATCGTACTTAGGAAGGGGCTCCTAATGAGGACACTGGAAAATGAAGAGGGATCCCAGGAAAAATTGCAGCTACTGGTTCCGAGAAACAAGGTTTCGGATGTACTACGACAACTCCACGACGGGACCTCTGGCGGGCATTTAGGAGTCAAGAAAACGATCGAGAAAGTGCGGGAACGATTCTATTGGGTCGGATGCCACGAAGATGTGAAAATGTGGTGCAGAAAATGTGTAACATGCGCTACAAGTAATGGCCCGCATAGAAATCGTAAGGCGCCAATGCGACAATATAACGTTGGCAGTCCATTCGAGCGAATAGCCATTGATATAGCTGGTCCTTTCCCGATGAGTGAGCAAGGAAACAAATTTATCCTGGTAGCCATGGACTATTTCAGTAAATGGGTAGAGGCGTATGCACTACCAAACCAAGAAGCTACCACAGTTGCCGAAGTCCTAGTGAAAGAGCTCTTTAGTCGATTCGGCATACCGATGGAATTACATTCCGATCAGGGACGAAACTTTGAATCCAACATCTTCCAGGAAGTTTGTCGGTTACTAGGAATACGGAAGACTAGAACGACTGCATTACATCCGCAGTCTGATGGCATGGTAGAAAGGATGAACCGTACAATGGGTAAATACCTATCAAAAGTCGTCTCCGACCATCAAAAAGACTGGGACCAATACATTCATCTGTTTCTATTGGCCTATCGTTCATCCGTGCACGAAACCACTGGACAAACCCCTGCAAAAATTGTTTTTGGACATGAGCTACGCCTGCCTTGTGATTTAAAATTCGGCTGTAAACCTGGAGAGGACCTGGCCGGAGAAGACTATGTCGACAACCTACGAAAGAAGATGGATGAAATACATCAACAGGTTCGTTCCAACATACAGATCGCAAGCGATCGGATGAAGGACGGCTACGACATTAATGCTAATATGGGAGGTTATAAGCCAGGAGACTTAGTCTGGCTCTACAACCCGCAACGTCGTCGGGGACTGTCTCCTAAACTGCAACGCTGGTGGGAAGGGCCATATCAAATCATAAAAAGGATTAACGATGTCATATACCGGATCCGTAAGACGCCCAATGGAAAACCAAGGGTCGTCCACTATAATCGTCTAGCCCCGTTCGCTGGGCAAAACGAGGAAGATCCTAATATCGAAGAAGGCCACGCCCACCAGTTACGGAGCGAAGAGGTGGACTTCGAGCAATTTATGTCCTCTTACGCTGCAGGTCGCAGGGCCCGTCATGGTGTCACCCGAGAAGTTCAACAGGACCTGTTCACCGTACCCGAGGACTATGCACTTGCACATTGCGTCGCTCAGGACCTGCAAATGTCCAGAGGGATTGCTACCGTTTTCCGCAAGAAGTTTGGCGGGATCACTGAGCTACGGGAACAGCTGCCTGCCGTTGGGGCCGCATTACATCTGCAAAGGGAACACCGCAACATCTACTACCTGGTTACAAAGGAACTGTCTCAAAAGAAGCCCAGTTACCAATCAATGTGGAACACACTGCAGACGTTACGCGAGCTACTCCTGCGGGACAATATCCTAAAATTGGCGATCCCCAGAGTAGGCTGTGGCCTTGACGGTTTAGATTGGCGAATTATTAGAAATATGCTGGAAACTCTTTTCCAGCATACCGGCATTGACATTCTTGTTTGTAGCTTCAATCCTCTGGAAAACAAGAAAGCCGAAAAGACCGTGGAATGCTACTTTCATCATACCTCCCACTGCGCTCGCGGGACCACGTGTCGATTTCGCCATGGCCCCTCACCAATAATTTATGAGTGTCCCGGGACGGAACACTCTAGGGAGGGGGCAATGTAGCAAAGCAAGCTAGCCGGAACCCGTCTGTTTACGGCAAGCGAATAGCCTTGACCGCATGAGACATGCTGGAGAGTTCTATGTGTTTGCAAGCGTGCTGGTTCGAGAATGTTCTACAGGCAACCAGAGTTGCGTTCGAGAGAACACGATGGTCGTATTTAAACGCAGCAAATGCGATAGACAGTTCAGTTCTTACGCAAATCTTAAGCTTGAAACAAGTTCACTTTGAGTGCAACAGTTATATAAATAGTGAAATAAATATTTAGTGTTAGTTTGATTACTAGTGTTTAAGCTTATAGCCATTTAGTTTATAGTTATATTCATACTTTTATATTTTTATATTTACATTCTATATTTAATCGTTTTAAATAATAAATATCTAGTTAATAAGTGCATATTTTGTTTTATTTAATTATCTCGTAAAAAGACGAACGAAACGCATTACAATATATTTTTAAACAATTTTATATGGTAGTGAATGTTGGGTTTGCTTGTAAAAGCATAAAAGGAAAATGACTGCTGTGAGGTATATGGTGCAAATAGGAGAGATCGGGTACGAAATAGATTAGTGTATGATGAGTGTGAAATTAAAAGAAATGTTGTAGACAAAAGTTGGTGTTAGTCAGTTAATATGGTTCGGACATGTTGAGCGAATGTCTAATAAACTTTTGGTTAAAAAGATTTATTTGATTGATTTTGATGGTATACGTTTGCAGGTGGACGTCCGATGAGTAGTTGGAGTGATATGATTTAGAGGGTGGCTTGCGTGAGCAAAAGTTTCCAAGTAGTAGGAATAAAATAGCATGTATGAGAGGAATTATGAATGTGAATGAAGCGAAAGTTGCTTGTTTGAATAGGAATGTTTAGAGGCGACTGTTTTCGGGATGATGAAAAGAGTTTGTGCCACGCCCTTTTGGGTACATGGCGTGATTGTGTATGTATGTATTAATTGTACAGCAGTTGAGTAATTATATACATAGAAATACTGGGCATCATTGTATCTCATGTTTTACTTAATTTTTTTAGAGTGATTATATTAATATTAAAATGAAAATATTATGTACAATTTTTACACACAATCTAAATTTAATTTCAAATTAATACACGTGTAAAACAAACAATAATCAACGTTTTTAATTTTACCAAAAATCAGAATTTTTTTTTAACGTAAAATTCGTATAAGAATGAAAAATAAATGAGCAAGTATTGAAGCATGTAATAAAATGTAAATAACGCCGCTACATTAAGTAAATATATAGTCTGAAATCAATTCAATTTTTTTTAATGTTCAGATTTTTCGGGCAATATTGTAACCCCATTGTTTTTGGTTACTCTATTAGATCAACAATAATATAAATGAAAAACACAAACAAATTGGTACTACAAGCTTTATTTATCTAGTTTACAAAAAGAACTGTCAAAATTCGGACAAGAGATTGTCACTAAATTCTTGGCAGTTTATAAATAAGAAATAGAACTTCTATTTTACATTCAAAATAACTTAGCTCGCTTACTATATAAAGTTTCTTTTCAATTTTACAATCTATGTATATAATATTCTTTTCATTTTCTTAAAAACATTATATTAAAATATATAAAAATTTTGAAATACAATACAATAAAAAATCTTTCAGAACTTTTTTATTAAAATTAAAAAATAGATTAAAGTTTTGTATTAATATTTATTTTTAACTGACGTTTTGACGAATTCAACGTATGTCTTTTAGCGGCAACGTTGCAATAGCGTTGCTACGGTAATTTGGTGGTTAGAGACACTGATGTTTAAATGTTTTATTATTATTATTTTTTTTTAAATGTTTTGGTCTGTCAATAAATATTTTCACTCATATTGGTTTTAAGTTAATTTTTGCAATATAAAGTGTGTACCCTTTAATTGGTGACCCCGACGTGATACATGCGACGTTCACCACGACGCACAAACAGATGACGTTTTTCGCCCATGGAGCCAGTGCAATGCACGTACGGAGAGCTCAAATTTCCCGTACCACTAATCGGCGATGTGCGTAGCGCAAATTTATTGTTACCGCGACTAATACGAATGACTCCATCATTGGTCTGTGAAATTCGAATATTGGTATTAACCCAACTTTCTGTACCATCACCAGTCATCCAATAGTTCGAACATTGTAGTAAACCAATCGCTTCTTGAACGTATTCGGGACCGTGACGAGATTCGCCATAGAATATTTGCAGAGAGAAATCGTGATTCAAATCGGAAAATGAATCAGCCGTAGTACGAGTTCCAGCAGAATCAACTAGATAGACCAAGGCAGACTGTTCACTAGTAAACGAAATACCCTTGTGCCACATTTTTGCGTACTTATTATTGCCTCCGGCATCATGACCCAAAATTTCAGCACGGGAACCATATTTAGTGGCGGATCCCCTTGGGCCTAAGAACATAATACAAAATACATACAAATATAAATATTCCGCACAACAATTATTATTAACCCACCTTGCATACAGCTATGCATATAAGGTGGGATAATAATATTTTTGTAGCCTTAAAACTTCTTAATAATTATTTACCTTTATTCTAAAAAAAGGAAAAATAGCCCCCCCCCCCTTGACAGTTTTCTAGATCCGCCCCTGACCATATTGATAAACTCGACCGTTAGCATGCAGAAGAGCGGCTTGACTACCTGTAGCGGATAAAGCCAATACAATATTACTTTTATAATATATCACGCGAATTGATTTATCTACCGACATATCAACCCTTATTTTATCACGTAATCTTAGGGTTATAATACCGTGAGTAGTAACCATTACCCCTCCATTCACATTATTGACACTCTCGGAATATTTCCAAACATGGAAATAAGCGTCATCAGGGTAATATGCTTTAAGCATACCACGATTCAACCATGGTTTTGTGTTCGGAATGACAGGAACCGAAGGGCTATCTTCAACGAAATTTATATCCCCAGAGTAGGTAGGTAGAGTAGTAGCTTCGGATATGAAAATTCGAATGAGTAGCAAACGTAAACACACTTCTATTTGGTGGAAGAGGTGCTGCTGCCGCTCCTGGGATCTTCGCCATTTTATTCTTTCCTTAATGAAACTTGTACTGAAAACCGTGTTCGTCCAATATGGCGTGGTCGCGTCGAGTGCTGAAAAAATACAGATTGTTTTTATGTTGTTTATTTGAAAATTATGTATGGTGATGGTACATACAGAAAATTGGGTTATTAACAATATACGAATTTCTCAGACTAGTGATGGAGTCATTTGTATAAGTCGCGGTAACAATAAATTTGCGCTACGCACATCGCCGATTAATGGTACGGGAAATTTGAGCTCTCCGTACGTGCATTGCACTGGCTCCATGGGCGAGAAACGTCATCTGTTTGTGCGTCGTGGTGAACGTCGCATGTATCACGTCAGGGTCACCAATTAAAGGATACACACTTTATATTACAAAAATTAACTTAAAACTAATATGAGTGAAAATATTTATTGACAGATTAAAACATTTTAAAAATAATAATAATAATAAAACATTTAAACATCAGTGTCTATAACAACCAAATTACCGTGTAGCGGCAACGTTGCTATGGTAATTTGGTGGTTAGAGACATTGATGTTTAAATGTTTTATTATTATTATTATTTTTAAAATGTTTTGGTCTGTCCATAAATATTTTCACTCATATTGGTTTTAAGTTAATTTTTGTAATATAAAGTGTGTATCCTTTAGTCTTTATCAGGAAAAATGATACAAATGTCATTTACAGTAAATAAAAAGAATATAGAAATAAGTTACTAAACGTAACAACATAATTAAGTAGATCATAATTTTTTTTCTATAAATTTTTTAATTCATGGAAGACAAATTTTATTTAACTCAGTGCTTTCACAGTGATTGATGTTATCTTTTTCTATATAGAATATTTTTTTCACGGAAACTTATCACTAGAAAAAATAAAACCACATGACCATCTTGGACAGTAAACAAATCTATCATGAAAAATTTATCAAAAATATCCAATTTTCTTACGCGGACCACTAATAATATTTGTTGTTTAATTTTTTGCCAGAAAACAAATATATTTAACGTAATACTAAATACATTTATTTCAGTTGTAGAAAATCACAAAAAATAAACAGAAAAATGTGTATAAAAAATAACACTAGAAATTGCAAAAAAAAAACACATAATAATTTGAATGAAATTAAAAAAAAAGGTATTTAATTGTTTAGTTAAAACCACTAAAATTTTCCTGCGGACCACTAAAATTTTCCTGCAGACCACTTGTTAAGGAACACTGGTTTAGGAGAAGCTGAGACTACGTTCAGATTCGTCATCTAGAGGCTATGGAAAATCTTACCGAACACTATAACATTTTTCCTTCTAGTCAAAGCGGTAAAAAGTATGTTAGTCATCAGAAAATGAAACGAGAAATATTTGTAATTATATCTTGTTATAGAAATATGACTGGAATATATTACACATAGTACTATAAAATTTTAATATAATATAAAAGTTTTATTATCTATAGAAATAAATTTCCATATGTATTATAAGTATGTATATTTATAGAAAGTTATTTCATGGTATAAATCACATATATAATTGCATATGAAATTATCTTTTTTATAGCTATTAAAATTAAATTTATATGAAATCAACTTTAAAGTTTTGTTTTCAAGTTATACATACATACATACATACACAATCACGCCATGTACCCAAAAGAGTGGCACAAACTCTTTTCATCATTCCGAAATCGAATTCAAACATTCCAATCCAAACAAGCAACTTTCGCTTTATCCACATTTATAATTTCTCTCATACATGCTCTTTTTCTACTACTTGGAAACTTTTGCTCACGCAAAACACTCTCAATCATACCACTCCAACTACTCATTCGACGCCCACCTGCAAACGTATACCATCAAAATCATTCAAATAAATCTTTTTAACCAAACGTTTATTAGACATTCGATCAACATTTCCGAACTATCTTAACTGACTAACACGGCCACTTTTACTACAACATTTTTTTCAATTTCACACTCATCATACACTAATCTATTTCGTATCCGATCTCTCCTATTTACACCACATACCCCACGTAAAAATCACATTTTCACAACAGTTATTTTCCGTTTGTGCTTTTGCAACCAAACCCAACATTCACTACCATACATTAACGTAGGCACCATATACTACATTGTATATACTCAAACGGGCTTCTTTGGAAACATTTACATTCCTAGCAGAAGTTCCCAAGTTATACTTTATATAAGTCATTAATTACGCTATTTGTTACATACGTATAATTATAATGTTTTACGATATAATAGAATTGAGAAAAAATTTGATTGCTGTTTCAATTTTCTGGAATCTATGTATTATACATACATGCATACACAATCACGCCATGCACCCAAAAGGTTGTGGCACAAACTCTTTCCATTATCCAGAAATCAGCCTCTTCCAAACATTATGAATGTGGGTGAAGCTAAAATTGCTTGTCTGGATAAGAAAGTTTGGAAGAAACTGATTTCGAGATAGTGGAAAGAGTTTATGCCACACCCTTTTGGGTACATGGCGTGATTGTATATGTATGTAATTATATTTATTATACAGGGTGATTAATGACGTCGAGGAAAAACTACACCGAATGATTCCTATGAGTAATCTAAATAAAAAACTTCAAATAAACATATGTCTGAAAATGCTTTCTAACGGAACTGTAGCCGTTAGAAGTTTATTACATGTAACATCAATCGCGTTAGCTTTATTTATTATATCAGGAAAAAAAACAAGTCATAAACTTTTGAATAATTGTAAAATTACTGATTGATTTTCTAACATTTTGTTTAAACACTAGTTAACCAATTTACTAAATAGTTCATAAATTTTTGTACACACATAAATAAATATTTAATAAACAATTTACAATAATTAGAAATCAAAGACAATTTTTGTCGGGACCCAGTAAGTCATAACTAGTAAATTGGTTAACTAGTGTTTAAACAAAATGTTAGAAAATTAATCAGTAATTTTATAATTATTCAGAAGTTTTGTTGTTTTTTTCTTTCCTGATTTAATAAATAAGGCTAACGCGATTGATGTTACATCTAATAAACTTCTAACGGCTACAGTTCCGTTAGAAAGCATTTTCGGACATATGTTTATTTGAAGTTTTTTATTTAAATTACTCATAAGAATCATCCGGTTTAGTTTTTCCTCGACGTCATTAATCACCCTGTATATATATATATATATATATATATATATATATATATATATATATATATATATATATATAATTAATACACACAGCCAAATTATAATATAATAAAAATAATTTGAATAACTCGCCAATTTATACAAAGAAATACAATTTTTTGGCACAAAAACTAATTAAATATTAACAACTTAAACAGTATTGCCAACATAAATGAACAATTGTACACTGTAACTAATATATTTTAAATTTTTGTAATTTTACATAGGTTTTAACAGTAGAAATAACAACTTTTGTAATTTTACTGAGATAATTTAACGTTATATTACATTTTTCATAAAAAATTACATTTACAAAATATATAAAATTACATAATTTTTTTACAATATAGACATCATTAATATTACCCCGTTCCCCAGTTAAGGTACACTCAATAAATTGCGTTATGTCGTAACTTGTTTTGGTATTAAGTTACCTTACAATGAATAAATAGTGGTGTAAATAGGAGAGATCGGGTACGAAATAGATTAGTGTATGATGAGTGTGAAATTGAAAAAAATGTTGTAGCAAAAATTGGTGTTAGTCAGCTAAGATGGTTCGGACATGTAGAGCGAATGTCTAATGAACGTCTGGTTAAAAAGATTTATTTGAATGATTTTGATGGTATACGTTTGCAGGTGGACGTCCGATGAGTAGTTGGAGTGGGGTATGATTGAGAGAGTGGCTTGCGTGAGCGAAAGTTTCCAAGTAGTAGGAATAAATAATGTATGAGAGGTATTATGAATGTGGATGAAGCGAAAGTTGCTTGTTTGGATAGGAATGTTTAGAGACGACTGATTTCGGAATGATGAAAAAAGTTTGTGCCACACTCCTTTGGGTTCATGACGTGATTGTGTATGTATGTATGTATGTACAATGAATAAAATCACATTAAAAGTAAACGGTAGAAATTGGTGCAAAATAAAATAAAAATCGGAACATAGATAAATGTTAGGTTATGTGTGGTGACGAAGTTTCGATAATTTATTATGTAGAAAGAGAAAAATCGATAGTTCACAGAAATAAAAAAAAAAAAAAATCATTTGGATTGGTGTAATACGAAAGTTGTGCTCCATATTCTATAAGTTATTGGGTATTGACAGAAAAAATATTGGATTAGTTGTAAAAAAATATCTAGGTTATATATGAAATTTATTCTACATATTTTCAAATTGTTTTTTTCTTTTTGTTTACGTGAAATAATGTTAACTGTTTTTTTTTGTGATATTTTTTACACATATGTAATTCTGTTATTTTTTTTTTTTGAATGATATAGGATTATGTTTTGTTATTGAAATGAAATATTGGCATAAAATTGGAATAAAATATACATTTGTCTAAACTAATATATATATATATGACTTAGAAATTATTGAAACATATAAATTTAACATAGTAAAAAAATCTTTCAGAATTCATTATATCAAAATAAAACTGCGTTAGGTTAAAGTTCTGTATTAATATTTATTTATAATTAACAATTTGATGAAACCAACTTTCGTTTTTATCAGGAAAAATTGATACAAATGACATTTACAGCAAAAATAATAACAGAATATAAACCAATAAGTGACAAGATCATAAAATTTTATACATTTTTAATTAATGGAAGCCAAATCACTTTACAGTGATTGATGTTATCTATTTCTTTATAAATTTCTATTGCTTTTATTATCAATCTATGTTAATATATTGATTGGTCTAGCAATAATTATAGTAGTAATGCACAATGACAATATGAACATTTATTTGTTCAAAGTAAATTACTATAATTGCTTATTGCATTATTGTATAGATGGCGTTGGTGTTATTTGCTACTCTTCGTTATCGTTTCAAAGTACTTGGTATAAAAGCCAGCCAGAACTAACATCTGTATCAGTGTCTTCCCGACACTGATCAAAGCACCGTACTGATGAGACTCTATATAGGTCGAAACACGTGTCTACGGTTAAACTGGCCAGTCATTGATGCGTAGCCTAACAAGCCGATTTAACGACTGAGTATCTTGTAAAATTTTGTCCTGAAGAAAGTGCAAAATACCACCGAAAGCTCGACAAAGAATCCTACAGGAGAATTTAATTTATAACACCTAACCTTTGACTATTTTTTCGTTAAAAAATTTTTACAATTACTAAAATATATATAATTAAACAGAACTTTAACTTAAAGTGTTTTTAAATTCCATTTAATGAGCTAAAATCTATTTTTTTTTGCTTTCTCTAACAAAATCCTATAAATTATAAGAATGAGTAGTAAGAATAGCAGATTCTTCCGCCGTTGTATTGTGTGACGCAAAACTGAAAATAACTTTTTCTTTTCTTGTGCGTTGTGTATCGTCATATGCATTGTATTGTCACCCAGGCGTCGCTACGGTAGGCGTCGGCCGACGTCTTTGTACCGACGGTAGGCGAGCGTAAAACGTGGCGCGCATAAACGTGATAAGGCAATTTACGCCCGACTTTAGCGCGTGAACGGGGTGGGGGGGGGGCAACGGGGTACGATTTTCGACGTATTATGTGTGTGTGTGTTTGTTCGTTCGTGGATATACTCAGCTACTGTCGATGCGATGCGTCGCGACGGTAATGAGTAGATGAATTTATTCTCGAAATCGTAATATTAGATTACATATGCAAATTTTTATGTTTCTATGTTATGTATTAATTACAGTGGCGCAGCCAAGATTTTGTTTTGGGGGGGCCCAAAGATTTTATCTTGGAGAAGCAAAAAAAAAGAAAATTCTAACCAGATTTCCACTTTATTACATGAATCGAATAATTAATAGTTTAAAATAATGAATGTTGGCTCAATATTTTGGGGTAAATAATTGTAGCGTTAGAAGTGACTGCTGAATATATGACTAAACGAATAAAAATTGTGCTCTGGCGCAAAGTTGTGATTTTTTTAAATTTACCATGCATTTTGCAAAATTTTTTTTTTTAGGTTGATTTTCCAATAAGCTTTAGAATTTCAAACTTTTCTTTTAACCGAAAAATGTTTTACCATTGAATACATTTGTTTGGTTGTTAAAATGGTTAAAATGGTTATAATGGTCAAAATTTGTCAGAACTTTAAACTCGCAAAATTGAGGGTAAATTTAAAAAAAAATCATAATTTCGCGCCAAAGCATCGCAGGTTCTTAAAATTAAGGACAATTTACGTAGAAATGTCTGAATTTTTATGCCCGTTTAGTAAATTGAGTCAATTTTTTTTTTGTATGTTATACATATTGTCAAAGTTAGACAATTTTAAAAGTCAAAACATGTTTTATTCTGCACGGTGTAGTGGGGAAGTAAATAGTTCAAATAGAACATATCCTACATGAAATTAAAGACGAGACTTTAAACTTTGTTTTAGAAAAAAATTTCATTTAATTTCGTTCAAAATTGGCCGAGTTATACCTATTTGAAAATCGGTAATTTTTCAGATTTTTTAAGTGGCGCGTTTTTTTTTTGCCGAGTGTATAAATATATAATTATTATACTACAATTTTCAGTAAGATTAAGATTACTTAACTTTTTAGTTTATTTTCGCTTGGAACGCTTAAAAAAATAGCATATGTCACTCGGATCAAAATGCTTTTTTATTAATATTCTTGTAATAATATACTATTTTAATATTTCAATTACTTGATACTCATATATATCAAACGAATTATAGATTGATTGAAGAATAAATTTACTTTTCCGTTCGCTGTCGTAATTGACAATAATGTCAAACTATCTTTACTGGTTTTCCTAGCCTGATATTCGTTTTGTCGCAAGGAAATGATAACGCAGTTGAAAATTGGAAATGTATTTCTTCTTTGTTTTCCAAACGGAGCGGGGCATCTCTAGCTCCCTAGAGAATAAACTTATTATCCAACTTATCAAACGGAAGAAATTGCATAATGTCCTTTTTATTCTCTTTTTATTTTATTTTATTTTACTTTTTTATTATTTTATATATATATTTTTTTAGTTATTATTATACAGTAGTCTTTTACTATATACATAATTGGTGGCAGCGTCAAACATGACTACACGTTCAAGTGTATTTAATCTAACATCTTCGGTGGCCATATTGAAAATTATTAAGTTATATTAAGTTAATTGATAGTTGCATTGTTTATTTTTGTTTGAACTTGAATTTGATTATAGAAACTGTGTACAGAAGTACAGGAAATGCGATGTACTCCACCAGATTTGTCAGAAACTGCATATTTGAACAAAAACACATTGATTCTCACAAATCACGTACCAGATATAAATTATATATATATATATATATATATATATATATATATATATATAAAGAAAAAATTTCGTAGGTTAAAAGCAGTCTGTTACGAATTTTAAAAAATAAAATTTAATTGAAATACTATTCAAGCTTTTGTTATATATGTATATCATCTGTAATAAATGTAATATATATTTATGTTATTTTACTTAATTATTAACAGTAAAGTTGCAGAATTTTCAATATTTACTGCAATAATTGACGAAATATTTCTGTTTTTATGTAAAAATACATTAATAAAATAAGACATTTTATATTAATTTTTTACAGTGAAGCTACGATAGCGTACATGTAATTAATATAACATTTTTTTTAGTTAGATTAACATAAAAGCTTAAATTTGAAATTTTTATATTTAACTATTCTTTTCTAGTCACGACGTCACGACAAATCAGATTATATATATATATATATATATATATATATATATATATATATATATATATATTTACCATATTACACAACTTTTAGTAAAGATAAGATTACTGGGTATGTATTTTTAGTTTAATTTCTGTGGGAGTACATTTTAAAAATTGTAGTAACTTTTTCTAGGAAAGTTGGCAACACTGTATACTAGTAAAATTATATAAATTATGTAGGCACTAAAACCCTTATAAAAATTTGATTAAAATCGGATAAATAATGTAGTCATAATAAATTTTTAAAAACTTTAGTAATTTTTTCTTAGAAAGTTGGCATCACAAAAAAAAAATAAAACAGGTGACTAATTTGGGCACTAAATAAACCTATCTTGAAAATTTTATCAAAATCGGTCGAATCGTCTAGGCGGAGATCACAAAATTTTGACTGACAATCGAGTGAGCGAGCTAATAAGCTAACGAAACACATATACTTTTATAAACTAAGTTCAGATTCGTCATCTAGAAATTATATAAAGGATTTTTATAAAAAATATAGACACCTTACCGAGAATTATACCTCTTTTATTTTCAGTCAAAGTGGTTAAAATACTTATGCAAAGCTAACGACACACATACACCTCTCGTAAACTAAGTTCAGATTCGTCATCTAGAGGTTATGTAAAGGATTTTTGAAAATAATATAGACACCCTACTAAGATTTACACTTTTTCCTTTTCAGTCAAATAAAAATACACTTACATAATTATTAAATATGACGTATATTGTCATAAAAATCAATAAAAAATTTAATTACTATATTAATTATATAAAATTAACAAACAAATCAGGTACATAATATAAACGCAATATTATACAACTAGCGCCACACATCGCCTTCCAACTAAACGAATCACCGATCAATAAATATTTTTATCTCATCATAAAATTATTAATTTTTTTATTTTAATATTATCTTTTCCCTTATTTAAATTTATATTTAATAGGTACACAATATTTGAAATAAAATTCTATAATAAATTATGTTATTTATTATTTATGTTTAAATTCAAGTCGGATTTGTAAGAAGCGCATGCGCGGAATTTGACACAATATTAGATAAAAACATGGCTAGAATATTTGTGAAAAATAGCTCATATGATGGTTCGGTTAATAATATTAAGTGATTTAGTTTATCTGGTAGATAATGTTTAATATTGAATATCGCGCGAATTTTTTACTGTGTAGTTTTTTCCTATTGTTATTTTTAATGACGGCTTTTGCATCATCAGGTAAATATAATTAGTATGTTTACACTCTGTTAAATAAAATAGGTTTTTGTTTTATTTTATTGTATGTAATATAATAGGCAATTAATTATTAAATAATTATTTGAGCGATTTATTTGGTTTACGTGAGAAAATTTGGCTCTATTACTTGAAAATAGATGGTTTTTGTCAATATAAATGTATGTCATATGTGTCATATTTACATAATAAATTATGTATATATATATATATATATATATATATATATATATATATATATATATATATATTTGAGTAAATAAATAACGCGTGTCGGCTAAGATATTAAAAAATATTGATAAGAATGAATAAATATCGTTGATTATAATTGAAAATTAAATTAAAAATAATTTATCAACTGTATTGTCTGGGAATCGAACCTAGGACCTTCCATTCATCACTCATCAGTCGGAAATTGGAAGATCCTGGGTTCGATTCCCAGACGATACAGTTGACAAAAATGTTATTCAATTAAAGTTTTTTTTTTCTAGATTTTTTATTATTGAATGGATATTAAGTTGAATAGTATTGTCCAATGTAAAATTAAACCATAGTTTAATTTTAGAAATAATGATAAAAATATAAATTATAAAATCTAACCAAATACAATTGTTTTAAATAAAATTGAAATGTGTCACACGTTTTTTTTACGTTATTTTCTAGGTTAACTATTTATATAGTGTTCGCTCAGATCTTATATATATTTGTGTAAGAAATTATTGGATATATCAGTCTAATGTGTAAAAGTTCTTAAATAAAACTTAAATAAAGCTTTAGTTTTATTTTAAATCTTTTTTATAGCCTAATTAAAACATAAATCTTTTTAGATCATTTTGTCAATATTATAGAATAAGGAAAAAAGTTGTAATAAAATAAAAATTATATTTATATACAGGGTGTTCGTTCGTTATATTTTGAAAAAAATCAAAATGAGACTTTTGTTAAAAATTTGTTCAAAAAATTTGAAAAAATTCAATAAAAATTAGCTACATAATAGCTAAGTAACTTTTTTCTCTAACTCATACTGATTTAGCAGGAAATATTATTGAAAATTTTAAAAACTATTTTAAAAAAAATTCTAGCGCCCAAACGGCACATCCTAGCAAATTAAAACTAAAACCAAATTATATAACTTCTTATTCCCTATAGAAAAGTATTCTAAGTATTTCTCCGAATTTTACTTCACAAAGAAGTATTCTGCATAATATCGATATTCCATTTTAATTATCTATATCAATTTGGCGAACGAACATCTTGTATATATATATATATAAAATGATTTGTGTTTTTTTTCCTGATGAAGATATACGTTGAGTATTTTGAGTTCGTTGATTAAGAAACTAGAACTTAAAACCGTTTTTATTTTGATATAACGATTTCTGAAAGATTTTTTAACTAAATGGGATAATGCAGAATGGATGGATTGAGTGTTGATAGTATAGTGTAGTAGTTTGCGGTGAGTGAATTTGTAATTTGCAAATTTCGTGTTAATTGCATTAGAAATTTACGTTTAGGGGCGGATGTTTATGTTGTCAAAGTTTGTTTGCAAAATTGTCTCAAATCTATAAATTTGATTAGTTCACAATGCCTACTATGTTCGTTTTACATATGCGCGCGGATAATTCACTTATATGGGCTTTAACACTATTCTGCTCATGTAATTCGCATTTTTTCTCCTAAATTATCTTATTTTTTACTAATAGCTAATATAGTACTAAATCTATTAGAATACATTATATTAAAATAAATTGTTTAATTAAAATTCGACGTTTCTATATATTAATGATTAATGTTATCTTAAAAAAAAGACAACATCAATCAGTAGGTTTAACCTCCAAATTTTATTTTCAATGGAATATTTAATTTTTTAAATTTTATTATTGAATTTAGGAGTCAATTTTACATATGACACATTAAAAACAAAATAAAACGGTGTTGGTTTAAGTTCTGTATTGATATTTATTAATAATCGACGTTTCGACGAACTAAACGTTCGTCTTTATCAGGAAAAATTATACAAATGATATTTGCAGTAAATACATAGAACATAGAACAAAGTTACTTAAAAAAAAATAAAACTTATTTAAATTAGTTATTTACTTATTTTGTTACCTAGTAACTTGTTTCTATGTACTGTTTATTTAGTATATATTTCATTTGTATCAGTTTTTCTGATGAAGACGTACGTTGAGTTTGTCGAAACGTCGATATTAATCCAAAATTCAAATCTAAAGCAGTTTTATTTTAATATAATGAGTTCTGAAAGATTTTTTACTAATTGTAATTTACATTAATAAAATTTTAATTTACTTTTCTTCTTTACTGTTTTTCACTTATTTCAACTTTTTTGATTATTTATTTGAAATTGGCAACATCTTTCAGGGTTTTTATCTCAAAAATGCAATCAGATATTTCAAATTTGTAGATGGGACTCTTATTAAAGAAGCTTTGGGCTATATTTTCATAAAAAATTAATTAAAACTATTTAATTTTTAATTTTGGGAGACCACTTGGCCCTGCCCATTAATCTACACAAGTTAAATTTAAACCACTAAATATAAACTTAGTCAATATTAAAATTGAATACTAACTTGATTATTTATAAAACTTCTGTACGCATCTGACTTTCGGCCTAAGTACCTTCACTACGTGGGCTTGAGCCAACCCTTATTTGTACGCAAGTGATACTAAATAATGTTTGTACGCATCTGACACGTACGCAAGTGAGTTTATTTCATTTGCACCAATGCATATGTCATCAAATGGCGGCAACGACGCAACCTTAGTAGGGACTAAAATTTTCTGTTGAAAGAAATATTAAACGAAGTAATAATAAGCGATATTTTTCTTTTTTCTGTGTCCCGTGTGATAAAAGCGAACTTTTCTTTTATTCAATTATTAATTTCCGTTAGCTATGATGACAAAAAAAGAAAAAGTTATTATATAGAAAGTATTTACTCGGGGGACTTTCATATAAGACGTATGTACTTGATCTAGTATTGATAACTCTATTAGTTGGACGATATTTCTTTCATAAATCGACAAATGTTTTTCGTTAAAGTTTAGATTTTTTTTGTGAGAAATATTTCTAAAAACGTATTTATTTGTAATGTTAAACGATACATATGAAGTACAATGTGAATATGTATGTATGTTTGTCTGGTTGGAAGTAAGTTATGAAGTTGAAATTTGGCACACACCTGTGTAATACTATTGCAATGATAGAAAAAACTCACAAATCATCTAAAAAATATAAATATATATATTAAAGTGTCCGTAAAAAAATTTTTTTCTAGTCGTGGCTAAAATCGTTAATTTTACATGGAAAAAACATCAGAATTAATATTTTTAACTTGTTTTCACAAAAGTAACAGGTTCCTTTACACAACTAAAATTTTCGAAAAACGCGTGTTAATACATACGCGATATAAACGATATATATATATATATATATATATATATATATATATATATATATATATATAATTTGGTTTTAGCTTTAATTTGTTAGCATGTGTCGTTTGGGGGTTAGAATTTTTTTTAAAAATGTTTTTTAGAATTTTCAATAATTTTTCCTGCTAAATCAGTATGAGTTAGAAAAAAGTTACTTAGCTATAATGTAGCTAATTTTTTTCTCTATTTTACTGAATTTTTTCAGATTGTTTTGTTTTCAGTGAGATCAGGTGATAGGAAGTGGTTTCCTATCATTTGATTTCACTGAAATTTTGCATGTAATTTTATTTCAGGAGACAACACAATATTTTAACAAGAAAAAAAATTGGCATTTAAAACGGATTACAGGATATGACAAGACGACAAGAGTAAAAAGCAGAAAATAAATTATATAAAAAAAACTTTTTAAAAACCACGCTTATATTTAAATGACTAAAAAGAGAAAAATAAATTTTTTCTGGTTATCCAAATATTTTAGAAAGAAATAAAAGCGTGGAGCGCTTAATCATCTTTGCGAAATATATAGTTTCCTGGCGCTCCACGCTTTTATTTCTTTCTAAAAAAATTTATAACCAGAAAAAAATTATTTTCCTCTTTTTAGTGCATTTAAATATAAGCGTGGTTTTAAAAAGTTTTTTTTTTTATTTTATTTTACATATAATTTTATAGTAATTTTTCTACAGAACTTAAATTAACGTAAATTAACAAAACTTTTTACATTGTATGTAATAACAAAATCGCTATTATAAATCTTAGTGCAACACCTATCTATCTATCTATATATATATATATATATATATCCTTGGAGATGGTAACCAAGGGTAACCGCGGTCGTAGCGAATGGTTATCGATTGTGTATGTGTGTGTGTGTGTGTTGCAGGCAATGGCCGGTCAGTATCAGTACTAGGCAAGGAGCATCGTACTAGCGGCGCCCTCGCCAACAACAAGGAACTCTGGTGTTATCACTGCAATACGATGGATGGCGGCGAACGTTGTGAGCGATTGACTGATAACCGAACTGATTATCACCTGCAGTGCAAGGAGGAGAAAATGTGTATGGTATGGTTTTGTTGGCAAAAATGTACAGATTATAATGGCGCTTATTTCGATTAAATCGAGTAATTATTACAGAAGTTATGCCACTTTGAACTTTACCTATTGAAACCCTGAGAACTTTTGTACCAACCTAATAGCATACGAAACTGTCTACTTTTTTACCATTTTGACTGCAAGGAAAAGTGGTATAGCGTTTGGTACGGTGTCTGTAACATTAGCAAAAAAAAATAAATTGTATAGAAATCCTTTATATAGCCTCTAGATGACGAATCTGAACTTAGTTTATAAGTGGGTGTATGGATGTGCATCGTCAGCTCGCTCGGTCGTAAGTCAAAATTTTGTGGCCGCAACTACTCCTAGACGGTTCAACCGATTTTAATGAAATTTTCAGGATAAATTTGTCTAGTACTCAAGATGGTCATGTGATTTTATTTTTTTCCAGTGATGCCAACTTTCCGAGAAAAAAATTACTAAAATTTTTAAAAATTCATATTGGCTACGTTATTTATCCGATTTTGATCAAATTTTCACAAAAGATTCTCCTAGTATTCATATAATTTATGTAATTTTAACAAAATACAGTGTTGCCAACTTTCCGAGAAAAAAATTACTAAAATTTTTAAAAATTTATAATGACCATTTTATTTAACCGATTTTAATCAAATTTTTATAAAAGTTTCTCCTAGTGCCTAAATAAGTTATGCAATTTTAACAAAATACAGTGTTACCAACTTATCGAGAAAAAAATCACAAATTTTTTAAAAAATTCATTGTGGCTACATTATATATTCGATTTTGATCAAATTTTCAGAAAAGTTTCTCCTAGTGCCTTCATAAATTATAATATTATTAAAATACAGTGTGTTGCCAACTTACCGAGAAATATCAAAGTGGTCTATATATGGGTTTACCCTAATCTTCTAATCTTGTATATACTTGGGTATACTTCTAATCTTGTTTAACTAAACTCGCTTTCTTTCCTCCTATCTTTTAATTTGGCTTTCTTTAATGAAATATTTATAATCTATAGTTACTTATTTTGTATAAATCTGCTACTGCACAACATCCGTTAGAAAGTCTCTACATTGTAAAATTTAAAGATACAGTAATAATTCAATTCAGCAGATTGATAAGAGAGAAGCAATAGAAATTTATAAAGAAAAAGATAACATCAATCACTATAAAGTCATAGTTTTTTTTCTATAGGTTGATGAAAAGCTAATATTTGCAGGCAATTTAGTTCCTAAAATCGCTTTAAATTACCTGAAAATATTTTAATAAATAATTCGTTTCAAACACATAATTATGAAATGTCAAAAATCAGCTATTTTTAAGAAAAATCGTAGCTTCAAAATAACGTTTTTCTGGGTTGATGAAAAAAGCTTATTTTTGCGAGAAAAACCATCATTTAATTATCTTTAAATATTCTGAAAATATTAGACTTGGAAATATATATATATATATATATATATATATATATATATATATATATATATATATAATATAATTTTCGTTATTACACGCACATAGGTAGGGAGAGGTATTTTGATCGTACTAATGGATTTTGGTGAACTGTTGAATACTGGATATAGGTTGTCAAATAGTGTTAGAATGTTACCCTTGTCAAAATTTCCGATCTCGATCGCAAACGAGAAACTGTCCGATATGTAGGACATAAGAACATGACACCACACGCTTCTCATCTTTTATTTATATAGCCGCACCGCTCCGACCCACTTTATCACAAAAACTGAAAAAAAAAAATCAGATTGAAAAATTTACAGTGCGGAAAATTTGATAAATCTGTTCGAATTTTTTTTTTTATTAAATCAATACAAAATGCAGCTTTATCATCAGACTACTTGTAAAAAACATTTGTAAATTTACATATTTTTTCATAGTAAAATCATATAAATTTTTCTATAATGCAAATTTATTACAGTAAAAACTTGCATAACGAGCATAATTCGGTCCGGAATCTTACTCGTAATGCGAAACACTCGTTAAGCGAAACAATTTTACCATATAAACTAATGTAAATACGATAATGCGTTCCATGTCAAAAAAAAATACTTAAAAAATAATTTTTTTAAAAAAATTCTCAAAAAAAACGTTATGTGTTTAATGTTTATTCAAAGAAAATATTGTACATATAAATTGTTAAGGAGCGTGATTTATCTTTATTCTTTCTTCTATCGCAAAACGAATTATTTCATTTTCTACGGGGGCATTTTTACAAGGGTCATTAAACTTTGCACAACAAAAAATTACAGATAATGTCTGAACACAAGTTTGGAAAAATATGTGATCACTCGTTATGCGAAACATCGCTCGTTAAGCGATCCGTTTTTTTTTACAATTTATTTTGCTCGTTATGCGAATTACTCGTTATGCGAGGTTCCACTGTATATTTATTCGGTAAATTTCATAAAACTATTATGGAATTAAAATATTACATAAATTAAAATAGCAGATTTACATATTTTTAAGAAAGTAAATGTAAATTTGTGCTACAACAGATAATATTTTGTGTTTTTCTATATTACTTGTGTAGCATTAAAATTGTACTTATATTATAATAGCATTTCTACAGAATAATTTAAGTAATACTACAGATAATATTCAGTAATATAAATTACACTATATGACAAGACATTTTTGTTACTATTGGCTTTTTATTGTAAAATTACATAAAAAAAATTACAGTGTAGTTTATAAGCAGTATTGGAGGACTTATCTAAATAATTCTAGATATAAAATCATCTCACTTCACTTTTAAAAGTGATTTTTATCAAAATTACTTTTGACGTTTACTTAAAATTACTTATTAAGCAATTTCAATTAGTTTATTTTAATTTTATAATATTAGATATTAAAAAAATATATTAAATATAGAAATACTATTTATATTTGATATGAAATAGAAATAAAAATTTATTTAAAAAAAAAAAAAATAGAAGCACTTTTTCATAAACAAAATAGATGGGAATACGGGGCAAGATTATTTATTTTATTTAGATAAATTTAAATTTTTATATCTATTAATTTAATCTAGTCTAATTTATTTTTATAATCTATATACAGGGTGATTTATAACGTCGGGGATAAACTACACCGGATGATTCCTATGAGTAATCTAAATAAAAAACTTTAAATAAACATATATCCGAAAATGTTTTCTAGCGGAACTGTAGCCGTTAGAAATTTATTACATGTAACATCAATCGCGTTAGCCTTATTTATTATATCAGAATATAATATATAACATTATAATTTTGTACATTTTAATATATATATATATATATATATATATATATATATATATATATATATATATATATAAATTAGTAAAGTGATTAAAACTTACTTATTAAAACAACAATATGAAATCTAATATCAAAATGCATTGTCACATACACGTATTATAAATTCTCTCTGTGTGTATGTGTGTTCCAAAGACAAAAGCACAAAGTGTATAATAGTATACTAACCACATACCGAACCACATTACTCAATGGCATAGAGAGAATGGTTTTGGTCGAACGAACTTGCTACCCTATAACGTCAGCTTTGTACGATGATATAAGGGGTGGTTTTATCATTCTATATTCTATATTGTATTATTAAATTCTCTTTACTGATTTGATAATGCGTTCAATATTAGATCAACTATAATATAGATCAGAGAACACACAGCAGAATAATGTTTTGTTATATTAATTGAGAGTTAGTAGTATCGATAGTGGTTCAGCACCTTATTTTCATAATTAAAGTATTTTTATGATATTTTTTTAACAATGTATTGATATATGAATACATTATTTCACATGTTTTTCGGGGTTTGGTCACTTAGAAGTAAATATACAGTGTTATAGTATTTTTTTATTTTTGCTTAAATCGCAATTAATTTATTTTAATAAACTAATTAAATCATTAGTTAATTTTGAAATGAAGAAATATGCATTGATTTTGCCGGGGTTCGAACCCGGGACCTTCAGCTTTCAAATTATATGTGGTGTCAGGTTGCAAAATATAAACAAACACTATTTCTATCTTCTTTTTTTTAATACGCATAACAAAATAAGCCATGTATTTGGTATAGATATTACGTATCTATATTTCTAGTTTGATCTAATGTTCAATTAGACAAGAATGCCTTGATGAAAAACACCTATATTGTCTTTTTCCTTATTCATATATTTCTATAAA
The DNA here is from genome assembly GCA_963966155.1 of Clivina fossor. NCBI lineage: Eukaryota > Metazoa > Arthropoda > Insecta > Coleoptera > Carabidae > Clivina > Clivina fossor. Next base: position 11,934,978 of record OZ014564.1, on the reverse strand, counting down.
AAGAAATTAAAATTACGGTAAGAAAATAATTGTGTCAAGGATTTTAAGGATGCTCTTATATTTATATATTTGAAATTGAATTTTTAACTTGTTATTCCTTTAGAAAATTTAACTTTTTTATTAGCCGGAAACATAGAGGCCTGTGTTATTACTTCAATTTTCTTTAATGTGTTTATTATTTATTTCAAAATATATTCTTGCTTTTATTTATATATATATATATATATATATATATATATATATATATATATATATATATATATAATGTATGGTAGTGAATGTTGGGTTTGGTTGCAAAAGCATAAACGGAAAATGACTGCTGTGGAAATGAGGTTTTTACTTGGGGTATGTGGTGTAAATAGGTGAGATCGGGTACGAAATAGATTAGTGTCTGATGAGTGTGAAATTGAAAAAAATGTTGTAGCAAAAGTTGGTGTTAGTCAGTTAAAATGGTTCGGAAATGTTGAGCGAATGTCTAATGAAAGTTTGGTTAAAAAGATTTACTTGAATGATTTTGATGGTATACGTTTGTTGGTGGACGTCCGATGAGTAGTTGGAGTGGTATGATTGAGAGAGTGGCTTGCATGAGCGAAAGTTTCCAAGTAGTAGGAATAAGGAAAAGTTGCTTGTTTGGATAGAAATGTTTGGAGGCGACTGATTTCGGGATGATGAAAAGAGTTTGTGCCACACCCTTTTGGGTACATGGCGTGATTGTGTATGTATGTATATATATATATATATATATATATATATATATATATATATATATATTGTAACGTGAATTTGAATTCGTGTCGGGGCTGTTCGAACAGTATTGGAAATGTATTAAAATAATTACCACAATATTTGCGATTGTATTTTTGACTAGCATTTATTTACAACAATACTTAAACACTAAATAACAATAACTATACAACAACAATGGTTAGCCGAGCGAAGCTAAACAAACAATTACACTATTTACATTACTTATAATTAATCTTACAATTATCAGACTGACATTAACACAACTTATAAACTAACACCATATTCACTTATACTTACGCACATTTTATTTCCACATATTTATATCACACTATTTATTTATTTAACCGAGCTATCGCCAATTAACCCAACTAGGATCGCTCTCTGACGATAACTCACTGAGCCATCACCTTTCGGCCCCCCGGACCGACTACACGATCTCACCAGATCGACTAACTTATGATGACTGACTCTGCTTGTACTTCGTAGCGCCTATATAGGCTGCAACCAATCCTTCTACAACAATCTAGAGTCTCCGTAGAATCTTCGACACATACATACACACAGAGCGCACACCGACATTACGTCATCACGTAAACACAATGCGTAAACACATTCTATACGCGTGACTCACCGCATGCACACACACACATGTAAGCACGCATACACACACGCAAACATAATTACTTATACAATCTCAGTTTTGTTACAATATATATATATATATATATAATTTTATATTTAAACGTTTCAAATTAAATTGAACTAATACATGCTAAGTAACTTTAAATAATTATCATAGTAAAATTTTCTTAGAATTTATTATATTAACATAAAAAGACTTTAGGATTTAGTTCTGTATTAATTTAATTAAAAATCGATATCTCGACGTACTCTACGTACATAATCATCAGGTAAAATAATATAATTTATAAACAGAACACAGAAACTAGTTACTAGGTAATAAAATAAGTAACTAGATTATAGCATTTATTGTCTTGCAATTATTACAGTATCTTCAAATTTTACATAATAAAAATTTTCTTACGCATGTTGTGCAATAGCAGATTTAACTGGATAATTTAGATGTAATGAACTGTTAATAGGAGTTCTGTATTAATATTTATTTATAATCGGCATTATATTAAATAAACAAAACATAGAAACAAGTTACTAGGTAACAAATAAGTAACTAGTCCATATATTTTTTTAATCTATAAAATTTTATAATATAGTATTTAGTAACTTGTTTTTATGTTCTGCTATTTAATGTAATGTTATTTATCCTGAGGAAGACAAACGTTTAGTTCGTCGAAACGTCGATTATAAATAAATATTAATATAGAATTGTTGAAACATTATTAATATAATAAAAAGTGAACACAGACCAAAAGTCGTGTATTTACTTTTTATTACATTAATACAGAACTTTAAACTAAAGTAGTTTTATTTTAGCTATAAAAGAGTTTCATATAAATTTTGATTTTTATTTTATATTTTATTTTCATTAAAATAATATTAGTTTATTAGTTTTCAATGTTCATAGAATTTAACGAAATCTCAGATGCATTAAATTATTACAAAGTTTATATATGTTTTTAATTAGTTGATTAATAGGTGTAATAATTATATGTTAATTATAAGAAAAACTTTTAAATATGGCCAATTTTATATAGATTTATATACTGGGTGTCCCATTTTAATCCGCCACCTGCAATAACTTTAAAATCGTGCATCGGACAAAAAAATGTTACGGACCGTGTTACTGAACCCCCTGGGGGGGCGGGAAACGGGGGCAACTTTGAAATTTTAAATGGAACACCCTATTTTTTATTGTAGATTCTGATAGGCCATTAAAAAATATGTAAATTTTATTTTAAAACTTTTTTTTTATCTTTGATAGATGGCGCTGCAAACAGCATTTTTTTTCTCATTTTATCAATCTTCAATTTGAAAAAAAAGTATAACTAAGTACGATATTCAAGATTTTTTCAGTTTTTTGGGAAGAGGGGGGGCAAGGGTCACTGCATCAAATATCTTCCTCGAAACCATTAACTTTAAGTTAATGGTTTCGAGGGGTATAACTTTAAGCTAATGGTTTCGAGGGGATATCTGATTCAGTGACCCTTGCCCCCCCCTCTTCCCAAAGAACTGAAAAGAACTTGAATATCGTACTTAGTTACACCTTTTTTTTCAAATTGAAAACTGATAAACTGAGAAAAAAAATGCTGTTTGCAGCGCCATGGGTTTACCCATATATAATTTTAATCTTTTCTGTTCTGTTTTCTTGAAGGTGAAAAGTATCTCGCTAACCAGTAACATAGCGGGCAATTCGACATCATCGCAAAAACTCTGGCTGTTGGAACGCAACTGTTCCAAGCACTGCGAACCCGGCTGCATAGTTATCGGGGAACGAACAAAACTCTACGCGTGCACAAAGTGCTGCGAAGCGAATTATTGCAATTCGGGCAAAAGTTCAGCATCGCACAACAAATTACCACCGACTTATTACCATCGAAACCCCATTACCAAATGTGTTCAGCATTTTATGCTAGCGGCTATTGCTGCTACAATATTCACAATCATTTAGAATTCATAATAACATTGAACAAAAACAATGTTTGTAAGTGTATATCTGTGAAATTAATATAAGTAATAATAAATTAGGGTTGAGATTTTAAGGACATTTCAAGGCAAACAAACGGCTATATTCAGACAGGTGGTGAGAATCTAAAAATGAATAATTTTACATTCGATTTATTCGTTTAATACTACATATTTGTTGTAACTAATTATTAGAAAAATTAGCTAATTTATGTACAATTAATAATTTAATAACAATTTTTATATATTTACAGAAGTAGCATATAAAAAAAATTAATCAAATATTTAATTGTCAATATTTTCTTTGTTTATTATTATTATTATTTTGATTTTTAAAAATACATATGTTGTTAATTGTAATAAAGATTAATCATATTTTTTTTTCAAATAAAATGTATGTGTGAAATAAGAGAAAATCGCATTTTACAAGGAAAATAATGAAAATAATTTCTTTTTCTCTTATTTCGCACATACCTACATTTTATTTGAAAAAATATATGATTAATTTTTATTACAATTAACAACATTATATATTTTTTGGAAATCAAAATAATATTAAACAATGAAAATATTGACAATTAAATATTTAAATATTTTTTTTATATGCTAATTCTGTAAATATATAAAAGTTGTTATTCAATTATTAATTGTACATAAATTAGTTAATTTTTCCAATAATTAGTTACCATAAATATTATGTAGTATTAAACGAATAAATCGAATGTAAAATTATTCGTTTTTATATTTCCACCACCTGTCTGAATATAGCCTTTTGTTTGCCATGAAATGGCTTTAAATCTCAAATTTTTTTTTTTTAGAATTAACTGTATATTTTGACTTTTTTAAGTTTAAACCAGAGCATGTAACCGATAAAAATACACTCTAAAGAAAAAATTATATAATTTTATTTACAAACCATAAAATATTATGATATCTAGTATTTCTAGGTATAGCAACTGCTGTACATTTGATACATAATTGTTTAAAATTACATAATATTAAAACTATAACAAGACATTATGTAATATGATATATTACCAACGGAATGGAAAAGTACAGTTTCTATGTAATATTGCAATTTTTTTAGTAAATTTACAGAATTTCAGTAAATTTGCTGTCAAGAATTTTTCATAAATAAGTAAAGTTTGTTTACTTTTATAATATTATTGTTGGTATAATTACATACATTTCTAAATTTACATAATGGATGTATTTTAGAAATGAATAAATTACACTTAAAATATTTTATTAGTATTATTACACCAAATATATACTAAGTCTCATTATTTTGATGAATTATTACAGTTATATTAATATGCAATTTAATATATTAATTTAATAAGTTATACCAACAATATGTAATTCTACATTAAGTATGTGATGCGATTTGCAGAAAGTAAACAATTTTATGTACTTATTAGGTCATTTTTACTTACTTTATTATGAATTTTGTAAAAATTACAGAAATTTGAGTTAGAATTACAGAATATTTATGGTATAATAAAATTACAGATTTTTTATAGTAAAGTTTTACCTCTAATTTTTCTGTAATTTCACTATTTTTTCGTACATTGTATTGGTTAACACTTAACCAGTATTTTAAAATTAGTTTTGTTCTTCAACTAATTTGAATCGGTTAATTTTATTATTAAATAAAACTGTGTAAATAATGTATATATTTCTTGTCAAATTTTAATTTTTTTTTGTGTAGTTTTAAAATATATTTATTATGTAACAAAATTGTAAAATTATTTTCAATGGGGGTCGTTGCACATTTTTCGAAAAATTTTTTTTTTAATCCAAAATTAAAACAACTACGTAAATATAAGTTTCAAAGTAAAATTATTTATAATAAATAAAAAAATAAATTTTTGAAGTTACTTACATGCTAAATTTGAATTTGTTCGTTTTGACGAAATAAAAATTCTTATTTTTTCTAAAAATACTGTAATATATTTTAAATAAATAAAATAAATATGTTCTGACATTGTTTTTATATAATCTATCAATATTTCGCTTTGAAATAGTGAATTTTACTGAGTGCAATGATGCCCAATGATATTATTTGTTTTCAGAAAATTAAACTTTAATTATAAGTTACAAAATTCTCTTATTTTTTCTTTAATTTAGAAATAAATTGTTTTCAAATTGTTTAATACCGAACGAAATGCTTAATAAATAATTTTAATTACCAGATTACTATAATTAATAATAATAACTATTTTGTAATATAATTAGATTAAATTTATTATTTCTTCTTTTTAATACATTTACTTTTAAAGTAAATTTAATCAGTGTTTATAAAACTTAACCGAAAACGAAAGAAAGAAAAAATAGGTATACTGTAAGAGACTTATGATTAGTTTACTTGAGAAGTGGTTTAGAAAAAGGTTTTATACTAGAAAGTTTTTCAACTTTTATTTGCGTTTTATTAAGCAAAGTTTTTCAGCTGTAAAGTTTACAAAACAAATCTTAAAACGAAAAAGTGACAAAAATTTTGTGCTATTGTGTTGGTTGGCACTGCCAATAAAATACTTCCATTTTCACTTACAATGTTTTACTAAAGTTTTTCTAGGTTTTTGTTGGTCAAATACATACCTAATATTTTGTCAGTCGATTTTTACCACTTTGACTGCAAGGAAAAGTGGTATAGCGTTTGGTACGATGTCTGTAACATTTTCAAAAAAAAAATGTGTGTATAGAAATCCTTTATATAGTCCCTAGATGACGAATCTGAACTTAGTTTATCTGGGTGTATGTGTGTTCGTCGTCAGCTCGCTCGCTCGGTCGTAAGTCAAAATTTTGTGGCGCAACTCCTTCTAGACGGTTCAACCGATTTTAATGAAATTTTCAGGATAAATTTGTCTAGTACCCAAGATGGTCATGTGTTTTATTTTTTTCCAGTGATGCCAACTTTCCGAGAAAAAAATTACTAAAGTTTTTAAAAATTCATATTGGCTACACCATTTATCCGACTTTGATTAAATTTTCAGAAAAGATTTTTCTAATGCTCCCATTAATTATATAATTTTATTAATATCCAGTGTTGCCAACTTTCCAAGAAAAAAAATTATAAAATTTTTTAGAAAATTTATTATGACCACTATTTAACAGATTTTAATCAAAATTTCATAAAAAAATTTTCTAGTGCCTAAATAAATTATGCAATTTTAACAAAATACAGTGTCGCCAACTTATCGAAAAAAATCATAATTTTTTTTTTAAATTTATTGTGGCTACATTATTTATTCGATTTTGATCAAATTTTCAGGAAAGTTTCTCCTAGTGCCCACATAAATTATAATTTTATTAAAGATATTGTGTTGCCAACTTTCCGAGAAATGTCAAAGTGGTCTATATATGGGTTTACCCATATACTTTTATTTTTGTTTTTGTTTGTTCTATATCACAAAAATCTTACTTTCGAGAAAATGATGTTTTAAAGTTTCTAAACTGAATTGTTTATAGTAAGAATATGGAACCACTTAAAATTTATATATTTTCGAAACTATTAAAATAAATAGAAATATTTGCCAAAATCAGCAAAAACTCAATTAACACATCTTAACACCACTAGTCGATATTTTGTGGTTTAATACATATTTTAATATAATTTTATGTTTGTTGTGTATATGTAATACATATACATTAGATTATATTTATACATTAGTACAAGTATTTCATATCAAGCAGGTCGTGAATGAATTGTAATTAAAATAGAAGTATTTTATTAACATAAATTATAACTTTGATATTTTTATGATTTTTTTATATGCATGCATTAAAAAGTAGTTATCATGTTATACTATGATGTAATATTACATTATATTAGAGAAAGAGAAAGAAAAACAAATATATTATCATTTCATATAATTACAACATTTTTTTCTTTAAATTTTAAGTACACTGTAAAATAAAGTTCGGTAATTTTACATAAAAACACTGGGGCAACTTATTTACACCAGTTTATTATATAAATTTACAGAAATCACAATATCTACATGTAAAGTACATATGTAAGTTTACTTACCTTTTTGGTAAAAAAACATATATAATATGATAAATTAATTACTTTACTTAAAATATATTATTTTTACAAAAAATTTATCGTTTTACTGAAATAGTATATAATTTTTACTACTTTGACTGCAAGGAAAAAGTAGTATAGCGTTTGGTACGGTGTCTGTGACATTTTCAAAAAAAAAAAAAAAAATTGTATAGAAATCCTTCATATAGCCTCTAGATGACAAATCTGAACTTAGTTTATGTGGGTGTATGGATGTGCGTCGGCAGCTCGCTCGCTCGGTCGTCAGACAAAATTTTGTGATCGCAACTCCTCCTAGACGGTTCAACCGATTATAATGAAATTTTCAGGATAAATTTGCCTAGTGCCCAAGATGGTCATGTGGTTTTGGTTTTTTCCAGTGATGCCAACTTTCCGAGAAAAAAATTACTAAAGTTTTTAAAAATTTATTGTGGCTACATTATTTATCCGATTTTGATCAAATTTTCAGAAAAGATTTCTCTAATGCTCCTATTAATTACATAATTTTATTAATATTCAGTGTTGCCAACTTTCCGAGAAAAAAATTACTAAAATTTTAAATTTTTTATTATGGCCATGTTATTTAACCGATTTTACTCAAATTTTCACAAAAGATTTTCCTAGTATTCATATAATTTATGTAATTTTATCAAAATACATTGTTGCCAACTTTCCGAGAAAAAATTAGTAAAATTTTTAAAAATTTATTATGACCATTTTATTTAACCGATTTTAATCAAATTTTCATAAAAGTTTTTTTTTAGTGCCTAAATAAATTATGCAATTTTAACAAAATGCAGTGTTGCCAACTTATCGAGAAAAAAAGCACAAAATTTTTAAAAAATTCATTGTGGCTACATTATTTATTCGATTTTGATCAAATTTTCAGAAAAGTATCTCCTAATGCCCACATAAATTATAATATTATTAAAATACAGTGTTGCCAACTTTCCGAGAAATGTCAAAGTAGTCTATATATGGGTTTATCCATATACTTCTAATCTTGTTTACTATAGTTTTTTATGTAAAATGGCAGCTATTTTTTACAGTGTACTTTATCATTATATAAACGAATATTATTAAAAATCTAAGCTTAATATATAAAAAAAAATAATAAATTTTTATAATAAAAAAATAACTATTACTAATAAAGTATTTTTAATATGAACGAAAAATGTAAAATAACTTAAAAACTTATATTTGTTTTATTTAGTTAATTTGTTTTTGCTAAAATTTATCAAGTCGTATTTAGAGTTCCTTTTACATTACTTTTAGTTTTAGTATTAATTTTTGATTTTATTATGTATCAAATATAAACTAATTTTATAAATTAAATACTTTTTAACATAGTAAAAGATCTTTCCGAACTCATTATATTAAAATAAAATAGCTTTAGGTTTAAATTCTGTATTAATATTTATTAATAATCAACGTACTCTCAACGAATTGAACGTCCGTCTTCATCATTTTTCCTGATAAATAAAATGAAATATTAATACAAAACTTAAAACTAAAGAAGGATTTGAAAGATTTTTTTACTATGTTACAAATTTATTGATTAATTATAATTTATTTCAATATTGTTTTTTTTATTATTATTATAATAAAACTTTACAGTTATGATTAATATATTTTTATATATACGTCGGGGAAAAACTACACCGGATGATTCCTATGAGTAATCTAAATAAAAAAAATTAAATAAACATATCCGAAAATGCTTTCTGACGGAACTGTAGCCGTTAGAAGTTTATTACATGTAACATCAATCGCGTTAGCTTTATTTATTATATCAGAAAAAAAAAACAAGTCATAAACTTCTGAATAATTGTAACATTACTGATTGATTTTCTAACATTTTGTTTAAACACTAGTAAACCAATTTACTAGTTTATAAATTTTTGTACACACATAAATAAATATATAATAAGCAATTTACAATAATTAAAAGTCGAAGACAAATTTTGTCGGGACGCAGTCAGTCATAACTAGTAAATTGGTTTACTAGTGTTTAAACAAAATGTTAGAAAATCAATCAATAATTTTACAATAATTCAGTAGTTTATGACTTGTTTTTTTTTTTCCTGATATAATAAATAAAGCTAACGCGATTGATGTTACATGTAACAAACTTTTGTTTATGTTTTATTTAGATTACTCATAGGAATCATCCGGTGTAGTGTTTCCTCGACGGCATAAATCACCCTGTATATATACTGGGTGTCCCATTTTAATCCGCCACCTGCAATAACTTTAAAATCGTGCATTGGACAAAAAAATGTTTGGGATAAAAAGTAAATGGTTTCGAGGGGGACATCTGATGCAGAGACCCTTGCCCCCTCTGGACCTCCTTGGGGGCGGAAAAGGGGGGCAACTTTGAAATCTTAAATGGAACACCCTATTTTTTATTATAGATTCTGATAGGCCATTAAAAAGTATCTAAATTTTGTTTTAAGACTTTTTGTTTATCTTTGATAGATGGCGCTGCAAACAACATTTTTTTTCTCAGTTTATCAATCTTTAATTTGAAAAAAAAAGTGTAACTAAGTACGATATTCAAGATTTTTTTAGTTCTTTGGGAAGAGGGGGGGCAAGGGTCACTGCATCAAATATTTTCCTCGAAACCATTAACTTTAAGTTAATGGTTTCGAGGGGTATAACTTTAAGCTAATGGTTTCGAGGGGATTTCTGATTCAGTGACCCTTGCCCCCCCCTCTTCCCAAAGAACTGAAAAGAACTTGAATATCGTACTTAGTTACACCTTTTTTTTCAAATTGAAAACTGATAAACTGAGAAAAAAAATGTTGTTTGCAGCGCCATCTATCAAAGATAAACAAAAAGTCTTAAAATAAAATTTACATACTTTTTAATGGCCTATCAGAATCTACAATAAAAAATAGGGTGTTTCATTTAAGATTTCAAAGTTGCCCCTCTTTCACGCCCCCCAGGGGGTCCGGAGGCGACAAGGGTCTCTGCATCAGATGTCCCCCTCGAAACCATTTACTTTTTATCCAAAACATTTTTTTGTCCGGTGCACGATTTTAAAGTTATTGCAGGTGGCGGATTAAAATGGGACACCCAGTATATATATATATATATATATATATATATATATATATATATATATATATATATATATATAATAATTTAAATATTTATAATAATTTATTTTAATGTGGCCTTATGTAATTTTTGTTTAAAATATGTCTTTATTCTGTTACAAATTGTAAATAAATATGAAATAATTCCTTGTATATGAAACAAACATATGTATTTAATTTTATTGTTTTTTTTTCGAATACAAGCAACAAATAAGTATAATTCATTGTCTAATTTAAGTTAATAGCGTTTCAAGTAACACATACTTCAGAAAAAAATGATGAAGCAGTTCACATAGAGATCTTATGATTGAGTTTATAGTTTTAATAAATAATTATTCTGTGATTACTTAATTTACTAAGTTTAGCATTAAAACATTTAATAGCAAAATATATACATACATACACAATCATGCCATGTACTTAAAAGGGTGTGGCACAAACTCTATTTCCACTATCACGAAATTAATAGTAGTTGTAGCTTGTAGCTTCAGGATTGTCACAAGTAGCTTATAAATAGTAGATAAAATATAATACTACTATTTTTAGCTACTTTTAGTAGCTTATAGCTAATTTTACTAGCTTGTAGCTACTTTTAGTGGATTATTACTACTTTTAGTAGCTTATAATTACTTTTAGTAGCTTATAGTTACTTTTAGTAGTTTATAGCTACTTGTAGTAGCTTACAGTTATTTTTAGTAGTTTATAGCTACTTTTAGTTACTTTACAACCACTTTTCTATCCTTAATCATTACTTTTCTTAACGTAGATTGTTTTTATTATTATTTTGAATAAAAGGAAAAAGTGTGTAGTTTTCATTACGGTGTTTGCATAATTTATAAAGTAGCAAGTGGCAGATAAGCTACTTTTGGGAAAAAGTAGCGGTAGCTGTAGCTTTATAAATTTTAGCTTGTAGTTGTAGCTTTTCATTAATTAAGTAGCTTGCTCAGTTCTGCGTACTTGGAACTGTTATAATGACTCTATCATTCGCATCTCTATAAAAGCCATGTGTTTCTTAATAAAGCATTTTAATTGAGGTCTACTGAATTGCTCGCCTTGCGCTTATAAACATGACATTAGTTTCAACGCGTACACTAATTTATACAATGTTTTTGAAAAGTGTAATTTTTGTGTTTTTTCTTATAAATTCTCCAGTTTTTTCTACAATTGTAAATAGTGACGAATACGAAATTGTTTTCCCGAAATTCTATACAAAATCGCAACGGCATAAACGCGACTTAACATCAAATATTTACCACGAATTTGATATTAATATTACTATTGTTAAATTGAACGATTGGTTATTGGAATTTGATAATAAAAATGTGCTTCTTTTGTCCGAAAATTTCACAGTTACATCGGATCGGGAAAGTTTCGAAATCGATAATTGTGAATTTTTAAACGGAAAAATATATAATATTGAATCAAAATCGGCAATAACATTATGTGATAATCAAATTACCGGTTTTATAAATATCGGTTTAGTTTATTATTTTATACAACCGTTGAATAATAGCGAAGCGCATGTTTTGTATAAAAGTCGTGTTAAAACTAGAGAAAATAATTTGAGAAGAGAGAAAAGAAATTTGAAATTAAATAGTGTGTGTTATACAACAGAGTTCTATAATTTAACAGAAGATATAGAGATAGATAAAGAAGTGATAGAATTAAATGATTTTCATGATAATGAAGGAATTGATGATAAAATTGAATGGGAAAAAGAACAAATTGATCCAGAAGAAATAGGATATTTTTATGATTCCGCTTGGGAGACTCATATTTTTAAAAGTATGTAGATAACTTAATTATTTATGAGCTACACTGTAAAAAAATTTGGTAAAATATACGTGCATTTTATGTAACTACTTAAATTTTCGGTAAAAAAACATATATCTAATATTGTAAATTAATTATTTTATTTATAATTATATTATTTTTACAGAAAATTTATGTAAACCATTGATTTTGCTGAAATAATATATAATTTTTTTAATATGGTTTTTATATAAAATAGCAACTTTTTTTTACAATGTAGATAAGAAAATAATTTCAAAGTCAATTTCTTTTTAAATAATTAAGTGAATTTACATAAAATACGTGTATTTCATGTAAGTTACTTAATTTTTTGGTGAAAAACATATATCTAATATTGTAAATTAATTATTTTGCTTAAAATTATATTACTTTTACAGAAAATTTGTATAAACCATCGACTTTGCTGACAAAATATGTAATTTTTTTACTATGGTTTTTATATAAAATGGCAACTATTTTTACAGTGTCGATTAGAAAATAAATTTTAAGGTCAATTTCTTTTCAAATAAAACAGAAAAGAATATAGAATAGTACGAAGTGTATTTTATTAAGTAAGTGACTTATTTCTATGTTTTGTTTATTTATTATTTATTTCATTTGTATATACTTTCGTCTGATGTTGATATACGCGTAGTATATCGAAACATCCAATTTCAATATAAAGTTAAACAAAACGTCAATTTAAAGCTTTTTTTTTAATTTCTTTAATACAAAATATACATTAAAATAACTACATAAATATATGTTTCAAAAGAAATTTGAATTTACTTGTCGAGACATATTAGTGTATCAGCAAATATATATATATATATATAAATATATACCGGGTGTTCGTTCGTCAAGTTCGTATGGGCGTTTAACATGCAATTTCGATAATTTGCGATATACTTTTTTAAATTCGGAGAAATATTTAGAATACATCTTTCTGAAGTAAAATTCGGAGAAATACTTAGAATACTTAGCTATTATGTAACCAATTTTTTTCTCTATTTTACTGAATTTTCCAGATTGTTTGAGCAAATTTTGAAAAAAGTTTTATTTTGAAAAAATCCCTTTCTACTAAACGATGCATTTTAGAATAATGGTTTCTTCACACAATTATAGTAATCATTATTGCGCATTTTTTTATATCATGCTTATTTTCCTACACTTCGTAGATTTTGAGAAAAAAAATAAAATTCAAAAAATAAAATAAAAATTAGCGCCCAAACGGCACGTGCTAGTAAATTAGAACTAAAACCAAATTATATAACTTTTTATGCCCTATCGAAAAGTATTCTAAGTATTTCTCCGAATTTTACTTCAGAAAGAAGTATTCTGCATATTATCGATATCCCATGTTATTGTCCTATATCAAATTGGAGAACGAACACCATATATATATATATATATATATGTATATATATATATATATATATATATATATCATCGTCAATAAAAGTATGTTATTATACAAATTAGATAAATAAATAAAAAACAAACAAAACATAAATAGTAGGTAACAAAATACAAGTTACTAGATTACAAAATTTAACTTAATTTATACATGACTAAATTTTGTAAGTTTAATCATGCATAAAATCAAATTAATATATTTTCCTGAATTATTATATTTTTTCCAAAAATAATTTTTATTATATTATGCAATTAGTATAAAATATTGTTGAGAAATTTCTAAAAAACTTTCGAATGAAAACAAACAAATAAAGTTGTAATAAAAAATAACTAACAATTAATCGTGTAACTTTTGATTTATTAGAGCGAAAAAGCAGTAAAATTTTCGCACCGAAACGTTGGCTAGAAATTGCTATAGGAGTTGATTATTCTGTTATTAATTTTCACGGAAAAACTAAAGTTCAACGATATATTCTAGCTCTTATGAACATTGTAAGTTTATTTATATTATTTCATACACACAATCACGCTATATACCCAAAAGGGTGTGGCACAAACTCTTTTTCACTATCCCAATATCAGTTTCTTCCGAACATTCCTACCCAAACATGCAACTTTAGTTTTATCTATATTCATAATTCTTCTCTCATACATGCTTTTTTTACTTGAAAACTTTCATTCACACTTAATCATACCAGTCTAACTACTCACGTCCATGCAAATGTATAGTTTCAAAATTATTACATACATACATACATTCACAATCACGCCATGTACCCAAAAGAATGTGGCACAAACTCTTTTCATCATTCGGAAATCAGTCGCCTCCAAACATTCCTATCCAAACAAGCAACTTTCGCTTTATTCACATTCATAATTCCTTTTATACATGCTCTTTTATTCCTACTACTTGGAAACTTTCGCTCACGCAAGCCACTCTTTCAATCATACCACTCCAACTACTCATCGGACGTCGACGCAAACGTATACCATCAAAATCATTCAAATAAATCTTTTTAACCAAACGTTCATTAGACATTCGCTCAACATGTCCGAATCATCTTAACTGACTAACACCAACTTTTGCTACAACATATTCATTTTTTAACCAAAGGTTTATTAGACATTCGCTCACCTTAGCTGGTTAACACCAACTTTTGCTACTAATATTTTTTTCAAATTTCATTAATCTATTTCGTACCCGATTCTTCCTAGTTACACCACATACCCTACGTATTATTTTCTTGTGATATGCTCGAGAAATGACGTATATTGTATCTAGGTAAGTGCAATCTATCAGGATCCTTCGCTGGAAGCCAATTTGCAATTGGTCCTTACTCGAATGATATTGTACGAACATAAAAAGTACAGTCCGATTAAGCAGGGCAATGCTAGGAAATCGCTGGAAAATGTTAATGCTTGGAATAGGAAATTGCATATAACGCTAAGTAAGTCACAGAAAAATCATTTTCTATTTAATTTTAAATATTATATATATATATATATATATATATATATATATATATATATATACAGGGTGATTTATTAGTAATTGGAAATATTGTAACTGGAGTATCCTGGGCTCAGAATATAAAGATTTAACGCAAATCACTTAGATAAAATGTGGCTCATTACTGAGCTACAGGGTGTTTTATTTAAAAATTTAAAAACGATTTTTGCCCAGTACTTAAAAACTATTTGACGTATCCTTATCATACTTGGCAGAAAGTGTAGGTACCGTACACCATACTAAATTTTGTTAAATAAAAGTTTCTGGCTAGTGCCAGTGGCGTACAACAGGGGCAAGTGAGAGGTTGATCCTTCCTAAATTCTACGCCACTGACGGAATTGTCATTTTAGCACAATTTTTTTATTCTGCAATACCTTCTGTGTAAAAAACATACTTTTTCTTCGCAACGATAAAGCCTTGGGATCTTTTCAATATTTGCTTAAAAAAATCGGAAAAAATTCAGTAGAATAGAGAAAAAAATTAGCTATATAATAACTAAGTAACTTTTTTTTTTAACTCATTTTGGTTTGGCAGGAAAAATTATTGAAAATTAATAATTTTTGTATTTTAATTTTTTATTTTGAATAATTTTTCCTGCCAAACCAGAATGAGTTAGAGAAAAAGGTTACTTAGTTATTATGTAGTTAATTTTTTTCTTTATTTTACTGAATTTTTTCAGATTTTTTGAGCAAATTTTGAAAAAGTCCCAAGGCTGCAGCTTATGTTTAACTTTAAATATCTTGAAAAATAGTGAATTTATCTTTACGAAGAAAAAGTATGTTTTTTACACAGAAAGTATTGGAGAATCGAAAAATTGTGCTAAAATGACAATTCCGCCAGTGGCGTAGAATTTAGGAAAGATCAACCTCTCACTTGCCCCTGTTGTACGCCACTGGCAGTAGCCAAAAACTTTTATTTAACATAATTTAGTATGGTGTACTGTACCTACACTTTCTGCCAAGTATGATAAGGATACGTCAAATAGTTTTTAAGTACTGGGCAAAAATCATTTTTAAATTTTTAAATAAAACACCCTGTAGCTCAGTAAGAAGCCACATTTTATCTAAGTGACTTGCGTTAAATCTTCATATTCTGAGCCCAGGATACTTCAGTTAAAATATTTCCAATTACTAATAAATCACCCTGTATATATAATATATAATTTAAGGTGAGGTTCTTTTGATTTTTCTTCAAAAAATCGATTTTTTTTATTCCATATTTTAAAAGTTTTTCATGTCTAGAATATGTGTGCGATAGAATTTTTCGATCAGAAACATATTTATGAAACTACAGCGTCTTGAGCGCGCCGGCATATTGCGCGCTAAAAAGCGTTCAGGTAGCAAGTTAAAATTTAACAAAATTTGAAACGCGTTTATTTCAGAACCGGTATTTCGTTTCCTTACGCCGAGAGTAGCGTTTGAACAGTTCATTCGATTTACTTTTAGTAAAGTCCAATTTGAAGAGCTTGTTTTTTTGTATGTCTTATACCTAAAATAAAGACAAAAAATTGATGTTTACTATTTTTAAGAGAAGATCAAAGTTTAAAAAATAAGGTCAAAAACAATTTTTTTTAAAAAAAGCCAATAATTATTCAATTTTATTCTAGTTAGGTATAAGTCATAGGAAATATCATCTACTTTAATTGTACAAAATTGTTCTGATTGCAATTTATTATCAGAAGGCGACGGCTCGGCAAAGTGGAGAGAGAGACAACTTTGCACGGGCGGCCATTTTGCGCCGCCATTTTGTTTTTTGACATGAGAAAAACACAATTTATTCTCGAAATTCTAAAAAATAAAAGTGCCAAAACCGCATGTTTGTAAGTTTTTTCATTGTCCTAAAAAAAAATTTCAAACATTGCCTATATTTCAGCGAAAAGCAAAAGAACCTCCCCTTAATTCTTCTTTTTCCTGATAAAAATGAATGTTAAGTTCGTTGAAACATAAATTGTTAATAAATATTAATACAGAAATACAACTTTAAGCGCTTTTTATTGTATTATAATAAATTTTATGTTAATATAATGAAATCTGAAAGATTTTTTACTATATTATATTAAAAAAAAATCTTTGAGAATACATTCTATTAAAATAAAACGACTTTAGATTGTAGTTCTGTATTAATATTTATTAATAATCGTCAGGAAATAGACGAATTAAATTATAATCGATAATAATAACAAGTGAAACTTTAGATGCCGGCGAGCCACGTCATGACGTCGCAATATGGCTGACGCGAACGGATATTGGTGGGCCATCCGGTTATGCGCCCGTTTCCGGTGCCTGCGACCCGAATCGAAGTTGCACCCTTAACCGGGACGAGGGATTGACGAGTGCTTTTATTATCGCTCACGAGATGGCACACGTGTAAGATAAAATGACTAATTAAGTATATAGTTTTGATGTCGGAATAAATTTATTATTAAAATTATAAATTAACATTTACAGTCAATAAGATTTATGTTTTAACAAATATTTTAATTTCCATTTAATGGCAGTAAAATAATACATAATTAGAAAGTTTATTGAATTTTGAGAAAAAATATTGTCCTTGCCAGTGGCGTAGCCAGGGGGGTGTTAGGGGGGGGGTTGAACCCGCCCCCCCACAAAAAACACGGTTATGTCTGTTTTTAAAAGATTATATCTGTTTTTCACAAGGTTATGACTGTTTTTTACAAGATTATGAAGTTTTTCACAAGATTATGTCTGTTTTTCACAAGATTATGTATGTTTTTCACAAGATTATGACTGTTTTTTACAAGGTTATGTCTGTTTTTCACAAGATTATGTCTGCTTTTCACAAGGTTATGACTGTTTTTTACAAGGTTATGTCTGTTTTTCACAAGATTATGTCCGTTTTTCACAAGGTTATGACTGTTTTTACAAGGTTATGCCTGTTTTTCACAAGATTATGAAGTTTTTCACAAGATTATGTCTGGTTTTCACAAGATTATGTCTGTTTTTCACAAGGTTATGTCTGTTTTTCACAAGATTATGTCTGTTTTTCACAAGATTATATCTGTTTTTCACAAGGTTATGTCTGTTTTTCACAAGATTATGAAGTTTTTCACAATATTATGTTTTTTTCACAAGATTATGTCTGTTTTTCACAAGATTATGTCTGTTTTTCACAAGATTATGTCTGTTTTTGACAAGATTATCTTTATTGATTAATATTATTAACCCCCCCCCCCCCTTGACAAGTTTCTAGCTACGTCACTGGTCCTTGCCAAGATTTGAATCTGAAACCTCTTGCTTTTGCGGCAATCGTACTAACTACTAGACTAAGATCCTCCGATAAAACAAATACATTTTTCTAATTATATTGTGTTTGACTAGTCTAGAGTAGACTAGTTTATATATACAAAGAAATTTTTAAGATTTAACAGCTACTTTTATAGTAACTTCTAGCTATAGTTTAAGCTATTTTTGGAAAAAAAATAGCTGTAATTATAGCTTTTTATAAATTTTTAAAGAAATAGCTTGTAGCTGTAACTTAACTACATTAATTGACTAGCTTGTCTTGAATAAGTGGAAATTAAAATATTTGTAAAATACAAATTCAGCGTGCAAAGTGTGTCGTGCCGTCGAATGGAATACGATAATAAGTATATAATAAATAATATATAACATTATACTTGTATATTCTAGCCTTGGTTTAACACATGATGGCGACCAAAAAGCGAATAATACGTGCGAGGATGAAGCACTCGAGGGTAGTATAATGGCCCCTATGGTCGCTGCCACATTTCACAAATTCGCTTGGTCTACCTGCTCCAAAAGGGAGTTTCATAGAAGAGTCACGTAAGAATCTTTGATTCATACATACATACATACACAATCACGCTATGTACCCAAAAGGGTGTGGCACAAACTCTTTCCATCATTCCGAAATTAGTCGCCTCCAAACATTCCTATTCAAACAAGCAACTTTAGCTTTATCTACAATTATAATTCTTCTCATACATGCTTATTTATTCCTACTACTTGGAAACTTTTGCTCACGCAAGCCACTCTTTCAATCATACCACTCCAACTACTCATCGGACGTCCACGTATACCATCAAAATCATTCAAATAAATCTTTTTAACCAGACGTTCATTAGACATTCGCTCAAAATGTCCGAACCATCTTAACTGACTAACACCAACTTTTGCTACAACATTCTTTTCAATTTCACACTCATCATACACTAATCTATTTCGTACCCGATTTTTCCTATAGTTACACCACATACCTCACATAAAAATCTCATTTCCACAGCAGTCATTTTCCGTTTATGCTTTTGCAACCAAACCCAACATTCACTACCATACATTAACGTAGGCACCAAAACTGCATTGTATATACTCGAACGGGCTTTTTTGGAAATATTTACATACCTAGCAAAAGTTTCCAAAGCACCCAAAACCTTACAACCAGCATTTACTCTACTTTCAATTTCACGATCCTTGATTCTATCCGGTATATATTTTAAGAGTGATATAGTGCTTCTAAGCAAACAAAACTCCTCTGGAAAATATGTAAACTAAATTCAAAATTTTCAAGCGAAGTCGATTTAAAGCAATCAAAAACGATCGTACAGTTTGCACATCGATAGTGTGATTTGACAGAGCATCATTTTTTAATTTTATTGATTTTATTATTATTTAATTTTCAATTATTTGTTGAAATATTCTTGAAATATTTTGTTAATCTCTAAACTATAACCTAAGTAAAAAGAAAATTATGGTTATTCAAATGTATCGCATAATTGAGTTAAAAGTTATTTTTGTATGCTATACATGTTCTCAAAGTTCGACAAATTTTAAAGTCAAAACATGTTTTGTTCTTCGGGGTGTGGTAAAAAGCGAAATGGTCCAAATGGGATATATCTTACATGACCTTAAAGACAAAACTTTAGATTTTGTTGTACAAATTTTTTTATTTAATTTCGTTCAAAATTGGCCGAGTTACACCTATTTGAAAATCGGTAATTTTTCTGATTTGTCATAAGTGACGCGCTTTTTTTTGCCGAGTGTATATATATATATATATATATATATATATATATATATATATAAGCATTTCCATTACTTTACAACAAATTTTTTTGGGCCAAAAAATTCTCAAGCCTAATATTTTCAGGATATTTAAAACTAATTAAATGCTTTCTTTTTCCGCAAAAATCAGCTTTTGTCATCAACCTAGAAGAAAGTTATGAATTTTTGAAAATAACCATTTTCCATAAAAATAGCCGATTTTTAACATTTTATAATTATGTATATAATTAAGTGTATTTATTCAAGTTTTCACCAGCCTGCTTTTTTTTTAAAAATGTTAAATATTTATTTAAAAACTAGCGTTAAAATGATTAGGTCAAAATTCAGTTTTGCCAAATACATTTCTGAAACAAAAACAAATTACTTGTAACTTTCGTTGGTACCTACAAAATGTATAATTTTTACATTTATTTTCGAAATGGAAGCCTTTTTAAAAAAGTTTTGGTTTGGAAGTTAAATTTAAATTTATTCTTATTTATTTTTTTTGTACCTGATTTTATGATATTTTCAAATAAATACGATTCAAATATAAATATTCTTTTTTACATATTATACAATATTTACATAAAAAAATTTTGTTACGTAAATAAAAATATCAAATAAATTTGGCTTCTAATCTAGAATATAATTTTTGTAGAAAATGGTTTTGCTTACAAAACGCGCCACCCGGTAAGGGTGAAGTGGTTTTAAAACCAACTTTACAAACCACATTCAGTATGGACGAACAATGTCGTATGGAATTTGGAAATGGGTTGGTATAAATCGTAAAATATCTATCGAGGTGACTTAATACCAAGACAGGTTACGCCATAGGCCCCCTCTAACAGATTAGACACAAACTATAAACTGCATTATGGCGTAAACTGTTTTGATGCTAACTCACCTTTGCTATTTATTAATTTTTAATTATGTTACTGGAATTTATAGCTATCAGATGTGTCAAGCGTTTGATATAATTGAACCATGTTCACATCTATGGTGTGGACATAAAAATACGTCGCTAGTTTGTAAAACTAAGAAGGGCCCGCCTTTAGAAGGCACTGAATGTGGACCAAATAAGGTAAATTTATTTTTTTGTAGGTTTATAAATTAAATAAATTTGCAAAACAAGTAATAGTATATTTTTAAAAATTTATATACTGTTTCAATTTTTATCACATTAAATGAGAATCAAAAATGATAAATATCATTTATTTTTATTGTACGTTATTATGCTGTACGTTATTATGTTGATGACAAAGCTAATAATACAAAAATATCTATACTTAATATATTTTGCAAATATATTTGCATATAATTTTATATAATGTAATATTTAAATAGTTTAAAATCAAAATTTAATGTAGTCAATTTGTTTATTAATATTATTTTGTTATATTTACAAACAAATCAGTACTAATTATATATATATATATATATATATATATATATATATAATATTTTGAAATTTGAATTTATTTTTGCTTTACTTGGTAACACTGATTATTTTTGCTAAATTGTTCGTTTACATTAGAAAACAAAAAAAAACAGTTATTTGTATTCGTGTTGTAAATTTTGTTTCACGCTTGCAAATTAATAGATTTTCAAGATTAATTTGGTAATTATTTAATAATTGAACTTGAATAAAATTTTAAAAAGATATTTATTATAAGCATACTTAATGATAATGTCATAGATTTAGTTTAGATTTAGTTAGAAAGATAATTTTGTTATTATTATTATTATTTTTAATTTATTAATTTCGAATATTGTTTTTGTTTTGTTTGTTTAGTTTTGCATAAACGGATATTGTGAAGCAGATACGTATGGCTATCAATTAGATCCCGTGTCCCATAATCCTCAGGATGGGGGCTGGACTAATTGGTCCCAATGGGGTACATGCTCTAAATCTTGTGGCTTTGGGGTGAGATTTCGTACTAGATTTTGCAACAATCCATCGTAAGTTACCTTATTTTATTTTAATACTTTATTTATTACTAGAATTTCGAATAAATAATTATTAAACGGCATAATGATTACACTGTAAATTTTTTTTATAAAAACAGTTGCCTTGTCATATTGTGTAATTTTACATAAAAAAAAGTTGTAATAATACTGAATATTATTTCTAATATTACTTAAATTATTCTGTAAAAATGCTATTATAATATAATTATAAATAGTGCTATACAAGTAATATGGAAAAATGTATTTTATAAAAACGACGTTTTGACGAAACAACGCTCGTCTACATCAAGTCAAAATTTATTAATAACATTGAAGTAAATAACAGTACAAAGTAACAAGTTACTAGGTAACAAATAAGTAACTAGTTCATAAGAATTATAGTTTTTTAATTAATGGAAGTCAAATTTTATTTAACTTAGTACCTTCACAGTGATTTATGTTATTTTTTTTCTTTATAAATATCTATTGCTTAATTATTTATGTAAAAACAACGTTTACTTTGTTTGTTTGTTTATAATTTATATCGTTTGTATATATTTTTTTTTAATGGCGATATACGTGCATTATATCGAAACGTTGAATTTTAATACAAAAAAATTAAGAGAACTTCAGTGTAAAGTCTTTCTATTTCAAAATTTAGACCAGCATATGGTGGCAGCTATTGTGACGGAGATCCAGAAGAATTTGAAATCTGTAGTAAGGATAAATGTCCTGAGCCTCTACAGGATATGAGGGCTGAACAATGTGCCCGTTTACCGAAAATGTTACCAATCAAAGATATCGACAAACAGAATTTGACATGGTTACCTTACGAATCTGAAAAAAGTACGTATTGTTTTGCAAATAATTAAGTTTGATTTTTTAAATTTAGTTTTTTATCACAAATAATTAATGATTTTATTTAGACATATATACACAATCACACCGTATACCCACAAAAATATGACACAAACTTTGTCCATTATATCGAAATTATTTTCTGCCAAATATTTCTATTCAGATATACATTGTAAAAAAAATTATGATAATTTTACCTACAAACCATGAGACAACACTATGATTCCCAGTATTTCTAGGTAGAATTAATCATACATACATACACAATCACGCCATGTACCCAAAAGGGTGTGGCTCAAACTCTTTTCATCATTCCGAAATCAGTCGCCTCCAAACATTCCTATCCAAACAAGCAACTTTTGCTTCATCCACATTCATAATTCTTCTCATACATGCTCTTTTATTCCTACTACTTGGAAACTTTCGCTCACGCGAAACATTCTCAATCATACCACTCCAACTACTCATTGGACGTCCACGTAAACGTATACCATCAAAATCATTCAAATAAATCTTTTTAACCAAACGTTCATTAGACATTCGCTCAACATATCCGAACCATCTTAACTAACTAACACCAACTTTTGCTACAACATTTTTTTTAATTTCACACTCATCATACACTAATCTATTTCGTACCCGATATCTCCTATTTAATCAACGGCTGTAATTTAATTCATAATTGTTTAAAAATACATAATATCAGAACAATTACAAACACTGTATGTAATATGATATATTATCAAAGTACATATGTATGTAATATTAAAGTTTTTTTTAGTATTTTACAATTATTACAGATATTAATATGCAAGCTATAATTTTACATAATTTAAAAAGTTATACCAACAATATGTAATTCATACATACATACATACATACACAATCACGCCATGTACCCAAAAGGGTGTGGCACAAACTCTTTTTATCATTCCGAAATCAGTCGCCTCCAAACATTACTATCCAAACAAGCAACTTTCGCTTCATCCACATTCATAATTCCTCTCATGTATGTTCTTTTATTCCTACTACTTGGAATTTTTTTCTCACACAAAACACTCTTAATCATACCACTCCAACTACTCATCGGACGTCCACGCAAACGTATACCATCGAAATCATTCAAATAAATCTTTTTAACCAAACGTTCTATATTAAGTACATGTGATGTAAGTTGCAGAAAGTAAGCAATTTTACCTACTTTATGTGATTATTATGAATTATGTAAAAATTACAGAATTTTGAGTATAGTAAAATAAAATTACAGATATTTTATAGTAAAATTTTACTGTTGTTTTTCTGTAATTTCGCTATTATTGTTTTTATAGTACCTATAAGTAAATTTTCTTCACGCACTTTCATACTGACTTGCATTTTAAAATCGGACAAACATACATACATACACATATTTACATTATGCTTTATATGTATAGATTTTAAACAAAATTAAATTTAAATAAAATGATAAAATAATTCATATTTAATACCAGAGAAACTTTGAATATTTTACTGAATAGGAACAAACTTTAATTTATTTTTAACAACATATCGGAATAGAAGTTTTTTAATTAAAACGAACCGGTACTTGTGAATATAATTTTGCAGGAACATTGAAATGCAAGCTAACT
Source organism: Clivina fossor (assembly GCA_963966155.1). Lineage (NCBI taxonomy): Eukaryota > Metazoa > Arthropoda > Insecta > Coleoptera > Carabidae > Clivina > Clivina fossor. The sequence continues at coordinate 11,910,313 of OZ014564.1, read as the reverse complement.
TGTTTATCAAAACAAACGCTTGAAATATTTTCGAGTGATGAAAATTTATTGGACGGCACACCCTGTTCGTATGATGTTGAAAGCGATATTTGCATTCAGGTAAGTTTTACGTATAATTCTACGGTTTGAAAACTGAATAAATATAAAAGATTTATCGTTGAGCGTATTGCATCTACAAGAAGTAATATATTTTTTTACGAATGTCATATTTACATAATGGTATTTTCAATCTAAGTTTAACTTTAAAAATATCTTTTTACTATATTAGTTTTATTTGCCAGGGAATTTGCCAATCATTATCATGTGACGGTTCTTTAAAACAAGAACTTACTGAAGATTCTTGCGGAGTTTGCGGGGGAAATAATTCTCAATGTTTGAGTTTAACTTCCGATTTTCAACGGAATATTCGACGGGGTATTTATCTATTTTTGATAATTTATTTAAAGACATTGTACATATATACATAATCACGCCATGTACCCAAAACGGTATGGCACAAACTCTTTCCACTATACCGAAATGATTGTAATATACTGTCCGTCAAAAAGTCTGGCATCATATGGAGACAAATTTTATACGGTTTTTCTGATAATTATTTTCTTATATGATGTCAGCTTTTGGCGGGCACTATATACACCCTGTATATTTGTTTACGGTTTTCTCTGTATCATTTTAGGGAGCGATAGTACACTTCAAAAGGAGTCAATAAACCTTAAAACGGCCTAAGTAAATGTCGTTTCATAAGCGCGAGATAATAATTTTTTAGTTTTTCACCGAAATCGATTAATTTGTTTTAAACTCTAGTCAACTCTACTACTTAATCAGTATTATTACGTTTGTTTTTTAACAGGTAAAGTTATTATTTTATTTATTACTATCATCTTTAAATTTTTTAGCGCATTTTTGTTTTCAAAAAGAAAGCTCAATAATACGCTTTGAAAAACTTTTAAACTAGACATCGTAGAGAGTTTTAGTTTTTTGCATTAGTTCAGTGCTGTCGAGTTATTGGCGCATCGAATAGTTTAAAAGCGCCCGGCCGAACTTGAATATTTTTATAAACGTTACAGTTGTTTTCATTTTTTACAATTTTGTGATTTGCTCATAAAAATACTGATCCGCTCGCCAAAAATGCCCTTAAGTCCCCCGATCAAAAGCACGAGGACTTTTATAATTTTTTTTATTATTTTTACCTTGTTCTTTAAAAATCGCGATGTCTTTGCACAGTATTTAGTCATATAATAATTTAGAACATCTTTTGTAGTGGACAATACTAATTAAGTAGTAGAATTGACTAGAATTTAAAACAAATTAATTGTTTTCAGTACAAACTAAGAGCATTATTATCTCGCTTATGAGACTCTTTTATTTTTGAGATGTACTATCGGCTCCTAAAAGGATACAGAGAAAACCGTAAACACTTTATATAATATATATATATATATATATATATATATATATATATATATATATATATATATAATAAATTTAGAGGTTAGTAAAGTCGGTGCAGTACCACGTTTGGCAAGAAACATAAAAATCGAATGTCGAATTTCATCAGTTCGAAATCAAATCGAAAAAGATGTATTCTTCATGATGCGTGATCGAAGAAAAGGCGTGAGATATAATTTAACTCTAAGTGATGGCAAATTTTCCAACACCTTTGTTATTCGTGGGGCAAAATTTCATTGTTCGAAACGTGGTAATCATCTAAAGCTGTGGGCTAGGGGTCCATTATTGGAAGAAATTGCCATTTCCGTGAGTATTTTTAAATTTTTATTTTTAATAGACTCTTTGTATTAAGAAAGATTCGTTAATGATTATTTCGTACATACATACATACATACACAATCACGCCATGTACCCAAAAGGGTGTGGCACAAACTCTTTTTATCATTCCGAAATCAGTCGCCTCCAAACATTCTTATCCAAACAAGCAACTTTTGCTTCATCCACATTTATAATTTCTCTCATACATGCTTTTTTATTCCTACTACTTGGAAACTTTCGCTCACGCAAAACACTGTCAATAATACCACTCCAACTACTCATTGGACGTCCACCTGCAAATGTATACCATCAAAATCATTCAAATAAATCTTTTTAACCAAACGTTCATTAGACATTCGCTCAACATGTCCGAACCATCTCAACTGACTAACAACATTGCTACAACATTTTTTTCAATTTCACACTCATCATACACTAATCTATTTCGTAACCGATCTCTCTCCTATTTACACCACATACCCCACCTAAAAATCTCATTTTCACAGCAGTCATTTTCCGTTTATGCTTTTGCAACCAAACCCAACATTCACTACCATACATCAACGTAGGCACCAAAACTGCATTATATACACTCAAACGGGCTTTTTTGGAAACATTTACATTCCTAGCAAAAGTTCCCAAAGCACCCAAAACCTTACAACCAGCAACTAAAAATAATTTTCAAAATAAAAAGAAAAATCCTTTATTATCCAATTTTAACTGTTATGCCATTCATCAAAAGGTAATAATCAATATTTAATTAAATTAATGATTTCGTTAACGATTATTTCGTACTATAAATTAATTTTTTTAGCCGATGTATCACTGTATCATTAAACCAAACATAATAAAATATATAAAAAAAAAATTTTTATTTTAGTTTTTTGCTTCGCCATCAACCATAAATTCTGGTATAGGAATATCAGTATCATCATCGTACAGTATTCATAAAGATACGTTGAAGAAAGGTTCTCGATTTTTTTGGGAACTAGGTGGATTTGGGCCCTGTTCGGCTAGTTGTGGTGGCGGACAAAGGACGCGAACTGTTGCATGCCGGGATAAAGCTACACGACGTATTGTCATCAAACGGCATTGTACATTGATGGATAAACCGAATGTTGTTACGGAAAAATGTAATACGTTCAGGTTAGAATTGTTTAGCAATTTTTCGTTAAATAATATTATTTATTTATATAAAAATGTTCGACGTATAGACTTTTGTAAAATAATTTAAACCGTGTGTTTTGATTAAATACTAATTTTATTATTATTTGTATAATTATGTAGTTTTTTTGATATAATTATTTATTTATATATATATATATATATATATATATATATATATATATATGAGTCCAGGATAACGGATGTGCGGTATATATTGAATAAAAATCTGATTACATTTATTCAATTTATTGTAAACTCCAATATTTCGCGTCCAAAATTGTTGGCTTCCTCAACTGTTTATTTTAATTTTCATTATGTATTTATTATTTAAATGTTTACATGCTCAATATTATTATTTAGTGTTCTCCTTGAAGAAGCCAAAAATTTTGGAGGCGAAATATTGGAGTTTACAATAAATTGAATAAATGTAATCAGATTTTTATTCAATATATACCGCACATCCGTTATCCTGAACTCATATATATTATTACGGTAGTGAAAAATTTAAAACTATACATATATATAGCTAGCTACTAGCTTAGCTACATTTGTTCGTAGCTGTAGCTGTAGCTTCGTTACAAAAATATAAAAGTAGCTGTAGCTTGTAGCTTCCAGATTTGACACAAGAGGCTTAAAAATAGTAGTTAAAATGAAAAGCTACTATTTAAGCTACTTTTAGTAGTTTATAGCTACTTTTGGTAGCTTATAGCTATTTTTGGTAGCTTGTAGTTATTTTCATTAGTTTAAGCTACTTTTAGTAGCTGTTGAATCGACAAAAATTTAAATTAACATAAAAGCGTATTCTTGTTTGCAATACAGTGTGAAGAAAAATAAACTGAAAATTACAAATTTATTATACAATTATACAATGTGATTAAATCGGAACTCAGAGTTTTTGACAACATTAAAACATTTTGTTATAATATCCAAAAATATATAAACACAAATCTTCAGTGATTAAAAATACTTAAAATAGCTTAAAAAGTAGCTTAAGAAGTAGCTTAAAAAGTAGTTTTACAAAGTAGCTTAAGATTTAACAGCTACTTTTCTAGTAGCTTGTAGCTGTAGCTTAAGCAACTTTTGCAGCTGTAGCTTCATAAATTTTTAAAGAATAGCTTGTAGCAGCAGCTTAGCTACTTTTATTGAGTAGCTTGCCCAGCTCTATATATATATATATATATATATTAGGCTGGTCCTTATTTCGACAAAGTCGGAAATTTGTTGCTCCCACTCGTCAAAATTACTCCAAATAAATAAAAAAAAATGTTATACTACATAATATATTCTAGTCGTGAATTTTTTATTATACATATATATAAATAGTTTAAGCACAGTTTTTTTTTTTAAATATATATTTTCAGTTGTCGTTTTCACTGGGTGTCCGGCGATTGGGAATACTGTACAACTACTTGTGGCTCAAATGGGATACAATCCCGTGAGATTTATTGTGTTCATCATTCAATTAATGGTTTGAATAGTTTAAAGAATGCTACCAGGAAAATACCGCTCTGGAAAAATGCAGTACGGCCAGATCATTGTTCTACGGACGATAAACCCGAAGTACAACGGCCTTGTAATAGGAGACCATGTATTGCTTATTGGCAACCTACCCAATGGTCACAAGTATGTTGATTTTTACTACTTTGACTGCAAGGAATAATTGTATAGAAATCCTTTATATAGCCTGTAGATGACGAATCTGAACTTAGTTTATGTGGGTGTATGGATGTGCGTCGTCAGCTCGCTCGCTCGCTCGGTCATAAGTCAAAATTTTGTGATCGCAACTCCTCCTAGACGGTTCAACCGATTATAATCAAATTTTCAGGATAAATTTGCCTAGTGCCCAAGATGGTCATCTGGTTTTGGTTTTTTCCAGTGATGCCAACTTTCCGAGAAAAAAATTACTAAAGTTTTTAAAAATTCATTGTGGCTACATTATTTATCCGATTTTGATCAAATTTTCAGAAAAGTATCTCCAAATGCCCACATAAATTATAATATTATTAAAATACAGTGTTGCCAACTTTCCGAGAAATGTCAAAGTAGTCTATATATTGGTTTATCCATATACTTCTAATCTTGTTAATTATTTTTTCTGGTAAAATCTTTTGTATTTGGTATTTGGTTGTACATAAGAAACTCATCTAATAAATTAGGTTTTTTTTGGAAACGTACTTTTACATAAAATAGTGCTACTTGCGTACGTGCCACTTGCGTACAAACAAATTTTATCAATTTATAAAAAATTTATGAAAAATTTATGACAGCAAATTTACTAAAGTTCTGTAAATTTACTAAAAGAGACTATTAAAAAACTATATTACATGCATATGTACTTTTCCTTCCCGTTGGTAATATTATATTACATAATGTTTGTAATGGTGTCGTGCCACTTGCGTACAAACATTATTTAGTGTCACTTGCGTACAAAGAAAGGTCGGGTCAAACCCAAGTAGTGAAGCTAGTTAGGCCGAGTGTCAGATGCGTACAGCGGTTTGGGAAGGGTCGAGTTGTGCTTATGGTCAAAATATAATATTTATAATACTCTATAATATCATAGCACATAATTTTTACAAATAATCAAGTTAGTATTTAATTTTAAAATTGACCAAGTTTATATTTATTGGTTTAAATTTGATTTGTGTAGATTAATATTTATTAAATTCATATCGTTTACCAGCCTCGTTACTTTTTACTATATTATGATAAATTATGCTTAAATTCGTGATGTTAAATTTGTAATAATAATTACATAAACTTTTCCTCACACTTTTCCCAGAAGGACTTCATCCTTCCTCGACCTTTCCAAACCGCTGTACGCATCTGACACTCGGCCAGCTAGCTTCACTACCGGGGTTTGACCCGACCCTTATTTGTACGCAAGTGACACTAAATAATGTTTGTACGCAAGTGGCACGTACGCAAGTAGCATGACACCCTTTTACATAAAAACCTGAAGCAACTGATTTACACCAGTTTATTATCTAAATTTACAGACATCATAGGAAAACTTTTACATTATCTATATATAAAATATGCACATTTTATGTAACTTTACTTACATTTTCGGTAAAAAAGTTGCGCTTAAAATTTGTAGTATCTGTGTAGAACATAATCTATTTAATTCTTTAAATTTGGTTCTAGTGTTCAACAACATGCGGTGCAGGGGTAGCAACCCGTGATTTTCATTGTCCACCGCCTAAGGGTGAATCGGTTTATACTTGCGGTCCGAAACCGGAACAGGAAACAAAGAAATGTCGAACGGTTTTTAACCGCAAAAATAATTCTTCATGTAAAAAACGTAAAGCGAAACATTGCAAAGAAGACTTTACTGAAATTTGTACTTTAACAGATTATTTGGGAAGATATTGCATTATACCGCAGTATAGAAAGTTTTGTTGTAAATCTTGTTCAGATTTTAAAAGATTTTCTGCTTAATTTTTATATGTATAATAACCGATTTTTTTTATATTTACCGTAACATATGTAATAGAATATATTTTTAATATAATGTGTTTGGTATAATTAGGCTTGTTTTTAATTTTGCATAAACAATTGCAGAATGCGGCTTTTACCACTTTGATTGCAAGGAAAAAGTGGTATAGTAATTAATACGGTGTCTGTAACATTTTCAACAAAAACAAAATAATTTTCGCTATGTAGTTTCGCTATGTAAAGTTTCGGTAAGAGATTAAAACCGAACCGCCGCGTGCAGTTTATATATAGTTATTGTGCCGTAGTTATCGGCATATCATTTGAAAATTGCCTAAATATAATGAATCAATTTGTTTGTTTTTTTCTTTTTCATTCAAAAAAAATGTAACGAAATGATAAACACGGCAGATATCATATCTTATCTTTTAATTTAATATCTATAATTATTGTATTGCTTTTAATTTGCTAGACTGATAAAGTGAACAAATGTTTTGAAGTGAAACAACATGTAGGTTTTTTTTTGGTATATTTGTTAGTGATGTCGAAAAATTATTTACAATATATATTTATTAGTTTTATTATAGTGATAGTGGTGAGTGAATTTTTATATAATTTATAATTTAGTACATGTGTTTTTTTAATATTTAATTTTTGTGTTTAGTGTGTGAATGGACAAGGGTTAGAACAATGTATTTCCGATGGAAAAGATTTAAAAGCAACTATAGTAAGTGAATTGTTTTTATAGTGTTTATAAAAAGCATTTTAAATAATAATATATTATTTAACGAGCAAATAATGGCACCTATAATGTACGAGGATGTTGTTTATTCCACGAGCGTAGCGAGGGGAATAAAACATCCGAGTACATTGTAGGCATTATTTGCAAGTCAAATACTATACTTTTTCTACAACTGCTTATATATTTTTAATATTGTAGTTACTTATTCAAATCTATGATGTTAACAACAACTAACTAACTAACTACAACTGTCATTTTATTACTTTGACTGATAACTGCTGCCATCTGGCGTAGAGATATTTAGTTTGTTGATGTTGCCTAGCAACGAAGCGTGCGTACGGAAATCAAGTTAATAAAAATTATTTCTTTATTTCTCTTGGTTAATAATGACTAATATTTTATTAACCTTGGTTAATAAAGACTAGTATTTTATTTTCCTTGGGCTATAAAGACTAATATTATTTATCTGATTTTATATATATATAATGACCATATAACAAAGCAGTTGTAGATAAATAAATATAATGTCCGCCTAAAAGTTAGCATGATATAGGAAAAAAAATTATTTGTTTTTACAAAATTATTATCTGAAATGCATATCTAAAAAAATTTAAAATAACTTGCCGGAAATATTTATATAATTGCCGGTGTAAATTAAATTCAATAATTTATTAACATAATAAATAATCTTTCACAACTTATTATATTTAAAATAAAACGGCTTTAGGATTAAGTTCTGTATTAATATTTATTAATAATCAACTTACTCAACGAACATCATCAGAGAAAAAAATAAAAATCATAAATACAGTAAATAACAGAATATAGAAACAAGTTATTAGTTAACAAAATAAGTAACTAGATTATAAAAATTATGAATTATTTAATTACTGGAAGCCAAATTTTATTTAAATCAGTGATTGATATTATTTCTTCATAAATTTCTATTGCTTCTCTCTTATCTATCTGCTGTTAATAATGATTGGTCTTGTAATTATTACAGTATCTTTAAATTTTACATTATGAAAATATTCTAACATCTAACGCATATTAGAACTGTTAGGTAGAACTATTTATACTAAATTGACAGTACATAAATACATCTAAATCATCCAGATAAATCTGCTATTGCTCAACATGCGTTAGAATATTTTTATGATTTGAAGATACTGTAATAATTGCAAAACTCATTAGTATTCACATAAGAGAAACAACAGAAATTTATTAAAAAAAAGATAACATGCATCATTGATTTAAATAAAATTTCTTTTCTTTTAATTAAAAATTTATACAGTTTATGATTTAGTTACTTATTTTGTTACCTAGTTACTTGTTTCTATGTTTTGTTCATTTACTATAAATGTCATTTGTATCTAGTTTAATAAATATTAATACAGAACTATAACCTAAAGTCATTATTTTAAATATAATGAGTTCTAAATAATTTTTTAATATGTTACAGAATAATGATACCAACAAAGTTATCATACATTACATATAAAAAAATAACAAGAAAAAATATATAAACACATAACTAATTATTTATAAAAATTTACAATAAATGTTTTTTAAAAAAAGAAGAAATAATTACTTAAGAAAAAAAAAGTAATATTATATTAGTTAGATTTAAAATTGAGTATTAAACGTAGAGTATCTTGATTAATATTTACATTATTTAACTCATTATATTAAAATAAAACGACTTTAGGTTTAAGTTCTATAGAGATATTTATTAATAATCAACGTTTTGATAAACTCAACATCCGTCTTCATCAGGAAAACTGATACAAATGACATTTACAGTAAATAAAACAAAACATAGAAACAAGTTACTAGATGCAAGACAAATAAGTAACTAGATCATAAATATTATAAATTTTAAATTAATGGAAAACAAATTTTATTTAAATGCAGTGTCCCTTTACAGTGATTGATATTATCTTTTTCTTTATAAATTTCTATTGCTTCTCTTATCAATCTGCTGTCAATGTATTGATTGGTCTTGCAATAATTACAATAATTACAATTTTACATCATGAAGATACTCTAACATTATTGATATAATAATAATAGAAAACTTTATTTAGCAAAAAAATGCTATATAAACAAAATATAAACAAATGAATTTAATATGTTCAAAATACATAAAGTGTTATAGTAAACTACATTTTCTAAATAATTTTTTCTTAATCCTAAACTTACACTTCGTAATTTTGTACGTTTAATTTCAACAGATTACTTATTATAAACCAGTAACTTATTTTAGACCATTATTTCTTAAGAATTACACAAAATTAATACGTTTAGTACATGTAAAATACACAAAATTTAATTAAAACTACATTTTCCAAATAATATTGCCTAATTTTAAATTTAAAACTATATAAATTTGCATTTTCAATTTAATCAAGTAACTTATTATAAACTATTATTGCTTTAAAAAATTAATTATTATAATAATAAAACATTTTACTTATATTGTTTATAATAAAATATTTCAAACAGCAAATAATAAAAATTTTCCAATATAATGCTGACTTTTTACTATTTTTGCTAATTGTTAAAGTTGTTTATTTTTTTTTCAAACAGAATTACTGTAGATATCGTAATTTAATCTACCCGAGAGATCTGTTTAGAGAAATAACTGGATATTGGTGTTATTCTTATGGTGATATTACAAGATTTAAGAATAAGTCACCATTACCAGCAGCTAATCATCGATGTTTATATAATAATATTACCTATGGATTACCGTATTCAAATTATGTGAGTCGACTTAAATTCGAATTTAATAGTTTAAAACCAGGAGCACGTAACCGTTTACAATATTGGTTGAACGGTTAACCAGTATTGAAAACTATATTTTAATATCGGTTTTTGTTCTTTAACCGGTTTTTTATATTTTAAGCCGGTTTTCAAATGGTTAATTTTATAAAATAAGTTTGTAATTAATTTATACACTCTAAAAAAATATGTAATTTTAGTTACAAACTGTGAGGCATTATGTTGTCCAGTATTTCTAGGTATAATTACTCAACTGCTGTAATTTTAACATAATTGTTTAAAACTACATAATATCAGAACTATTACAAACATATTATGTAATATAATATATTACCAACGGAATATAAAAGTACATATGTATACCTATGTAATATTACAGTTTTTTAGTAAAGTTTCTTTTTTCCATAAATATAGGTAAAATTTGTTTAGTTCCGTAATATTATTGTTGGTATAATTACATACATTTTTAAATTTACTATAAATTATGTATTTTGAAATAAGTGAATTACACTTAAAATATTTTATTAGTATTATTACTACACAAAATATGTATTAAGTCTCATTATTTTGATAAACTAGTACAGATATTAATATGCAAGCTGTAGAAATACAGAATATTTATAGTAAAATTAAATTACAGATTTTTTTATAGTAAAATTTTAATACTATTTTTCTGTAATTTTGCTATATTTTTTACAGTGTATAATAAATAAAAAACAACATATGCTCAAAATTAAAATAAAAAAAAATTATATCATGGTTTTATTTCTCAACAAAACCGGTATAATTTTTTTCCAATAAAAGTTATCGATTTTTAAGGATTTTAAAATATCGATTAAACTTAGGGCAAAATATTGACAAAATAATTTCTAACGTGATTGAAAATCATTTTTAGACTCTAGGTCAAGAAGTGAGGAAACTTTTTTATAATTATGTAAATGAGAATTATACAAAATATATTGCCGCTTCGTTTGCTGAAGACAATTTTTACAATAAATGGTATCACTGTGCTGAAGCAGCGGAACAGTGTTGTAAGGACTCTATGACAAATGAAAATATTATTTCAGGTAAACTGTATATTTTATTTATTACAGTCTTTCAAATTGTTATTTTTTTTTTGACAAAAATTATTTAAAAAAATTCAAAACTGTTCTGCAGTGTCTGTCAAAAAATTTGCATCATATGCGAAAATTTTCTATTATTTGAATAAAACGACTTTAGTTTCTAGTTCTGCAATAATTTATTAATCAACGTTTCGACGAACTGAACGTGCGTCTTCATCAGTAAAACTGATACAAATGACTTTTATAGTAAATAAACAAAAACGTGTTCTACACTATAAAAAGTTTTGTAAATTTTTATAGTAAAACTTACTATAAAATCATATGTAAACTGACTTTACTTTATTAATTATAAAAATTTACAGAAAAACAAAAAAAAAACAAATTTACATACAGACAATATGTAATATGTAATTCTAGTAATATGTAATATTTCATTAAAAAAACATTAATTTTGTAGTTGTTACAGATAATATTACTTATACGAGTAATAATTGATATTGTTTTTATTTTTCTGAACTTGCATATTCATTTTGTTGGTTTTTGGTTTTCCTTTACAGTTTTCTTTTTTCTTTATTGTACGACGCGATTCGATCTTGCGATCATTTTCAGTGCACTTGAAAATGATCGCAAAATCGAAACGCGTCGTAAAATAAATAAAACTGCAAAAGAAAAACCAAAAACCAACAACATGAATATCACTTATTTTTACATGCTACATAAAATTACATAATGTTGCTGTAATTTTACAAATTTTTATTGAAATTTTGAATAAATAATGTAATATAAGTTAATTATAATTTTATGTAATTTAAATATAAATACTTTACATAAAAAGTAAATTAGTTTTACATAATTTTTTGTTAAATATTACATAGTATGTGAAAATTAAATTCTATGTTAAAAGTACATAATATTCCAGGGCATCTTTGTTACCCATCTTTTATTATAAAATTACAGAAGAACTTTTTACAGTGTAGGTAACAAAATAACCAACTAAATCATGAATTTGGAAGCCAAATTTTTATAATATAATGCGGACTTTTTGTTGAACATTGTATGAAGTTATTTCAATAATATATTTGTTTAAAAAAAAAATCACTCATGTTTTATTTTGTTATCAAATTTATAATACAGTTTTTTTTTCTCCCATTATAAATAAAATAAATAAATAAATACATACATTTATACATACATACACAATCACGCCATGTACCCAAACGGTTGTGGCACAAACTCTTTCCACTATCCCGAAATCAGTTTCCTCCAAACATTCCTATATCTAGACAAGCAACTTTAGCTTCATCCATATTCATACTGACACTCTTATCATTTAAGCTCTTCTATTTCTACTACTTGGAAACTTTCGCTCACGCAAGCCACTCTCTCAATCATACACCACTTCAACTACTCATCGGACGTTTACTAGTAAACATATACCTTTAAAATCATTCATATAAATTTTTTTAACCAAACGTTCATTAGACATTCGCTCAAGAAGATCTCAAAATCTTAACTGACTAACACGGCAACTTTTGCAATAACATTTTTTTTTCAAATTTCGTATTTATTAAAAATAAATAAATAATAAATTAATAAAAATTATTATTATTATTATTAAATATGTAAGTATGCATTTTTTTGTTTTAAATTATAGATGGAGAATATTGTCCCGTAACTTGGGACGCATGGGATTGTTTTCAGCAAACTAAAAAGGACATAATTGCTGAAAATGCATGTCCAAGCTATATATACATGAATGATCCACCTTGCGTACGTAAGTACTTTATTAATTAATTGTTCTAATAACCATCAAATTAAGAAAAAAAAATGTTTAAAACCAACATTTTTCTATTAATTCAAAAGTAAACATATACTTTTAAAATAAAACTGCTTTAGGCTAAAGTTCTGTATTAATATTTATTTATAATCGATGTTTCGACAAAATCGACGTTCGTCTTTATCAGGAAAAAATGATAGAAATGATGAAGACAGACGTTGAGTCCGTTGAAACGTTGATTATAAATAAATATTCATATAGATCTTAAACCTAAAGCAGTTTTATTTTAATATAATGAGTTCTGAAAAATTTATATACTATTTTAAAAATACTTTTGATGTGTAAAATTTTGTTTTTGGTATAAAAATTTATTTTTTACTAAACACTAACTACTGTAAATTTTTTTTAAAATTTTACATATATTGTGAATGTAATTTTTTATACAAAATATAACATTAGATAAATTATCAGAGTAACCTATATAAAATTACACAAATTTAAGTGAAAAATAGTAATTTATGGTACAACTATTTTGAAATCTTTTCCCGGTTAATTAAATTAATGGTGAAATTTCACAAATATCACACAGAAAAATCTAATTATGTTACTTAGTAATTGATGTAAAATAAAATAAAATTAAGTAATATTTAATTATATTACTGGGTAGCTAACATATAATTACATAAATAAAATTAATAATTGTAAAATTATAAACACAACTGTAAAATATATGTAATTATGTTCAATTACATAAAATTATAATTAACTTTTACGATATTATTTATTTTAAATTTCAATAAAAATTTGGAAAATTACAGTAACATTATGTAATTTTATCTAGCATGTAAAAATAAGTAATACTACAAAATCAATGTTTTTTTTAATAAAATATTACATATTACTAGTATTGTATCACATATGTCTCTAAATAAATTTGTTTTTACTTTAATTTTTTCTGCTAAATTTCCATAATTAATGAAGTAAAATCAATTTACATAAAATTTTATAGTAATCTTTACTATAAAAATTTATATAAATTTACAAATCACTTTACGGTGTATTTATATTTTTGCAGAATCAAGTGAAAAACAATGCTTTTCAAATGGTACATGGAACGAAACAACCAATTACGAGACTTGTCAATTCTTATCAATTATAAGAAGCCGTCACAATTACCACATTTATGCACTTTACGTTTCAATTGCCGTATGTTTACCGGCAATAATTATTTTCTATTCGTACCGTCCACTACGTATCACACGAGTTATTCTACACAGAAATCTTCTGATTGCAATTGTTATCAAAAATATTTTCGTAATTATGTCGAAAGTACTTTTAACTCTGGATGCAATGGATAGTAGGGAAGCCGATAGCGTATTAGTGCAGAATAGCGTTGCGTGTCGGGTTTTAGCGTTTTTTGAGCGAGTCGCTATTAACGCTATGTATTCTTGTATGTTAGTCGATGGATTTTATTTGCACAAAATTATTGTTACTGTATTTAGGCAAGATCCACCGATTTATTTATTATACAGTGTTGTTGCAAGTAAGTGGCATTTAATATATATTCTTTTTTTTTTTAAATAAAACAGTTTTTTAGGAATAAGTTCTGTATTAATATGTATCGATAATATTAACTAGGAGGAATCAGGAGTACGAAATAGATTAGTGTATGATGAAAAAAATGTAGCAAAAATTGCCGTGTTAGACAGTTAAGACTTATAGGTCATCTTGAGCGAATGTCTAATAAACGTTTGGTTAAAAAGATTTATATGAATGATTTTAAAAGTATACATTTGCATAGATGTCCGATGAGTAGTTGGAGTGGTATAATTGAGAGAGTGGCTTGCGTGAGTGGAAGTTTCCAAGCAGTAGAAATAGAAGAGTATGTATGAGAGGAATTATGAATGTGAATGAAACTAAAGTTGCTTGTCTGGATACGGATGTTTGGAGAAAACTAATTTCGGGATAGTAAAAAGTGTTTGTGCCACACCCCTTTTGGGTACATGGCGTGATTGTATCTATGTATAATATTCGACGTTTCGACAAACCAACGTCTGTTTTCATCAGCAAAAATTATATAAATGACATTACAGTAAATAACAGACCATAGAAACAAGTAACTAGACATAAACATTATACTAATAAATAATGTATGATCTAGTTACTTATTTTATTACCTAATAACTTGTTTCTATATTCTGTTTATTTACTGTAAATATCATTTGTATCAGTTTTCCTGAAGAAGACTTTTACGTTGAGTTCGTCGAAATGTTGATTATAAATAAATATTAATACAGAATTTAAATCTAAAGCCGTTTTATTTTAATATAATGAGTTCTGAAAGAATTTTTTACTATATTATAAATAATAGTACTTAAGAAACTATATGTATTATTATAATTTTATTATTTTGCATTACTAATATGGAATTTTATATTTTAATAATTTTTTTTTAAAATTAATTTATTATACCTACGATATAAAATTTATCTAATCTCAGCTAAACGGAAATAATTGTTGAACAAATATTTTTAATCCTTTAATATTGA
Source organism: Clivina fossor (assembly GCA_963966155.1). Lineage (NCBI taxonomy): Eukaryota > Metazoa > Arthropoda > Insecta > Coleoptera > Carabidae > Clivina > Clivina fossor. Next base: position 11,895,031 of record OZ014564.1, on the reverse strand, counting down.
TAATATTGTATTTATTGTACAATTATTTGTTGGAATTTGCGTCATAACAATTATTATGTGTTAATATTTATTCGCGTTTTGACATATTTCATAAAGATAATAATATCTGTTTGTAATAAAAATAAAAAACAATAATTAAAAATAGTTTTGGTGGATTAATGGTCTAAATTACCAAAACCAATTAAAGGGGATGGAGTTAAAAATAAAAGAAATCTTTTAATAAATTTTTTTAGACGCATTATGTATGCAATAAAAATATACATACAGTATGTACAAATAGAAACTTAACGTATCAATATTTAGTTTTTTGATAAGTTTATAAGAAAAAATTTCAAATAAAAGTTTTAGGCAGTAACTAGGACTACAAGTTTTAGATATGTTTAAATATTCTTTTATATATATATATATATATATATATATATATATATATATATATATATAAAAGAATATTTACACATATCTAAAACTTGTAGTACTAGTTAGTGCCTAAAACTTTTATTTGAAATTTTTTCTTGTAAACTTATCAAAAAACTAAATATTGATACGTTATAGATATATACCGGGTGTCCAAAAAGAATGGAAACTATTAAATATCTCAAGAACGGCACATCGGATTACAAAGTTACAAAACACGTTTTTCTTTATTTTTGAAAATCTATTTAGGGGTAATATTATATTTTATTCTATTTAAGTTTTAAAACTTGCCCCCGCCCCCCCACCGCCAGGGAAGATATGGGTAGTTTTCGCATATCACCCCTAAATAGATTTTCAAAAATAAACAAAAACGTGTTTTGTAACTTTGTAATCCAATGTGCCGTTCTCGAGATATTTAATAGTTTCCATTCTTTTTGGACACCCGGTATATATATATATATATAAATATATATTTATCGAGTGAAATTAATATATTATATTAATTTTATTATATTAAAAGCGATTCTTAGCCCTTTAATATTGAAATCAATCTTTTAAAAGATGTTTTCCTTTCTGAAATTGCAGTATTTGCTCTGGTACCGATTTTAATCTGGTCAGGATTTAAAGCGAGCCAAGCGAATGTCTATTGTTGGATTGTTGATGATTCCTGGAGACAATGGATTATCGATGGTAGTCGTTATTTAATATTAGCAATTAATCTCGTACTCCTATTGGATATTATACGAGTGCTAATTTGGAAATTGAAGAAGAATAGCCGATCGAAACATACAAAGTATTATTATATTACAATCAAAGGACACAAATCATTTAAATTTGTGTTTTTCAGAGCAATGGCGTAAGATGCTACGCCATTTATTTTATGTATACACTCGTCAAAAAAAAAATTTCCGTATACCAAACATGTTGTCAAAATTTGACAATTTTTTAAGTCAAAAACATTTTGTTTCTTTGAGGTTTGACGGGAAGCGGAATGGCTTAAACGTTGCGTTATTTTATCCATTTTCATCCAAAATTTACCAAGTTATACCCCAAAAACTCGTAAAATGCAGGGTAAATTTCAAAAAATTTTAACAACATGCAAAAGCATTGTAAGTTTTTGAAATTAAGCGAAATTTACGTTAAATTATTTTAATTTTTACGCCCTTTTAGTAAATTGAATAGAAATTTCTTTTTTGTATACCATACATGTTGTCAAAATTTGACAATTTTATAAGTCAAAAACTATTCTTTTCTTTGGAGTTTTGCAAGAAGCAGAATTACTTAAACGTTGCATTATTTTGCATGGCCTTAAAGAACAGGCTTTTTTTTTCAAAAATTCATCGATTTTCATTAAAAATTAACCAAGTTATGCCTCAAAAACTCGCAAAATGCAAAATCATAACTTCGCGACAAAGCATCGAAATTCCTTGAAATTAAGCGAAATATATGTCGAATTGTTTGAATTTTTACGCCATCTTGGTAAATTGAGGCGAAAGATTTTGTTTGTATACCATACTATGTTGTCAAAGTTTGGCAATTTTTTAAGTCAAAATTTGTTTTTCTGCGGTGGGGAGCGAAATGGTTCAAATGGTCGATTATCTTGCATGACCTTAAAGATGAGACTTCAAAATTTTTCGGACGCAAAAATTTATTCAATTTTCTTTAAAATCGACAAAGTTATGCCGATTTGAAGAATTGTTAATTTTTCTGATTTTTTTTTTTTTTTGACGAGTGTATTTGGTTTTATTTGACTTACATTTTTGCGTTTAACTTACAGTAATATTGCTATAGTAATAAGATGGGTAAACCTATATTTAAACCACTTTGAAATTATCACATGAAAACTAAGAAATAGAATTACAAATTTATATATTTTTCCACCAAATGTTAGCAACACTATTCAAAAATGAAATTTAATAATTATTGTTCATATAAAATAGTCTATCCTAAAAATTTGTATTAAGTCATATACAAACAATATGCTTAGAATAATTTTTTTATATATTTTTATGATGTAAAATTTGAAAATACAATAATAATTGCTAGACCAATCAATATAAGCAGCAGATTAATAAAAGAAGCAATAGAAATTTATAAAAAAAATAATAAAATGAATCATTGTGAAGGGGCACTGAGTTAAATAAAGTTTAACTTCCATTAATTAAAAATCTATAATTCTTCTAATCTAGTTACTTATATGTTACGTAGTAACGTGTTACTTAGGTACTTTAAAATCATTAGCAAATTTTAACCTAATGAGAATAAGAGTTATTTTTTATAGAATAATTAAACAGAATCTAATCCTAAAACAGTTTTTATTTTAATATATTTTTTTCCTTATATAATACCGATTTTTTGGTTGACATTTCTTATAAATTTGGCGATGATAAACCAAATTATATTTATAAAATAAAAATATTTCAAATAATAGTTTAAATCATATGTATCCGTGTATATAAAGCAAATTTTAAGTATTCGAACTTTTTCAGGGCAACATTACGAGCTACCCTTATATTACTACCCCTATTTGGTATTAATATAATAATTATGTCGCAAAGACCAAAAAATGCACCATGTTTATGGGACAGTATTTTTTATTATGTATCCTATACAATGGATAGTTTACAAGGAATTCTAGTTGCATTATTATACTGTTATTTTAATAAAGAAGTGAGTATATAGTGTAAGAAATAGTCTAGCTTGTACACTGTAAAAAATTTATTTAATTTTACATGTAATGTATGCAATTTTACATAATTGTAAATAAAAATTTTCATAAAAAATTTAATATTACGTAAATTATGAGAGTAAAATTACAAAATGTAGTCTAACTTGTATATAATAGTTTTTATATTAGTATATTAGTAAAATTAGTTAATTAATGAACACTAGAAATATCTTTTCTGAAAATTTAATCAAAATCGGATAAATAATATAGCCACAATGAATTTTTATAAACTTTAGTAAATTTTTTCTCGGAAACTTTGCATCTCTGGAAACATAAAACCACATGACTCTCATCTTAGGCACTAGACAAATTTATTCTAAAATTTTCATTAAAGTCGGTTAAACCCTAAAATCATAAAATTTTGACTGACGACGCACACACATACACCCACGTAAACTAAGTTTGCTTGATTCATCTGATCTAGAGGCTATAGAGAGTGATTTCTATAAAAATTATTTTTTTTTGAAAATGTTACAAATATAGTACCAAACACTATACCACTTTTTCCTTGCAGTCAAAGTGGTAATAAAAAGTAAATAGTATTTTACAAATAACATGCTATTAATAAACAATTAATATTTATACAAACTATAATTAAACAACCTTGATTTATTGGAAATAAACAAAGAACAGCAAAATTGTCGCTTTTTACAATACTAAAAAAAAATCAACAACTATTTATTATGGTAATTAATAACTTATATAATCATCTTTATAAAAAAATTTAAATAAAAATTTTGACACATTTGATATGTGCACATGTATGTATGTTAGTCTAGCATTAATTAAATAATTTAAAAACAAACTTGACCTAGAAAATTAGGGTCAAACTGTATTTAATAATAACTTAGAAAACATTATTTCTCTGATATCAGCATTAATGAATACTTATTATTATTTTATTTATTAGTTATATAATGTAGTTATAGGTATACAGTGTGATTTATTATTATGGACTGTAGAAAATGAGTGTAAATTTACATTGATAATGACAGTAATTTTACTATATTTGTTATTGTAATTTTATAAATTATTAATAAATTCAGAAAAAAATTATAAAATTGCAACAAAAAATACATAGTAATTTTACTATGATTATATTGCACCGATGCAGAATAAATCTAAAAAAAATACAACTTTGCGCCAAAACATCGTAAGTTCTTGAAATTAAGCGAAATTTACGTAGAAATGTTTTAATTTTTACGCCCTCTTTTTAAATTGAGTTGAATTTTGTTTTTGTATACCACACATGTTGTCAAAGTTAGACAATTTTTAAAGTCAAAACTTGTTTTTTCTGTGGGGTGTGGCGGAATAATTCAAATGGTACATATCTTGCATCATCTTAAAGACAGGATTTCAAATATTTTTGGACGCAAAATTTCATTCAATTTTGTTCAAAATTAGCCGAGTTATACCTATTAAAAATAGGTAATTTTTCTGATTTTTCAAGTGACTCATTTTTTTTTTGTGTAACTAGTGTATACATTTCTTAAAATATTTTGTAAACGATATAATATTTCAGGTTCAGACATTGATGAAGAAGTCATTTTTTAAAGTCACTAATAGACTCTTTGGCGGAGATATGAAGATAAGACGAAGGAATCGACGAAGTACATTGAATCAACGACGTACTACGACCGCTACTTTTGTACCAGAACATCGAAAAACCGATAAAATTTCACCAGTAAAATCGCCAGAATTGACAATAAGTGATAAAGATTCTAATATCTCAGAAACTAAAGTACAAGATTGGCTACAAAACAATGAAAATATGAACAGTTAATTTTTCGAAAAATCTGAAAAAAATATTGACGTCTCATATTGCGAAAAAGAAGAACTATGAATTTTATCAAATTTAACTATTTTTTTCTATGTATTTGTTTACTTTATTCCAAAACAAAAAATTGTTTAACATATGAAAACCTTAATTTGTTTGGATTTTGCTCAATTCATCAAAAGAAAATCATAGTTTTTTAAATTTACACTGCAAAATATATTAACAAAAGTAATTTATAAGAAGCTATATACATACATCATATATACACAATTTAATTTAATAAAAGTTATTATTATTATATTTATAAAAAATATTTTTTAGTTTATTAATGTAATGTTAAAATACTTTGGTAGTGTTCTAGATTTTTTTTAATGCTTAAATAATATTTTTTTGTTTGCAATTTTATAAATTTATATTTATATAAATCTTTCCATTATCCCGAAATCAGTTTCCTCCAGACATCCCTATCCAGACAAGCAACTTTAGCTTTATCTACATTTATACTGACATTCTTTCATATGCGCAAGCCATTCTTTTAATCATACACCACTCCAACTACTCATTGAACGTCTACTTGTGAACGTATACCTTTAAAATCATTCATATACATTTTGTTAACCAAACATTTATTAAAATGACACTGACTAACACGGCAACTTTAGTAATAATATATTTTTCAATTTCACACTCATCATACAGTAATCTATTTCGTACCCGATTTCTTTTAGTTACACGACCACATACTTCCACGTAAAAATCACATTTCCAGAGCAGTCATTTTTTGTTTTATGTTTTTCCAGTCAAACCTAACCATTCACTATCATATATCAACCAAAAACATTATTGTATATACTCAAACGTGGGGTAGCTTCTTTGGAAACATTTACATTCCTAGCAAAAGTTCCCGAAGCAATCAAAATTTTACAACCAACATTAACTATTCTTTCAATTTCACAATCAAAGCAACCATCCTTAGATAACAAACTACCCAAATACACATCTACTCATCTATCTGCTCTAAACAAGATATATAGTAGAAATAAGTAAGTCATAGTTCAAATTATCTTAAGTTAACTAAACAAATGTAATTTACAAGAACATAAATTATTATTAATTAGTTTTATTACATACATACATACATCACGCCATTTCGGGGATAGTAAAAAGAGTTTGTGCCACATCTTTTTTGGGTACATGGCGTGATTGTGTATGTATGTATTGCTTAATTTAACCTATATCGGAAGTAATATCAGTATTTTCGCCCAATGCATTTTTAGTTTTTAGACAAGCAACACATAGTTTTGTATTAATAATTTTCCAATAACAATTTTTTTATATGTTGAAGAATTTTTAGCGTACACTGTATAAAACTATTTTTCAAAAAATATATATATATACATATACATACATATATATATATATATATATATATATATATATATATATAGCTATATAGGTATATATATTTAAAATGACAGTAATGAAATCACTAGCATAACCTAACCTGACCTAACCTAGAAATCATAAAAGTAAGGTTAATTGTATATCGGCTTCATCGTTTATAAATAAAACAAATTTAACCGAATAATTCTTTGACATTAAAACTCTTCATTGAAGGTAATCTAGTATTTTTATCACTGTAACGTACAATAAGTACGAGATGTTATAAAAGGAAAATATATAAAAAAAAAAAGAATTACTTTAAACCATTGCCGAGGTCACAAACTTCACATATCAGGCTCTTCCAATATAAAACTAATGTCAGTGTTTTAGTAACATTTCGTAAGTAATTATGTACACGCGAAAATTTACCTAAGTGCTCAATAATCTAATATAGACAGTTTTTTTTTAAATTAGTGAGTATTTTTTTAAAATTTAAATAATTTTTCGTGGTACATAAAATATTTAATTCAACGAAAATTTAATCTAAGTGCTTAATAATCTAATAATTATAGACAGTTTTTTTAATTAAATTAGTGAGTATTTTTTAAAAATTTAAATAATTTTTTTCGTGATACATACAAAATTTAATTTAATAATCTAACATTTTTAGACAGATTTTTTTAAAAAAAAAATTAGTGAGTATTTTGCGAAAATTTATTAGTGGTTTATAATTTTTTGTGCTACATAAAAAAAATTGTTATTATTATTTTTATAAAAAGTATTTCTTTAGTAAAGTAATGTTTCAAATATTTTGGTACACTAAAAAGTTTTGTAAATTTATTTAAATTTTTATAGTAAAAATTACTATAAAATTATATGCAAATTTACATAAAGACATATGTGATATAATACTAGTAATATGTAATATTTCATTTTAAAAAGACATGGATTTTGTAGTTGTTACTAATATTTACATGCTACATAAAATTACATAATGATTCTGTAATTTTCCAAATTTTTATTGAAATTTACAATAAATAATATCGTAATTGTATGTAATTGTACGTAATTATATATATTTTACACTTGTGTTTACAATTTTACAATTTTTAATTATATTTGTGTAGTTATATATTACCTACCAGTAATATAATTAAATATTACTGAATTTTATGTAATTTTACATCAATTTCTGAGTAACACAATTAGCTATTTCTGTATGATATTTGTGAAATAACACATTGAAATATATAAATATTTTACATAAAAATTATTTTTTTTTACATAATAATTCAGGGCATTTTTGTTACCCATAACTTTCATTGTAAAATTACAGAATAACTTTTTACAGTGTAGTGTTCTAGATTTTTCGATGTTTAAATTATTATTTTTTTGTTTGCAATTTTATAAATTTATATTTATATTTTATATGTTTCATATAAATCTTTTGATTTTTACTACTTTGACTGCAAGGAAAAGTAGTTAAGCGTTTGGTACGGTGTCTGTAACATTTTCAAAAAAAAAAAAAATTGTATAGAAATCCTTCATATAGCCTGTAGATGACGAATCTGAACTTAGTTTATGTGGGTGTATGTGTGTGCGTCGTCAGCTCGCTCGCTCGCTCGCTCACTCGCTCGCTCGCTCGCTCGGTCGTAAGTCAAAATTTTGTGGCCGCAACTCCTCCTAGACGGTTCAACCGATTTTAATGAAATTTTCAGGATAAATTTGTCTAGTACCCAAGATGGTCATGTGGTTTTGTTTTTTTCCAGTGATGCCAACTTTCCGAGAAAAAAATTACTAAAGTTTTTAAAAATTCATATTGGCTACATTATTTATCCGATTTTGATCAAATTTTCAGAAAAGATTTCCCTAATGCTCCCATTAATTACATAATTTTATTAATTTTCAGTGTTGCCAACTTTCCGAGAAAAAAATTACTAAAGTTTTAAAAATTTTATTATGGCCATGTTATTAAACCGATTTTACTCAAATTTTCACAAAAGATTCTCCTAGTATTCATATAATTTATGTAATTTTAACAAAATACAGTGTTGCCAACTTTCCGAGAAAAAAATTAGTAAAATTTAAAAAAATTTATTTTGACCATTTTATTTAACCGATTTTAATCAAATATTTATAAAAGTTTTTCCTAGTGCCTAAATAAATTATGCAATTTTAACAAAATACAGTGTTGCCAACTTATCGAGAAAAAAAAATCACAAAATTTTTAAAAAATTCATTGTGGCTACATTATTTATTCGATTTTGATCAAATTTTCAGAAAAGTATCTCCTATTGCCCACATAAATTATAATATTATTAAAATACAGTGTTGCCAACTTTCCGAGAAATGTCAAAGTAGTCTATATATGGGTTTACCCATATACTTCTAATCTTGTTATAAATGTATTATAGTATTGTTATTATTTGATAAAAAAAAAAAGGTTTTTATTAAACTTTTTTATCGGAAATTTTCAAAATAAATCCTAAATATAAACAAAATATGAAGTTTTAAAAGTGATATTTTCTATGAAAGTACCTGTTAATACAAGTGAAGTTGTGCAATTGAAATAATTTTTTTTATTTTGTGTGTGATAAAATTTAAAAATGAGTTTGCAAATAATATTGACAATAAGTGTGTGTTTAGTTTGGCAAATTAATTGTCAAAGTTTTCAACCAACTGAGCTAGAACAGTTTTATGCACAATATAAACTTATAAGAGGAACTTTCTTTCACGCCTTAGGCAGGAATAGTGAGGATCCTGTAAATATGAGAAAAGCTCGCGAATTAAATGTAAGTCAATTTTATTATGTGAATGATTTTGAAGGTATATGTTTGCTGGTGGACTTGCGACGAGTAGTTGGAGTGGTATGATCGAGAGTGTTGAAAGTTTTCAAATAGTAGAAATAGAAGAGAGTGTGCTATGAGAGAGAGAGAAATTATGAATGTGGATGAAGCTAAAGTTGCTTGTTTTGGATGGAAGAATGTTTGGAGGAAACTGATTTCGGGTTAGTGGAAAGAGTTTGTGCCACACTCTTTTGGGTACATGGCGTGATTGTATATGTATGTATTTAGAACTGAGCGATAATTAATTATTTAAGTAGTTTAATTAATAATTCAATTACTTTTGTAATTGTAATTATATTACTTTTAAAGCAAAATAATTGTAATTAGTAATTTCAGAATATATATTTTATATATATATATATATATATATATGTATATATATATATATATATATAGATATAGAAGATTATGGCTGAGATATATTTAGTAATACAAAATAATGGTATTGCAGCCAGGAGTTGGGATTTAAGCCAAAAACTCAATTTTTATTATGTAGGCAAGCTTTCGAAAAATTATATTTCCTTCCTCAGGCCTTAATAACGGAAGAGTTTATACTCCATCAAAATTCATTAATATAAGAGTTATTTTTGTACATATTAAACATGTAAAAGTATGTAACAAGAAATTTTGATTAGTCATGTAAATAAAAAAATAAATAGTCGATACAAATAAAAAAATAAATAGTCGATACAAATAAAAAATTTTTTAACATATGAAACAAACAATTTTGATATTGGAAAAAATACCACTGTCCTTAAATGGTATTTTTTCCAATATCAAAATTGTTTGTTTCATATGTTAAAAAATTTTTTATTTGTATCGACTATTTTTTTATTTGTATCGACTATTTATTTTTTTATTTACATGACTAATCAAAATTTCTTGTTACATACTTTTACATGTTTAATATGTACAAAAATAACTCTTATATTAATGAATTTTGATGGAGTATAAACTCTTCCGTTATTAAGGCCTGAGGAAGGAAATATAATTTTTCGAAAGCTTGCCTACATAATAAAAATTGAGTTTTTGGCTTAAATCCCAACTCCTGGCTGCAATACCATTATTTTGTATTACTATATATATATATATATATATATATATATATATATATATATATATATATATATATATATATATATATATATATATATGATTGATAACACAGTCTAAAGTATATTTATTTACCTGTTGTTAAGTGGCCTTTTATGACTGTATAATGAGTATACTCATTTTTTCGTTTTGTGTCTAAGCACCTGCATTTCTATTATTATTTTCGTATATTAAAATTTTAATTGATTTATTCCGGGAAAAACATTATTATTATAAAATAACTTACTAGAAATTTATTTATATCACAAATGTTATTTGAAAAACAAGCGCATTAAATAAAATATGCATTAAAAGTTTTGGTAAATAAGAATATAGGTATATACAATGAAAAAGACGTTTGAGATTATATAATGTAAACGTATTGGAGTAATAATAATAATAATAATAATAATAAAAAACTTTATTTAGCAAAAAAGTGCTATATAAACAAAATATAAACAAAAGTATTTAATATATTCAAAATACATAAAGTGCATAGTAAACTACATAAAAGTGTATTTCTAGATAATTTTTCTTTTTAATCTTAAATTTATACTACATAATTTTACTTATTTTAGACTATTATTTCTTAAGAACTATACAATATTTAAAACAATGCATTTAGTACATGTAAAATACATAAAATTTAATTAAACTACATTTTCCAATTAATATTTCTTAATTTTAAACTTAAAACTATGTAGTATTTTTATTTTATCAGGTAACTTATTATTAACTATTACTGCTTTAAAAAATATATCATTTTGCGCAACTTTGGTATTTTTATTTTCTAAGATAAAATTATTTTGATTTCGTGATAAGCAACGCCCATTTACACACATCTATCACGTGCAAATAGACTTCTCTCGGAGGCAGTAGTATAGCTATAAGCTACTGAAAGTTGCTATAAGATACTAAAAGTAACTGTAAGCTACTAAAAGTATAACTGTAAGTAATTGTAAGCTACTAAAAGTAACTGTAAATTACTACAAGTAGCTATAAGCTACTAAAAATAGCTATAAGCTGCCAAAAGTAACTGTAAGTTATTAAAAATAGTTAGAAAGAGTAGTTTTATGTTTTAACTACTATTTGTAAGCTACTTGTAACAAATCCCGATGCTACAACCTACAGCTACTTTTATTTCTTTTTGTAGCGCACAGCTACAGCTATCAACAAATGTAGCTAAGCTACTAAACTAGCTAGTAGCTAAATTTGTAGTAGGAATAAAAATATTGAACATGTATAAACGTATTTAGCGGAATGTAATTTCGGCATAGTGGAAAAAGTTTGTGCCACATCCTTGTGGGTACATGGTGTGATTGTGTATGTATGTATGTCTATCTGAAACATTTTTTTATTTTTTAATTTATTCTAAGTGGTATCAATACCAACTTCTAATTACGGCATTTTTACTTTTTAGACAAACATTAAAAATTTCCGTAATAATAATATTTAAATAATATTTTTTTCTTATATAATACAAACTTTTTGTGGACACCGTATATTTGCGAACACTCATAAATATTTATTAATTTTTTTTTGCGCTTTAAAATTGAATAAATATTTAAACGATATTACTGTGATAATACAAACTTTAACTAATTTTCATACAATTTGAAACATATTTTCCATTGTCTCAAATTCTTTTATTTCAAGTTTTATATTCAACAGAAAACATTTCATTATTTATAGAGATAAAACAAGATTACTCATAGAATTATGCGAAGAATGATAATGAGAAAAATACATAAATAATAAAAGAAAAAATTATCATCTTTTATTATAATTCTAACTGCGAATTTTTTAACTCTTCCGCTATAATAAATATGGTGTTTGCCTTGAAATTTTTAAATAAATACCTAAAAATTTAGTCCACATACAGCATCAACAAATAAAAAATAAATTATCATATTTATAATTATAATTACATATGTAAATTTGAATTTTTGTTGCTGGATAAATTACACGTACATGAATTTTATTACAAGTTATAGATTACTAAAGCAAATAAATTGTGTAGTAGACCTTATTCTAAAATTTTAAATTTATGCTATTAGATGCAGTTGGAGAAAGCACTGTTAATTTAATCAGTGAGTTAACTAAGCAACTAGATAATCAACTGGTCTTCAAACTAATTCAATTAGTTAGTTAACTAATTAATTATAATCTTTATTACATTAAAAAAAAAAACAATTTTGTATAGAAATCCTTCATATTACGTCTAGATGACGAATCTGAACTTAGTTTATGTGGGTGTATGGATGTGCGTCGTTTGCTCGTTCGGTTGTGAGTCAAAATTTTGAGATCGTAACCTAGATCGATTGCAATAAAATTTTCTGAATAAATTTATTTAGTGCCCAAGATGGTCATGTGGTTTTATTTTTTTCCAGTGATGCCAATTTTCCGAGAAAAAAATTACTAATTTTTTAAAAAATTTATTGCAGTTACACTATTTATCCGATTTTGATCCAAATTTCAAAAAAGATTTCTTTAGTATTTGCATATATGCATGTTATTAAAATACAGTGTTGACAATTTTTCGAGAAAAAAATTACTAAATTTTTTAAAAATTTATTCTGGCCACATTATTTATTCGATTTTAATCAGATTTTTACAGAAGATGCCACTAGCGTCTACATAAATTATATAATTTTAACAAAATACAGTGTTGCCAACTTTTCAAGAAAAAATTTACAAAATTTTTAATAATTCATTATGACCACGTTATTTAATCGATTTTAATCAAATTTTCACAAAAGTTCTCCTAGTGCCTACATAAATTATGTAATTTTAACAAAATACAATGTTGAAAACTTTCCATAAAAAAAAATTACTAAAATTTTTATAAATTCATTATGACCAGGTTATTTGTCCGATTTTAATCAAATTTTCACCAAAATTTTTCTTAGCTAGCGCCGTACATAAAGTATACAATTTTATTCAAATACAGTCCGAACCAATTTTCCGAAAGCATTTATTTTCATTTATGTGATATAATGAATGTCACAGTGATCTATATATGAGTCTATCTATATACACTTCTAATCTTGTTTATTACCACTTTGACTGCAAGGAAAAGTGGTATAGCGTTTGGTACGGTGTCTAACATTTTCAAAAAAAAAAATTTGTATATAGAAATTCTTCATATAGCCTCTAGATCAGACGAATCTGAACTTAGTTTATGTGGGTGTATGGATGTGCGTCGTCAGCTCGCTCGCTCACTCCGCTCGCTCGGTCGTCAGACAAAATTTTGTGATTGCAACTCCTCCTAGACGGTTCAACCGATTTTAATGAAATTTTTAGGATAAATTTGTCTAGTATCCAAGATGGTCATGTGGTTTTGGTTTTTTCCAGTGATGCCAACTTTTCGAGAAAAAAATTACTAAATTTTTGGAACTTATCGAGAAAAAAATTACTAAAATTAAAAAAAATTAATTGTGGCTACATTATTTATCCGATTTTGATCAAATTTTCAGAAAAGTTTTTCCTAGTGCTTACATAAATTATAATTTTATTAAAATACGGTGTTGCCAACTTTCCGAAAAAAAAAATTAATAATTTTCTAAAAATTTGTTATGCCCGCATTATTTATCCGATTTTAATCAAATTTTTTCAGAAGATACCTTTAGTGCCTATAATATTATATATTATCAAAATACAATGTTGCCAGCTTTCGGTAAAAATTTTTTTTATTCCTATTTTTTATCATTTATGTGATAATGTCAAAGTGGTCTATATATGGGTCTATCCATATATATTTCTAATCTTGTTTATTATTATTGTTATTATTATGTTTATAGATGTTACAAAATCCAGTGCCAATAACCGTACCGTTTCCTTGTAATGTCAGCGGTCATCGTAGTCTGAAGCCGCCGGCCAATGTACATCAGGTGCGACCCGGTGACATTGACATTATTGCTGCACTGGGTGATAGCTTGACCGCTGGAAACGGCCTTGTTGCCACAGATCTCTTACATGTTTTCGTCGAAAATCGTGGCCTATCTTGGAGCATCGGTAAATATTACTAATTTTTAGTTCTGTTTTTTTTTTAGAAAATTTTATAATTGCTAAAAATAAATATGATTGTTAAAAAACTGTACTTTAAATTATTTTAACACGTTTTCTCGCTTTCATGTTTGTCTGTCGGTTTTTTGTTTGTTCGATTACAAATTTTGCAATCGATTTTAAACTAACTGAACGATGAGCTAGACATGAAACTTTAAACATAACTCAGAAATCGATGACAATGCAATATTAATTAATTAATTAATTAATTAATGATATTAGAAATATTAAATTAACATACATACATACACAATCACGCCATGTACCCAAAAGGGTGTGGCACAAATTCTTTTCATCATCCCGAAATCAGTCGCCTCCAAACAAGCAACTTTCGCTTCATCCACATTCATAATTTCTCTCATACATGCTCTTTTATTCCTAATACTTGGAAACTTTCGCAAACCACTCTCTCAATTATACCATTCCAACTACTCATCGGACGTCCACCTGCAAACGTATACCATCAAAATTATTCAAATAAATCTTTTTAACCAAACGTTCATTAGACATTCGCTCAACATGTCCGAACCATCTTAACTGACTCTAACACGGGGCAACTTTTGCTACAACATTTTTTTTTTCTATTTCACACTCATCATACACTAATCTTCTATTTACACCACATACCCCACGTAAAAATCTCATTTCCACAGCAGTCATTTTCCGTTTATACTTTTGCAACCAAACCCAACATTCACTACCATACATCAACGTAGGCATCAAAACTGCATTATATATACTCAAACGAGCTTCTTTGGAAACATTTCTATTTCTAGCAAAAGTTGCCAAAGCACCCAAAGTACCTTACAACCAGCATTTACTCTCCTTTCAATTTCACGATCAAAACGGCCATCTCTAGACAACAAACTACCCAAATACACAAATTCATCTACCTGCTCTAAACGTGCACCATCAATATATGCATTACATTCCGTCGTCAAATCACCCTTCTCAAAAACTAAAACTTTGTACTTAATATCTATTAACTATTACAAACATTATTTCATTATTATGATATTACCAACGGAATTGAAATGTACATATGTGTGTAATATTACAATTATCTTTTTTTAAAAAAAATCTCTTTCAGTAAATTTACCGAACTTCAGTAAATTTATTGTCAGGTAATTTTTCATAAATAGCTAAAATTTATTTAGTTCTATAATATTTACATAAGGCACCAAAATCCTAATAATATAATTGTATTTTTTTTTCGGATAAGGCTATTTATACATACGGTATGTATACGCAATTGGCTATTTATACATACTAGAAATTAAAAAAAAACCTAAACCAATTTACTAACCTAACCTACCCTAAATATCCAATTACGTAAAAATACTGTATGTATAAATAGCCAATTGCGTATACATACCGTATGTATAAATAGCCACTTTCCTTTTTTGTTCAACTATAGGCGGGCAAGGTACATGGCAACAATACATCACACTACCCAACATATTGAAAGTATTCAATCCCAATTTATTTGGTTATTCACTGCGTGATTCTCTCGCCGTACACCGTGAATCGCAATTTAATCCAGCTGAACCAGCTGCAATATCCAGCGAATTACCCTACATGACAACCATTTTAATTAAACGAATCAAAAGCGATCCGAGAGTCAACTTTAAACAACATTGGAAGGTATGGAAAGATTAATTTTTAGCAGAGCTGGGTAGCAAAAAAGTATTTAAATACTTTTATCTACAACTGCTTTCTTATATGGTCATTATATATATATATATATTATATATATATATATATATATATATATATAAAATCAAATAAATAATATTAGTCTTTATAGCCTAAGGGAAATAAAATACTAGTCTTTATTAACCAAGGGAAGAAATAAAGAAACGATCTTTGTTAACTTGATTTCCGTACGCACGCTTCGCTGCTAGGCAACATCAACAAACTAAATATCTCTACGCCAGATGGCAGCAGTTATCGCTCAAAGTAATAAAATGACAGTTGTAGTTAGTTAGTTAGTTAGTTAGTTGTTTAGTTGCTGTTAACATCATAGATTTGAATAAGTAAGTACAATATTAAAAATATATAAGCAGTTGTAGATAAAGTATAGTATTTGACTTGCAAATAATGCCTACAATGCCTACTCGGATGTTTTATTCCCCTCGCTACGCTCGTGGACTAAACAACATCCTCGTACATTATAGGTGCCATTATTTGGTCGTTAAATAATATACTATTAACGATTGTTTTTATACACTGCTAAAAAGTTTTTCTGCTAATTTTACAATAACAGTTATAGGTAACAAAGATGCCCCTGGATTATTATGTTAATTTTAGCATAGAACTTAATTTTAAAATAGTACGTAATGTTTAGCTAAAAAAATTATTGCAAATTTAGTTTTTATGTAAAATATTTATATATTTTAATACATTATTACATAAAAACAAAAGGTATTATTGTACATAAATGATAAAGTTATAATATACTAAGAAATTAAAAAATTATAATTACAGTTGTAAAATATTTATAATTATGTAAAATTACATAAAATTATAATTAACTTTTGCTACATTATTTATTGCAAATTTCAATAAAAATTAAAGTAACATTATGTAATTTTATGTAGCATGTAAAAATAAGTAATATTATATCTGTAACAACTACAAAATCAACGTTTTTTTTTTTATGAAATATTACATATTATTAGTATTATCACATTTCACACATTATCAATTTCCATAATTAACGAACTAAAATTATTTTACATATAATTTTATAGTAATTTTTACTATAAAAATTTATGTAAATTTACAAAAAAATTTACAGTGTACTGTGTGTACAGTGTACTGAAGTCAATATCAATAATTATTGTTTTTTTATATAGTATATTCTTAATTACACATGATGTATTATAATAAAATGTTTGGATCCTTTGCTTAAATTTTTTTTTTAACTATTTATATTTTTAGTCAATTTTTAAATGAATCAAAATGCATTGACCTTTCCGGCGTTTGAACCTGGGACCTTCAGTTTTCGCGGCTGAAAGTTGTAGGTCTCGGATTCAAACAACGGTTAGGTCA
The DNA here is from genome assembly GCA_963966155.1 of Clivina fossor. NCBI lineage: Eukaryota > Metazoa > Arthropoda > Insecta > Coleoptera > Carabidae > Clivina > Clivina fossor. Next base: position 11,877,672 of record OZ014564.1, on the reverse strand, counting down.
ATGTATTTTTCTCTCATTTGAAAACTAACTAATGAGTTAATTAGTTAAATAAAATAAATTAATGATGATTTAAGCAATAAACAAAATATTACAACCTAATAATCATTGTTGTTAATAAACCGATGTTTCTTTGTCAAATTTTTACACTTGGAATGGTAAAATTATTTGTCATTTTCAATAAAATAAAGCTTTTTTGGTTGATTTAAATTTGATTTTAGTTAAAGTATTTAATATGAAAAGGGCTGTAAATACTGTAAATTAATCGTTGCCAAGGGCGTTTTGAGATGTGTACTATCCCCCTCCCCTAAAAAAATTCAAAGACTATAAACACCCTGTATTTTATGCTCTAAATACAAATAGTAAATATTTATTTAAAAAAAGTATTTTAAATACTAGTATTTAAAATACAAGAGTATTTTAAATACTTCTTTTTGTAAGTACTACCCAGCTCTACTACTTGATTCTTACTTTAAATGTAACTTTTTTTTTAGTAAATGTAATAATTTTTATTAATTTTTTTTAGCTAATTACAATTAATATTGGAAGCAATGATTTCTGTCTAGATATCTGTTATCATCCGACCAAACAACACGTATTGACTAAGCATAAAAATGATTTAATTTCAACATTAAGATTACTTCGAGATAATATACCAAGAGTTATTGTTAATATTGTACCTCCACCAGGTAAATTCATATATTCATAGATACACAATCGCGCCATATACCCAAAAGAGTGTGGCACAAACATTATCTCGAAATTAATCTCCTCCAAATTAATGCATTAATTAATGCTCGATGCAAGTGACTTTTAATCTAATAGATTTCAAATAATTACAGATGTTCAATTAATAAAATCATACACGAAGAAACCCGATATATGTAATCTATCGCATCAGTTCGAATGTTTTTGTTTCGTTGCAACGAGATTTGAGAGAAAACGTGAAGAATTAGGCGATATTATACGCGAATGGCAACGAATTGATCTCGAAATTGCTTCAATGCCCGAATTTCATCTGAATGATTTTACCGTAATTGCACAACCATTTACGCTGGGTGTTAGTGTACCAACTACGACCGAAAATAAAACCGATTTCTCATTTCTATCGCAGGATTGTTTCCATTTAAGTCAGAAATTTAATGCTGCAGGTAAGTTAGTTTACATATTCAATAAGAGAGAGAGCATGTATGAGAGGAATTATGAAGGTGGATAATGCGAAAGTTGCTTGTTTGGATAGGAATGTTTGGAGGCGACTGATTTCGGGATGATGAAAAGAGTTTGTGCCACACCCTTTTGGGTACATGGCGTGATTGTGTATGTATGTAATAACTGATTGGTAAAGGATTTTTTTGTTATTTAATTATACACTGTAAAAAAAATAGCGAAATTAGAGTAAATAATAATGAAACTTTACTATAAAAATTTGTAATTTTATTTTACCATAAATATTCTGTATTTCTACCTTAAAATTCTGTAATTTTTGACATAATTCATAATAATTACATATACTTAATGTAAAATTAGGTATTGGTGATGTAACTTCTTATATTATATAAAATGGGAAAGTTTAGCATATTTTTTTATTTCTTTATTATGTTGGAAATGGCTTAAAAGGTGATGTTTAATTTATCATTTTTTTTAAAGATGCCCAAATTTCTTAAAAAATGCAAAAAGATGTCGTAATGTCCTTACATAAATTGTTAATAACAAATAAATGAAACAATTATCAAATATTTTAATGACAGTTTCTGTTATTATTATTATATATATTTGAGAAAAAAATAATTTTACACGCAACTTCAATCACGCTAAACTTCCCCATTATGTAAAATTTACAGAATTTTGAGTATATATTTATAGTAAAATAAAATTACAGATATTTTAAGTAAAATTTACAATTACTTTTTTGTAAGTTTGCTAGTTTTTTTACAGTGTATCTTAAATCACATTGTATAAAAAATAATTTATATAAATGTTTTTGTAAATAAAAATAGTAACATCAGTATATTAAAATAAAACAGTTTCAGGTTAAAATTGTGAATTAATATTTATTAATAATCGACGTTTCAACAAACTCAACATTCGTCTTCATTTTTCCTGATAAAAACAAACGTTGAGTTCGTCGAAACGTCGGTCAGAACTAAATATTAATACAGAATTTTAACCTAAAGCCGTTTTATTTGAATAAAGTTAGTGTTTAATATAAAAATATTTTTTAGTGGCAAATTCATTATGGAATAATATGCTGGAACGTCATGGACAAAAAACCGCTCACGTTACACAATTATTTGAGCGTTTTCTGTGTCCAACACAAGATAATCCATATATATTTACAAATAAAAATAGTCAATTATAACAAATATTTGTCATATTTTATTGTTATTTATTTTGTTCAAACAGTTATAATTAATAAATGTATTATTTTCATATTTTATTTTCTAATAATATTATCTCATTAACCTACTTAACAAGTTGTGTCTTTTAACATTTTTCCATAGGTTTTCTGTGCTTCAGCGTCAAAAGATGTCAGAGCAATTGTAGCATCCTGTGAAAATTATATTATTACTAGTATATTTAATTATATACTTATATATATATATATATATATAAATTTAAATAATTTAATTACCTTGAATAAAAGATCCTGTTTTCCTTTAAATGGTCCAAAAAGTTTAAATATATCAGGACGTTTGTTGAATAAATCACTTGTACCAGTAAGTAGATGAATTAGTTCGTCGATATCTTCGGCGCTTTTTAAATTACTAGTTACTACCTGAAAATTAAATTAAGTTAAATTTTAAAAATGTATTATGATAAAACTGTTCTTAAAAGTTTTATTGTTGAATAAACTAGTTTTTTTTTTTTCAATATTATTAGCATCGGATGGCAGGTAATTTTAACAAATATTTTGTCGTTCATTCACTTAATCTGAAGATGATCCTAACGCTTGAAACTGCAGTAATTTGTAATAAATATTGTGATATTTTACAAAGTAATTGTGTTTTAGTATTTTTATTTTATTACTAAAAATGTATCACAAAGTAAAGGCTGATCAAATTAAATTTATTAGAAAAAATTATTTTGTATCGATATATATTTTTAGGATTTTATGTTTCATTAGATTTCATTAGAAGAAAACTGATTTCGGAATAATGGAAAGAGTTTGTGCTACACCCTTTTGGGTAAATGGCGTAATTGTATATATGTATGTACATGTAGTTTATTAGAAAAATTAAATTTCAAAAATTCTGTCAGTTGACTTGTCGCATTGGAAAAAAAGTGATATATTTCCTATATTTACCATATTTGGTGGAATCTCAGCTAAACTACAATTTTTGTATTGATCTAAAGGTGCTCTTCCTCCATTAGGACATAATAATTCATATTCGGACGATTTCAAATTATGAGCCCATGGATTATGCTCATTTTTACCATCTAAAAATTATTGTAAATATTATGCCATTTTATTTAAAACAAGGACATGTAACCGATAAACGGTTAATTAGTATTTCTTTAATCAGTTTTTATATTCTAAACCGGTTTCAACCGGTTAATTTTATAAAATAATAGTGTACAAATAATGTATATATATATATATATATATATATATATATATATATATATATATATATATATATATATATATATATATATATTGTTTTACTGTAAATTTAGTTTTGTAGTTTTTAAAAATATATTTTATGTGATCAAAACGTAAAATTATTAACAAATATCATTATTTATTTATTAGAAATAAAGACCCAATTTTATTTATCTGCTTTAAAATTGTGTGATATAAAAGTATGCTTACACCGTTTTTGCTAACAAAGTTTCAAATTTATAAATTTTGCTAAAAATATATGTGTACGTTAATAAAAATAATTTCTTGTTCGGTTTTGTTCCCGTTATTATTATTATTATTAAAAGTTAAAGGTTACCGATTTCTGAGAATTTTAAAATATCGGTTACAATTACGGTTAACGTTTACAAAATATTTACAAAAATATCGGTCAACTGATTTAGTTTACTGGTAAAATTGCTTTACTTTCTGCAAATTGCAAATCACATATTTAGTGTAAAATGTTGGTATAACTCATTAAATTATGTAAAATTACAGCTTGCATGTTAATATATCTGTAATAATTCATGAAAATAATGAGACTTAGTACATATTTTGTGTAATAATAGTAATAAAATATTTTAAGTGTAATTCATTCATTTCAAAAGCCATCCAGAAATGTATGCAATTATACCAACAATAATATTGCAAAACTAAACAAATTATTATGAAAAATTCCTGTTTAAAACTCGGTAAAATTCATACCTGTATTTTGATTAACCGTCGTATGTTTAACAAATGCTACATCACCGTGTCCTTCAGCTAAACATCTGAAAGCACCACTGTGCCCAAAATAATTCTCTAAATGATTCGCATTACATTTCGTTTCCGGCCGTTTGGTTTTATTATCATCACTTCCGGCACAATGCTGACACAATATATCGCTTAATTCCGCCGGTAACTTTAATTCTGGTGATTTAGCGCCAGGAATACAACTTCCTCCCGAAAAAAATTCCGCTAACACCTTCGCCAATGGACAATCGGTCTTTTTAGCTAATTTCTGTTTCAGTAACGTATACAAAGGTGCATTGTATCCAGCCACGCTATTGATCTCAGGATGACAAGATTTCGTTCCCTTCAGATCGTTAAACGATTGGAAAGCGGAATTCTTTTTGATAACGGCTACCGCATATAAATTCTCCTCGTCTGTACGATATTTTTCCGTTAAAATCGGTTTTAAATTATAGGTGTTACGTGCTGATTCTAATTGTCCGGCATCTAAAGATATTATATCAGCAGCATTTTCGCTAATAATACGTAAACAACTGTACACATTTGATTCTTGAATGCATTCAATTCGTGGTCGTAGATCGCGTGAAAATGCTGCCTGACTTAACAGTCGGCATTTTTCTAAAGCCATTTCAGATGTTACACACATTCTTACTAGCTTAATTGGTGGTCCATATTCCCTTTCTACAACATCAGTGTAGTTTGCTTTGTCTAGATAATCTCCAGGTGAAATTAGTTTGGTATCTTTGACGACGGTTTTATCGTTTAGGGTTAGAACTGATTGTAGCCATGTTGCGTGATTTTTCTCGCCCAACGTGTCGAGGTTGGCGAGTTTGGTGCGTAGTTCGTCGATTGTTTTAACAATGTCTGCATTTGCCATGAAGCCTTGCCAAGGACGAGCGGCCCAACGGCAAGGATTGTCTGTAGTAACAGGGACTTTGGTTCCGTCAGGACATAAATAGGCGAAATTATTGGAGTCTTCGTCGGTTGGTATTGCTGGAGCTGAGCCAACAGGAAGCTGTAACATTTATTTAAAGAAAATTGTTAATGGCAATGTTTAAATGAAATTTTTAATATGATTTTCTTATGTTTGAAATTTACTTTTCCAAAAATTACAATATTTGTTATGAATATGTTTATTTATTTAAAAATATATTTATGTATTAGCACCAATAAGTTCAGTTTTTGTAAATAAATCTTGGTTCCTAAAATAAAAAACTAAAAATTTTATATCTAATATATTTTTAATTTTCTTTAACTTTAACTTTAACCTAATTTAATAAATATAATTTTATTAATTATAATTATATAATTATAATTAAGTTAATTAATTAACTTTAACTTAACGTTTTTAATATTATTAATTAATTAGCTAGTTAATTAATTATTTAGTTAATATTACATTGTCATCCAGTTCTGAACTGTTTTTCTGAAGTGATGATATTTATAAAGCGGAATAATAATATAAATTTTAACTTACGCCAAAGAATTTTTTTACAAAAATAACTTTAGTCCAGGCAATTTGTCCACCATTATGTGCTAAGCATCTCAAAGCTCCATCATATCCAGAAAATTTATCTGGATAGTTGCAAACACTTGGTTTTTCGCAAAGTGCGCACAAATTGGCATATTTGCTTTCTGAAATAAAGAAATTGTTAAAATTAAAGTGTCTAGTTTCTAAAACCCTACAAAATGAAAATAACTAACAGTTGACTGCTTTCTTACTTAATTTTTTATCAATATCAGGATCAGTTGACCAGTCACCAACGATACAAGCTTTGGAAAAGAGATTTGAAAGTGCTTTTAATTCATTTTCCCTGGGTGATAATTCCTCATCGTTTAATCCGCCAATTATTCCCAGTTTACGTAATTTAGTTAAAGGAATTTTGTAGCCAACATTACGTCCAATGCCCGTATGACAGGATTTTAATCCTTTTAAGGTTTTTAAATCCTTTATTTCTAAATCCTTGTGTATTACGGCAACAGCTTGGTATCGGAATTCAGCTAAAATTCAGTAAAACATTTTTGTTAAATTATAAGATGAAACAATAATTTTTCTTTAATTATTATAAAATTATAAATGATAAGATTATAATTTTTCTTTAATTATTATATTATATAAATATATTATATAAATAAATAGAAATTGTTTTAGAATGAAATTCTGTTTTTTACCACTTTGACCGCAAGGAAAAAGTGGTATGGCGTCTGGTACGGTGTTTGTACCATTTTCAAAAAAAAATAAATTGTATAGAAATCCTTCATATAGCCTCTAGATCAGGGATTCTTAACAGGGGGTCCGCGGCCCCCCTGGGGGCCACAGACAGTATATAGGGGGGCCGCAAATATATTAGAATTTTTCAAGTTTTTATATCTTTACAAATAAAAAAAAAATGTTACTAGTTTTTATAAGTGATACATATGTAAGTGACAGATGAATTTAATGACATCTCAATATTCGTAAACATGGTTAAACTAAAGTCTAGGTTTACAATTTTTATAGTATAGCAAGTATACTTTCATTTGCAAATATACCTATTTTTCAAGAAATATGTTATTACTGTCAATCTAATAAAGCATTTTTTATTCATTGCATTTCGCATGAATTTTCTGCCTGCTTTTAATTCGCTTCCTCAATCAATTAAAAACATAGATAATTTCAAAATCTTCAAAAACTGTTTGCGGACACACTTTATTCAAAAATGTTACTATGATATTGCTGAACACTGCACATAAAAATATTGTATTTAGTATTTTAGGATTTTAAGGGGGCCGCGAATATAATTTCGAGTTTTAAGGGGGCCGCGACTAATAAAAGGTTAAGAACCGCTGCTCTAGATGACGAATCTGAACTTAGTTTATGTGGGTGTATGGATGTGCGTGAGTGTATAATTATTATGACAAAATTTAATAATTAGGAAATATGTAAATTAATATTTTAATTGTATTTATCATATTTAAAACCGCAGTATTATTTATTTTACAAGAAATTTGTAGTTTTCCTCAATGATTATTATTTATTGCATATATATATGTATATATATATAAATTTGTTAACTACATTACTTAGAAATGATTCAATTATTTAAGTGTGAGTTTTCAATAGTAGATCTTACACAATAACAACCTTGAACTTGCCCGAACGCATTTAGAATAAATTATGAGTAAATTTACATACGAAATTTGTTTTATTATACGATAGAGTCAATCTTCAAACTTAAACAAGATTGTTATTAAATTATTTTTAATAAATGTTTTTATAATATGTAAATGAAAACCGAAATAAATCATAGATTAAATTGAAACTGCTTTTGGTTAAAGTTCTGTATTAATATTTATTAATAATTGACGTTTCGACGAATTCAAAATGATATATATGATATTTACAGAATATAAACAAAACATAGAAACAAGTTACTAGGTAACAAATATTAACAAATTATAGATTTTTTAATTAATGGAAGCCAAAATATATTTAATTCAGTGGCATCACAGTGATTGATTTAATTTATTTTTTTTCTTTAGAAATTTATAAAGAAAAAGATAACAATAATCACTGTGAAGGCACTGAGTTATATAAAATTTTACTATTGGGTATGTTGAGTATTTGTCTAACTTTAGATCGCTGATTAGGATTTTATCTTTTACTACTGATGATAAAAGCTTAGCTTTTGAAATACATATATAGCTTTTCTTAATATTATTGTTTGTGGTTTAAGAAAAATTATTTTATTTTATTAACTTTTCGTCACAGCAAGATCATATTTTTATTTATTTAGTTATGTGGTTTGGGAATTATTTAAATTCTTTTGGTTTATATGAATGTAATTTTTTTGAACACTGTAATAGTGCTTACCATCTGATTCCTCCTTAGTGCGAATTTCTTCAAACACATTAAAATCTTGATCGGGAATTTTATTACCAACATACATATCTTCTGGATCGACAGCTAGGAAATCAGCTAATCTATGTTGGATTTTGTCTAGACAGTCCATTCTACAAATATTTATAGCATTATTTTTGAGTTTGATTGCAAAAGCATAAACGGAAAATGACTGCTGTGGAAATGAGATTTTTACGTGGGGTTTGTGGTGTAAATAGGAGAGATCGAGTACGAAATACGATTAGTGGATGATGAATGTGAAATTGAACAAAAATGTTGTAGCAAAAGTTGCCCCGTGTTAGAGTCAGTTAAGATGGTTCGGACATGTAGAGCGAATGTCTAATGAACGTTTGGTTAAAAAGATTTATTTGAATGATTCTGATGGTATACGTTTGCGTGGACGTCCGATGAGTAGTTGGAGTGGTATGATTGAGAGACTGGCTTGCGTGAGCGAAAGTTTCTAAGTAGTAGGAATAAAAGAGCATGTATGAGAGGAATTATGAATGTGGATGAAGCGAAAGTTGGTTGTTTGGATAGGAATTTTTGGAGGCGACTGATTTCGGAATGATGAAAAGAGTTTGTGCCACACCTTCTTGGGTACATGGTATGATTGTGTATGTATGTATGTATGTATTATTTTTGATTTTAAAAAGATTTATATGAATGATTTTGAAGGTATACGTTTGGCAGGAGACGTCCGATGAGTAGTTGATGTGTGGTATAATTGAGAGAGTGACTTGCGTGAGCGAAAGTTTCCAAATAGTAGGAATAGCAGAATTATGAATGCGGATGAAGCTAAAGTTGCTTGTTTGGATAGAGGAATGTTTGATGGAGACTGATTTCAGGATAATGGAAAGAGTTTGTGCCACATCCTTTTGGGTACATGGCGTGATTGTGTATTTATGTATTGATTTTAAAATATAAACAATCGGTTAATTTTTACAATAAAAAGAAAATTCTTTATTGACCAATTTCGGCTGTTATGCCAATCATCAGATGGTAATAATATATAAAAGTTTTACAAAATTTGGTATTATATACAGAATGGTCCAGAATTATGTACCGTAATTGCTAGAGCTGATAGTACGTTCAAAAATAAGGGTACCTTTTTATATACACTTTTTTCCAAAACTCAATAATATGGGAGATACAACCCTGTAAAGGGGTGAAATAAAAACCATTTTTTTTAATATCTTACAAAACAATGCAGTAACATTAAATGGAATAATGTGTTCACTAAATAAAAGAATTAGATTGTGTATACAATAAAATGGAGGACATTTTGAACATCTGCTGTAAAACATTATTTTGGTGACTAATTAATATTAGTATTGTATGATTCTTTTGAAAGTTGGAAGTTTTTATTAAGTTTGATTAAAGTGTTAAGTGTTGAAAAATAGTTTTTCAACACTTGAGTTGAAAAATTTTGAAAAAAGTTATATTTTGAAAAAAATCTGAAAAACTTCAGTGAATTAGAGAAAAACATTAGCTACATAATAGCTAAGTAACTTTTTTTTCTAACTCACTGATTTAGCAGGAAAAGTTACTGAAAATTTTAAAAATAATTTAAAAAAAATTATATCGCCCAAACGGCGCATGCTAGCAAATTAAATTAAATCTAAAACCAAATTATAGAACTTTTTATTCCCTAAAGAAAAGTATTCTAAGTATTTCTCCGAATTTTACTTCAGAAAGAAGTATTCTTTCTGCATTCTGCATATTATCGGTATCCCATGTTATTGCCCTATATCAACCTGGCGAACGAACATCCTGTATATATATATATCTAAATACAACAAATATATAATAGCAAGTAAAAAAAGATAAGGGGAGAGTTACTTAAAAAATTCCTGTAAAAATATATCTGTAAAAGGACAAGCTATTAAATCTAACTGGTCGTTCATTAGGGTCATACCTGAACTTAATGCTTGTTTGATTTCCTAATTTTTCCAAGAAAGTCAGTAAAATACCTTTAGAATGACAATTTAAAATTTTTAAAGTTAATTTAATAATTGCAAAATTAGTATCGAACCGACAAAGAAACAAACTAACAAAGCGAGTTAATAAAAACGTGTTAAAAAAATGCACTAGTTGTAAGAAGAGTTAATGCTAGTTCCTAGTTTGTTTTTTGTTTTTTTTTGTAATAAAAAATAATAAGATTTTTTTTACCTGTCTCTAGCCGGTATGCAAATAATTTTAGCGGCACTTTTAGTTTCTTGCGCGGCCATTTGTTTACAGTCATCTAAAATCTCTTCTGGTACACACATTTTATCTAAATTACAAACAATAATAATTAATGAAAGTATACTAAATTTTTTCTATAAATTCTATACTACTATAGAATCTTTCTTTTTGTTTTTTTTTAATGTATGATATTTTATATTTAACCAAAAAAAAAAATTGTATATTAAAAATAAAGGCTTTACAGCTTTCATAATAATACAAAATAAGACAAAAAGCATTGCAACAAGTAATTATCAAAGGGAAAACCACTTGTACAATCTGGTGTACACATTAAATAAAATACCTTAAAATCTTAGTAAAATTCTTTAAATTTATGGTAAAATTTATTAAACATATTCTTAAAAATCTGGTAAAATTCCTAAAAATCTTGGAAATTTCGTATAAAATTCGTATAATCAACGAAGTATGACTACAATATCAACAATCTTACATGAAATTTGTAAAATCTGATGTACAAAATTTGAAAAAGTGGTTTCCCCCTCGATAATTATGCTATTAAAACTTTGAAAAATTGACAAATTATATGCCCGTATTTCCACCTCTTTTGTTTACGTACATTTAGTTCTTTGCTTTATAATAAATATTAAATTTTACCTCTTATCAAATATGAATAGTATTTCTATTTTTAATATATTATTCTTATATCTAATATTATAAAATTTAAGTAAGTAAACTAATTGAAATTGCTTAATAAGTAATTTTAAGTAAACGTCAAACGTGATTTTGACAGATATCACTTGTAAAAGTGAATTGTGAATACGGGCCATAGTTTCATTGATAGCAATGATAATTATGCCAGTATAATTTAAAATTAAGGTGACTTTAGTTAAAGTGTTTATTATAAAACCGGCTGTTAGAATTTAGTTCTGTATTAATATTTATTAAAAATAGATGTACTTTCAACGTACGTCATCATTGAGAAAAATAATACAATAAATAAACAGAACATAGAAGCAAGTTACTAGGTAACAAAATAAGTAATTAGATTATAAAATTTTTAAACTATTAATTAAAGAAATTTAAATTTTATTTAAATGCAGTGTCCCTTCACATTATCTTTTTCTTTATAAACTATTGTCTCTCTACTGTTAATATTGATGGATTTTGCAATTAGATAAGAGAAGCAATTGAAATCTATAAAGAAACTAATAACATCAATCACTGTGATGGGGCACTTATTTAAATCAAATTTGACTTCCTTTCATTAAAAATTTATAAATTTTATTATCCATTTATTTATTTAGTTACCTTGTAATTTGTTTTGTTTATTTCTTGTATTGTATAGTCATCTGTATTATTTTTTTTGATGACGTATGTAGAGTACGTCAAAACGTAAATTTTCAATTAAAATTAATACAGAACTAAATCCTAAAGCCTTTATATTTTAATATAATGAATTCTGAAAGATTTTTACTTTGTCGATACATAATACTAGCATAAAACAATTTCATAAACAAAGATAAATAAAAATAACTTTGTTATATCACTAAAATATATATAACAAAGTTATTTTTATTTATTTTATTTCCAAAATGTATCACAAAGTTACGGCTAATCAAGTTAAATATTTGAATTTATTTCACAAATTAATATTATTTTTTTTAATAAATAATCATGAAAACAAATGTTATTTCAACAATTTACTATCAAACTATTAAAATAAAACTGCTTTAAATTTAAGTTTTTTTTATTAATATTTATTAATAATCGTCATTTTGACGAACTCAACGTCCGTCTTCTTCACAAAAACTGATACAAATGATATTTACAATAAATAAACAGAACATAGAAATAAAATACTAGACGTAACAAATAAGTAACTATAGATCATAATAATATAATTATAAGTAATTATAGATCATAAAATTTTTCTTTAGTGAAAGCCAAATTTTATTTAAATGCAGTGCCCCTTTACAGTGATTTGATGTTATCTTTTTATTTGTAAATAAAATAAAATTATTTAAATAAAATTTGGTTTCCATTAGTTACTTATTTGTTTCTATATGCTGTTCATTTACTGCAAATGTCATTTGTATCAGTTTTCCTGATTAAGATGGATGTTGATTTCGTCGAAACGTCAATTATTAATAAATATTAATACAGAACTATAACCTACAGCCGTTTTATTTTATATAACGAGCTTTAAAAGATTTTTTTACTCTACTAAACTATTTTCATTGATAATAATAACTAGTTTTAATTTTTAACTAGTTCAAATTAATATAGAAATCTATAGAGTAAAATTTAAAATAAATTTAATCAGCATTTATGAAACCGAACCTTTTACATATTTAATAATAAATATACAAATCCTTACATGCACTGTTGCTATTCTTATGCAAAGCAAGTGGTATGGCACAAACTGTCGTTAAAAACAGACAGAACAAATGAAACACTTTTATCTTCATTATGTGACCGTGTTAGCCAGACAACAAACAACTGAATACTAACTAGTTAGTCGTAGACTAACTGAAAGTTGACCAACCAATAACTAACTCTCGCCTTTTATATATATTGAAGACATGTTTCTACAGTTGACGTTTCTTTTATTATTTTTTTTAAATGATTTTTGTATGCAAGATAAGCTGTTGACCCTGAATGAATAAATCCCCGCTTTTATCAGGGCATTAAGGTTCAAATTCTCATATGTTTACATACATATATATACAATGTGATTAATATTGAATGTACCCAATTAATATGTACCCAAAAAGGTGTGGCACAAACTCTTTTTATCATCCCGAAATTAGTCGTCTCCAAACATTCCTTTAACAATCAACTTTCGCTTCATCCACATTCATAATTTCTCTTATACGTGCTCTTTTATTCCTACTACTTGGAAACTTTTGCTCACGCAAAACACCCTCAATCATACCACTCCAACTACTCATCGGACGTCCACGCAAACGTATACCATAACATGTTACTAGGTATAAGCAAATAAGTAACTAGATTTATAAATTTATAAATTTTTTATTAGTGAAAGCCAAATTTTATATAAATCAGTGCCCCTTCAGATTGTTTATATTTTTTCTTTACAATAATAATAATAATAATCAAATTTTATTTTGCCTTTTTAGTTAATTAATCACATTGTAAAACAAAATTATAAAAATTACAAAAAATCTACTACTGTAACGCATAATATTTACATAATTAGTGACATTTATAATTTATCGAATTATCAACTTAATTATTATTAACTTGCATTAAAAGTAAAAAAATTTAATTTCAAACTTAAAATAATAAAAATTAGATTTCTATAGCTTCTCTTATCAATCTACTGTTAATATTGATGGATCTTGCAATTAGATAAGAGAAGCAATAGAAATTTATAAAGAAAAAAATAACATCAATCACTGTGAAGGTACTAAGTTCTGTTTTAATATTTATTAAAAATCGACGTTTCGACGAACTCAATGTCCGTCTTCACTAGGAAAAAATAATACAAATGACATTTACAGTAAATAAACAGAACATATAGAAACAAACGTAACAAATATTTACAAATTATAGATTTTTAATTAAATGAAAGCCAAATTTTATTTAATTCAATGCCTTCGCAATGATTAATGTTATCTTTATCTTGCATATGCATTTAAATAAAATTTGACTAAAATTAAAATAAAAAAAATAAAATAAAAAAAAAATATTTAATATTAATAATAATATTAATATTTTTATTTATTGTCTAATTTTTTTTTATTATTTTTTTTATTATTTTTTTTATTATTTTTTTTATTTTTTTTATTTTTATTTTTTTATTTTTTTTTTTTATTATTAGAAATATTTAATATTAATAACATAGTATATGATGTAACAATTTATGTTTCTGAATTTTGCCAAAGCAGATTGTTATATATTTTAAAATTTAGTTTCTATGTTCCAGTTATTTACTTACAATTAACATTAATCACTGTGTATATTTTAGGAAAATACACAAAAAGTGTTACATGTAGAAAAACCATAATTATGAGGATAAAATTACGAAAAAAAATAAATATTCTATTAATAAATAAATAAATCAAAATATTTACATATTAGAAATGTGAGAATAATAACAATAATAATAATTATATAGATATATATATATATATATATATATATATATATATATATATATATATACCGGGTGTTCGTTCGTAAAGTTTGTAAAGATGTTTAACATGCAGTTTCGATAATTTGCGACATACTTCTTTCTCGAGTAAAATTCGGAAAAATACTTAGAGTACTTTTCGATAGAACATAAAAAGTTATATAATTTGGTTTTATTTTTAATTTACTAGCATATGCCGTTTGGGCGCTAGAATTTTTATTTTTTATTTTTTGGTTTTTATTTTTTTTCTCAAAAACTATGAGGTGTAGGAAAATAAGCGTGGTATGGAAAAATGCGGAATAATGAGTAATAGCTATGTATCTAATAGCTATGTTCAGACAAGTAGCGTAAATACAAAAATATGTTTAATTTCATATTGAATTTATTCGTTTAATACAACTTATTTATTGTAACTGACTTTTCTATTTGCGCTATATGTCTGAACATAGCAATTAGACACACGCGTGCACTAACATTAATTAGACAGTTTTTTTTTTTGGCTAATTAATATCATCGAGGTTCGTTAGACTTCCCTTAAGGAATATAGTGCAAGCTGAGTGGTTCCTCAATTTTAAAACAAGCAAATTTATTTTATAGGTTATACAAATAATATAATAAACAGCATTTTTAAAGTTTTTGGTAGATTATCAACCAACAGTTAATAACTGTTTTTAAAATAGTAAAAAATCTTTCAGAATTCATTATATTAAAATAAAACGGCTTTAAGTATAAGTTCTGTATTAATTTGTATTAATAATCGACGTTTCGGCGTACTCGACTCAATCAATGCTCTGATTTCAGTAAAGTTTGGCTTCTTTTAATTAATAAATTACTTACAAAAAATGATTTAATTACTTGTATTTTATTTAGCTAGTTACGTGTTTTTATGTTTTGTTTGTTTATTATTTATGAAATTTGTATATTTTTTTCTATGATTATATACAGATATGATGCATTATATCGAAACGTTGAATTTTAATTAAAATTTATACAGAACTTTAGTCTTCAATTTTTGTATTTTAATTTATTATAATCAGTACAGAATTTTATTAAAAAGCGATTGTTATAATTATAAGCATAAATGAAATAGAACTGCCACACTGCTATGAGTACATGGTGTGATTCTGTATGTATGTAAATCTATATTAAAAAATGTTTGAATAAATAATAAACTATATTTATATTTTTTTATTATATTTATATTAACCTAGATTGATAAGAAAAGCTACAGAAATTTATAAAAAAACAGATAACATCAATCACTGTAAAAAGGCACTGATTTAAATAAAATTTATAAAAAAAAATATGATCTAAATCTAGTTAGTTATTTGTTAAGTCTAGTAACTAGTTTCTATGTTCTGTTTATTTATTGTATATGTTATTTGTATCACTTTTCCTGATGGAGACGTACGTTGTGTACGTAGATTATTAAAAAATATTAATACAGAACTTAAACTTACAGCCGTTTTATTTTAAAAATTATGTAAGTTACTAGATAACAAATTTTAATGAACAATAAAACATTAAATAACAATAGAAAATAACTGCTTTTTATTATATTTATAATTTTTTTATTAAATTACAGCAACTAAAAATATTATTTCAAGTGATTATCATTTTTACAAAAATTAATTTACTTTTAAAATACCTCTTAGAATATATGGACTCTACAGAACTATAGTAATAATAAAAATAATAATAATCTTTATTAAATAGCTCATAATGGCTACATATTATACATACAATAATAAAACAAAAGAAAAAATATACTACAATATTATTGCACAAAAATATACCATAACATTAAAAAATATAATATAACATTTTATAAATTGCAAGTTTATCCTACTAACTAAAATTGGTAACTCTATAATGGACCAAGTTCACTTTTGTTTTTCAATTTGAGATATTTAGCAGTAAAGTTTTATAAAAACTCATTTGATTACTTTAAGCACAATAAGTAACTATTGCCATCTATACGGTGAAAATTAAAGTTCAACCTTGATTTGTAGTTCGTTTAAATAAAATGTAATTTTAGGCATCTACGTTTTATTTATTTATTTATCATTTTTGGACTTGGTCCAATATAATTATAGACACCCCATATATTATTCAATGCAAAAAAAATAAAGTATTAAATTATTGATTATTTTAGGAACCTATAATTTTCTACCACATAGTAAAGAACTTCGACAACAGATGGTTCTGTTGTACAAAAAGTGAAACTACGAATATATTTTATCTATTATAAATTAATTAATATTATAATAATTTTTTTTTAAATTTAGTAATTTTTTTCTCGGAAAGTTGGCAACACTGTATTTTGTTAAAATTACATAAATTATATGAATACTAGGAGAATCTTTTGTGAAAATTTGAGTAAAATCGGTTAAATAACATGGCCATAATAAATTATTAAAAATTTTAGTAATTTTTTTCTCGGAAAGTTGGCAACACTGGATATTAATAAAATTATATAATTCATGGAAGCATTAGGAAAATCTTTTCTGAAAATTTGATCAAAATCGGATAAATAACGTAGCCAATATGAATTTTTAAAAACTTTAGTAATTTTTTTCTCGGAAAGTTGGCATCACTGAAAAAAAATAGAATTACATAACCATCTTGGGTACTAGACAAATTTATTCTGAAAATTTCATTAAAATCGGTTGAACCGTCTAGGAGGAGTTGCAATCACAACGACCGAGCGAGCTGACGACGCACATCCATACACCCACATAAACTAAGTTCAGATTCGTCATCTAGAGGATATATCAAGGATTTCTATACAATTTTATTTTTTTAATGTTACAGACACCGTACCAAACGCTATGCCACTTTTCCTTGCAGTCAAAGTGGTAAAAACAGAAAAAAATATTATACCAACATTTTTATTATAATATATTATTGATAACAATGTTATTAAAGTTATATTTTTTAAATTAAATATTATTATGTATTATATATATATATATATATATATATATAATATATATAATATAATATATGTATTATATATATTGTATGTTCGAATAATATGTAAAATATATAAAATAAATTGATTGATAACAATAAATTACATCCAAATGAGAAGACTTGGAATGACAACAAATAATGCTGTAATAAAACATACACTGCGTATAATAATCTAAAACAAAAAAAAAACAATTATATATTAGTAATTTATAGTAAATACGTAAAAAACTGAAGAAATACTTTATCTTGCCAGCGACGATTTTGTAAACACACTGTATATCGCATTCTTGAAAATGTTACCGAATTATAAAGTGGGATCCATAAATCAGGAAATAACCAATAAAGAAAATCATCGATTTTTTTACGGAGCTTAAATGATTTTCTATTCACCAGGTCTCTCATCTACAAAATTAGAAAAAAACAGAAATGTTGACGTAATATGATAAAATATTGTATAATCGCATATTTGTTTTATACATACATACATACACAATCACGCCATGTACCCAAAAGGGTGTGGCACAAACTCTTTTCATCATTCCGAAATCAGTCGCCTCCAAACATTCCTATCCAAACAAGCAACTTTTGCTTCATCCACATTCATAATTCCTCCCATACATGCTCTTTTATTCCTACTACTTGGAAACTTTCGCTCACGCAAGCCACCCTCTCAATCATACCACTCCAACTACTCATCGGACGTCCCCGCAAACGTATACCATCAAAATCATTCAAATAAATCTTTTTAACCAAACGTTCATTAGACATTCGCTCAACATGTCCGAACCATCTTAACTGACTAACACCAATCTCAATATTTTTAATATTATTATACCAAATTACTCACCTCAACATAATTATACATAGCTAAATCGCAAATAGTATGTGCATCTTCAGTGCGTTTTTCGGTAAATTCAGGTAGTACTTTATCCAAATCATTATCATACAACGCCATAAGTTCATCCAGTATGATACAATCTTCAAATCCAGCATTCATTCCCTGTCCATAAAATGGTACCATTGCATGTGCAGCATCTCCAATAATTATGGTTTTATCATCAACATGGTAAGGATGACATTTTATGGACACTAACGATGACGGAATGGCGTTGAAAAAGTCTTTAGTTAAACGTTTTTCACCGATTAGTTCGATTGAATCGGGGAAATATTTTTGAAAAAATGTTAGGAGTTTTTCGGAAGTGTTCAGTAGTTGAAATGTTGCAAATGGCATAAATAATGTAACTGTGTATGAACAGTCCTGATTTGGTAGAGCAATCATCATAAATTTACCTCGTGGCCAGATGTGTAGATAGTTTTCTTCTATTGCGAACTAAAATTTAAATTGACAAGATTAGAAGTATATGGGTAAACTCATATATAGACATATATAGCATAAACGAAAAATGACTGCTGTGGAAATGAGATTTTTACGTGGGATATGTGGTGTAAATAGAAGAAATCGGGTACGAAATAGATTAGTGTATGATGAGTGTGAAATTGAAAAAAATGTTGTAGCAAAAGTTGGTGTTAGTCAGTTAAGATGGTTTGGATATGTTGAGCAAATGTCTAATGAACGTTTGCTGTTGAAAAGATTTATTTGAATGATTTTGATGGTATACGTGGTATGATTGAGAGGGTGGCTTGCGTGAGCAAAAGTTTCCAATTAGTAGGAATAAAAGAGCATGTATGAGAGGAATTATGAATGGGGATGAAGCGATGGCGTGATTGTGTATGTATGTATGTATTCATATTATATTATTGTATCAATTTTTTGTAGTATGTTTATTATAAAAGATTAAATAAAATAGTCTAAATTATGGTAGAAAATAAGTTTTTAATACAAATAAAAACATTGAATAATTCTAAAAATTAATTACCGGAATTAAACCGAAAACCGAAAAAACTGTTATTTTTACCGGAACGAAAACCGTAACCGAACCGATATATATACTGTGTGTTGACTTGGACCGTCGTACATAGGGATTTAGCATGTAAAATCAGACTTATGCGATTTCCTGCTTTCCAAATTATTTTACAAAAAAAACCTTATGATAAATGTTTTGGGGCATACTTTTCTGCATGTAAATCAATTACTAAAAAATTTTTTGGAACCTTCCTAACTGTTTGTTAAGACATTGACTGGAAAATGGCAGTAGTCGTAAAATAACATATAGCATTTAGCATTTGTTTTATTTTTGTTCCAATTTCACAGCTAATGCCATTTTCAGTCAATTTCTTTACAATTTTAGGACTAATTCCTGACGTTGGGATGGTTCGAAAAAAAATTTTGTTGATTGATTTACATGTAAAAAAGTGTTTCCTAAAACATTTATCCCTAAGTTTTTTTTGTAAAATAATTTGGAAAGCAGGAAATTGCACATGTCTGATTTTACATGCTAAATCTCTATGTACGACGGTCCAAGTCAACACACGGTATATATATATATATATTTTAATTGAACCGGAACAAAAAATATGACGGTTCAAAGCCTTGTAAATTGCTATTACCTTATTATTTTTAGGCGGTATACGAAGTTCTAAATATCCATGTTCAATATAAGTTTGATTATAATCAAATAATGGATGTTTCATTAAACTGCGTCGTACTGTTGAAAATGCGCCATCCGCTCCTATTATCAAATCCGAATTTACTTCTAATGTTTTATTATTATTTTTAGTTCTAAAACAAAACAATGAATACATTTGAAATATCTGTACATTATTAGTGTCATTTCTTAGCGTAACTCAACTGTATAAAAATCATCTTTCCTTCATTCAAATGCGCATTTACAAGCTTGTGATTAAAATGCAGAGTGACATTATCGTATTTTTCTGAAGCTAAAATAAAGAAAAAAAAAAACTTAATATAGGAAATAATAAATTATTCTAGAAATATGAAACAACATAGTTTTATTATGAAAGTTTTCTTATTAATTCATGATATTTGATATGCATATGTAGATTTTTCTTGTAATATAATATACATATTGGAGTAACACAGTAAAAAATCTGTCAGAACTTATTATATTAAATAAAACTGCTTTAGGTTGAACTTCTGTATTAATATTTGTTTATAATCGACCTTTCGACGAATTCAACTTTCGTCTTTATCAAGAAAACTGATACAAATAAATGATACAGTAAATAACAGAACATAGAAACAAGTTACTAGGTAACAAATAGGTAACTAAATTATAAAATTTATAGATTTTTTAATTAACGGAAACTAAATTTTATTTAAATCAGTACCTTCATAGTGATTGATATTGTTTTTTTTTTTATAAATTTCAATTGCTTGATAACATTAATCACAGTGAAGGCACTGATTTAAATAAAATTTAGCTTCTATTAATTAAAAAATCTATAAATTTTATGATCTACTATAGCTGGCCCGGCAAACGTTGTCTTGCCTTTATTTTATTGTAAATATTAAATTTTTTTATGATTTTTTTTTGTATTACAAAAAAAAATCAATTTCATTTTTCATGTTATAATTATTTTCAATTTATTTGGAATCATTTTTTCACACTTTTCAATATTTTCCCTGGGGCCTCTGCCCCCCCCCCCTTTCCAGGGCCCCAGAAACCTTCGCGGGAGTCTACTCAACAACTTCCCAAAGTTTCAAATTTATTTGGAATCATTTTCTATTACACTTTTCAATATTTTTCCTGGGGCCCTGAAAAACCTTCGCGGAAGTGTACTCAACAACTTCCCAAAGTTTCATGGCGATCGGATAAATAGCCGTAAGTAGCCGATAAGTAGCCGTTAAATTATTAATTATTATTCTTATTATTAAATTGTTGCTTTAAATTAGTACCTTAATTATTGTTTTTTTTTTCCTGATAAAATAAATAAGGCAAACGCGATTGATGTTACATGTAATAAACTTCTAACGGCTACAGTTCCGTTAGAAAGCATTTTCGGACATATGTTTATTTGAAGTTTTTTATTTAGATTACTCATAGGAATCATCCGGTGTAGTTTTCCTCGACGTCATAAATCACCCTGTATAGATTACTTATTTTGTTTCCTAGTAACTTATTTCTATGATTTGTTTATTTATTGTAAATATTATTTGTATCAGTTTTCCTAATGAAGACGGACGTTGAGTTCGTTAAGTACGTCGAACTTTAAACTAAAGCAGTTATATTTTACTATAATGTATTGTTTATACAGAGTCATACCTAGTAATTTTGGCACCTAGGGCAGATCATAAATGTGTTAGTATAAAACAATAAACTTAAATAAATTTTGTTACAGAACTGGAAGTTTTTTTAAAATTTTATTTACTTACCTGTAAGTAATGCTTCATTAAGATATTTGCGACCCACGGAGTATATGCACTAAAACAATATTTCAGAAATACACAGTATATATATATATATATATATATATATATATATATATATATATATATTAACGAAAAATTTAGAAACTGGTTATTTATACATACGGTATGTATACGCAATTGGCTATTTATACATACAATATTTTTACGCAATTGGCTATTTAAGGTAGGTTAGGTTAGGTTGGTTGGTTTAGGTTTTTTTTGTTTTTTTAGTACGTATAAATAGCCAATTGCGTATACATACTGTATGTATAAATAGCCTCATCCAAAAATTTAAACTGAAAATGGTTTAAAAAATTTCCAAAACCAGAAAATTAGTTAAAAATAAAACTAATTAGGTATTTAGAATGAATTAAACTTTGTAATGGTATGATATAATTATAATACCAAGTTTTTGAAAAAAATATTGACTAATATAAAATAACATAGTAAAAAATCTTTTAGAACTCATTATAGTAAAATAAAACTGCTTTAGGTTTAGTTTAGTTTTAAAACAGACAGGTAGAACTGTTTTTACTAGATTTTTACCATCTTGATAAATCTGCTATTGCTAAAAATACGTTAGAATATCTTCATGATGTAAAATTTAACGATACTGTAATAATTGCAAAAACCAATCAAACAGCAGATTGATATGAGAAGCAATAGATATTTATAGAAAAAAAGATTACAACAATCACTGTGACGGGGCACTGATTTAAATAAAATTTGGCTTCAATTAATTAAAAATTTATAAAATAATTTCTATGATCTAGTTACTTATTTTGTTACATCTAGTAACTTGTTTCTATGTTCTGTTATATACTGTAAATGTCATTTGTATCATTTTTCCTGTTGAGAACATACAGAACTTTAACCTAAGACAGTTTTATTTTAAAATAAAATAATTTAAATTATGCTATTTTTTTAAGTTAGTTTCGAAAAAAAAATGTAGTAAACCTGTTTGGATTGATTATCGTAAAAAATGGGATGTCTGACGCCATCTAAATTATGAATCATTCGACCCTTCATTGGAATGCCATGCTCATTAATGACTTGATCATCTAGATCAATGATTTTTAATGCATCTCTTGCACGAACTGAAAGTGCTAAGTTTATTGATCTACCTTGAACATGTTCCGTTTTACGAATATCTAAAAATATTTCATCAATATTACTTTATGGCAGAATAATTTTTTAATAAAATAATTCGGTTTACGAACATAATACGTTCAAGACTATGTTCGTAAAGCGAAATGTTCGTTAACCGATCAATTTTTCTAGTGCTCAAGATGGTCATGTGGTTTTGGTTTTTTCCAGTAATGCCAACTTTCCGAGAAAAAAAATACTAAAGTTTTAAAAAATTCATTGTAGCTACATTATT